>AP027109.1:49132454-50332454 GCA_028142955.1 Pinctada fucata
GGAAAATTAAAAATTGATAGAGAGGAATTTCACAAGAATAGGTGTCAGCTAGGATAGCTCAGATAGCTCAGTAAGAGTGTCTGCCAAGATGGCAGGTGGTCTTGGGTTTGAATCCCAGCCGAGCCATTTTTTCTCTCCTGTTGTATTTCCTCTCCTCATTCCCTTAATGCAGTAAAAACATCACTCAGTTCAAAATTCATAAGCCATGACCACAAAAATACCTTATCTGCAACTATCCTAAACAAATTCCTGAACCAATGCTCGGATCATCAGCTCATTTTGTCCATTCAAGGGAAATATCTCCCTCAATAATACTAGCAGTTGGACAGCAAACTGAGGAAATCCTCATATAAATATGACATTGATAAAGGAAAAACACAATACAAGACCACAACTTCCAAGTCATTTTGTCTGACTGCGAAGTAGAAAAGAAGTAGGCCAGCATTTGTAAGCATTTTTATCTACACAATGTATCTGCAAGCGTGCATAATCTACCTACCTACTGCTAGCTCCTCCCTTGCCCTTTTGGGTAAGAACATCATTTTAAAGACAAAAGTTCACAACTATTTTGTGTCCCACCTATTAATTTGCCACCATAAGATAATTTATCTGATGACGTAGGGACGAGATTCAGGTACATGTAGAAGGGACAGACAGACAGACACTAAGACTTTTCAATATCAAATATGTCACTCCTCCCTATCAATTTTGAGGTTTCTACTGGATGTTGAGTTGTATAATGCTTGATCATCACAGTGAGTTTGATGGTAGTGTAATATATCTCAAGTTATAGCCATTGATGTGAAAGTTGGACAACCAACAGACAGACTGATTGACAGACGACAGACAAAATTATCCCTAAATGAGGCCCTTGCATTGTGGGTGTCATGACAAACTAATAGCTAATCTTTTTTAAAAGTGAACATGTGAAGAATATTTTAGGTGGGTGGCTACATCTTGGATCCAAGGACATGGAATTACATAAGCATCCCACCCTTACTAACCTTACCAAAGACAGTAAGAAAGGACTATCACAGCCTCCACACTGGCATTAGCCTTTCCTCAAATTAAGGTTGTTTTGTCTAGGTTTTGTTTACCTCACCAAAACAGAGATAGTCTTGTTTACCTCACCAAAACAGAGATAGTCTTGTTTACCTCACAAAAACAGAGATAGTCTTGTTTACCTCACCAAAACAGAGATAGTCTTGTTTACCTCACAAAAACAGAGATAGTCTTTGTGATAAAACATTGAAAAAAAATTATAAAATGAGATAATCAAAGATTAGATAGCTCACCTCCTGGCAGCACTTTTCAATGATGTATGAACAGATGAACTTGCAATAATATGATTGATATATGCACAACAATGAAGATAGAGTGTAAATAGAAAATATCTATGATATCTACAAGCAAAAAAGTCATTTAAATTCTACATATAACAATGATTTTCAATACCAAAGGAGTATTAATACTTTATACAAGTCCTTTTTTCTGTAATAATCAAAAAGTAAAGAAATTGTACATTTATTTCTTTAAAAATACAGCATAAGCCATTCCTTTTATCTTGTTTACTCCCTTTAACAGTTTCTTTTTTGACAAATTTTCAAAAAGGCCATTGACAAATGTTCTTTCAGTTAGTATTGAATAAGCATCTGAACAATGTGATGTTTTCTTCACTTGGCAAACAAAAGGAGCACTCAAGATCCTGCTCTATACTAATTTCCGATGAAGTAGTTCAAAATTGTTATGTCATTTTTATCTATAAATGGAAAAGATTCCCTTTTCATTGATTTTATTAGTTTCATTAATGATTGGAATTTGTCAGGGGATTTCATGAGGTACAATGTAAAACATTTTTCTCTCGAGTACCAACAACAAAATTTGAATTAGAAGGAATTTTATTTTAGGGGGCCAATGTCAACAGAAACCATACATAGTCCATTAATATGCTTTTTGAATTTGATAGAACATGATTTTTTTCTAAATGCAAGATGTTTTGAATATCTGAAGAAAATGCCACTAATATTACAGCTGCCTTGAAATATATAATAAAACGTTATCAACTTTATGAGGATGTTTGAACCCACGTTAATTATTCTGATGTTTTAATATTGAGCGATTCAGCAGTATTCTAACAGCTATTGTATCACACCATTCTGCGTCACTAGAAGCACAAGTCTCACAACATTAATCAAGTAGGAAAAATAAATCTGCTAGCAAAGCCACAGAATAAGCATTACAGTATATGGTGATTATCTTATTTCTTTTACAAATCTTTTTCATTTTTAGTAAATAAATTCAATTACACAGAAATTTTAAAACAATACTGGATAAAATTTTCAATTTTCTTCTCTTTTATGTAATTCTTCTTTAAAAAGATTTTCCTTTATTTCCCATCACCACATTATAAGCTTTTAAAGAATGTGTCATTAACAATTCTGAAAATCAAACATTTGATTCTGAATTATTCCTAATGAGCAGACTTGTACATTTCTATGTTTTCATTGAAAATGCAGGAAGTCTACACTTTTGACCTTTCAAATAACCATGAGACCATTCTTTCTATCATTGACTTTAAAAAGTATTCAATTTCCCAATATCATCCCAATTCAAAGACTTGAAAAATTGAATGATAAGAAGAGGATGTATACATATGAACAAGATGGATAGAGGAACTGTTACATCACCTCCCTAAAACTTTGCTTGCATCGGATATGAAAATATTTACGATGAGAATCACATGTGAGTCACACAACTATTGTTCAATTCTCTGATTCTCTTCGCAACACTGGATAGGATGAATATTCGAGATTTGATCAGAGATAGAGGATAAGCTCTTAAGTTGATTTCAGAATTGTTGAGACACATTCCCTATTAAAAAGAAGTAAAATAAAAGGGATTACGAACATGAGAACCCACCTTCAGGTGGTTGGACAGGTGGGAAGGCGCCAAATGGAATTGATGACTGACCTGTTATATAGAAATAATCATGTCTTAGTACATGTACATGTATGATAAAATATTAACACTTTATTATTGATAAATCAACTGAATCTAATCAAGGTATTATTAACTGATGAGGCTAAAAGTCCATATAATGTGATATGAAATATCAGTCATGAAAACTTCAAATAAGTGAATTCCTTAACAAGATTACAAGCAAGAATTAAAAAACAGAGCAATCAGTCTTAAACTTTACATGTATACCTTAAGACCTTGACCTTTAACCTATGACCTAATCATCAATAGGGTCCATTTTCTCTTAATTTCCAACATTAAAAAAGATTTATCTTCTTCTATCTCTTTTCTATTGTATTCAAAAGAAATTACTTTTCAGTCTACTGTGAACTTGACATTTGATCCCTGACCTTGAAACTGATTATTTCTTCTCCTCAAGGCCATTCCTTGTGAAAGGTCTGGCAAATATATGCTTTCAAGTTTTTCTACTACATGTAGAGCTAGGAACCATATTTCGCCAGTGACCATATTTTGCCCTTTCATAGTTAATTGCTTCTCATTGGTTATCAAAATATTTGTCAAGTTTATTTTTCTATATCCTATCCCAAGGTCAAGGTCATGAGGTCAAACATTTTGGTATCAATGGAAAGGTCTTGTCACAAGGAATACACATGTGAAATATGAAAGCCCTATCACTTCCCATTCAAAAGTTATGCCCAATGTTAAAGTTTTTGAAAAGTAGGTCAAAGGTCAAGGTCAAGGTCACGAGGTCAAAAATTTTGGTATCAATGGAAAGGTCTTGTCACAAGGAATACACATGTGAAAAATAAAGCCCTATCACTTCCCATTCAAAAGTTATGCCCAATGTTAAAGTTTTTGAAAAGTAGGTCAAAGGTCAAAGTCACGAAGTCAAAAATGTTGGTATCATTGGAAAGGTCTTGTCACAAGGAATACACATGTGAAATATGAAAGCCCTGTCACTTCCCATTCAAAAGTTATGCCCAATGTTAAAGTTTTGAAAAGTAGGTCAAGGGTCAAAGTCAAGGTCATGAGGTCAAAAATTTTGGTATCAATGGAAAGGTCTTGTCACAAGGAATACACATGTGAAATATGAAAGCCCTATCACTTCCCATTCAAAAGTTATGCCCAATGTTAAAGTTTTTCGGACAAACAGACAGACAAACAGACGGACAGGCCAAAAACTATATGCCCCCGAATCTTTGATTCCGGGGGCATAAAAAAGAAAACATTTTAGTTGGCATAATTTCTTTAAGGTAGTGGTGACGAAAGATTTCCTGAAAAGAAAATCACAATTTTGTCTGTTTTGTGTGCAACTAGAATACTAATCAACAAAAACGGCCAAATATGGTCACCCCTGAAAACATGGAAACGAAATATTTTGACGTTTTATAAGGAAACAATGAAATGAGTAAAATAAATAATTTCTGTAGTATTTCAATCAAGAATGGAGTTAAATTATATTTGAGCAAAAGCAATTCGGTCTTTTCGAAATACAGAGTTACTTCCCATTTGTGCAGGTATCTGACGTCAACGCATTGTGACGTCATCAAATTCTATGGAAACAAGCGTGAAATTCAGGGAAACAGTGTCACATATATGACGTTTTCAAAGGCATTTAATGACGTCACAATGCTTTTACGTCAGATACCTGCACAAATCGAACGTAGAACTGTAAAATCGAAAAGACGGAATTATTGACTTGGCCTCCAAGTTCTGAAATTTTCTAAGAAATGTATAAAAAATACGGCGAAATATGGTCACTTGCTCTATGTGACAGCCGTTGCATCATGTTTCTTTAGAGCTTATGCATTGTGACATCACAAACGTTTACATTCCAGAATGCAACACATTCCTTTCAATAGTTTCATCTCAGAGAATTACATTGGTTGTATGTAAGTTTTACATTACTTACCCTCTTGCATGGGCCGAAAGGCAGAGAATGGAATTGACGATGTTTGACCTAAAATCATGATAAAATTTTGTTAAGATAATTAACAATTAGATCACAAGACTGGTATTGCCTATATCCATAAATATATTTTCCTTTATAAAAATAGCCATATTCATTTATAAAAATAATTATCTATTTGCAAAAATAGTACAAATATACTGCTAAATTGAATGAACAGGATTACATAGAAACATGGAAAGTTCTCATAATAATTTGTTATATAGAATAATTATTGCACTTACAGTGTTTTTGTCTCTATAGAATATAACTTACCTTCTTGCATGGGTGGAAAAGCTGAAAATGGAATTGATGAGGACTGCCCTGTAGAAGAAAATACATGTATACTTGAGATTTTTTTATCAATATGGAAACCCTACAACTACAAGTAACGATTTTGTACACTTTTCTTCATTTGTTGAAAGGAATTTTAAAGAGTGTCATAATTTTAATACATGTACATGTATGCATGTAATTTCAATATCATGTGATATTAAATAGAATCTATTACCAGGTGTGATCGTTGACAAATAAATCAAACTGGAGTGTCAAGGATTTGCTTGTACCATGATGAGGCTTGCCCAGTCATGGACAAAAGTAAATAAAGGACACAAGGGTTGGATTCCCTTGTCAATGATCACATTTGGTGATTGATTTTTTTCTCCGTGTCTGAAAAACGGAAAAAATAAAGCCTGTGTTTGTGAAACACAAATGCCCCTGGTGGCATCTTTTTTAGTATAAACACTATTTTCTGCTAAGTACATGCATGTGAAAGGTCAAGGTCAGGATCACTTGGTTAAAATTTCTGGTATCGATGGAAAAACCTTGTGACAAGGAATACACATGTGAAATATCAAAGCCCTATCACTTACCATAAACATAGGGTAATCAAAGATTACATAGCTCGCCTATACAGGTTTTTGTCAGAAACCAGGTTAAAGTTTTTGAAAAGTAGGTCAAAGTCCAAGGTCACTAGGTCAAAGGTCATGGTCTCAAATGAAAGGTTTCGTCACAAGATATCTACATGTGAAATATCAAAGCCCTACCCCTTATAGTTCAAGAGATATAGCCCAGTTTAAAGTTTTGTCTACTGACGACGACAAGGACGACGCCGAGGTTATGGCATTAGCTCTCCGGACTTTTTCGTCCTGGCGAGCTAAAGAAGTTATGCCAAATGTGAAAGTTTTTGTAAAGTACGTCAAAGTTCTCGGTCCAAGTCATGAGGTCGAAAATTTGGTATCAATGGAAAGGTCTTGTCACAAGGAATACACATGTGCAATATGGAAGCCATATCACTTATCATTCAAAAATTATGCCCAATGTTAAAGTTTTTGAAAAGTAGGTCAAGGGTCAAAGTCAAGGTCACGAGGTTAAAAATTTTGGTATTATTGAAAAGGTCTTGTCACAAGGAATACACATGTGAAATATGAAAGCCCTACCACTTACCATTCAAATGTTATGCCCAATGTTAAAGTTTTTGAAAAGTAAGTCAAAGGTCAAGGTCAAGGTCACGAGGTCAAAAATTTTGGTATTATTGGAAAGGTCTTGTCACAAGGTTAAAGTTCTTCGGACAAACAGACAGACAGTTTAAGGAGTATTTGCTTCCTGTAACATTTCACTAAATTCTGAGCATAAGGTACAGAGAAATAAAAGATGATTAAAACTACACGTACATGGATTACATGATGACAGAGTCACAGACAGATGGACAAATGTCAGGCTATAAAAAACTCACTTCAAAATCTAAAATTACTGTAAAATGACAAGTTTTGGTACAGAAAATTTAACAAATAACTTCAGATTCTGATGTTACTATGAAAATAAATACTAGTACATGTTTAAACCAGTACACGTATCGAGATGCTCAACACCATCCTAGGGAGCCTGTCTAATATCAAAGTCCGCCAAATTCATCGGATAATCAGAGTGGCCAGACCAGCTTGATAAATTTTCGTTCAGTTCGATGTAGGTAATTTCTAGTTAGACCGCATTGTCTGATGTACCAGGGTATGATCTTTACTTAAAATTTTACTAGCAATGTGGGCTCGTAAAATTTCAATTTTAGGGGCCCACACAACTTTTTACGAGCCCACACAGAAAACCAAAGCTTTTTGGGGAAACATTCCCTTTCAAGACCCCCCCCCCCCCCCATAAAACTGACCCAACTGTGCTTGCTTGCGAGACATTTAATGTACAAAACACGTAGATGTCATATCAACGAAACTTTTGAAGAAGTCAGACAAATACAAACTCAAGGATTGTAGGCATCAAAAGATCTAGATAAATTAATTTGCTATATCGGCTTTAAAATACAACCATCCCCAGCGGCTTTAAAATACAACCACCCCCAGCCCCTCCCCCCTTCCCCGCTATATAACGTCCCCTGTTATAACGCCAAACTCGTATACCGCCACAGAAATCTTTTATATAACATCGTTTCATAAACAATCTCCGTTATAACGCCAAACCCGCATACTGCCATCGGCCCCTGATGTAAAGGTACAAAGAAGCGTTATTCGTCTGATAGTACCGCCAAACGAAGTAATTATCCAGGTAATTAGTCGTTCTCTTATAAATACAATTAAATTATCTGTTTATTTGTTTTAAATAATCACTGTCCAAGGTAATGTGTTTGACCGTGCGGCCGAAATTTACACTTTAGATATACACCCTTCACGGCAGGATGATACATGTACATGTAAAGGGGGGGGGGGGGGAGAATACAAGAGAATGAAATCGTTGTTTCTTTTCTTCATCATCGATTCGATTAACATCCTGTGAAGCCATCAATTCAATTTGTTTTGACTATTGAATTTTCGGCCATCGATACCGCGCCGTACATAACGTAAAAAGACGACGGCAAATTATTTAACGGCTAACAAAGAGCAATGGATCTGAAGATTTATTGACCATGAAACAAAGAATGTATTTGTAAATTAAGTACGGATATCAAATAGGCGATCAACGAACGCATTCATGTATTTTGACCATTTATAAATATATAATTTAATACCTACGGATGAATGTTTACGGCGTTATTGATACTTACGTTGAAGGGGAGAAGTACATAATTCATTCGCCACGTGGGTGAGTAAATTGTAATTTTTGATCGCCCACATGAAAAAATACTCGTCTTGGGCGAGTGGGCGAGCGTTAAGTTCATACCCTGTGTACCGGTAGGTTTTGAACATTCAGACTGACACTGTTAACTTTCTATCATCATTAGTTTCCAAGAAATAGAATAAAGAGATTAACATGAATTCAAAAGGGATCAAAGCCTGTGAATGTCAAAATACCAACTTCCAAGTACACACAATCAAAGAACAATCATACAGCAAAAATCTAAAACACTTTTAAATCATCACTCTGTTAAGGAGCAGGAAAATCTCAAGTCATAGTGTAAAACTACATCAGTACATGTAAGTTCAGCTTCTTTTTTTTCCAATTGCTTCATTTGCAAGATATATTGAAACAAATCCATACTACTTTGTTACAATTTTTCAAAAACCAACAAGGTAATAATTATTAAGAGTGACAATACAAATTCACAAATACATCAGGTTGTCAATAAGGACATTAGCACAGGTGGGAATGCCAAGAAAGGAACAGATGATAGACAATCAGACTTTCTTACCTTCAGGCACAAGTGGGAATGCCGAGAAAGGCACAGATGATGGACAATCAGACTTTCTTACCTTCAGGCACAAGTATGAATGCCAAGAAAGGAACAGATGATAGACAATCAGACTTTCTTACCTTCAGGCACAAGTGGGAATGCCGAGAAAGGCACAGATGATGGACAATCAGACTTTCTTACCTTCAGGCACAAGTATGAATGCCAAGAAAGGCACAGATGATAGACAATCAGACTTTCTTACCTTCAGGCACAAGTGGGAATGCCGAGAAAGGCACAGATGATAGACAATCAGACTTTCTTACCTTCCGGCACAAGTGGGAATGCAGAAAAAGGCACAGATGATAGAAAATCAGAATATCTTACATTCAGGCTCAGGTGGGAATGCTGAGAAAGGCACAGATGGTAGACAATAAGACTTTCTTACCTTCGGGCACAAGTGGGAATGCCAAGAAAGGCACAGATGATAGAGTATCAGATTTTCTTACCTTCGGGCACAGGTGGGAATGCCGAGAAAGGCACAGATGTCTGGCCTGAAAAGAAGCGTAAAAATAATGTATTATATACTGTAAATTTGATCATCAAAATTCAATTTCTACCAAGACCTACTTATGGGAATTTTCCCCTAGATAGGGTAAAGCATACACTTGCATGCAACATTTTAGTTGATGACCTTATTTTATTTTCTCATGTGTGAATGAATTCAAATCAGAACAGATAAAGCCATAACCAGCAGAAACCATCACTCTGGGTTTTCATATGACAAAACTAATGTTGACAAGACCTTACTCTAAGCCTAAATATCACAGCTGAAGTTAAATCAGTTACTAAACAGGCTGGATCTACAATGTAAGCTAATAAGACACAGCGAATGAGACATTGTAAATGGACTCAAGTTTATATGAAAAAGCATAACTAAGTTAACTGTACTTATGCTAAGCATAAATGACAGTTAATGTTAACAAGCGAAGTTACTGGATATAGGCTTATATGACAAAACTGGATCTAGGCTTATGACAAAGCTAATGTTAATGTATAACATAATCAGCTTAAGCTATTGTAAATATGGAACTGAACTGAGGCTAATATGACACAGCTACAGTACATGTATGTAAACATACAGTCTTCACAAAAACTTTTTTTTGAACCACAAACCCAAACGCAAATTTTACTGGCCAATTGTATACTTTATTACTCAATTTCTATTAGTCCAGCAAAATTTCTAGTAGTAGCATTGGGCATTGAGCTAGCAAGTTTTCGTGAAGACTGAACATAGCAACTGAATTGATGGTTATATACATTATGACAAAACTGACAGACCTAGGCTCATATGACTAAGCTAGAAAACCTAGTGTTCTATGACAAAGCTGACAACCTAGGCTTATATGACAAAGCTGACAAACCAAGGCTAATAATATGACAAAGCTGACAAACCTAGGCTTATAGATAAAGCTGACAAACCTAGGCTTATATGACAAACCTAGGCTTACATGACAAAGCTGAAAAACCAAGGCTTATATGACAAAGCTGATAAACCTAGGCTTATAGACAAAGCTGACAAACCTAGGCTTATACATGTATGACAAAGATGAAAAACCAAGGCTTATATGACAAAGCTGATAAACCTAGGCTTATATATGACAAAGCTTACAAATCTCAGACTCAGTTATACAATACAGTACAATACACTTTATTGCCAAAGCTTGGGCCCAAAGGGCATACATCAAGTACAGTTGCATATATTATAACAAAGTGTCACCATGGTCATCAACATAAATACAATATATGAATAGATAATATATAACAAATCTGACAAACCTAGGCTTATATGACAAAGCTGACAAACCTTCACTTATACGACAAAGCTGACAAACTTACATGTAGGATTATGAGACAGAGCTGACAAACCTACATGTAGGCTCAAATGACAAAACTGAAAACCTACACTTATATGACAAAACTGATAAACCTATACTTATATTACAAAGCTGACAAACCTGGGCTTATATGACTAACTGACAAACCTAGAATTACACGTACATGGAAAAGCTGACAAAACTAGGCTTATATGACAAAGCTGACAAACCTAGACTTATATGACAAAGCTGACAAACCTAGACTTATATGACAAAGCTTATAAACCTACATGTAGACTTACATGTATATGACAAAGCTTACAAACCTACATGTAGACTTATATGACAAAGCTTACAAACCTACATGTAGGCTTATATGACAAAGCTTACAAACCTTCATGTAGACTTATATGTCAAAGCTTACAAACCTACATGTAGGCTTATATAACAAGGCTTACAAACCTACATGATGTAGGCTTATATGACAAAGCTTACAAACCTACATGTAGGCTTATATGACAAAGCTGACAAACCTATATGTAGACTTATATGACAAAGTTTACAAACCTACATGTAGACTTATATGACAAAGTTTACAAACCTACATGTAGATTTATATGACAAAGCTTACAAACCTTCATGTAGACTTATATGAAAAAGCTTACAAACCTACATGTAGACTTATATGACAAAGCTTACAAACCTACATGATGTAGGCTTATGTGACAAAGCTTACAAACCTACATGTAGACTTATATGACAAAGTTTACAAACCTACATGTAATATGATGTAGACTTATATGACAAAGCTTACAAACCTTCATGATGTAGGCTTATATGACAAAGCTTACAAACCTTCATGTAGACTTACATGTTTATGACAAAGCTTACAAACCTATATGTAGACTTATATGACAAAGCTTACAAACCTACATGATGTAGGCTTATATGACAAAGCTTACAAACCTACATGTAGACTTATATGACAAAGCTTACAAACCTGCATGTAGACTTATATGACAAAGTTTACAAACCTTCATGTAGTCAAGACTTCTATGAGAAAGCTTACAAACCTACATGTAGGCTTTTATGACAAAGCTGACAAACCTACATGTACATGTAGGCTTATAGTTATATGACAAAACATACTACTTGAGTTGATATAACCTAACTACTATGCAAAATTAATGTATGTTACTATTGTTATATGCTATGTATTAGAGAACTACGCACATAATTATGTTACATACCATTGAGTTGTTGATTCTGGAGGATGCTGGTGATACCTTCAAAAGAAACAGTGGATTCTTAAAGCTTCTTTAAGTTTAAATTCCAATTTGTAATCTTGCAGTAAGTCTCTGACTTTATGAATTCTGACAAAAGTCAATGGAGACAGGAAGGCTCAATGTATAGCCTCAGATTTCACCAGCACCCGCAAGTGTTAGCTATACATGTAAATGTTAATATACACATACACACACACACATGCACACACAAAATTGTGCAACACATCTTGTAACACTCTTTCAGTGTTAATAAACTTTTAAATGAGATGGCAAAAGGGGCTACTACAAATCAAAATGGGATATATCCTTTGTAACACTATGTACAGAATGAAGTTATATTTTCTGAGTGAAGCTGACCTTTCAAAAATGATCAAAAATGACCTTCAATTCATGTATGTCTGCAAAGTCTATTATCACATTAACAACCTGTCTTCTTTAACACCATAAAAACATTGAAGACTTATCAGTCATCCCTGTTATAATCATAATAACAGGGATAACTGATAAGTCTTCAATGACATGTCTCGTACTAATTTGAACCAATGACGTCAAAGTATTACGGTAACATGGTGTCTCACATTGACGCCGAAGTAGGTCACTTAATTTTCAAATGTCAAAAACACAAAATGGTTATAGGCATGATAAATTTGCTATAGGGTTTATTCCTGTCATACTTAATCACCCTATATTCCTGTCATACTTACTCAAAGTAGGTGAGTAAATATATCGGGCATTCGGCACTCTGCCTCACCTCCCACAAATTTACACACCTTCTTTGAGACTAAATGAATAAGAAGTTTTCGGTCTTTTTTTTTGCCTATTTGAGTTAAGATCAAATATCTTTATCCCAAAACTTGAACCAAATTGAGAATTCAAAATTTTACAAAGTATGAAAGTAAATGATCTCATATACTTCAACACAATAAAGGAAATAAACTTACTTCTCTATAATCAACTACATGTAAATGATGACTTAACCCAATTCATGTGACCAGGGGTCATCCTAGGGGGCAACTCAGGCGAAATAGTCGCTTTTTGTGTGAAAACTTTGCTCTAATTTCTTCCGGGGGAGAAGTCTGAGTCGCCCTCAATTGTATCCTCACACCCTGCAGCTAGCAGTTTCAGATTATCTCAAAACTAAATACAGCAAGCGACAGGAAATTCTCAGCGGGTTACTTATTGTTTTGTTTGCATAATGCTCATGGGAAGTGGGTCTGCTAACCAGGTGTTTCATATTGACCAGTAATACTCTGATCATTGTCAAATAATATAGTGGTCTATATCCCGTTAACTTTAGGCAATTTTCTCATGTTTGTCGCCGATTAGACCTTCATGTATTTTTTAAGAACTTTAGAAAAAACTATCCACCGTGTTTCATTTTCGATCATTGATTAAATACATAACATTAATTTTATTAAAATTGTATTAGGAGACACAGGTCTACAGATACAAATCACCGCAAACTTTTCTATCTGGAGCCACTGCCTATCTAAAAAGGGACCTTGACCTTTCAGAATTTTTAGTAAAGTCCACATCCTGTAAAACCTTTTGGTAGAGCACATGTAACAATATGATCAAAATCTAATTATAGGTGCTATACAGGCTCTAATATGGTCCGGAAACCATTTTCAATCATCCGAGTCCTATCACCTTGACCTTTTGACCTCAAAATCAATAGGGGTCATCCTTGATGCATGTTAAACATTTCTGGCAAGTTTCATGATCATACTCATAGGTGTTAAACAAGTTTCATAATCATAGGTACAATAGAGGCTATAATATGGTCCAGAATCCAGTTTCAATAATCAGAGTCCTATGACCTTGACCTTTGACCTCTAAATCAATAGAGGTCATCCTTGATTCATGTTAAACATTTCTGGCAAGTTTCATGATCATATCATAGGTACAATACAGGCTCTAATATGGTCCGGAAACTGTTGTCAATAATCAGAGTCCCATGACCTTGACCTTTGGACCTCAAAATCAATAGGGGTCATCCTTGATTGATGGGAAACGTTTCTGGCAAGTTTCATGATCATAGGTGAAATACAGGCTCTTATATCATCCGGAAACCATTTTCAACTATTTAAGTACTTGACCTATGACCTTTTGACCCAAAAATCAATAGGGGTCATCCTTGACTCATTGTGAGTATATAAATGAAGTTTCATTGCACTAGCGCCATGTATCATACTTGTCTTATAGTCCGTAAACCAATTGTTGACGCCCGCCTCTGGGATACTATTTTTTGCAATTATAAAGAAGAACGATTCCTAATTGCTTAAAATAGTACCTCTGAAACTATCTATGGATTGACATATTTCTAGAGCTTGGCTCTGATTGGTCACTGACGTCATGACACACTTGCACATTTGACACAAGCAAGCCTCGCAAATCACTGAAATCCATACATTGGACAGGTGTTACAGGAGTCAATTTAAAATAGCAATAACATCGGTGGAAAAAAATTATTTTTAGTACTTAAAATTATCTCTCCAATAAATCCATTTATAGCAGCTAAGCTATTATAGCCATATTTAGCCATTATAGCCATATTTAGCTATTATAGCCATTTCTGGAGTAATCCTGGACTAGTCCGACTTGCAGACCTACGACGGTTTTATCTGTTTTTTCGTCTTCGGTCTGACTGCTATGCATAGGCAAAACTTGAGAATTTCTGTGCGAAAAAAATTTGGCGAGTCTTCCTGTTTTTTGACAAATTCCGGTCTCTTCAACCAACAAATAAGTCATCCAGTCCTCCTGCACCTAAAAAATCCCCTCTAGGCCTGGTTTCACCTCTGTGCGCAAGACAAAATGTTGTTGATCAGAGGAAAATCGGAAGAGAGGAAAAGGTTAACCAGGCTTTGAGAGTTTTTTTAGGGGCAGGAGGACTGGGCGAGTTATTATTTGGTTGAGGAAACCGGAATTTGTCAAAAGAAAAGGACGACTTGCTGAAATTTTTTCGCACAGAAATTCTCAAGTTTTGCCTATGCATAGCAGTCAGACCGAAGACGAAAAAACAGATAACACCATCGTAGGTCTGCAAGTCGGACTAATCCTGGACCTGTCCAATATATCGATTTCAATGATTTGCGAGGAATTTATTCCTAAACACCAGGGGTAAACATGACTGAAAACCGGTCAATCAGAAAATATGCAGGAATTGGCTGCAACGAAGACAGGAAAATAACCAAATAATAAAATAGGTTACCAGTCATATCGGCCCTTTTCCAGTTCGGCCCCCAGTCATATCGGCCTTTTTACCTTTCGGCCCTAGGCCATTCGGCCTTTGTTTCGGCCCTCCATAATAATGCAAGGAAATAATTCCTACCTTTCGGCCCTAGACCATTCGGCCTAATAAGTTTTTTCCAGTCCTCTCTTATAGTGAGAAATTGAGAATAAATACTTGATACAATAAAAACTAAATACAAGGGAAAAATTGAGGGGGTGAATTCCAGCCTCTTGCCTCCACCACCTTCTACTGAAAAGTCCAAGCTTGCTTCGTCCGGGTTGAAGAAATTGTGATTGAAAATTATTGCTTAATTTCTTAGGAACAAATAGTATGACATACAATTTTCTTATGTTCTAAAATAGAGGACCCGGTAATCGTCTGCTATAGGTAAGGCCATTAATTTTCATGTAGTTGCCGACCCAAATTTTTGGCAACCCCCCCCCCCCCCACCCCCCCCCCCCCCCCCAAAAAAAATACACTGTGAACAATGTGTTAAAGCCAATAAAGAATTTTAATTTGAAATTGTGTAATAAATATATTAAAAAATCGATTTTTTTATATTTTTTTTTTCTGCCGATTGTTTCATAGAAATAATACTGAAATAAAAATAAACACTCAATATTCACAAATTTTCTGCCACTCCGCCTTTATCAAGAAATCATAAAAAAAATTTTATCACGTTGTTTCATAGAAAATTTAAGCAGTTTTGTTCCATAGAAAATTTGTAATAAAAATAAAAGTCATACTAGTCAAGCAAGCTAGGTTTTCCCTGGCTATAAATGGGTCGAAACGGCAAAAGGCCGAAAAAAAGGGGCCGATATGTTTCAGCAATATGTTTTTTTTTCATTATAAATTGAGGGCCGAAATGGAAAAAGGCCGAAAGGTAAAAAGGCCGATATGACTGGGGGCCGAACTGGTAAAGGGCCGAAATGACTGGCAACCATAAAATAGCATCTTCATTGCACTGTTACTAAGTTCACGCTGAAATAACTTGAATACAATCAATTATTGCTGACCAAAATACACGATATATACAGATATCCTTCAACCTCATTTCAAAAGATTATAAACAGCATGTCATTTGCTTAATAATGAACGAATAGATTAAAGAGCATGGGTGATTATTCCCAACATAAATGAGCAACAGCGACAGTAAACTAAACATGGCGGTTAAAAACAAGGCCATACACATCGAATACTTTTGGGCGAGTAAGAGATTCTGTTGTCTTATATGTGATATACCTGGTGTTATGGGGAACATGTTTATGCTACGAACTGCTTAGATTCGCCGACTAGAAGCCTCACAAGGCTTTAAAAGAAGCGAAACGATCGTCAGTGCTTGTCCTGCTTCTCTTTTGGTGGTAGCTGGTCGTAGCGCCCCCTACTTCCGGTTTGATTATCTTTCCCTTGTACGTCTTCATTTAGCTCGCCTGGGATTTTTTCCGCACCTGTAGACGTTTAAAAACGAGGGGGGGGGGTGTTATCAGAGGAGGCAAGCGGTAGGAAGGGGAAATGTGGTAGGGAGGATTTTGTTCACCCAAAAAATAATTAACCAGAAAATAACTAAGCCTATTCCAAAAAGATCCATGGATAAACAAATTAATACAGGCCGAAAGGTCGCTAGACTAAATAATCCAGTCTCTCCGCTGCCGCTAAAAGACCCTTTTAGCGGCAGCGGAGAGACTGGATTATTTAGTCTAAAAGGTCGCCTGGCAATTAGGCACGGTCCATTTGATATTCTAGGGGGGGGGGGGCTTGGGTTTTTTTCTAAAAAAAATAATTTTGCTCTGAATTCTGATGAAAAAAATTAATTTGCTTATGGTGTGACAGAAAAAAAATAATCTTGCTCTTACAAGTAATCTGAATTTGAAGAATAACCATAAAATTTGCTTAAAATTCCTGAAAATTTTTCGGCTCGCTTCGCTCGCCACAGTTTTTACTTTCTATAAAAAAATTTGGCTCGCTTCGCTCGCCATAGTCTTCTTCTGTAATGTCAAGTTCATATTTGAAAATATCAAAAGAATGCATGTGACTGATACAATTAAAATGCTTATATACATTATCAATATAATTTTTCACTATTAATAAATACATGTATCAAACATAGTGTTTAATTTTATATACAAGCTTGGAAGGAGAATTTAAATAAGTTTTTCACTAGTTTTCATTTCTACATGTAAAAACTTGCATCAGGCCCTCTTACATGTTTCATGACCTCACAAACATTTTGTTTACTAAAAATTATATATCGCATATTGTAAAAATCTTTCAAAAATCTTTCATCTCTCTCAGTTTAGAAGTGAATACAAGTTTTACATAAAAATAATGTTTGGAGTAATTTAAGTAAAAAATAGAGAATTTCTATTGAAAAAAAACACAAACATTCTTAATATTCTCATCAATTGTTATAAAAAAATTTCCTTGCTCCAACTTTGCAAGAAAAAAATAATTTTTTCCCGGTCCGGGGCGAAAAAAAAATAATCTTGCTCCGACAAAAAAACCCAAGCCCCCCCCCCGAATATCAAATGGACCGTGCCTTATTCGTATGCGCCTCTCAAAAATTAGATTTTTTAGTAGCGTACATGTACATACGAATACCCAGGCGATCTTTCCGCCTGTGCCCTCTTCAATGAAATTTTCAATTGTTTCAATTAAAAACAGAATCTAAATTATCTTACAACTACATAAAAACTACATAAACTGAAATGAAATGTCAATACTAATCCCTGTAGCAGCTATCATGCTGTCGATTCGAAAGTTAAGGAAAGAGGGAGGGGGGGGGGAGTCCTCGAACAAACCCTTACCAAACTTGGAAAGGACCCTCAAATTGGCGGGAAAACAGCCCAATTAGGAAACATCTCCTCCAGGTTTATATACTTTAATATGTATGTGTTATATTCTAGAGTGTAAAAGTAATATATTTTTAGCCCTATCAAACATAGTTTACCCTTTGCTCGCAAAACCAAATAGTTTCAAACTATTGAAATGTGTGATTTGTATATGTCACAATATGAAAAAGATACTCCTTTTATACAGCCTATAGAGGACACAGTTTGATTGGAGCTTGACCAGCCTTCATACACTCAGTGGCGGATTCAGCCGGGGGGAGCACGGGGCACGTGCCCCGTGCCCCCCCCCCCCCCCCCCCCCCCCCCCGACAGTGCCCAACGAAGGGGCACTTATTACATGCTTTTGGAAACATTTTCATAGATTTTTGCAGTTTATAAAACTGTTGGGTTTTTTTACAAAAAATCTATGAAAATAGTCAGAAATAGCCCCAAAACACCCCCAGAAACCACCGATTTAAATAAAATTTTCTCGGGGATAGATTACAAAGCAGGGAAGGATGCACTACTGCCATGTCAACAAGCTACATTGAATCACGTTCATATAGGACTTTCTTCATCTGAGGGTTTGAATCGGGAATAGCAGTTCTATGCAAGTCATAAAGCACACATAATCTTCGATATAACCTTCTATAAAATTGACACTTTTTTTTTACTTTTTAATGTTTTACTTTCGTTATTGACACTGACTGAATCCCTCCTAAATTCAGTTCAAATACGCTTCAGTTGCGACACCAAAGCTTTACTTTTTTCAAAATTTTCTCGGGGGAGGCCCCCTGAACCCCCCCCCCCCCCCCCCCCCCCCACACACACACACACACCAATGGGAGCTTGACCAAACTTCGTACACTAATTGCTTAAAATATGACAAGAGAAGAATCACATAGGTCAAAGGTCAAGGTCACAGATGGGAAATTGTTAAGATTCATGTATACAGACTAGAAGGCACATTGATTTTCTTCTTCTTCTTCTCCCTCTTATAGATATAACCGCACATCATTGGCGTATTTTCGCACTTTACATGCATGATGCTGACGGATCCCAAGTGCAGATAAAATTTACTATTTTACATGTAGGGAAAACAGGTTAAAACATCTGTCCTTTCTATTGGCTGTATGTATTGTTTGCAACTGGCGTTTGAAGCACTCCTGTGCGTTGCAGGCAATGGTAGACTGTGGTAGACTGTTCCAGATGAGAATGGTGTCAGGAAAGAAGGAGTGTTGTATAAGCGGATGTCCTGGCATAGAAGACAAGGAATTTCTGGTTATGTCCCCATATGTTGATGGCTGTAAAGGCAAGATAAGATGTATAGGTATGTCTACTAAATTGTTGACTATACTGTGCATCATTATGGCTCTTGCTTGCACCCTTCTTTCCTGTAGGGTCATCAACTAGCATAGATGGTCATTTGTTACAAATCTTGCAAAAATTCTTTGTACCATCTCCAGCTTCCTGGTCAAATCTGCTGTATGGGGATCCCAAATTATGCTTCCGTGGTCTTACCAGAGTGGTACAGCATAGCTCCTTGATCTTGTTAGTACAACACTTTTACAACTGATGTTCCGTTGTAGGAAGGCTCTGGTATATATAGATATTAGCCTTTTTGGTTACCATGTCTATGTGGGCATCCCAGCTAAGCGTGTGATGAACAGCGACACCTATAGGTATTTTGCGGAGTCAACTTCTTCTAGGTTGTGACCATGGAGGGTATATGGCTCCCTGATTGGGCTCCTGCTGGTGGTTATATGTGCATAACTTGGCATTTCTGGGGATGGAATTCCATGAGCCAATCATGTACGTCCAGATCGATTTGGAGCTTGGCAGAGTCTTCAGGTGTTCTCTGCGAACAGCCTTACTGATCGATGATTAATTGGTGAGGTATACTTTGGGAGGTCGTTTATAAGCAGGAGAAAGAGGAGGGTCGACTTCACACCCCTGGGGCACATGGATTACACAGGTGCATTTTTGGATGAGTGACCGTCCAGGACAACCCTCGGCTCTCTTCCTCCTAGGTACCATTGGCACACCAATGGCATGATATGTTGCCAATCGGTACCAAGGTCGTGAAAACTCCGAACGCACCTTCTGTTAACCAGTCATGGACTTGACCCCTAACCCCATATTGGTGGATCTTATGAAGGAACCTTTTATGCGGGACCTTGTCAAAGGCTTTAGAAAAATCTAAAATGATAACGTCTGTTTGTCCTACGTTAAATATCCCAGGTAACGCAAAACATTTTCGAAACATTTTCAAAAAGGTTTTAAAATAAGTTCTGCTGAAACATTTTTGGTCAAACGTTTCAAGAACATTTTAAAAACATTTTGCAGTAGTAGGGAAATGTTTTTTAAAACGTTTCAACAACATCTAAGACTTATGGATAAAATCAACTATTTTAGGATTCTTTCGAAATGTTACAATAATGTTGTTGAAACATCTGTATAAAATGTAAAAAGAATACATTTATGCAACAAAACAGCACAAATGTTTCAAAATGTTTTAATAACATTATTACAATACCCAATTAGTCAATTTAAAAAAACATTTTAAACACGTTTCATAATATTTTGTAGACTTTTTTTAAAATCACATCAATGTTTTCAAAATGTTTTAAGAACATTATAACAATAGCCAATTAGTCAAAACATTTATAAAACACTGAAACAAGTTTAAGAATATATTTAGACGCGTTTTAAATTCACATCATAAATTTATATGGACACATTCTAAGCATGATTCTAAGCAACCTTGTTGTTGATTTTAATTTTAATTTGAATGACGAAACATTCTCATCTGGATATTCCTTTTTTTTTTTTTTATTCGCGAATCATAGCATCACATGTATAGGAATCCCTTTATCCGGCGTCTGTCTGTTTCTATATTAAATGTTTTGATAACGTATCTGCAACCACAATAAATAAATAAATTGTGTAAAGTGTTCCCGGTATTACGATATTCCGGCATGTTAAAACGAATATAAGAGGGAATATCCCATTAGCTCATTCAGTATGATACTGAGCGGACGGCCGCGGTTTGAGTCCGGTTAGGAAAATGAGATTCTAGGAGTAAGCCGCACGGTGAAGTACACAACCCCGCCTTAGAAAATGAAAGGATGGAAGGAGGGGATGTTTTGTAATATTTATTGAAACATTTTTAAAATGCTTGACAACATGATAATATTAACATTTTTATGAAACGTTTCCTAAAATGTTTTCATGATGTTTCTGGAACCATACAAAATCACGTGAATAAAACATTTCTGTAACATTTACCAAAACATTTTTTTTAAATATTTTTAAATCATGCTTGTGTTAATTGGGATATTTGAATTCAAAGCAATGTCTGAAATGTAGAATCCGCGATAACACGTTGATAAAGTAAATTAAATGGCATAAACTGAAGAAAAACGCATTGCTCTGAATGTTTGCATTTAAGTACTAGTATAAGAAGAAAAAAATATAGTACACCTCAGAAGTCACAGTCCCCCGGCACCTTCCTCCCGCGGAGATGAGAATATTGTTTAAATTGGCACTTCGTTTGTGTTGTATGCAGAAAATCTGCGAGGAAGGGATATACAAAGATTAAATATTCCAAAACTAGCAAGTTTTGCATCCGTCTTTGAAATTTCTATCGTCTGATTGACGTCGTTCGCCACCTTGCTTGTCAAGTTGTCTAGTGCTGATAGATCTTGTCAACGTTTCTATGAGAAGGAAATGGGGAACGATGCTCTAAATTTTTATAAGTATTTCTAGTTTCCAAAGGCTTTAGTGTAAAAATCGGCTGCTCAAGGCCTAATTACACACAAAATTTCCATCGTGTTTGAAATATTACTATTTTCATAAAATTCAGCACAAAGTTTAAAAATCATACCGAATTCCGAGTTCTAAATCCTTTCATTGGGAAAAAATTTCGGACCCAACTGGGCTGAAGTTGACCTTTTACTTCCAAAACCCCATCCCAAAGGATGCCAAAGGCTGCAGGATGGTCACAATGTTCAAAGGGGGTTACCTATATATGTACAGTTCATTGGACGGCGACGAGGAACATAAATTGCACGTACCTTGTTGTAATGAAAAAAAAGTATTCCTGAGGAAATAGGGAGAAAGGGGATGGGAGAGGAGAGAATGGGACGGGGGGGGGATAATTGAGACGGTAAAGGGAGAATTGGGATGGGAGGACGAGAATTGAGATGAGAGGGGGAGAATGGGGACAGGTGGAAGTGCGAGGGAGATGGGAGAAGGGTATCACGGATATGATAGTCGGGAAAGGGAGTCATAGCCCGGGCGCTAATATGGCGCCTTGTCCAACTCGCCCATTCCTTGCTTTCGATACACAAGGGACAATGAAGCGCAGTTTTTTTTTCAAAAACATATATAATTAATTATTTTTCTTACCTATATCACTGAACATTGCAATACTTGTCTCAGATTGGAATAAATATGAATCACTTCACGCACTAGTACAAATACTTCTACCACACAAACGTGTATGTTATCATGATTATCAACTTTTTTTTCATTCATGAGTTACATGGATCGTACACAATTTGAATTCACACGGAACAATTTTTAGAATATCTCCGACGAAATGAAGTCTTAGGAAAACTGTTGCGATGAAAAAAAATGTTCTGTGGAATTTCCCGCGGCCGCCTACAAGGAAAAGTGAATATTAAAGATGTTTAGTTTTCGTGTTCTCTATTTCTGTCAAACTATAACTGCTCATACATTTACATTTATTTTTAATACATATATATTTATTTCCGTCGATTTCGTTTCAGACCACATTTCTATATAGTACGTAATTATTACAGTCACACGACAATAATAACGTACACGATGTATATACTGATGAATGAATCAAAATATTTTCCCCGCGTTTCAATCATGTGAAACTAAAAGATAAACCCACTTATAAATCGTGGGCTGTTTTGGAAGTGTATTTCCGCATACAAGAGACTGCAATAATTTAACAATATCACGTACACTTCATTTCCCGAGTCGAGCAAGAAATGCCGTAGTTTGTCGTATAAAAACCCCTGTATATATGAAGATGAGAACTTTTTTTAAGTTTCAGGTTGATAATATCTAAAGAGTGGATATCTAAATCTTTCGTACCAATTCAACCACAATTGGTTAACTTGACGACAGTGCAATATTTGGAGATTTCCAGAGGATTCACTTTTTCCTTAATTATCACGAGTGATTCAGTATTGAATTTAAAGTGTTTATTAAAAACTTGAAAAACCGAGTTTTCACAATAGGGTCGCTTTTACAAACACTTGTAATATGTTGTAATATGTGCATTTGTTTTCCGTCAGCTGTCTACGGAAACGTTCTAAGTATTTCAAAATCGGGAACACATACATTGTCATAGTTCTGTAACGAGATTTACAGGTTTTATATATCTTACTGGATCTTAGGCACGGTCCATTTGATATTCTGGGGGGGGGGGGGCGGCTTGGGTTTCAGTGGCGTAGCTAGACCCAAAAAGATGTGTATGCTTGAATTAACAGTGCAAGCGCACTAAGGGGGTCCGGGGGCATGCCCCCCCCCCCCCCCCCCCCCCCCCCCCCCTGGAAAATTTTTGAAGTTAAGAACACAGCAGAGGCCATTTCCCCGCTTTTAGACCACGAAATTATCGATCAGATTATCCTTAAATTTCTACCTAATATAGTAAAAATAGCGACCTTTTGATAATAATTGTGAATTTTTTTCGGTACAAAACCGTGATGATGTTTGATTTTAATGGAAACCCAGACAAGTCTTAAAATTAACATTTATAACTATATGAATGGAAAATTTTTATCCAGAAACATTAAACATCAGTAACAATATCAGCTGAGAACACAGCGCCATCTTGGCCGCGAAACAGACCCGAATCTTAACAGCTTCTAGGCTATTGTTGGTCAAAATAGCTAGAGTTATTGCGTCACTTTAAACTTTGGCATTGGAAAACTTATCAATAACGCTTTGCACGTTAGTCGGTGAAAATTTATGTATTTCAAAGAAATTTATTTTTTTGTCAAAATGATGTGTATGCTTGAGCATACAAGCATATATGGTAGTTACGCCACTGGGTTTTTTTCGAAAAAAATAATTTTGCTCTGAATTTTGATGAAAAAAATTAATTTGCTTATGGTGTGACAGAAAAAAATAATCTTGCTCTTACAAGTAATCTGAATTTGAAGAATGACCATAAAATTCGCTTAAAATTCCTGAAAAATTTTCAGCTCGCCTCGCTCGCCACAGTTTTTACTTTCTATAAAAAAATTTTGGCTCGCTTCGCTCGCCATACTTTTTTTATGTAATGGCAAGTTCATATTTGAAAATATCAAAAGAATGCATGTGACTGAAAACAATTAAAATGCTTAAATACATTATCAATATAATTTATTACTATTAATAGATACATGTATCACCATAGTGTCTAATTTTATATACAAGTTTGAAACTGAGGAGAATTTAAATAAGTTTTTAACTAGTTTTCATTTCTACATGTAAAAACTTGCATCAGGCCCTCTTACGTGTTACATGACCTGATATACATTTTGTTTACTAAAAATTATATATCGCATATTGTAAAAATCTTTCATCTCTCTGACAGTTTAGAAGTGAATACAAGTTGTACATAAAAAAATAAAGAATTTCTATTGAAAAAAACACAAACATTCTTAATATTCACATCAATTGTCATAAAAAAATTTCCTTGCTCCAACTTTGCAAGAAAAAAAAATTTTTTTTGCCCCAGTCCGCGGCGAAAAAAATAATCTTGCTCCGACAAAAACCCAAGCCCCCCCCCCCCCCCCCCCCCGAATATCAAATGGACCGTGCCTTACTGGACTCGAGATCTGTTATATGCTGTGCATCTCTTATCCTTCTCTATCGCCCTGTTTACACGACGGGTTTAATGCGCATTAAATCGAATTTAATGCGCATTAGATTTTAGCTGCGTACACACGAGGAATTTAATGCGCATTAGATTTTGCCGTGTGAACGCAAAGCGAATCTAATTCGCATTAAATCTGGCGCATGCGTATATGATTTACTAGAATTCTACAGTACATTTCCATCATAACTGGGCACTTTTAATCACCCTTGGACCTCGAAACATAGAATAAGAGTTAAAAATACTTGATTTCATTCACAATGAACCCTCTAAGTAACTGTACTGTGTCTCTTAACTTACGTAGAGTAACATTATATTATGACGTCATTTTATCTCACAATGACGTTATGCAATGCATGCATAAGTCCAACTTACGAAGAGGTAAATTATTATGAGCAAAACAACATACAGGCATGCATTCGACCCTCTTACTATCTAAAGTATACGGCTCTCAGTGCAAATGTACCAAAATCTAATGCGCATTAGAATGTGTCGTGTGAACGCAATGCGAATCTAATTCGCATTAGAATAAAGCGCATCAAATCTAATGCGAATTAGATTTAATGCGCACTCGTGTGAACAGGGCATATATATTATAACTTTTATGCTCCGCTTCCAGACCATAACACTGAGTCGGGTATAAATTAAAAGTGTGACGAAACAGGAATCGTGCCCGGTTAGCTCAGTCAGTAATTAAGAGCGTTAGCCCTGTAAGCAGAAGGTCGCGGGTTCGATTCCCGGACCGGCCACATTTTCCATTCCGCCTGTTACAGTATTTGGTGCCGTGAGAGTGGACCTCATGAGTTGCTGGTGGTTTAGGGCAAATATGGGGAAGAACCAGGGATTTACTTGTCTTTCTTTGTGAGATTTCCGGTTAACAACCTCAAAATTTGGCGGGGTGGAGTGTGACGTTTCGGGTATCGTGCCCGGTTAGCTCAGCGTCTGCCCTGTAAGCAGAAGGTCTCGGGTTCGATTCCCGGACCGGCCACATTTTCCATTCCGCCTGTCACAAAAGATTTCCAATGAACCTTCAATTGGTTTTTTAAATTTACAGGTTTACATTTTGCCACTGAAGAAGGGGGCTTATTCCATCTATCAACAATTCTTTGGGAGAAACTGAATTTTCTGACATCATATACATGTATAACAAAAAAAAAAAAAAAAAAAAAAAAACCCAATTATCACAAAATTACAAAATAAGTCCGCCGCTAATTCAATTTACGAAATTTAAAATCCGATTTTTTGTTCATTATTAAGGTGCGTCATTGGTCACGATTTTGGACTATTCTTGCGCATCTCCTGTTTTAGCACTCATTGAGCTTGACTTTTATAGATATTTCAATTTAT
This sequence comes from Pinctada fucata, assembly GCA_028142955.1. NCBI lineage: Eukaryota > Metazoa > Mollusca > Bivalvia > Pterioida > Pteriidae > Pinctada > Pinctada fucata. The sequence goes on from AP027109.1 coordinate 49,158,466, forward strand.
TATGGTCAATGTATCATATCTTACTCTTTTTAAGACTTTAATGCATAAGACACATTAAAGCGGCCAAGTTTGAAAATTTGATCTAAAATGAATGAAGTATGCGTAAGAAAATGCTTCGCGGTAATTTCTGTAAAAATTGACGTGGTGGTACTTTTTTTAACTGTTCGGATTTCTTTTACGTTAGTATATTACCCATTAATTTTGTTTTACGTGTGGAATATTATTGATTTAAGCTTTTTTTATAAGGTATGGCTGATAAATACCGACAAATTATAAATTGTTTAAATTCCACCCAAAATAAGGCAAATTTTCAGCTCTGACACTTTTTCAAGAAAACCACAAAATGAGACTATTTGTGAGCGTCTGTTCTCTCTTATTTGAACACGGACATATACTTTTTCTTCAATATTTTGAAAAGTCTTCCCTAGGAGCACGTTTTACTGTGTTTGGAAAAATCGTTGAAATTCGGTATCTCTGAAATTTTGACCTTAACTTGGATGATCTTTGTTATTTTTGTGTAAAATCAAGGACTTATAAACAGTTTTCTGTTTATAAGACCTTGGTAAAATCTAGAAAATTTTAAATTATCGGTGAAGTTGGTACCTAAGGTAATTCTGCTTCTATACAAAGTTTCTAACCTGTTTTATTGTATAATAACGACGAAAAGTAAAATAAAATTCAAATGAGTGCATTTTGAACAACACTTTTTGCATTTTTTTTTTTTACAAATGTGCTATTTTTAGCAACAAATTTCCGGCATTTTTTACCCAGTTTTCAAACAAGCATAAATCTTGATTTTCATCACGGACCTATTAATTTTCCTTCATCATTAATTGTGACATGAATACTATATTTTCATATGGTTATCATGAAATCGTTGAAATTCCTTTATTCAGAAATGACATGCCTTATAAAAAAAGTAATGAGATCCTGTATACAGATACTAGTATAAAAAAAGATAGACACTTTATCGCTTAATATGGAGAGAGTTGTTCAAAATCAGTTTGACAAATTTATGAAAAGTTCTAGAACTTCAACGCATTGCGTAACCCCCAAAGAGGGCCTCATTGTCACATGCTCTTGAGTTCCCGGAAGTAAACAAATTTATGAGAACGCGCAGCCGCAATCAAGAGTTCCGTTCTCTAATGGTCGAAGAAAAGTGACAAATTGTCCGTCTTAGAGGTTTACAATGCCATTGTTTTCTAGCTCTACGCCATTCGACCAAGATGTCGGTACGTTCTTAATAAGACATGCTTGAATTTTATATTTACAGAGGCTTACAGTGGTGTTCCCTGTGATAATCGGGCTTGTCATTGTGACTGCTCTTCCTGCCTGTGAATCACAATGTATTATGATTTTCATTTTTCTTGAATTACTGAAAAAACTGAACCAGTTATTCTCCCACTATACTGAACTTTTCTCAATTTTGTGAGATAAAGGCCGAGGGATCACAGGCACATGTAGCAACTGGGTATGAAAAAGCCTGTATGTATGTATGCATGCCGAAATTCCCTCCTGTGACTAAGGAGCACCCCTATATATAATAGGGTAGGAGGGTCCTTGGCATTCCCAGAAGGGATTAATGTAGGTTAAAATCCTAAAAATGATGTATATGTTTTAAAACTGCACCAATCTCGGAATTCCAGCTGCGATTTAAGACCCTGTGGCACCAAGTCTGTCTAGCAGATTTAGTGGTGAACCACCAATTAAAAAAAAAAAAAAAAACTTCTAAAAATGTAAGTTAAAACGAAAGTGCCGTTGAATAAAATATGTACATGTGATAAAATAAATGCAAAAGTATATTAGTAAAACGGGTCAACGGTAGCCGCATGACCGAGAGGGCAACATAACACCAAAAAGGAACATTAATCCATTCGGTGAAATGTCAATAACCCAGCCGTTTTGGTGGGGGAAAACCGGAGGACCCGGAGGAAAACCCACCACTGACCCCAGGAGAACGGCCAAAACCCCTGGGCAGCCCATGGACCCCCAGTTAGATCGCCGCTAAGCCGAACGTCTTCCCACACAACCAATGTGATTCTGAAGTTCGAATTTCCTATGACATCCAAATTTCCAAGATGACATAAGTTCCTAACATATAATAAAATAAAGGACCATCTGGAAAAATGGATGCCATTGGAACGTTTCTACACCAGTAAATGGCATCGATGGCTGGTGTAGAGGTCAGAATCACAAAGATTGTGCGGAGAGACAAAAAGGCGTCCGGCCATCACGGCAACCAAACCGGAAGTATGTCATTATGGATTTTTCCCCAATTTTTTTTAGGATAAACCGGCAGATAAATATCAAGATCAGGCCTCATTCTCCCTAAAAACAATAAATCACCCCCAAAAGATCGCATAACAAAGCCCAATTCGTGTACCGAAAGGTAGACTATTTTCTACTTTCTGTCTTGAACCTCCATAAATTTGCCAGATATAGTGTTCTCCCCAGTAGGGCTGGGTCAATATTGAATATATCAATATATCGGTAAGTATCGTTATTGGTCATTGATACGAATATCGATATTTTTCCTCCGATACATTTAGATACAGTTATTTATAGCACAAAATATGCTTTTCACATGGAATCTTAAGCATTTTAATGAAAATGTAGGATTGATTGGTTTTTTTTTTCGTAAAAGGCAGGTATATTCTTCCTTCGATCGATCATGCTTCCCTTTCATGCTGGCTATTCAAATTATTTAAGATTTGAAGTCTACGAATAAGAACATTGATTAAGGAATATTGCATGTAATGTTAAATGGAAGGTCGGCATGTAGGTTAATACAGGGCTCACACTGGCTTGTAAAAAAGTGTAGCCACTTTTTGCGCGGAGGACTTGATGTCACACGCAAAAGATGTTTCGCTGTTGCAGCACATCTTCTGCCGCATTATATTCCTTTTAACTACCCATATTGTATATTTCTAATGGAAATTATAATAGAAAGATAATGCACCATTAATTCATGTTTACTAAATCAAACATTTAAGCATAGTCTATGTATCATCATAAAACAACAATAAAATACTTCTATTTGCATCATTAAAATTAAAAGGGTACAAAATGTTCAAGAAAACATGGAAAAAGCACTATGATATAGTACTCAATACATATATGTTGTAAATGATAAGAAGCACAGTCTGTCACTTTTAATATTTAGGCACCATAATTCTCCTGTTCTTCATGTTCACCCACTGTTTAAAAGCACTGGTATAGTCAAAATCAAGGGCAGATTTAGGGGGGTTTGGGGGGGTTCGGGAACCCCCCCCCCCCCCCCCCCCCCCCCCCCCGGTTTCCGATTTTTTTTTTTTTTTTTTGTAACATTAGCAATCGGAACAACCCTGCAAACTGAGTAATAAAAATTGCTTAATGGCCACCAGAATTAACTATTTTGAAACAAAATTCACAAAAAATTTCTGATATATTCTATCGCATATCGATTCGATACCGTATCAATTGGCGTATTTGTGTATTCGTACAGACAATCGCGAAGTTTTTGTAATGTACGTCGCAGAGGGGGTTTTCTGTTTATTTTATTTCCGAAAATTAACAAAAAAAAATACTATAGTATGAACATGTTAGATTAATTAGCAAAACATGTACGTGTGTCAAACAATCAATGTAAATGGTACGGGGATCGGAACCTACACGTTTCTGTCCTCAAATACCCGGTTTGCCACTTGCGAATTTCTTTCGCCACTTTTGAATTTTTTTCGCCAATGGCGAAAATGGCGAACGACAGCGCGAGCCCTGTAATAATATATTTTTGTCATTTATCATGATTCAATGAAACTTCAAAGTAAATTCCAGAAAGGTTTGAAAGCAAACTGACCTCACAACAGAACACCAATGATCTCACTGCCTAAAATTTAATGATGTTTAGCTTGTAGATAAGGCTGCAGTACGTATTATTAAGACATTTATTTCATTATTGAAATTATTTTAAACAGTTTAGTAATAAAGCATCAACACATGAAACGATATGCAATGACGCAACATTGAATGATGCAATGTGTAATGAGTACTAATGACGCAACGTGCAATGATGCATTGCAACGCAGGGTGCACTGGGAAGACTTAGCACCATGCCATGTGAAATTTCTTGGGTGATCACTGAGATGGGACCAACACTGATTCATTCAGAGGCTTTACTCTTCTTACAGTAAGCAGAGTAAAACACCTGGATGATTCAGACTAGCTAGTCTGGCAATGGAGGTAGAAATTAGTCTAACTTCGGTAGACTATTATGCTATGTTATGAGATATTTTGGGATGAGTTATTGATGTTTTTAGAAAGTTTATGAATCAACCTTTATGATCATACATGTACCCCGGGTTGCCCTTCAAATGCAAAAAATGCAGATTTTAGTGACTTCATGCGTGAAGTCTCGCCTAGACAAGTTTTGCAAGATGAGGTAGCCAAAATCACGTTTATCCAGTTTCTGAAGTCAGCCGCGCAGATAATAGGTCTACTGGGCTCTATACTTATTTCTAGTTGCTATCTCGTACCGTTTGAAATTAATCAAATTTGAATTTTTTCTGGGATCTTATAGCCATTAACATGATTAAAGAAAAGAACGTGATGCAAATGCAGCGAGAGCATTGCCCTATAGCGTAATTGGTCACAGGTGCATAAGCTACTGCCATACTGGATATTGACTTTTCCCCCCCAAAATTGAGCTCATATCATACATGTATATACTTACTTCATGCAAATTGTGACTTTTGGAAAGATGATTAAAATATGTTCAATTATGGATACAACAAACAATCAAATTGTGAAAAATTTTGTTTGCAGGGGTTTCAATGTATGTAGGAAACACCCTGTCTGTCCATCTATGTTGTAAATACATGTGTACTGTTCGTAATATTTTGTTTATGAATTTCTGAAAGCAGCAACTAAATAATACTTTTCATACCAAAGGAATTCATTTTGAATGAGAGTACCCATAAATTTGAACATTAATTGATTGTCACATCATCAATGAAATTCATTGTAGAAAAAATGTCCTGCGATGGTATAATTTGTTACTCTACTGGTAGGACAGTAAAGTTATCAACACCCTAGTTAGCTCTAACTTTAAAACAACCAAAGTCAAGTGAACTCAATTCTTGGATTTTGCTACATGGATTTTAAATAAAACTCAATAAAAAATTAGAAATGTCATTTACAGAAAAGGCGACAAGTGAAATGAATACAACAGAAGATTGGAGTTTGATTATGGACATCGTTGACAAAGTAAATACAACAAACAATGGGTAAGTGTGCATCTTGATTGAAATTATACATGTACAATAAGGTGCTGGTATAGTTAGCATTATAACACCTTTGTTATTAGGGACTATTAAATATTTAATTGAAATTTTTGAGAGGACTGGACAACATCTTTTGACCTTTCAGGAGACTGATTAAGCCCTCATAATTGCCAAAAGGAGTACATGTACTTTGGCAAGTGAATAAAACACTATAATTAAAAGCATACATTTATACATGAAATTATGTTATACCATTTGTAGTCTTCCAGGTTAGGTTTCATACATTTCAGGCATCCTATTGATTTGTGTCTTCCCAATTTTGGGCAAAACTGTTGCTAGTTCTCCACCATGTTAGAAAGAATTACTACTTTTGAAAAGCAGTAAATCTTTACCACAGCTTCATACAAATTTCCTCCCTACTTTAAAATTTCAAATGAAAAATGTATAGGAAATTAAAAGCTCAGCTGTAATAAGTAATTCTTTCATTCTGTAGGAGTCCAAGACGTATAAATTTTAATACTTTGGAGATGTACTTTAATTAGGCCATATTTATTATTTTGAAGGTCCAGAGATTGTCTGAGGTCGTTAGCCAAAAGAATGAACCACCGAGTTCCCTTTGTTGCTATGCAGGCCCTGACGGTGAGTATTTATATACATATAGAGTCACTAAAAACATGAACCACAGAGTTCCCTTTGTTGCTATGCAGGCCCTGACGGTGAGTATTTATATACATATAGAGTCACTAAAAACATGAACCACAGAGTTCCCTTTGTTGCTATGCAGGCCCTGACGGTGAGTATTTATATACATATAGAGTCACTAAAAACATGAACCACAGAGTTCCCTTTGTTGCTATGCAGGCCCTGACGGTGAGTATTTATATACATATAGAGTCACTAAAAACATGAACCACAGAGTTCCCTTTGTTGCTATGCAGGCCCTGACGGTGAGTATTTATATACATGTACATATAGAGTCACTAAAAACATGAACCACAGAGTTCCCTTTGTTGCTATGCAGGCCCTGACGGTGAGTATTTATATACATATAGAGTCACTAAAAACATGAACCACAGAGTTCCCTTTGTTGCTATGCAGGCCCTGACGGTGAGTATTTATATACATATAGAGTCACTAAAAACATGAAACACAGAGTTCCCTTTGTTGCTATGCAGGCCCTGACGGTGAGTATTTATATACATATAGAGTCACTAAAAGCATGAACCACAGAGTTCCCTTTGTTGCTATGCAGTCCCTGACGGTGAGTATTTATATACATATAGAGTCACTGAAAACATGAACCACAGAGTTCCCTTTGTTGCTATGCAGGCCCTGACGGTGAGTATTTATATACATATAGAGTCACTAAAAACATGAACCACAGAGTTCCCTTTGTTGCTATGCAGGCCCTGACGGTGAGTATTTATATACATATAGAGTCACTAAAAACATGAACCACAGAGTTCCCTTTGTTGCTATGCAGGCCCTGACGGTGAGTATTATATACTTATAGACTCACTAAAAAGATATCCTTTCAAAAGCACAGCTAAACAGAAAGATCATATTCTGCTGTTGTCATAGCCTTCATGCAGAAACAGAGATAATCATGTCACAGTGTTCAATATTATTTCTGTTAAGTGAGAAATAATGTCAAAAGTTGTGATGTCTTGCGGTAATTTGAAAATGGTCCAGTAACTGCAATGGTTTCATGAAATTTGACCAAACCTTTTTGTATTGAAAGTAAGCAGTATTGAAGGCCATCCACCAGGAATCTTTTTAGCTCGCCGGGACGAATGTCCGGAGAGCTATTGTCATACCCCCGGCGTCGGCGTTGGCGTCTGCGTCTGCGTCTGCGTGCGCGTGCACAAAAACTTTAACCTTGCTTATAACTTTTAAACCAATACAGATTGGGCTTTCATATTTCACATGTGCATTCCTTGTGACAAGACCTTTCCATGGATACCAAAATTTTTGACCTTGTGACCTTGACCTTGGAGATTGACCTTCTTTTGAAAAACTTTAACCTTGGCCATATTTTTGGAATGGTAAGTGATAGGGCTTTGATATTTCACATGTGTATTCCTTGTGACAAGACCTTTCCATGGATACCAAAATTTTTGACCTTGTGACCTTGACCTTGGAGATTGACCTACTTTTGAAAAACTTTAACCTTGGCCATATTTTTGGAATGGTAAGTGATAGGGCTTTGATATTTCACATGTGTATTCCTTGTGACAAGACCTTTCCATGGATACCAAAATTTTTGACCTTGTGACCTTGACCTTGGAGATTGACCTACTTTTGAAAAACTTTAACCTTGGCCATATTTTTGGAATGGTAAGTGATAGGGCTTTGATATTTCACATGTGTATTCCTTGTGACAAGACCTTTCCATGGATACCAAAATTTTTGACCTTGTGACCTCGACCTTGGAGATTGACCTACTTTTGAAAAACTTTAACCTTGGTCATATTTTTGGAATGGTAAGTGATAGGGCTTTGATATTTCACATGTGTATTCCTTGTGACAAGACGTTTCCATGGATACCAAAATTTTTGACCTTGTGACCTTGACCTTGGAGATGATTGACCTACTTTTGAAAAACTTTAACCTTGGCCATATTTTTAGAATGGTAAGTGATAGGGCTTTGATATTTCACATGTGTATTCCTTGTGACAAGACCTTTCCATGGATACCAAAATTTTTGACCTTGTGACCTTGACCTTGGAGATGATTGACCTACTTTTGAAAAACTTTAACCTTGGCCATATTTTTTGAATGGTTAGTGATAGGGCTTTGATATTTCACATGTGCATTCCTTGTGATAAGACCTTTTTTATTGTTGTTGTTGCAATTTACATATGGTTGCCACCGGCGAGCTATGTTGTCATTCTGACAAGTCTGGTTTGAATTGATCAATATTCCAAGATGGCCACTGTGGATTCTAGCTGTCAGATGTAGTTTTGGCTACTTGTCCAGATCTACAGAAAGCTTGTTTGAAGCAAGATTATGACATGCCAGCATCTGCAACACAATTACAAACCTCAGGTTTTATTTCATTTTGCAACCTCCAGGGTTGAACTGTTGCATTTTTGTAGAAAACTAAGTAAGAGTCTTATTGTCTTATGATTAAATTTTTTTTTATGAGACAGGAATTAAAATGTACATGTATATCCATTTAAGTTTGATATCTTAATCACATAGAAGTTTAGTGCTCATTGTGAAGAAATGGCAGATTGTCCATTCATGTACATCATCTGCTTTTAGGGTCACTAGAAAGGAGTTTAAACCTTGGAATAGTAATTGAACTTTAAGGTTTGAATTTGAAACTACAATGTATTCTTATATAATGTACATTCTCAATTTAAAAGTTTAAATCATTTATTTTTTCATCAGCTCCTGGATGCCTGTGTTAACAACTGTGGTAGATCATTCCATCTGGAAGTGTCTTCTAGAGACTTTATTTCTGAATGTAGAACTCTTATAAATCAGAAGGTAGGAGCTTTTATTTAAAATATTTGTAACTCATTACCTATTATTTACTAACTTGCATGAGAATTTGAAATGTTTCAGACAAATGGCAGACCTGACCTCTCAGTGACCTTGAACTTTGTTTGACCTACCTGTATGTTATTCTTTAAACTTTTCCCTATCTATTGAATTTGAACCAAAACTCTATGGCTTTTCACATTTCTCATATACATTTTCCTTTACCTAACCTTTCATTTGCTACCATGACTTTTGACCTTGACCTTGGATCTTGAACTTTTTCTTTTGAACTATAAGGAAAGTTGTTTACAAATAGCATTTGTAGATTCCTGATGACCAGAGCTTTCATTTGGTACCATGGCTTTTGACCCAGTGACCTTGACCTTTAACTTTAACCTTCTTAGATAAAAAAGAGTTTTCAGGTTACATTCATGCAAACATGAAATCGGCAATGTGTGTTGTCATTGTGTCACATCTTTTCGTTTCTACCAGGCACATCCAAAAGTTGCACAGCGACTGCGGCACATGGTTAAGAAGTGGTCAGAGTCTAAGGAGTTTAAAGATGATCCTTCGTTAAGGTATGGATATATTGAAATGAAAATGTAGCGTATGTGAAATATTGATGTACAAGTTTCTATTCATAGAATATAGGCAAAATTTTATGTAATTTATAAGTCTTCATTTGAAAGCTGAACATATTGTTCTTAAGAAAAACTTTATAAATCTTACTTTTTTAATCCTTGAAAAGGTCAACAGTAAATGAAGATCTTAAAAATTGGATATCCCCTGTTTTGTAGTTAAACACATATTTAGCTTTAATTTCTATGCTTAAACTTTCAAGGAAGGCAGCCCTGATTAGTCTAAAAACCTTGGGAAAGTTTTTGATTTCTTAAAAAGTTCAATTTTTAACAAAGGTTTTACAATTTAAGGATGTAGTTAGAATTAGTATACCCTAAATGATATACATATTTTATGAACATTCTACCTGATTATTGAGTCAAGTTTTATCTCTCTTTTACAGCTTAATCCCAGCATTCTATGACAGTTTGAAATCAGATGGAGCTGACTTCTCTGATCCTGATGCCCCAGTAAGTACAAACATAGTTAATCAGACAATTGGACTAAATTAGGTTAAATCTGGTAAAATCTTGTAATGTGGTTAAATCTCACGGGTAATCAATATCTTTATTTACATTGTTATGAAGCTTGTTACACTTAATTTTGGTAAATAGTTTTGTTTACCATTTATATGTGTTGAGAACATTTCTGTAAACCAACCATTCACTGTTGCACTTTAAAGAGTATACTTGTATTTTGATTTGTCAAGAGAAGACATCTTGGAGTAATGAGTCGTACTTTAATGTCTGATCATTCTTGTTTGTGTTGAATGGTAATGGGTATAAACTTGCCTTTATATGTAGTGGCTGGTTACTCATTAAAGCAGTCACAGGAATTTCTGTAGTACATGTAATTTTGTAGAAATGAGCATTTTTACTACGATATTCAGGATGCACTCTGTTTGTAGGTGAAGAAGACTGCCCCAGTAAGTACTAATCCTGATGTAGCTAACAGTCAACAAGAAGAAGATGATATCGCTAAAGGTTGGTATACTAGTAAAAATATCAAGCATAGCATACCATCCCTTTGAAGTCACACAATTACAAGTATAAAATAACATTTTTATCAAGTCACCATATGTCACAAAATTTTAATTATGTTAATTTATGATATTCTGCTGTGACCTTGACCTTTTACCTAACCAATAGGCATACCGTACTCATGGTTTGATAAATACTTGAATCTTAAGAATTATATGTCATCTAGAGTGTATATTATGGCTAGTTGAGACCTTGACCCCCTCACACTCATTAACATTATTATAATTTATATCCCAACAAAGTTGTGTCAGGATAATGAACAAGTTTTGGATTAAAGGAAGATAGACCAGTTGAAATAATCTAAAAGGAAAGTCTCAGTTCATTACATACAAAAAAATATCAAACATTGCAAAACATTATAAAATTATACATTTAGTCTTGACTACCGTCTCCGTCGGTGTATTACCCGCTACTTTTTATGGCAATTTGCTAAAAAAATTCTTGAATGCGGTCAATACACTGGTTTAGAATATCGAGACCTTTTTTTCTGAACGGAGAATTCGTCAATAGATCAATTTTGTAAGTATATTGGACTTTAATTCACGCTACCAGTCCGTGCGTAAGTAAGCAATCGTGTTACAATAACATTTGTACAAGTATTTAAGGTACCTGGTCATCTAAGGTCAGATCGTACAAGTGCGTGTAAGTTAAATACCTGTATGAGTTTAAACACCTGTCTACCCCGAGGGGTGTTGAACGGAGACAATAGCCTTCACCGGTAGCGGTGCGGTCAAGCATGAAATTGATCTGTCACTTTTGACAGATGAAGGGGGAAGTAAAATCTTCTCAAATAGGCTTATTCTAACGGTAAATTTCAATGGTCAGTTCAGTTAATTGATACATAATATGGCTGTCAATCCTAATTCTTTCAATCGTACTATGGATTATTTTGTAATCGGTATCTAATTCAAGTCATTACGTTAATATAAATGTTATTAATTTCGGTCCATCAAAACGATATCGGGCCATCAAAGCGATCACGAAAACATCTAGTAATTGCTTCACTATTTATTTTTAATTACGGGTACGTTAATAATTCAACTAATTGAAGTTACTTATCTAATTAAACTATTTTTAAAAACGGGTACGTTTATATCTACAATTATAATTACCGAGCGGGCCGTTTCTTTGGTATTTTTAATGTTAATATAGATTAATTTGGGAGAAAACATCGGCGAAATTTCGATTTTTTTATGCGTATTATTTACTAGATTAGAGTTTTTTCCACGATTTTCAGCGCAATTTTTTGCCTGCGTGATATCTACTCGTGCGGACTTTTTTCGGACGATTACGGTATATTTCTTAATTAAATGCAGCTGTAAAATGTACATCATAGGGGTTATGATACTTAGCTATGGCAGAAAGTAATTTGTTTCAACTGTCTTCTTTTCAGCCATTGCTTTATCCCTGCAAGAAACGGAGACCAAATCACAGGTTAAAACCACGAGTCTATATCCCACTGGTCTTAACACATCATCTCTGTATGCTACCAGTAGTAAACCTAGAGAGGTCCGCAAAGTGAGTAATAAAATTTAATAGAATTTATGTCTGAAACTTTCATATTTTTTTTCTGAAATTTCTGAATATTTGGATTTATGTACATGTATGTTCATGTACAAGAAAACTGCTTTTCACGTTTTCGCATCAATTTGGTTGATTCTTTTGAGATGTATACGTACTCCTACCTATATGTAAACAGGAATTCAACAATACTAAGGAAGTAAACAGAATTCAACAATACATTTCATTTCTTTGATAGATGTTTTCTTTGTATGATTATATAGAATATATTTAATTCTTTGTTAGGTACGTGCTTTGTATGACTTTGAGGCGGCAGAAGATAATGAACTTACCTTTAAAGCAGGAGAGTTTATCAGTGTTACTGATGATAGGTGTGTATTTACTTACACAGCCAATTGTGCCTCATATGAAATTCATGTGAAATTTACATGAAATTTACATAAAAGTTCACATGAAATTGATGTGAAACGAGCATGAACATGAAATTTACATGAAAATTTTACATGAAATTCATGTGAAGTTTCTGAAATGAATTTTCTGTGAATTCAATTTCGCATTGAGGTCACAAAGTAAAATTCGTGTAAAATTTATGTGAGGAAAATTTATGTGAAATTCATTTGAAATATTTTTCACATAAATCTTATGTGAAATTTATATGAATTTCACATGAACTTTTATGTGAAGTTTACATGATGCTCATTTCATATTAATTTCATGTGAGGCACAATTGGCTGTGTATATGATCTTAGATAGATATATTGTTTTCAAATTACTCATACTTCCTTCCTCTGCCTTTGAAATAGTATACTCTTATTATTAAATTTGTTCTTAACAGTATATAATTTTTTGATGTTTGTCATTATTTCCTTCTTTGTTCATACTTTTATTTAAAATGGTAAATGAATTCAGTCAAGAATGCATATTCAAATTCAGTTTATCTACCCTGGAGGTATTAGGAATATTTAGTTTATTGTTGTAAAAAATGGCTCTTACATGTACAATGTATCATCAAGGTTAGTCTGAATAGTGCTTTGATTATCTTCTACATAATTATGTTGTATAGAGATTTATCACATGATACACTAAGGGTTCTCGGTAGGAATCTGAGAGTCCTGGGCTCGCCAAGGCTTGGGGATATAAAACACACAACTCGTTTCATAATACATCATATGAAATAAAAATTCATTTGAGATCCTATATTTATCAATTATCATTCCTCAGTTTTCCTTAAGACAAAGTAAGCATTGGCAATATATTAGTCAGTTCTTTGATTTTAACAAAAAGTGTATGTATTATTTCAGTGATGTAAATTGGTGGAAAGGTTTTAATCAAAGAGGAGAAGGACTTTTTCCTGCAAATTTTGTGACATCTGATCTCACAGTGGAACCAGAAAAAGGTTTGTATAATTTAAAATGACTGTTGGGCTAATACCCATTGAAAAGTGTGAAATAGTTTGATACCTTATGATATTATACTTGCTGTTGATCCAGAAAAGAAGGGATTGGAATGTTAACTCATTTTTAATTTGTGTAGTTAAAAGTAACAAATATTGGCTATTTATGTACTATTTAAAATCTTCAATTATTTTGTAATTAACAGAGAAGAAAGTTCAGTTCAATGAGGAAGTACAAGTAAAGACAGTAGAGCCTGCCCCAGAAGATGTAGAAATAGATGAGGTAAGTATTTAGAATAGATTATTTCTTTGTTTTAGGAAAATGTATTGCCTTAGCCTTACATAACCCTGTACAAAATGTATTTCTAGAATGTGTACCTACATGTTCATAATGTATCAGTTTACTCATTCATATTCTCCAGGAATTGCAGTTGTACATGTTCTAGAAGTATACTGGTTGGGTACATCTTATCACTGACGCAGGGCACATGTTATCGCCATTTCATTTATATCTCCGCATGTTGTTGATATAGGAATTTAACCATGATTACTTCTTTTAAACATGAAGCGGTATACAAAATTTCAAATAATTCCATAACCTGCAAATCCTGAATTTTATGATAGAAAGTCGGTAAATCTGAATGTATTGCACCCGCCTCTCCGTTGAAAAGGAGGGTCACTTCATCTTCCTATATCTCTTTGGTTTTTCAAATTTTTTTTGTATGAATTTTAGATTCAAATAATGTGAATTTTGTTGAAAAAATTGAAAAGATTTTCAGGAAGAACAGGTGGATGTGGCGATATTATGCACTTTCCCATCTTTCAAACTTGGCCCAACCCTTATGTTCACGAATCACCAGTAAACAAGAACTGGTCATCAGATTTTCATGAAAATTGGAAGAAATGTGTACCGAGGGTTTTTCTTTCTTTCGTGCAAATTTCATCAAATTTTATGAAGAAATAAATATTTTAGAGTCCAAAATGTTGAAAAAAGTGGCAATAATATGTGCCCAATTATTATTGTATTATGTATGTATTATTCTAATATGACTTGATTCTTTTTCCCTATTAAGACAACAGACACGAGGCGGGCTCTATTCTCCAATATAGGCCCTATAGCGATAAGCCACGCCTACCCATTTTCTGAAAGCAGATAAACCGGCAGGAACTGGTTTTTACCAAGAATCGATTGGTCATCATTAGAATAGAAATGAAAAAATGACAAGCCGGGCTCTAATGTCTCATAATGCCATCGCGTCCTCAGCCAATCACATTTATCACCTCACCGCTGACGCGGCTCGGTATTAAATGTGATTGGCTGAGGAGGCTCGGGCATTATGAGACAATAGAGCCCGGCTTGTCATTTTTAGCTCGACTGCACTTTAGTGCAAAAGAGCTATTGCAATACCCCCGGCGTCGGCGTCGGCGTCGGCGTCGGCGTCGTCCGAACTAGATGATAAGGTAAATGTTAAGATTACACATTTACCTTTCCTATATTCATATTCTGTTGGTTTTCTTTGTTGCAAATGTTTAATTATACATCATTTAATATATCCAGATGAGGATATAGCCCCTGGGGTTGGGATTTTTAAAATTATTTCAAATGATAAGGCAAATGTTGAGATGATAAGGTAAATGTTAAGATAGCAATAAAGTCTTTAAAAGCCAATATTGAGCAAAGTATAAGTGCTACATGTACCAAACTTACATATTTGATGTATCTTTGATCAAACTTTCAAAAAATGACCTTGACCTACTTTTTTCCGCTTGAATGATTTTGCCTTTAAAAGCCAATATTGAGCGAAGTATAAGTGCTACATGTACCAAACTTGCATATTGGATGTATCTTTGATCAAACTTTCATAAAATGACCTTGACCTACTTTTTTCCGCTTGAATGATTTCACCTTTAAAAGCCAATATTGAGCAAAGTATAAGTGCTACATGTACCAAACTTGCATATTGGATGTATCTTTGATCAAACTTTCATAAAATGACCTTGACCTACTTTTTTCCGCTTGAATGATTTTGCCTTTAAAAGCCAATATTGAGCAAAGTATAAGTGCTACATGAACCAAACTTACATATTTGATGTATCTTTGATCAAACTTTCAAAAAATGACCTTGACCTACTTTTTTCCGCTTGAATGATTTTGCCTTTAAAAGCCAATATTGAGCAAAGTATAAGTGCTACATGTACCAAACTTGCATATTGGATGTATCTCTGATCAAACTTTCATAAAATGACCTTGACCTACTTTTTCCGCTTGAATTATTTTACCTTTAAAAGCCAATATTGAGAAAAGTATAAGTGCTTCATGCACCAGACTTGCATATTGGATGCATCTTGGGTTAGACTATTGAAATATGACCTTGACCTACTTTTTCCGCTTCAGTGATTTTGCTTTAAATTGGCAATATTGAGCTAACTATAAGTGCTACATGCACCAGAGTTGCATATTGGATGCATCTTCGGTTTGACTATTGAAATCTGACCTTGACCTACTTTTTCTGCTTCAATGATTTATGATGAGATATATGTTGTTGCCTGAGAAAGGGAGTTTAAATAAATTGGCTGTCATGAGAGATATTATGCTATGCAGTCGAGCATTAGGTGACTCTGGCAACTATTTTTTATTTCTTAAATACATGTACAATGTTAAGTTTGATTCAATGAATTGAAAACTTTTGTAAGGAGATTTAGACTTAGTCATTATAATTAACCAAAAGCATTATACCATGTACGTAACATTCTGAATTTTATGATTATGACAAAATCTTCATTTGCTGTTCCTTTTGATGATAAATGAGTGGTTAATTTGCCTGGTTTTACAGGAGAAAATTGATGAGATGCTTCAGCTAATTCAGAATGCCGACCCTACGGGGGAGACACGCCCTGACACTCCCGAGATGCTTAACCTAGAGGAACGGTGTAAAATGATGGGACCGCTTATAGATACTGAATTAGAAAAAATAGACAAGTAAGGCACATGTTCAAACTGTTCAAATTGTAATCGGTGAAATCAAAGATGAAAATTAGCAGTTACATTTGAATATGAAATGATTTAATTATACATAGATGCCTTGTTATATGCTTAAAATAAAAGAAAAAAACGTGTATTTTTCGTAGACCTTCTTCATATTACCGTTAGACTTGCATTTTAGACACTCCAATACCCGACATCACTACTTTTGACGTTATTTTTAATTGTGACGTCATTATTCAGATATGACATCACAGGTAAAAGTTACACCAAATGTTGTCATGTCGGTCTTCGGATGTGTAAAATACAAGTCAACTGCGGTAATGTGAAAATCGTCTATTGTACGCCTACCGGAAGATTCTTTATCGGAATTACATTGTATTTGAAGTTGAGTTTCAAAAAATTGCAAGGAGTGATACATGTGGCTCCTTGTGTTTTGTTCTTATATTTAAGATCAGTTGAAAATTTCATCTGTTTTTATTTTGTAGAAAACATGCTGGGTTGTGTGAATTAAATACCAAAGTGATGGAGGCATTACAGATGTACCATAATTTGATGAAGGAGAATCCCACCCCATATACATACAAAGGACCCCCAGGGCCCATACCATATGCCCAACCCCAGGGGATCCCTCCTGGAATGCAGATACCTAGTCAGGTAGGAATGTTTAGCTTGGTATTACAATATAGGGTATTGAAGGAGGTGATCTCCACCAAGACTCCATTGCAATACCCACAGGTATACAAGCACATTTGAAACACACAGAACAGTCAAACACAAGCAGAGATGCAAAGATACCAAAAAAAAAAATCATACACAAAAATCTGACACTAAAACACTTATTACATAAACGCACATATTCATTGGTTACATAACATTTGTTGTAAAACATTCAAAGACATCTTAAATCCAGTAAACTTGATGGTCTTATTTGCATTTGTATGGAACCATAGTATTGCATACTGAAATACTTTTATATCATGCTTTGAATTCCTACAGCACTGGTACTGTATGTGGTTGGAATGACAGAAATATTTAATCATTCCTTGGTTTCACAGAACTAGAAAATATTATTAGTTCATAGACTTGCAGAAGTTAGGTAGATGTACATGGTAACCATACAGTATTTCTCAGAACTATAACTATATGTATAAGTACAGTATGTACTTGAACCTTAATCTTACTGAGATGGTGTATGGTTAACATTCCTCTTTTTTCAGCTGATTTTACAGTATTTGCTTATTTCAGTCCATGTACAATGGTCAGCCCCAGTATATGGCCCCGCCCAGTCAGCCCCCTATGTCAGCTCAGGGTCCTATGCCCCCCATGGCAATTCCATCTCATAGTTATGCTAGCCAGACTTTCACAAGGTAATCATGCCTTTCTTAATTAATTGCTTTAGTTTCAATTGAATATCTATAGAATTCAAGCAGTATACCCACCAAAATGAACGAAGTACTTTTAGCAAGTTCTCTCATATTGTGTTACTTATCAGTGAACAAACTTCACATTGTTATCATAGAAAAGGTTTTGAATTTTTTTCAGTACAAATAGTAGCCATATGTACAATGGAACAGTACCATCCCAAAGTGCAATGCAACAGCCAACCTCCCAGAATCCCATGCCACAAATGGTGGCACCTAGTGTTGGACAACCACAACCAAACATTCAAGGAAACATTGCTCCTAACATTCAAGGAAATGTTGCCCCACCACAAAATTTACAAAATACCGTCACTTCGGCACAGCAGAACTTTAATACTAATTATAATGGACCTCCGTTAGGGGTCAATCAACAGTTCTATCAACCTCCACCACAGCAACAGCCATTGTTATGAATCGTGAGATAATAACGAGAAATTGGTTATAGATGTACGTGCGAAAGATATAAAAGATAGAGGTTTTATCGTCATATGGATTATGATATACTATCAGTATCGTAATTTGTTGTGACAAGAAGAAGAATCTTATGAACGAAAGAATGAATGATTTGTTGATGAAAGAGTATTACATGTCTGTTACAGAGAGATGTTATATAATTATTGTGTAAAATATATATGTTGTATGTATATGGTGTATTACATGTGATTCATGAATTAATTCTACCAATATCTTTTCTTGGTATAAAGTATTATCATTCAGTCAGTTGTGTTGCAAATGGAACTGATAAAAATTGGAGAATTCACTTGACAAATTCCTTGCTTAAGGGGTTTCAGAACAGAGATATACACGTAAATTGTTTCTACACAAGCGCATATACATGTATTTGGACGGCATATTAACCATGAATGTTTTAAGTGAGGGTTTGTTTTACTTTACTGAGTATGGATCTGTAGTGTTTGCTTATGAGAAAAAATGTATGAACGTTCTAATTTAGTAAGCATTTAAATTATCTTCAATACATACATTTGTAACTACATGTACATTTGTAATTCACAATATTTATTTGTTAATATTTTATATTCATGGCATCAGTATATTGATATACATGTAGATCTCTCATTCATTCTGCAATTTTCTTGACTATCATGGAAAAAACTTACAAATTCTATCAACATCAATCTCAAATGAAAATAATAACAAAATAAGCGGAAAATTGAATACACAATTCAGATAAGATTACGGATATTGTCCTACTACTAATGTTATGTACTGAATCAGACATGCAGCTTTGTTGTTTCCTCTTTAAAATTTTATTTATTCGGTTTTCAATTTAAAGAAAATTCAAGTAGCTTCATCAAACAATAACCTTTCAGGCCTTGTTAAACAACACTATATACATTTTGAGAATAGCTGTTGATGAAATTTTATTAAATTCGTCTGGGAAAATGCCCTAATGCTGCTTTTATATTTTCGTTTGAGTTTTAGAGCTTAATATATACAATTTGGTCAGGGTTCTATGGAATTTATCTTTGGCATTGGCTTTTTCAGTCTGGAGAAACACGTTTTAAATATCTGAATTACATCTTGGACATATAATCAACAAATGCTTAACCTTTATTTAGACTCAAGTTTTTATGCAGAAACATCTAGGCTGTGACTCCAGAATCATGCCCAATGTCATCCGTTCATACACACATACATGATATGTAATTATTTGCCTATTAAGAAATTTTCAAAAATATTAATTTCAGTAAATAGTTAATGGTATTTATTCAAATGTATCCCTAAATGTCACTTTGGCCTCACAGGTGACATTAGAATTGTGTCTCTACATAGTCACAGATCAATTGCTGTCCCAGCAGCTCACTTCAGAAATCAGAAGATCGAAACATAGAGGGATAGATCTCAAAGTCTTGTAACCAAGGGTGTAAGTTACATGTTTGTGCGACCAATACTTAGCTCACAGTGACAGAAAATAATTTTAGATTGGGAGTTTTCTATGTTCATTTTAGCATTATGTTGCAGATGTATAATATTGAGTCTATGGAGAATGTCAATGACGTCATGCTAAAATTTACATAGAAAAGTCCCTATCTAAAACTATTTTCTTTGACTGTGAGCGTAATGTTGGTCGCACGGAAATAAAACTTACACCATTAGTTATGAGAGTTTGAGATCTACCCCTCTATATGAAATCAGATGGTAGTACGAAAATGAATCAAAACTTAAATTGTCCCATTTCTGAAGTGAGCTGCGTGGACATTGGGCTATATACTGTATATGTACATGTAATTGATTCAGAACTTAGAGATGTGATTTTTGAAGAATCCTAACTATCATTGCATATTATATTTACCTGTATCAGTGAATCTTTTGCAATTCCTTTCATAATTATTTTGTTCTTAAATTTCAAATTGATCCATAATAAAACTGCACCTATGTTCTCAAATACTTGAACTCCACATTTGTTGTGAAAAAATGTAGAAAATTATTGAGATGAAAAATTATAGTAAAACCTTGTTCACGTGTCAGAAGAAGTTGAAGGTAGTAAAATCTGTTTAGCAATGCACAAAGATTTACATGTATAGAAGTATGCTTTTTAACTAATAAGGTCTGAGAAATATATGAATATATGTAAAGAATGTACGTCTTTGAGCCTGTGATACATATTCCTATATTGTACATATTTATGAGTAAGTCATTGTATTTAATGCTTGAATGTGAAATTGCTCCACTTTAATATTAAAAAATATTCCCTTTCATTGTTCAGAATTTCAGAACTTCATTATCATTATTTTTTCGTTTTTGTCTTTTGGAATGGTAGAGTGCTTGTTTAGTCCTTGCACTGTTGTAATATTGGGATTACAAAAGTAGTAAATTACATCTGGCTCATACTGATTGTAAGCTTACATGTAATTGTAGAAAAGTGTAAATTGATGATATTTGTCTTGTCTGCAGTATTCTCTCATGACATCATAAGCAGAGCATTTTTCATGTCATTAATGTAAAGGGATTTAAAAATTATGTCATTAAATATTAAAACTGGATACAAAAGATTTTCCATTCTGGCAACATTCTGCATATTCAAACAACTACACAAAAAAGTAATTGCTGCAAAAAGAGTATTCAGTGACACTAATTACAGGTCCCCATACTGGTGAGATAGATGCAATCTGTTTTCTGTTGTTTTGCCTATCTGTAGATCTTAACATCTTAGCTCCTATTGCAACTGCATGTGATGATGCATTGCATCATTGTTATGGCAGCAAATAACAAAAATATTGAAGTTGATCCTTAGTTACCAAATAAATGGAATTTACCAATTGCCTTAAATTTTACCTACCATGAAAAAAGAGGCCCAAGAGGGCCTCATCGCTCACTTGAGTTGCAAACAAAAGAATGATAGTGTACATTTTTGTGGAGGCCCTTGAGTACTTGCTTTATTTTAAGTTTCGTGAAATTATGAGCATCAGTTTTGGAGATAACGAAAATGTGTTGGCCAATCAGAGCCCTCAGTGGTGATATTTGTAAGCCAATCGGCATGAAAAACACAACCTTGAGTATTTACCATGGAATTATGCAGTCATCACGACTCTTTAAGTCAAAGTAATTATGGATTTCAACAAAACTTTACACAATGAAAGCTTGTGAAATACATGAACGAATTTTGACCTTTGTGTTTGACCTTTGGACTTCAAATATTTATTTTCCATAATAGACTTGTTGTCTTTTACTATTCTTGTACCAGTGATATGATTGTAAGATAAATAAGACGACTCGTAAGATAAATTGGTCGACTTGTAAGATATTAATTAAATCGACTTGCCAGATCTGTGTTTTTTCTTAAGTAACAAGAGTATGTCATAAGTGGGAAGTAACTCTATAAGTATAAGTATAAGCTAGATAATTTAAGTCGACTTATGTATTCTTATATGTGGACTTATATATCTTACAAGTCGACTTAATCATTACTAAATCGACAATATTATCTGACAAGTGGATGGCAGAAATATACCAGCATACAGAATAACAAATATGTATTGATTTTCATGTTCTCAAATATTGAAGTGGGTCATGAGCTCGGAAGGTTATTATACGACCTTTTCAAATGTAAATGCAAGTACAGGATAAGAATTATCTATTGCTCTAAACTATGACAAAACCTACTTTATAAAAGAAAAGTCCAATTCTGAAAATAAGAACACTGAAATAAGATATTATGTAATACAATGTATTCAGATGTTAAACTTTCTGATCGGCAACATATCTGTAGTGTTTGGAGGAATGTCTTCCAACAAAATGTCGGAATTCCAGTGGGAACCAATTGTGCCTCACTCCTTGCCGACATTTTTCTTTACTCGTTAGAAGCTGAATTCATTCAATCTTTGGTCTCTGAAGGGAAAAGGTACTTAGCTTCTAACTTAAACTCCACCTCCAGATATATAGACGATGTGCAGTCCATCCACAAAATTCACGGATCACACACATTTAAAAAATACACGCGTTACGTTTGTATGAGCTGAATATGATTTTTGTCAAGCTCTCAGAGTACCCTCCATAATCAGTGAAACGGATTCAGTGCCTTGGTGAATATTCAAGGGGTCAAAATCGTCCATAATTTGAGGATTGAGAACCCGAATCCTGAAAACGATTCATAAGGATTTATGAATATAGTTCTTTAGTAATAGTACTCAATTTATAAAGAGGGCACCACTGAAATTATTTTGGTGGCTCCGCTGAAAGCATCACTGATGAGAATTTAATATTCGAAACACGTGTCTGGTGCATGTAAATTGGTTTGGAATTTTCTCCAAGAAGGTAGAGAGTTGGAACCCTTCGACATTATTCTAATTAATAAAGATTCATAAAAATCAAACCTCGATCCTTATATCGATTTTTTTTTTCGTCGAATATGTGAAGAATTATTCAAATGATAAAACCGAGCAATATGAAAAGTAACGACAATGACAAGATTGATAAAAATCTTCACCTTGTAGAAATGATATTACAATGTAATTCAACTTAGGCACACCATAGGGTCATGAATAAACACCAAAGAAGTTCCTATCAATTATTCAGTCTCAAAGTCGAAAATTAACTTAATAATTAATTGTACGTCAAGACATGTTACAAATGTGACGATTTCATTGTTGGAGCCTGACGGCTTGCAAGTAAGCGATTCGTTCGGTTTTATATTGGAAGTTCTTCGGTCGCTACGAGATATGAGATCCCTCTTTCCAAAATTATCTGTGACATTTTGGATGGCTGTCAACATCAACAAACAATAAATCATTTCTTGATATGTACAGCAATATGTACATTGAGACAAACACCGAATTTGAGAAGTTTTCATGGAACTGTTGTTACGAATGTTGAATGTAATGAGGAGACGATAACTCTTTTCGGAATATATTGTTTATTCCGGGATTTGCAACTGTTCCAATAATGAATTTGCCTCACGATCTCGACTTTGAGACCGAATATACTGATGGTAATTCCTCGATGTTTATTCAAAATAAAGATAAGATTATATCATTTCTTCAAAGCGATCTTGACCTTATAGAGAAAAACCTGGTTAATGGCCATGGTACAATTTTATGAATCAACATTAAATTGGTACAGGGATTTAAAAGACAAGACATAGACAAAGTTAGAAGAAGAAGAAAATTGCGGTGAACGTGACCTTGACGATATGACATTGGTTCAAGGGAACTAAACACACTTGGACACAGAATACAATTCTGTTTTAATTATATCATTCAGATCCATCCTGAGCTGGAAAATGTATGACTTTTTTATCTACACTCTCTGTAAAGTAAATGTCCAAATCTAAATTAAAAAAATAAAAGAGGGCGCTATTGAAATGATTTTTGGTGGCTCCGCTGGAAGCATCACTGATGAGAATTTAATATTCGAAACACGTGTCTGGTACAGGACACCAGAAATTGGTTTGAAATTTTCTTCATGAAGTTATAGAGTTGGAACACTTCCGTATTATTATTGGAAAGTATGTTATTAATACAGAACTTGTCATCAATTGCGTAAGTGCGAAGTGAGTCATATTGATACACTAATGGTCAAACGACCTTTTTAAATGTAACAGTGCAGGAATCCTCAATTTTCCGACACTATTAGTCTATTTTAATTATCACCAAAATGTATTTTCATTCTCTCGCGCATTTCCCCTGTCTAATATAGAGAGGCACTGGAATTCATGATCAATTCTACATTCAAAAACATCGATAAGAACTCTTAAACCAACACAATCTATTGGTGTGATCAAGAGGTAAAAGAAATCGCATAGCACCGTAATTCAGTTGTTATCATCTGGCGACAATGGTAAACGTCTTTAAATTCAATAGCATCATTTTAAACCTGATAAATTTACAGCATGGACCAGACATGCACGTTTCGGGTACTAAACCCTCGTCAGTGATCCTAAGTCTAAACAATGTAATATGGTCAAAAAGTATGAAAATTATTATGTCCCAAAATGTACCAAAAGACGTAGCAGAATGAGTGGGATATATATATGATGCTACAGGACCCACGTTTTAGAAATTTCAAGCAATTTTGTAACAGAAAATTTCAAATGCGTTGAAGAGAAAGACGATCAACCGAAGTTGATCGAACTTGGCTACATGTGCCCTCGGGGACTCTTGGTCCACCAGCAGTGACACTCACCAAGTACTTCAAATGGTAAACGTCTTTAAATTCAATAGCATCATTTTAAACCTGATAAATTTACAGCATGGACCAGACATGCACGTTTCGGTTACTAAACCCTCGTCAGTGATCCTAAGTCTAAACAATGTAATATGGTCAAAAAGTATGAAAATTATTATGTCCCAAAATGTACCAAAAGACCAAAAGATGTACAAAATGTTACAATATAGAAGTGTTCAAACTCTATAGTTTTCGAAGATAATTTCAAACGAATTTATCTTGAAACGTGCATGTCTGGTCCATGCTGTAACATCAGGTTTTAAATGATCCTATTGAATTTAAAGACGTTTAACATTTGCACCAGACACGTGTTTCGGATATTTTCAAAATCCTCATCAATGATGCTTTTATCCAAAGTGAGTTTTAGAAACAGCCACAATCCATTTAAGTAGCGCCCTCTGGTTATATTTTTTAAACTTGTGCAATTTGCAGAGAGTGCACGGCTCCAAATTTCCTGTAGGGTCGATGTTCAAAATAGCATAGGAGGGATGGTGCTAAGATGTTAACCTCCTTTAATTTCGATGATATTTTTCAATGAAATGCCATGTTTCCGAAGAAGCTAAATTATATGTATGACGTGAAATTGATATATTAACTTAATGTCTTTTTATGTGTAATATGGAAGTATTCAAACTATATTGAAGTATTCAAACTTTATACCTTCTGAAAGAAAAATTCAAACCAAATTTAACGCACCAGACACGTGTTTCGGATAGTAAATCCTCATCAGTGGTACTTGCTGGCCAAAGTGATGTTCAGACACAGCCTTATATAATTCAATACCACCCTCTAGTTTTAGTTTTTTAAACTAAATTGCGAAGATTGCGCGGTTCCAAATTTCCTGCAGGGTCGATTCATAAGCATAGTTAAATAAAATGTATGACCAAAATACCATTGAAGGGATGGCGCTATGGTGAAAACCTCCTTTAATTTCGATGATATTTTTGGGTGAAATGACACGTTTCCGAAATAGCGAAATAATCTACTAGTATATGTCAATTTGATAAAGGGTCAAAACAAAGCTTCTTTCAGGCGACACAGCTTGATAGAATTATTACACTTCAATCACGGGGAACGAGTTAAGTGCTATACATTGCAAAAGAAAATAAGTGTTTATAGTAATAATATGGAAGTTTACCAAGTCCAATTAGTAGTAATATTTTTGCGTCCTTTACCTTGTAGAGCCAACTTAAACGACTATTTTTAAGGACAAGGCGACCATCCGAGGAACAATTCAACAAAGGGTGTATTATTTTGTCACTGTAATTTATTTTGACGATACAACAAGACTTCTTTGCTACAATGTTGGATAACTATATTTGTAACTATGATAAATTCACCGGTTCTGACATTTGCATGTACTGCCAAACGAGTGTACAGGACACCTAATCTCAGCTCCATTGGGAAATACCTTTCGTAACTTTGCAGAATATTTTGGTTGCTTTGTTTTGTTTGCTATTTTTCAAGATTTTTTTATTATCATCGATTTTTTTGTAAATTCTGATTTCTAGCTTTGTGTTTAACCCTTAACTCACTGATTGCAAATAAACACCGAAACAAAAGGTATGAAATAAACATGACCAGATTAATAATTATATAACAGTGAAATCGTTTGATAGTACGATGCCTAATATTTCGAGGAACTGTTGGTACTATTTACTCTGACTTTGAATAATTTTACATGAATAAATTCAATACCTTTACACACTCAGAACCTGGGCAATTATTCAATTGTCCGTGACGCGTAGAGTTCAGAGTACACGTAAGAAAGGAACTTGTAGCAATTTAAGTATTTATGTCGATGGGATTTGAAATAAAAGTAATCATTTATGGAAAATACAGATTCTTATGCATCTACCTATCAATCTAGACACGTGAAAAGAATTATTTTCCTTTTACACGTAATTGTTACGGTCGACTTGTATCAGGTATGGCCTTGGTAGCACCACATATTATAATATAATTTTTTTTCGTGAATGCATGATCATGTTTGCCTTGTGTTGAGGACATCTGACCAGATGCTGAATTTTACATAATCCATATACCACATTATCTTCTTTGGACATAACAAAGCCAAGTTCGGCGCTGCTTGCTATTATATTAAAGGATTTCTTATGTTTCGATAGTTTCTTTGTTTGGGTTGGTCATTAGTTGATTCCCTTAGTATTAGCGATCATGATGTCCCATTTGTCTCCAGGTTTCTATTAATGTCCACTATTTGCAAGAGATGATTGTGTTTGTATTCCGCTGTGATTACTATGACGTGGCCTGTAAGGAGATATTAATTCTCCTTATTCAAGTACTCACTCGTGCAGTCATATTGTACTTATAAATTGTATTTATATTAGGGCCTATCCGACATCTATGAATGTTATTTGTTTTCATTTTGGTGCATATTTAAATATTTTTAAATACTTGTTTTGTTTGGAATTTCAGTATACATAACAGCAATGAGCATAATTTGTGTGCTGATCGAGGTTAACGCCCTCATCTCCTGGCCACCTGGTCCTGCCTCCATTTGAGGGTTCACGAGATTGCGCTGCTATTGGAGACTTACACAATTATGTCACCCCTTGGATCTTTGACTCCTGACCTACGATTGGTACCTCTTATCTGGTATACTTCGAGGTTCGAGAATTGTAAACAAGTGTTCGCCTCAAATTAAATTATATCTTAATATACTGCAAAATCGTTAAGGTTACCCCTTACGTTTTAATAAAATAATCAAAATTATTGAACGACTGTGAAAATAATCTGTGTTAACGACATGGAATGAATCATCATTTTATATTTTTATTCTATTTGAATTTAATTCCTGGATTTATTTCTATCCCATTTACAGACAGAGTTATTCATCGTTTCGAATCAGGTTTGATCAGTGTTACATTAATGCATATTTATGTCGTCTAAGTTTTCAAGAAAGCAATTTTACTTCAGGGAGAGAGTTTGATATAAGAGCTACTCTTGTTACTCAATCCCAAATTTACAGATTTGTACTTACATCATGTGTATTCTATTCTCAATAAATACTGTTTAAACCAAGAGTTATCTATCTTTTTTTTTAACAATGCTTGACAAAGTTCATTTCATCTTAAATAACAGGATGTGATTTTTCTTGCATGCTCCGACGTTAAGTAGTTTCTTCGTATCCTGTGTGTAGTAGATACTGTTTAGATGTTAACGTCTTCAAATTGAATAGCATCATTTATATTTTTATATTTTTATTCTATTTGAATTTAATTCCTGGATTTATTTCTATCCCATTTACAGACAGAGTTATTCATCGTTTCGAATCAGGTTTGATCAGTGTTACATTAATGCATATTTATGTCGTCTAAGTTTTCAAGAAAGCAATTTTACTTCAGGGAGAGAGTTTGATATAAGAGCTACTCTTGTTACTCAATCCCAAATTTACAGATTTGTACTTACATCATGTGTATTCTATTCTCAATAAATACTGTTTAAACCAAGAGTTATCTATCTTTTTTTTTAACAATGCTTGACAAAGTTCATTTCATCTTAAATAACAGGATGTGATTTTTCTTGCATGCTCCGACGTTAAGTAGTTTCTTCGTATCCTGTGTGTAGTAGATACTGTTTAGATGTTAACGTCTTCAAATTGAATAGCATCATTTAAAAACAGATAAATTGGCAACGTGGACCAGACATGCACGTTTCGGGTACTTAACCCTCATCAGTGATCCTAAATCTAAAAATGTAATATGCCAAAAAGTATGAAAGTTACTATGTCGAAAAAGTATACCGAAAGACGTAGCAGGATAGGTGGGATATGATGCTAAAGGACCCATTTTTTAGAAATTTCAAGAAATTTTTATACCAGAAATTTAGAATGCGTTGAAGAAACGATCAACCGAAATTGATCGAACTTGGCTACATGTGCCCTCGGGCACGATATTCATTGGCCAGATCAGATCAGAAAATTGCAAGATATAGAACTACGAACAGAGCGAGACGACACGTCTCGCTAAGTTTCTGTTACCTTCCAGTCTCTGCGGCCAATAATTGGGCTTTAATATTGTGTTTTCATTCCCATGCTTCATAAACATCGACGGCGGGTGCGGCTAGCCAACAGGGGATGCTTACTCCTCCCGGGCACCTGGTCCCACCTCTAACTTGCTAGGGGTCCGTCGATGTTTAATTTTGTGCTCTATTGTGAGTGCTGTTGAGATTATCGTCAGGATCTTTATTAACTCATTGACTGTGTGTGATTGATTGTGTATATCCTACGACATATACTTTGATAGTCGTCGTAGACCTTAAACATGCATTTATAGTGAAAATATTGAAAATATGCAATTCTAATGAAAACTGTACAATGTCAATGTACATGTATAGTTCACTCATTGAAAAGTGATTGAATATTGAAAACTGGTTGAATTTGATTGAATATTGAAAAGTGATTGAATATTGAAAAGTGATTGAATATTGAAAAGTGATTGAACAATTGAAAAAATGATTGATAACATATCTTCGAAATTATATTTACACAAAAGTGAAATAATTGTGAAATAAGATAATCAAAGCCATGACAGAAACTGCCAACACATGTGTTCTTTACTCATTTTTATGCAGTTAAACAAAATTATTGAACAACTGTGAAAATAATTTGTGTTAACGACATGGAATGAATCATTATTTTATATTTTTATTCTATTTGATTCTAATTCCTGGATTTATTTCTATCCTATTTACAGACAGAGTTATTCAACATTTCGAATCAAGATTTATCTCTCTATCTTTTTAACAATGCTCGACAATGTTCATTTCATCTTAGATAACAGTGTGTGATTTTTCCCTCACCCTCCCTCCCTCCCTGGTTGAAGCCTTGTCCCATTAATCAATACATATCAATCTATGATTTGATTAATTTTATCTTGATCAGCTACAGCAAAGTATGCTATGATTACATACGTTGATTTCTTTGTACACATAGCTCTCGTGACAACCGTCTTCGCTATCTCTTTTTCCTTGTGTTTTTCAGTTGTACTTCTCTCGACACAACACCTTTGATTCCCGTTGGATAGAGAGAACTGTTACTCTACCGTTTGACTGTCTACCTTTCATCCTGAGTATGGATTCCTTGAAGAATTTCTTCGCATTCGAGCGTATTCCAAGAGCAGTAGTGATATAACATGCCCAGTTTTCAGAGGATTTCCCCCCAAAACAACTGGGTTTCATCCCTGTTTTTCCTCTGGGTTTGGTATATCACGATCCTAAACATTTCTCAAGTCAGCGTTTGCTGATTACAAGCAACTAAAGTGCGTCATGGCTTTATATTTCCGAAGCTAAACACAATTTTGCTCGAAGCCCCGCTAAAGTTTCTGTTACCTTCCAGTCTCTGCGGCTTCAATATTGTGTTTTGATTGTGTGTGATTGATTGTGTATATCCTACGACAAATACTTTGATAGTCGTCGTTGCCCACCTCAAGCTTGCTAGGGGTCCGTCGATGCTCAATTTGGTGCTCTATTGTGAGTGTTGTTGAGATTATCGTCAGGATCTTCTTTGACTCATGTTTAGTTCACTCATTGAGAAGTGATTGAATATTGAAAACTGGTTGAATTTGATTGAATACTGAAAAGTAATTGAACAATTGAAAAATGATTGAATAATTGAAAAAAATGATTGATAACATATCTGCACAAAAGTGAAATAATTGTGAAATAATATAATTAAAGCCATGTCAGAAACTGCCAATACATGTGATCTTTACTCATTTCTATGCAGAACTTTAACCATTTTCAAGTGAAAAAGATTTTCATCGATAAAATTATTAGATTCATACCCATCGTGTTTATTCTGTCATGACATACAAATGTAAGTTCGGAACTACTTTTGAAAGATCAACATTAAATCTTTTGAATATTTTTCATGTAAAATAGTAACTCTAATGAAAAGACAGTATCAAATATGACTCTTAAGATCATATTAAGGAGGCATTGAACACTTGGACGCCAAATTCAAATTGTCTTAAAATTTTTGAAATTATATATTTCTTGTCTGTCCTTGATTATGCAAACTTACATTTGATTCTATCCACAGGAAAATTTTCTACGAGACTTTGAAATATGCATTAATCGACGTTTTCGTGAATTTCTTGATGACGTCATAATATTGAAAGTGTCATCCCAGTTCTGGTAAAGCTATCGGAAATTAATTTTGATTTAACTTCCAAAATCTTCATTAATGTATTGCACTTACATATTGAAAAGATAAGATTAATTGTGTTTTAAACAAAGGCAGGATATTGGAATAAAAGTTGACACTGTCGCTAAAAATTGCGATTTTTAGCCAATTGACTGTAGTTGATACTTAATTATTAGGAATCCTGTGGATGAATCTTTGTCAAAAACTAACAAAATTATCAACAATGTCCAGAGATGATTTCATGAGAAAAACTGAATTTAGGATAAAAATATTACAAAGCTTTATATTTTCTAATTTTTCTTTTCAAAAATCGTCCATATTCGATGAAGTGGCATCCGCTTCCCTGTAATGGAAATATTTCAACGAATTCACTGTGATGAAGATTGAATTTTCTATTTTGTACATGCAAAGTTTCAATGCGATACATTTGGTATTAATGTTTTATTGCATTTTGAATACGAAGATTTGTGACGCCATTTTCCCCGATAACGTCGAAATGACGTCGTGGTTTCCTCGTGGATAAAACTCCCAAAGTCCACAATTTTGAAAACTCGCCATAATTTCTTCAAATGACGCCGGAAATTATTCAAACTTCACAAGGATACTCAAATGTATATCAATCAGTGTATCAAATGTTTTAAGGAAATTAATACTGCACTTTTCCTAGGAAGTGAGAAAACAAATAATGCCACCGCCATCTTGGTGTTCAAACCCTCCTTAAAGATGTAGATCTAGGCATGTCAGCTATGCTCATAGTTCTTATGAATATACATCAGCCAATTAAATTTTAACGTCTTCAAATTTATTGGCATCATTATAGATCAGATAAATTTCCAGCATGGACCAGACATGCACGTTTCGGGTATTTAATGTCAACCCTCATGAAGACTGAAAGCCAAGTGTGACGCATCTCCACATGACCTTTCCAATCGCTTTCAAACCTTTCATACAAATTAAATAGATATTCTGATACCAATAGATCTAAATAAAGACTAATATTTGTCATACTTTAGATCTTATGAAAGTGTTCCAATTCTATGTCATCCGAAGAGAATTTCAAACCAATTCATTATGCACAAGACACGTGTTTCGGATATTAAATTCTCATCAGTGATACTTCCATCGAAAGTGAGTTTTAGAAACAGCCAAAATTAATTTTAGTAGCGCCCTCTGATATTTTTTTAAATTAAATTCTTTCAATTTGCAGAGAGTGTGCTGCTCCAAAATTCCCGTATTGTCTATTCAGTAGCATATCCATATAAAACTTATGTTTAGACGTACAGAGAAAAGGTGGTATGTTAACATGAACTTCAAGTTAAAATCCAAAAGCAAGACTGAATCTTCCATGTTCCCTGTCTTTAAAAGTGTGTCATCACTAGATTATTTCACTTAGAACTTACTCATTAATTATGCAAGAAAGTGAGAATTAAGTGAATCTATCAAATGTTAAGAATACACTCCTTAAGTACTTCTTCTTATGTTTTTACTTCAAATAACTATTAGCACTTTTGTAAACCCTTAATAAATATAACAACAAAATATGAGGAAAATATCATAGCAAACTAATTTATTGAGTTTTTTTAAAATATGTTCATACATATATATTCATATTTATGCATATTCAACTACCAATAACATTTAAGATGCCTCATACAAAATGAGATTATGAATCACTTATTGATATTCATGAAACATGTATATCACTAAATTCGCCAGGAATCTGATCTGCGTCCAGGAAATAATCTTAGTTGTCTCTGATCACTCTGATAAACATCGTAAAATGAAGAGTTTACTTATTTAGTATATTTATTTGAATTGCATATAAAGGTTATTCATGCAACAATGGCACATCCCATCCCCCGTATTCTTTATGAATTTTATCGGAATAAATTATAATAGGAGAGAATGCTGAGATAGAATGATTTGTGTGTGTTTTGAGTTCGCCTTTCGTAGTGTAGTTCTAGTACAGACGTACCCATTCTACAGACGGTACACCGTTAACATTTTGTATCCTTCTAATGAATATAGAGCCATCATGTACCCCTCCTAAATAGCCCGCCTGTCCAGCGAAGACGTCATCAGTGTCGCTCAAGTCTATGATTCTCTCAAATATAATTTTCGTGTCGTCATAGCACCTTGCTGAGCACTCCATATACTCGTGACCAAGTTCTTTCACTGCTGATTCGATGGACTCTTTGGGCATAAACCGCCATGGAAGGTCACATTTGTTGCCGACTACCAAAATCTGAGGAGTACTTTTTTTCCTAATGGCGATAAGCTGGTCTCTGACTTTCCTCATCTCCTGGAAAGAAGCCTCATCCTCTAACGAGAACACCAGCAGGAAACAGTCGTAATTCTTCATGGTCCGCCTACGGAATGACTGATATTCTGCAGAACCCGAGGTGTCTAAAATGTCGACTTGAAGGTCAGGATCCTTCGTGGAGGTATACTTGTACAAGTCCTCTATAGTTTCGTCATATTTGTCCTCCACTTTTTTGTTTAAGAGCTGTTTGATCAAGGATGTTTTTCCTACCTTAGATGCACCAAGAACGGCGAGTCTGAGAAGTCTTTCTTCTGCGGTGCTAGAACCACTTCTAGATGAAGAGGACAAGGACCGTCTTAACTGCTTCATGGAGTCTCCCCATACTTTCAGGTAATTCATTTCGACTGTGACTTGCCTTTACATCAAAAGCTAACTACTATGTTGTTTGTAGACATTTATAGGCTCAAGTGAATTCCTATTGGCTGAATACATATTTCCTCCCACTTTAAGAATTTTTCATGTGACGTCTGTTAGAATTCATACTTAGTAGTAAGTTCTGTTCGTTGTTTGGAAAAAAAGGTTACGTTGCTATGAGGGGTAAAACAGGCACAAGATCATAGGTATGAAATGGAAAATACATCGATTTCTTGATATTCCTAGAATTTTATTCTTTACCAATGTCAATCATTTTTACATTTCAAAACAAAAAAGACAGAACATAATTTCCAAATTACACTTCAATACAATCTCTTAATATTTACAAATAAGAAATGTTCGGGAGGAGGGCTACCCTTGGTTCAGGTCAAATCTTAATGATTTTGTCCAAGTGGGCGCAGTCTTGATCCCATCGAATTTGAGAGATTGCTTTCTTTACATCAGATATGTATATGTGACGAACCACTTTGATTTAAAACATTTCAAACCTCAAATCGAATACAGTCCATGAACTTTGAATAATTGAGTTTATGGTTACTAACAGTTTATCTTTTGATAAGACATTGACGGAATCAACTTAATGAATAATTATTGCGTTAGATAAAAATGTGTTAAAATCAGAAACAAAAAATTAAATCAGTTCTATCTTTATGTCAATACAATTGACAATACGGCTTCGTCTTCAAATTATGACTATTTTTTACTTCTTTCTTTAAGTTTTTGGAGTGCTTTTGTCTCATTGAAATTACTTATGCGTGATTGCGAATATTTGCTGATAAATCAAAGTTATATTATAAAAGCACATGGCGTCTATTTGAATAACATAATTAAGAAATTCATCGATTTCATTTTAACACATTCGTAAATATGACGTCCAAGTTTGTATATACCGCTAACATGTGCCTTGTTACGTACATTATATTATTTGTATTGAATTTGAATACGTTTAACATTTGTACCACTTGGTGAGTATCACTGCTAGTGGACCAGAAATCCGCGAGGGCACATGTAACAAAGTTCGATCAACTTCGACTGATCGTTTCTTCAACGTATTCGAAAGTTTCTGTCGACAAAATTTCTTGACATTTAAAAACGTTGGTCCTGTAGCATCCTATTCCACCCATCCTGCTACGTCTTTCGGTACATTTTTGGACATAATAACATTCACACTCTTTGGTCATATTGCATTGTTTAGATTGATGATCACTGACGAGGGTTAAGCCCCTGTCACACCTACACATTCTCTCGTGACGTTCTTACTAGAGCAAGGAACCATATTTCGCCGGTGACCATATTTCGCCGTTTCATGGTTAATTGCTTCTCGTTGGTTATCGGAATTGTTTGTCAAATTTATTTTTCTATATCCTATTAAATATGACCATAGCAGTCATATTTTGATATACTGTGACATCACCTGCACTCATTTGTGGCGAAAAATAACACAAAACAGGAGAAAATTCATGAAAACACCTAATTTTAGACTAAACATCCGATTTTTTTTTACAAAAACCAAACAAAGAAAACTTTTTATATGGGATCATTTCTAATAAGTATTCGTGACAAAAGATTTCCTGACGACAAAATCATAATTTTGTCCGTTTTGTGTGCAAATTGGATACTTATCAACAAAAACGGCGAAATATGGTCACCCCCGAAAACATGGAAACGAAATATTTTGACGTTTCATAAGGAAACAGTGAATTGAGTAAAATAAAATATTTTTGTAGTATTTCGATCGAGAATGGAGTTAAATTAAATTTAGCAAAACCAATTATTGAATTGGCCTCGAAGTTTTGAAAAATTCTTGGAAATATACGAAAAATGCGGCGAAATATGGTCACTTGCTCTACGTCCTTGAAGTCCTTGAAATTTTTCATGAATGTAGTGAGAACGTGGCATTTTTCACCCAAGGGTTTTTCGAAAGAATAATCAACGACTCCAATACGTGCGCAACACGACCTTTAGCGTCCGTAACACGTTACTCGCGCTTCCTTCCCGTCTTTAATACGTTCAGTCAAGTTCGCACTACGATCTGCCCCAAGTTCACACTACGACAAAGGCGTCTGTGTCACGATAGTACGGCGTTATTACTACGTTCTCGAAGTCCTTACTGCATTCATGCTATGATCATGACACGTTCAAGGGATAAATTGTTTGTACGAGGTCGATTTTGATTTTGTTCGACCCTATTAACCAAGAACTTGGTAAGAACGGCAGAGACGTGACGATCTCCATATGATTATATGTAAAAGTTTAAGCCGTCCGTTCTACGACCCTACTACGTTCGTGACACGTATCCATGAAGTTCTCAATACGTTCGCAAGTAGTCCTTAAGTCATCAGCGCGTCCTTACTACGACTGTTTTGAACAGTTCAAAACGGTCGTGGTGGCTCGGCCTGTCGGCGTCCTCACTACGACCTCAATACGTATCAGCGAATTCTTATAACGTTCTCTGCGTCTTTACTACGTTCACGCTACGTTTCGTACAATTTTGACGGTCGTAGTGCGAACGCCATGTAAGAACGTATGTAAGGTATGACAGGGGCTTTAGGTAGCCGAAACGTGCATGTCTGGTATATGCTGCAAATGTATCTGTTCTAAAATGACCCAATTGGATTTGAAGACGTTTAACATTTTCAAGATTCAAAACTTTTCATACTCCCCGAAAATTTTCAGGGAGCATATATTCGTCTGTCTGTCTATCTTAGGCGGTGTGGGAGGTGGGGGAGAGAAAACTTATGTTAGCCGGTTTTTAAGCATTTTTCAGAGACAGATTATTTTCGACTCGGACTGGATTTTTTACCTTCAATTTACAGCATATAGCAGATTGCCGGACTTTTTTGGGGGGGGGGGAAGGGGGATGGGGAGTCAACATTACTAACGAGCCGCTGAATTTGTTTTGTTTTGCAAAGTCTTCTCGGACCGGATTTTTTTATTTGATTTCGTTATCAATACTAGTCGGAAGTCTTCCTCAATCCCCCTCCCCTCCCTTTAAAAAATAAAATGGTTGCCACCTAAATCAAAAGAGAAGAGGTAGAACTTCATAATAATGGTTGAAACTTTATGTTTGATAAGCATTTCTCTTTACCTTAGCCTTTTAATGTATTCCACAAGGTATTGGAGAGAAGGAGAACTGAAATCGGACGCATGCGCAGGAAATTAAGGGATCAACTTGTTCATTGTCTGACTGTCTGTCTGTCTGTGAAAATTCCGAGAATGTGCTATTGCTGTGTATTCCGAAGATTCGATAGTCCGAGGACTTTTACACCGATTGTTCGAGGGCTTGATGGTCCGAAGGTCAGAAACATTTGTTTACTGAAAATTCTGCTTCAAAATAAACCAAAGGACCAATACATCGAAGTACCAGACGTCAGACGTACAAATAGTTCTAATGTCACGAAGTCAACTTGTTAGAAGGTTTAATGATACTGAGGTAGGCCAGTTTGAAGGGCTGAAAATCCAAATCCCCAAGATACATTCGGATTAGCCACGACCTTATCTTCGAAAAGGTGAGGGGATCCGAATGACCTAATATATAACACAGCGTCATGTGCATGGCCAAAATTCGCTCTCCTGAAAGTTGCAAAAATCCCTTATTATTACGAATCATTTTTTTTTTCAAATATCAAATGCTGGAAATCCCTGTGTCTCCTGCCCTCCTCCATCTATAACTTAATTTGATTACGTTTAACATTTGCAACTTTTGGTGAGTGTCACTGCTGGTGGACCAGGAGTCCCCGAGGGCACATGTAACCAAGTTCAATCAACTTTGGTTGATCGTTTCGTTAACGCATTTAAAAATTTCTGTTTTCAAAAGTTCTTAAAATTTCTAAAACATGGGTCCTGTAGCATCGTATCCCAACCTAAAAGCTAAATTATCATGTCGTACATTTGTCAGTTAGAGAGTAAACAGCAAGGAACATACTTTGCTGAAAGGTCAATAATCCGAAACTACAAATAAATAAAGTTTTTCATTGGCTGAAAGTGAATCAAGATACAAAAAGACTATAAAGACATTCCCAGCACCCCCTCATCAACGCCAAATAGTATCGAAACATTAATATTGACGCCTCCCTCCCCCTACCTCTTGAGAAACACTACTATGCTTCAAAGAAAATCTGTCGGGTTAGATACCGTTTTTTCTATTCACAAATATATATATATATATTTGTATGCAAATAATGCTCTTTCAGAATAAGGTTTTACTTTCTTCCCCAGATTTTGAGGAGGTACTTTTTTGAGGCAGCGCTGTTTATTTCTTAAAATCTATATCAACTTCATTGAAGAAATGAAGTACTTTTAAATCATTATTTCGGACAGATTTCACTTATCATTACATACTGGTCCTTCATGGATGGATCCGCCAACGTTTATGGGTTTTAGTTGTTGTTGAATTACATTCCTCTCACCATTAAAAAAATCTGGATCCGCTATTTCTTTACATCTCATCAAGTATCGTTCAATGTTTGATTCTTTATTTTCCTAGAAACAATAAAGCTCTTTAATAAAATTTCTTCTTTATACGTGTATTAATGAGCATTTGAAGTATGATCATTTGATTATACATGTATAAGTGAGTTAAAGAAGATTGATAAGTATTAAATTATTTTTGTATTAGATACAAATGTAGTGCATATAATTACATGTACGTACAGTGCGGAAAATCAAATGAAAAAAGAATAAATATCGAATGGAATGAGCCTTGGTTAACGCTACAACTTACATGTTGATTTTTTCCCTAAATTACTCTTTATGAATTTCAATATATACTGGTATTGAGAAAAACGTGACAGAACTATCTCATTTCATATTTAAAAATAGATTTATTTATACGTCGTACAATCTATATAAACCTGGTATAGCACTGTTGCTGTTAGTATACTCATATTACTTTTTTGTAATAAATGAAAATTATTGTAAACAAAATATATATGAAGAAAAATAATTTTCTGATCTATATCTATTTTCTTTTCGAAGTTGAATTTATGGTAAAAATATTCTTTGATTCGAATTTGCAAAAACTGAAAGTGTGAAGAGAAATTGAGAGTAATTTTACAGTCATATTGCTTATCTGAAACAAAGGAGGGACTCTCCAACAACACCAGGTTGCAGCACCCACAGTAAAACCTCAAAACACACAGAGCAGACAAGCACAGAAAGAGACGCAAAAGGGACAAGGAACGTCAACGCACAACACAGAAACATCAAACACAAAGGACTACACATAAACCAACGGAAGTAGTCAAAGGTGATTTAAAAATTCGCGTTGAAACATACTACGACTCATACTAATATTTACCTTGACGCAACGCGACACATACAGTGATTCTTCATCGACGGATACAGTGGTGATTTTACTTAATTTCTCAAATTCACGACAACAAACATATTTATCACAAAAAGCACATTGGCAGTTAGTATATACACAACATATTTCCGTCGCTTATCTTTCAGAAATAACAAGATACCAGCCTCATGTTTAAAGATGTATTGACCTTTTGGAGCTTTGTTGGCTGCGTTTTTCAAAATATGGAAATTTTCATGGTTATTTTCACTAATGTCTTCACATTAAACATATGTACCTAATTAAGAATAATACGCAATGACATTTACATATTTGGCTTCTTTTATTGACGGGTAGCTGATTTTCATTCGTTTTTCGACGGAGAATTACAGCAACTTCCGGAATTTTTAGTATGTCGGTTGGATAACGTTTTATAGTGGATACTAGACGGTGAATCCATTTTACTTCATCGTTTTTGTATCACAATATAACTTTTTATCAATATAAAATGGAAAGTATAATCTTAATTTTTACGATATCTTACTAAAAATTACATTGATTCTGTCATTTTCTAAAATTTTTACAAAATTATCACTTGAAACATCTACATTAATATTTTGAAATAATTTACCTAAAGCATTGGGAGTTGACATTCTCTGAGCTATATAAAGACTTATAAATCAACACGGCAAAACTGCATAAATTTTGCATTTGCAAGTAGCTGGAATGTTCTTCTGTAAAATAACACTAATCATTCAAAATTTGTTGTTAGGAGTCTGCGACTATGGAACTACCTTAAGTTCGATCAACACATTCCATAGCTTAAAATAGAAATGTTTTTTGGCCATAAAAATGTAAAAATTTATTAAGAATCAGTGTCTTGTCAAAATGGGTTGAAAGTTTGAGTAATGATAGAAAAATGCATAATCTTTTGCATACATGTACTTAACGCGATTTGAAAATTTTAATTGCGTTGACGGGAAATGGTGTGCCAAAAAGGAGGAAGGCTTATTATACAGAACTTATCATGAAAATGTAAACATTTTCAATGCATGCATATAGGCTACTTAATAGAATTTCTTCATATATTTCACCAACAGTTGTTTATTAGGATAGCCTCTTTCTAAAAAGGATGGTTGTGCGCACGTAATCCGGATAACCACACCGTCTGCAACTGACGTGACAGATGGCCGTCTTAAGTCGGCACCGATTGTCCATTGGTCTCGTTGGTTTATGTGTTGTCATTTCTGTTTGATGTTTCTATGTTATTTGGCGTTCCTTGTACCATTTGCAACTATTTCTGTGCGTGTCTGCTTTGTGTTTTTGCAGTGGGTGTTTTGTGGTTTTGCTGTTTGTACTGCAACCGGGTGTTGTTGGAGATCCCCTCCTTTCTTCTAGACTTAGGTCACTTAAAGACATTCGTGAAGGTCAAGGTAATTTTCAAGCTAAAAATAGTTATTCCTGCATTAAGAAAACGGATAAGAAATTCATTTAAAACTATTGTTTTGTCCAAATGGTCTGGAAATATGGTTAGTAATAGTAGAATACATAAATTGTTACAGGAATAGAAATTTTTTTATTGTTTTAATGAGAAATTGTGTCCAAAAAAGGGAGAGGGTTCTTACACATAACTTCTCATAAATGTATATACACAATGTATATAGGATGCTAATGAGAATTTCACCACATATACCACAATTGTTTATAAGGACAAAATTACTTAAGATTATTCATAAAGGTAAGGGTCATTTTCAAGCTAAACATAGCGATTCCTGTATAAAAAGGTAAGAAATTTATTTAAAAATCCATTTTAATTCAAAATGGTATGATTTTTTTTACTATTAAAGGAACAATGCATATGTTCATATATATAGGATCTCAAATGAATTTTCATTTCATACGATGTATTATGAAACGAGTTGTGAGTTTTATATCCCCGAGCCTTGGCGAGGGGATATAAAACGCACAACGAGTTTCATTATACATCGTATGAAATGAACATTCATTTGAGATTCTTTTTATCACATGATATTGCCTAAAAATGCTGTATTTCTAACGTGAAATCAACGTTTCCGAGAACTACTGAGGCGAATCACGCCGTGATCCAGAAGTCGTCTGCTACGCCATGAGAAGTAGTGTCCCCATCGTATAGATATTCTGTGCGTAAAAGAAAAGTGTTTCAATTTTGAATAGTATTTTAATGCAAAAATTAATTCAACAACAACAATTTTAATCATTGATATTGACTCCGGGTCTGAATTTAACAGTTGACCGATATTCGAAAGGTCACATTTGTCAAGGTTTATGTGATTAGGTTCCAAACTTGACCAATCGCATTCAAGCAGAGTGATATGTAACGTGTTATCATATCATATATTTATGAAATGGCTTTATGAAACTGCATAACGGGCGAATCATGTGATAAATATATATATGCTACAGGTTTAAATTTTTTATTGCATTGGTGAGAAAGTACCAAAAAAGGCAGGATGGATTACATATAACCTCTTGGGGATACTTTGTTCAAACTTCACAAAATATAGACCCTTTCACATTATCTGCGGTACTGAATTTGAATGCCAGTTCCGGGGGACAACGAATAGATTGAGCATGCACCAGTGACGTAATTCGATTGTTCCAAGATGTTTTCCGCGGAACAAACGAATCATGATTCCGCGCTAAACGTCCTAGAACAATCAAATGACGTCACTGGTTCTTGCGCAATCTATTCGTTGTCCCCCGGAACTGGCATTCAAATTTAGTACCGCAGATAATGTGAAAGGGTCTATTTTGCAGAAAGTAGACTATCAGACAAAGGTCTTCAAGGTCATATTAGGGTCAAAGGTTAAGGTCTTCCGTAATCATTTCTGAAAGGTCAAAAACACTCAGAAAATCAAACCTTTGGTATCGAATTATTTTGTTCGGGGAGGATCCATCAGTTTGACGTTTAATATTTGGAAGTGTTTGCTGTATTAAATTAGCTATTGCAGATAAGGATAAGAGCATGTTTAACATTATCAGATAAACGTCTTTAAATTAAGTAGCATAATTTAAGAACAGATAAATTGGCAGCATGGATAAAAAATGCACGCAACTTGATCCGTCACCAATCCCTATGAAGGTATTCAATGGATAATGAAGGAAATTATGCCAAAACAATGAAATTAAGTGTGTTCATCATTTCATATTAATCTGTGTCATACGATATTTCAAAAACGTTTGTTCTATCCTGGTAGATATCTCCTCTTTATGAAAAATATCAACCAAAAAAATCAATAATGATAATTATGATAATAATAATAATAATTTTCAGGAAAACTTATGGATGAACTTTCGATTTTTCAACGAATTATTTAGAAATTTTTTTACCGGTCGATATTTGATGCAACATCATTTAGTTGAAAATTTTGTGAAAAAAACTTGTTCCCATAGAATTCAATATGAACTCTGAGGGTCCATAACTTTAAAAAAAATTTATTTTTTTAATACCTAGATAGGTAAAACATTTAATGTTTACATTAGGCCATAGTAATTTAAAAAAAATTGTGTTATGTCCCGATGATTTTCTGAAGGGTACCCTCCTATCAGACAAGAAAACATTATTTTTCTGATAAGAGACGGGAAAAGAAAGAAAACAAATTCCAAGGGAGCTTGATAATGCTAAAATTGTTCCCAAAAGTAATACATTGATATTATTAATTAGATGGGTTTAGAAAATTCTAAAAGGCACCCTTAAAGGATCTAGTTTGATTTGAAATGAATTTCACTTTTTTTCTGGATATCAAAATGGATTTTTGTGTGTATTTTTGTCTGAACAATTCTCCAGAAACATACCCCCAGGGACGTAAAACAAAATATTTACATACTATCGCCTTATAATATTATGCTGTGATTTAAGGAATCAGAATTCCATAAATATGTGTCCCAATTACCTCTTATTACGCATTGAATAGAATACCTCAAGGAATGCATCTTCGTATATAATTGAGCAACATTTTGCTAATCTTTATCTTATGGCCTTATAAAGGCATTGCGTCAATGGTGAAAGGTTGAATATCCATATTACGCTCACGGAGTTATATTCTCCGTCAACGATCACATTATTTGTCATAAGAGGTTATTTCTGGTATGGAACAGATGAACTTAGTCTATAAATTCGAACAAACATTGACTCTTTCAAAATTTTAATCGTCAATATATAATGGTTGTATCAAAAATAAAATATGATCCAAAATAACATGTTTGTTACTAGTAAGCCTTTTATGTAATGGTACCAGAGATTGTTCTTTGTCGTTCTTCAAATTTTCAACTTCCATTTTTGGATCATCAAGTGAACGTCAAACAAAAATCCAAGGTGAGAATCCAAAATCATAATCGATACGCATGTACAGATGACAAATATGGATAATGACCATATCCCTGTATACAGCACAAAATCGATAATTCAGAAAATCAGAAACCAAAAGCATACAAAATCAGGATAAAACAGAAACCAAAGCAACAAACAAAAACCTCCACCATATGAAAAGGAGCGAACTCCCGATATCTGAGTTAGACCAGGTGCCCAGGAAGAGTAAGCATCTCCTGCTTGCATGCAACATCCGCCGCTTCAATTCGGTATAACTGTCACATCCGGTTACTTCCATTTCGGAAGACATAGAGTACAATCTTTGGCTGGATGGTTCAAATGGTCTATGACAGAATATCATCCACCATTCTGGAGAGTATTACATCATAGTGTATGACGAGTTCCCCATATCGACCGTAGAACTTCCTCAGTGACGATGTTAGTCGGTCACAAACATATCCCCGACTGAGAAGCTTATCTGAAAGACGCCTAGCTCTCAGGACAAAATTCGTATATATGGTACTTGCTCTGGCATAGCTTATCAATTGAGATATGAACACGCCATAAGCAGGCGATGAAGGGATGTTCCTACTCAGAAAAGGAAAGTTTGTAATGCTGAAATTGAAGTCGTTACGTTTGTCAGAGTGATCATGAGGTGTTTATGTGACCATCAGTGTCGTGGGACAACATTATGTCTAAATAGGATGCTGAATTATTTGTCTCTGTAGTTTCTTTGACTTCAAGCTCCGAAGGATAGATACTGCT
This sequence comes from Pinctada fucata, assembly GCA_028142955.1. Taxonomy (NCBI): domain Eukaryota; kingdom Metazoa; phylum Mollusca; class Bivalvia; order Pterioida; family Pteriidae; genus Pinctada; species Pinctada fucata. Next base: position 49,202,137 of record AP027109.1, read on the forward strand.
GAAGTAATCCGCGAATTTTGGATTATTGATGGACAACACATCGTCTATGTATCAGTTAGTGAAGTTGAAGTAAGAAGCTAAGTATATTTTCCCTTCAGAGACCAAAGATTGAATGAATTCAGCTTCGTATGAGTAAAGGAAAATGTCGGCAAGGAGTGGGGCGCAATTGGTCCCCATTGGAATTCCGACAATTTGCTGGAAGACCTTTCTTTCAAACACGACAAAAATGTTGTCGATCAGATAGTTTAACATCTGAATAATATCTGTTTCAGTGTACTTATTTTTAGAATCGGACATTTCTTTTACAAAGTAGGTTTTGTAATTATCATAATCAATACGCATGTACAGATAATTATCATAATCAATACGCATGTGCAGATAATTATCATAATCAATATGCATGTACAGATAATTAAAAATATATAGCAAAACAAAGGAAGGGATGCTATCCCCTAAAGAGAAAACAGCGTGACACATTCTTGTGAAAAGGGAAAAAGGCGATGGATACAATAACATAAACAATAGAAACACAATGGACAAAACGATCTCTACAGAGTCCAAGGGAAGAACGGAATTTACAGAAGGTGACGTCATTCACCGCACGCCCTATATTCTAATTGTGTATTACTGTGAATAAGGATTAGAAAACTGCCAAAATATATCCTGACTGTATAGAATTAATCATGAGAGTGTATTCTGTTAGATTAACAACTGTGTACCATTACACCCAAAAATATTTTCTTGTAAAAAGGAAATTCGGTGTAAATGACGCTACTTTCATTGAGAATTTAATATTCGAAACACGTGTCTGGTGCATGGAAATTGGTTTGGAATTTTCTTCAAGAAGGTATAGAGTTGGAACCCTTCGACATTATTTTCATATATCAAAATGAAGAAATGAAGACGTACACTTTCATTCATACTTGCAATTCAAATGATTTCAAAGCCTGCAAAACATAAAAATGTCTCGTTAAACCTGCTATTGCAAAATGACAAAAAAAAAAAAAAACAGAACAAAAACAATGAACCCTACTAAAGACTAGAATACCCACAAACGGTAAGAAACATAGCACAAACATCCACACCAAAGAAGAGACTTTAACTTAAATATTCTTCAAAGAACCAAAAGTGAATTCCCAATGGAGATGAGATCAGGTGCCCGAGAAAGTAAGCATATCATGTTTGCTTGCAACATCATTCACTTAGACCTTGCAGAAAAAGGCAAATGTGGGGATGATGTCAAACTCGATGTTTTTGTTGATATATTGTTAAGTTATTCTTGAAAGAGAGAGTCCTCAACATGTACTGCGTACAAAATTAGAGGCCAGGTAAGGTCAAGGTTACCCTTCATTTAGTCGATAGCTTTTGTTAAAGATAAATACAACATAAGTTACGTATTTTTTCACGTTCACATATTGTCTTCATGTTTCCATCCACTTAAAGCATTCCTTTGTATCAATAAATGCTGTCCAACAGATAAGCCTCTCAGTTGAGGGTATGTCTAAGATAGACTTGTAAAAGCTGCGGTATGTCCGGGTAACTAATAATATATCTATCAATTTTACAAGTACATATGCAAGCTTAATACCTCCATTTTATTGTTATTATCATTAAGAAGTAAACGAAAAAGTTCCTCAATTCCACGTACATGTTCTCACAATTCCTTATAAATTACTTGGTAAAACTATATCAATCGATAAGAAAGTACCGCTAGTTTTTCCTCACGGTGATTACACGTGACCACTGAAGCATTACAAATAACGGGTATTCAAACCATACATTTACCTAGTACTGGTCAAATTTTTAAAAAGGGACGATGTCCCTGAAAATTAATTAATTTAACAAAATTTTGGAATGCAAAATCTTTCTTTTCATATGAAAGTATACATTCTCATTTGTATAAATTTAATTTTCAGGCGAATCTAACCCATACATTCGAAGTTTTAGACCTTTAAAAACGTCATTTTGAATTTGGGGTGCGCAGCTCTAATTCATTTCACTGGCACCACCTACAATGTATTGAGTTTTTACAATAGAAGTAGTATGGAGATTTAATTATTTAAAAATCGACAATATTAGGGTCGTTACTGCATACTTTCAAATAAAACTTTTTATGGCTCCTTTTTTCCTCTTTCTAGACCCTTTGTTTTACGTTTATAATACTTTTTTTTCAGGGACACTCTATCTTTAATGGATAAATTAAAAAAGAAACTTTCTTTTGATTACCATGGTGATTATCCAAGGACAGAGTTTAGGAAATTTGGAGCGGGGAGTGGGGGGGGGGGGGTTAAGACTTGTGTATCCGAATCGAGGAGGGAGGGGGCACGAACTCCAATTTATCTATGTGAACGTCATAGCAACCATCTCTATTTTCAGACAACATTTCTTTTATTTTTTTTTCATTTTTTTTTTCAGTAACAAACATGTACGAAACACTACGAAATCAATATCATACGTACATTTCAATTCAATTCAATTTTTCATTGATATCACCAAACATGTTGGCATACATCAAAATACAAGTCACAAAGTGAACAATGCAAAACAAAATTAAAACTAACGACATGATTATGGTATAGAAAATGAACAGTAGAGTAACAATAAGCTAGCAAAGAGACCAGTTTTGCAATTTTTACATGTTGACATAAATTGAATTTACTAATGCATGTAGGGACACCGGAAAATATGGATACATGTATTTGGATTCTTCTCCAGACCTCCCTGTACCTGTTTCTTACCAAAAAGTGTAAAATTTTGCGAATGAAAGTGTTATTAAGGAAAGTTAAGTGTAGTGTAAACAATTGATTGCAATTCCGAGATAAAAAAAAACATCGTCTAACGGTCTTTTTCCTACTTTGACATTTTTTTTAATAATTTACACAATTCAAGTTACAACAAATTTTTTTATTGTCTAATCGTTTGTTTAGAATATTTCTAAAAGTAATTCTGATTGGAAATATGTTTTAGATATAAAAATGCGCTGAGCAGCAAAAGCGTTGAACGTATTTGTAGAAGGTTAAAATTGTAAAAATAGATAGTTCTGCTTCTCAACAACCCCCCCCCCCTCCTGAAAAATCGGAATGTAGTTTAATATTCCCTATTCAGTATTTCAGAATGTTATTTATGATTTTTTTTTATTCAACTAAAGCCATTTCTGTGTTTTAATTCAAATATTTTGAAGTAAACAACCATATTTTTTTCTTTATGAAAATCACATGACAGAATGCTACTCAGTGATATCTTAAAACGCTTCGGTGGTCACGTGTAATCGTCGCGAGGAAAAAGCTAGCGGTACTATTCTATCAATTGATATAGTTTTACCAGGTAACTTAAAAGGAATTGTGAGAACATGTACGTGGAATTGAGGAACTTTTTCGTTTACTTCTTAATGATAATAACAATAAAATGAAGAAGTTTGTCCTTCTGTAAAAAATGTGATAATTACTTCTTTCCAGTTATGTCGCATGACAGAAGCTTTGTTTTTGGCCCCTTCATCAATTCAATATCATATAAATATATTAGACGGGTTTTTATTACACATTTGTTCCGAGTTGCTATGGACCGGTAGCGACCAGGAACAGTTCAAATGAGAATAAACGAATTGTCATTCCCATTGTATAAAGCATCAAAATGGATCTGAAGAGGATTAATTAGCCTAATATTAGATCTCAACGCCAAGGTAAACCAAGGTATATTATTCTATTATTTCGGAAACCTGTCATTTCATCCAAAACTTTCGTAGAAATTAAAGGAGGTTAACATCTTAGTGCCACCCCTCCGATGATATTTTGATCATAGATTTCATTTAACTATGCTACAGAATCGACCCTATACATTACATTTGTGGAGCCGCGCATTCTTTGTAAAGTTCATGCACAAACTTGAATTCAAAAACAATACCAGAGGGCGCTACTGAAGCGCATATGTCTGTGTCAGATAATCACTTCGGCAAATTCATCAGAATCATCAAACGCCTTTTATACTCGGAAATATTATCCTAATGTCACCAGACGGACACTAGGCTTGGTACTTGGACAAATGCAAGCAGGAGATGCTCACTCTTCCTGGGCACTTGATCTCACTCCTTCGCAGGGAGTTCACTTCTCTTCATATGGTAGATTTTTTTCATTTCTGTTCCTTTGCCTTAGTTCTGGTTTTATTCTGGTTTTGTATACCCATGGTTAGATGATTTTTCGATTAACCATTTTGTACTTCTTCAAAGGGATATGGGTTTTTTTTTCATATTTATCATCTGCATCAACAGAAAAATATATTTTTCATTTCTTATCATTTCATATATTCTACCTTTTGGATATTGACTTTTTTAATAACCCAATAGCAGTCTATTCCCTGCATCAAGAGAAGAAACAAATGACGTAAAACATTGATGGCGCATTTTTCGAAGGACTATATAGACATGACAGGTTGAATAAGTGTTGTTTGGATTTATCGAGTACTTGTAAACAAACTATTTTCACTACTTCTAGATATCATAAACGGCAAACACAACGTTCTTTACAGATTATTCTTTTATCATAATATCTACTCAAAATCGATTTCTGTTTAATAAATGAAATGTTATCAGGAACTCGTGTTGAAATCCGTTCAGTCCTCAGATAGGTTTACGCCAGGATGTTGTTTGGATCAAAACAAAGGTGCCGATAATAATCGTCAACATCGCTCTAGATACCAAAAGAGTTGTAGAACTGCCTTGTTCTAAGAACTGCGATTTTACATCTTTGTAATATTCATTTTTACGGACTCATTACTGCACAAATTCGAGGGGTATGTAACTCGTTTTTATTGATGAAAGTACATGTACGAATTATCGATGATAGTATTATTGATGAAAGTATATGTATTCGTACTATATAAGTGTTTCACGTCTTCAAATTCATTAGCATCATTTATGAGCAGATAAATTTACAGCATGGACCAGACATGCACGTTTCGGGTAATAAACCTTCGTCAGTGATCCTCAATCTAAACAATATAATATGACCAAAATCTGTGAAAATTATGTCCTAAATAAAAAAATTATGTCCTGAATATAAGGATTGACTTTAAAATAAGGATTTTGAAGATTCTAAACAATGTAATATAACCAAAATCTGTGAAAATTATGTCCAAAATAAAAGAAAGATTATGTCCTAAATATAATGATTGACTTTAAAATAAAGATTTTGCGGTACATTGAAATATGATATCATTTTAGGCAGTGCACATTTTTTTATAATTACGACAGAACGTATATTTCAATACTGATCATTTGCACCCTGTTCAAATTTATATAGTGTTCTCTGAATATAGCTCTATTCTTGATTAGATTAAATTACAATCATATAACTCGTAATCATAGTCATTTGATAGGCCTTAAATAAATTCATATAAAGTAGATTTAGACAATATTTCCCAGTTTAATCAAAGGGGATTCCCGTAAAACATATTATATGCGTATCACGTAATGATCGTGTATATCAAAGAATGAGATCCGGAAGGTGGAAATGTAAAATTCTTTTTAAATTTGGAAACTGATTACATTTCGTGATGTCGTTTACTTTCTAAATTTCCATTCTCTTGCAGAGATAGTTTCTCGTATTTCATAAACGAAATATTAAAAAATATCATCAGATTATTACGAATATCAATGTCTTTGTCATTAAGTAGACGTTCAGATTCAATGTTAACTTACAAGTTCTCATTTCGTCTAAGCTTAAGAAAATCAACCAAGGCCAATTGGAATATTTTCCATGTTAAATTCTCATCAAGGCAAAATGGGAATACGTTCATTACAGCCTTACATAACTTCTAGATCTTTTAGATTATTGGTTGTTTACAGTTGCTAATGTCTTGTTCATATAAATCCCTTGAGGTAAGCGATCATTGCATCTTTTAAAAGCATCTAATGAAACGGATGCATAAAATTAGCAACATCATACTATTGGGAACCGTAGAAATTTGTCTTTGTTATTAGTAATTTATGATTAACGACATTGCCTGATGAGGATATAAGACATAAACACCACAGTAGCTAATCAATTTGGGATAAGTTTTGTATTTATACATAAAAAAGTTATCTGTATGTTCATCATCATCATCATCATCATCATCATGAAACATCCTCACCATATGAATTATTTTAAAGAACGACAAAAATATGAATTTGGCTGATGTGCGTACTTAAGCTTAGATCACTCAAAACGTTGGGGTGAAACTTTTCAAAAGAAAAAAAAAGTTTTTTACAAACAAAAAAATCACAAGATCCCGAATAAACCTAATTATGCCTTATAGATTCAGAGATTTAGAGTCCGCCACGTAGCTATCATTGGAGCTGTCGGACTTCCACCGACCGTAACGTTTCTAACACCTCTCATTCACCGGTGAGTTTGTCGCCACTGTGGCGCCTCCAGCTCTAAGAGAATGAACACCTATGTTCAATTATCCAGAAACTTCCTTCGATTATTCAGAAACTTCCTTCAGTCTACTGACCATACATTATCTAACCCTTGTATAAATCATACTTTTATTTTTCTTAATCAAGGAACATTTCTCATTTGATCTAAAAATTGGCTTGAAAAAAAAACTTTGCTCTTCAAATTGACCTCCCCTAAATCTAAATATTTCTGTAAAATCGTGTTATGACGTTTCAAGCAATTTTGTAACAGACAATTTCAAATGCGTTGAAGAGAAAGACGATCAACCGAAGTTGATCGAACTTGGCTAAAAGCTACTGTAAGTGGATTAACAACAACTGGATGTATAACAGTCTCAGATATACACCCTTGTTCTAAAAGCTTAGAATTTCAATGTGAACAATAGCTATATCATCCCTAGCAGGTCTGTTATTCTGCAGAATAATATCATAAAATGGCAGCTTGTAACAATTATTCAAAACATCTAAAATGTATTCATCAGCCCCATTTGGGCCCATTAAGCTGTACAAGACATATTTACAGGACTAACTACAGAGCTAAAGACAGGACTATATGTATTTAACTTAGATTTCTGTTGCGTAGCTTCGCATTCAGGGGCACCTATCCAATGTACCGGAGAAAAGGTATTTGCTACACGGGATAAGGAGCGTGTCTACTGCTATAACGCTGTTTCTTTTTCTTATCCTCCTTGCTCATACGTTCAACCCTTGCTTAAGCTTTGTGATTTCTTTTCTCATCATCGCTATGACAAATATGGATAATGACCATATCCCTGTATACAGCACAAATTCGATAATTCAGAAAATCAGAAACAGAAGGCATACAGAATCAGGATAAAACTGGAATCAAAGCAAACAAACAAAAACCTCCACCACATGAAAAGAAGCGGACTCCCGATATGAGAGTGAGACCAGGTGCCCAGGAAGAGTAAGCATCTCCTACTTGCATGCAACACTCGCCGCTTCAATTAGGTAGAACTGTCACATCCGGAAACTTCCATTTCGGAAGACATAGAGTACAATCTTTGGTTGGATGGTTCAAATGGTCTATGACAGAATATCATCCACCATTTTGGAGAGTGGGACATCATATTGTATGACGAGTTCCCCATATCGACCGTAGAACTTCCTCTTTGACGATGTTAGTCGGTCACAAACATATCTCTGACTGAGAAGCTTATCTGAAAGACGCCTAGCTCTCAGAACAAAATCCGTATATTTGGTATTTGCTCTGGCATAGCGTATCAACTGAGATATGAACACGCCATAAGAAGGCGATGAATGGATGTTGCTACTCAGAAAAGGAAAATTTGTGACTATATATCTTTAGCCAACTGATGTGTATCATATTGCTCTACCAGTTTCCAGCCACATTTTGAATTGTCAGCTGACTGTGAGTTTTTGTCCATCTGAAAGTAGCTCCATACATTCTGTAATACTTTGTCGCGCCTCCGAAATTTCAGGAACAGTCTTCAGTAGAGCATTATCAGCAATTCTCAGCTTGTCCATGAATTTAATATTATGTTTAGATTGGGCTTCATTGCCTTTTCTCTTGAAATAATAGGCTTAGGCCCCTGTGGCAATATCTTCTATTTTTGCTCGTTAGTCAGTTCTGCCGTTCAGTAAAACTCGATTCAATACTGGATAATTTAGCAGAAATTAACATTTCAAAACCGTTCCTTAATTCATTTACAGCATCCCGAACTTCTTGTTGTAGCGAGGAACTACTTTGATACGGACGTGTGGAAAAGATACTCTCTTCCGAAGTCATGCCGCCGAAATTACGTAAATATAGATTGGCACACAAGCCTAGAATGACCAGTCTACCTCATTAGAGTGACCGCAGTCACATGACTCAACTCTGAAAACAATTAGCATATATCTCGAAGAAAAATAATTCGAACATTTTATTTAAAGAATGGACAGTCGATTCTTTTAAAAAAGAATGTATCGTTTGTTCCGTTCGAGTGAACACCAGCAGATAACTTCCAGCGGCAATAGTACTATTATGAAAGTACCAATAGAGCAAAAGAGTGACGTCATAGGAATGTTGTTCAAAAGACTATGCCTATTGTGACGTCACGTCTATATTTTGAATGCAAATGAATAAGGGAACGTCTCCTGAGATTAATGGTTTCTTATACGAAGTACGAATGTAAAATTAAAAAAGACTAATTCTGTTTGGCCAAATGCAAAGTTTTCTAGAATCACTTCGTACACCATATGTACAGCACACTATATTCTTCTTCAGTTTTGCTCGTACCCTGTGAGACAGCCTATGTGAAACACATACGTTGTCACAAAGGCTCCAATTGACCAATGATAGAAGATAATCTTATTGTAACGTCACAGTTACGTCGTCAGAAAACATGACGTTAGATGGCATGGAACATTGTTCGAGTTTCCTTTTTCTTATGTTTTCGTCACTATAGGCAACCCGATTTATGGATATGATTCTAGTTGTCTGATAGGCGGTCAACATGAGAAATCAACTAGCCATGTAAATCTGAAATATTGGTTGTATGCAATACCATTATAGATCAAATGACTTTCAAAGACCCATTTTGTAAACAGACAGATGGTGTTTCATTCGAGAGAAAGTACATTTATCACAACGAATCCTGTCTTCTATCTGACAAATATTCCAATGGATTTGACGACAATTCCGATAGTGAAAGAAACTCTGATGGTTTTGAGGGGATGGGATTGTAAGGGAAAACGGCTCTTTAAATGATAAAATCAGGGTATATCTTAAAGTTACATTTGGTCTCGTCAAGATCAAACCATGAATTACTAGTAACGCTTAATTTTCGAAAAGTTTACGAATTCTGAAAAAAACCACAACTTGGAACTTTCTCACGCGAAAAGAAAAGTTGAGCAAACAGACGGAGACAATGGCAGAGCTTCACAAATTTATTTAATGAACAGTGCGGAATGCATCGTTGAATGGATTGTAGTAGACGTTGTCAAAACGCGCCGTACTAATAATATTTATATAGCACATGAATTATGTTACATATTTAATGCAAGCATTGTATCTAAGTAGGTACATGTATGACCAAAAAGGAAGCCCAAAGCCCATCCAAATTACCAAAAGGCAAGGAGGAGCATTGATAATTGGCCACGAATTACAAAAAATAATGATAATAGTGAGTAGCGACACAAATAAATATGGAAGTGTTTATTCACAAAATGAGAATTATCGTTTAAATCTTATTAGTGGTAGGGGTATCGTGTGACGTGATCACCCGTTTCCAAAATTTAAGATCATTACGAAGTAATGAATTGCTTGCAGATGTTGAAAATAGTATGTTTAACAAATGTTAAATCTTGTTTGAATAATGAATCATTCATTTTTTTTTGCAGGTTTCCTCTAAAAATATAACATTTTGCATCTAAATTTGCAATAGCGTGAAATATATTGGTCGAAACTCCTTAAAATTTGGTATACTAAAAATTGTTTCACCCTCAAAACATGTAAATGATAAAAAAAAATACCTTGCAGGAGGGTAACGTTTATTGAATATTGTCTCTGTCATATTTCTACATCAAATACTAGCATGCAAATTTTGAAAATTTATTACAATTTATTTTACTTGTTGTCTTGCATTCTATTGCTAATACTTTGTGTATGCAATTTTAAACAATCTTTATTGTTAAGACAAGTGGACTTTTAGTTGCCTTAAATTCATTTTTGTTCAGTTTCCCTTGGATATGTACTGAATTTGGGCAAAATAGGATTTTGCACTAAAAATGCCTAACTTTGTTCAAGTATTAGACCTTAAAGATGCCCTGCACCATACAAATATGATCTTCATTTTCCCCCTCATATTCCTTCTTTTCCTTATCATTCTTCCCATAATTTCAACACATAGAAGAAAAATATAGAGAGAGGCTGGGTCGCCTTGACAACAGCCCTACCCTATGTCCCAGAAGTTTGAAAAAAAAATCCCATGTTGGATGACACACAGCTTTGTTTTGAAAAGAATAATGTTTACAAGCGTACAAAATATTGGCCACTCTTATTTGCATCAAAAAAGCTTATAATGCATTAAATTGTCAATATTGAAATATATGTTCCATCGTACCAATTTTATTGTACTAGACATGTAGTTCGAATATTGATTCCTCATCTGTAGTACTTCATGTCAAACAGTTTAAATATTGGAGACTAAATCGCTTATAATGCATTAAATTGTCATTATTGAAATATTATGTTCTATAGTACCAATTTTATTGTACTAGACACGTGTTTCGGATATTAAATCCTCTTCAGTAGCACTCAATAATCGTATGACGTCATCAAATTCCCAGCGTCAATACTGGTTCGAATAGTACCGAGTGCGGTTTCGGTCTTCAAACTGCTCTAATAATTCGCTTTTCGACAAGTTTGGTATCGATGGAACCGGAAAATTATCATCTACAATCTGAGTTTAATAAATATATAGTCAAATGTATCGTTAAATCTATATATTTAAAATATCCCGTAACTGAGACACCTTGGCTACTACCGTTAACTTATTAATTTTTACAATGCCATCATCGGAAGTTTCTTGGGAACAAAATTAAGTAGGTAAATTTAAGTCAATGATCAAACAGGATATTTCTTGGAGATTTTAGCGGTATCATAGATAAGACATTTTAAGTTTAGTTTCTCTTAAGTCTTTTTTTGTTAAAAGAATTATTCTTCAATTTTGTCAACTTTCGTACTTTGCAAAAGTACCACCAGCAAAACACCAAAACACCCCATGCGAAACCACAAAGACGAGCACACTAAGAGACGAAAAAGAGACAAACGACATATAAAAATCAAACACGAAAGACTACACATAAACTAACGAGACCAATGGGTAACCGGTGCCGACTTTGGACGGCCATTTGCCACACAAGTAGCAAATTGTGTGGGTATCCTTGCTTATGTGCGCACAACCCTCTCACTTTTCCGATTACCCAGAGTTCTCCAATGAGTTAAAGAAGATCCTGACGATAATCTCAACAGCACTCACAATAGAGCACCAAATTGAAGATCGACGGACCCCCAGCAAGCTGGAGGTGGGACCAGGTGCCCGGGAGGAGTAAGCATCCCCTGTTGGCTAGCCGCACCCGCCGTTGATGTTCACGCACAAAAATGAAATGAATATATAAAATACATGCACTGTCTGAGGCCACGTCTATATAGAAAGTGCTATGGCGACAATGTCAGGGAAAAATATTCAAAACACTTACTGTCAAACCCCTCGCGGGGAACTTTTTTACGAGCTCCACACGGCAAAGGGCATAAGTGTGACACAAATGAGTTAAAGAAGATCCTGACGATAATCTCAACAGCACTCACAATAGAGCACCAAATTGAAGATCGACGGACCCCCAGCAAGCTGGAGGTGGGACCAGGTGCCCGGGAGGAGTAAGCATCCCCTGTTGGCTAGCCGCACCCGCCGTCGATGTTCACGCACAAAAATGAAATGAATATATAAAATACATGCACTGTCTGAGGCCACGTCTATATAGAAAGTGCTATGGCGACAATGTCAGGGAAAAATATTCAAAACACTTACTGTCAAACCCCTCGCGGGGAACTTTTTTACGAGCTCCACACGGCAAAGGGCATAAGTGTGACACAAATGAGTTAAAGAAGATCCTGACGATAATCTCAACAGCACTCACAATAGAGCACCAAATTGAAGATCGACGGACCCCCAGCAAGCTGGAGGTGGGACCAGGTGCCCGGGAGGAGTAAGCATCCCCTGTTGGCTAGCCGCACCCGCCGTCGATGTTCACGCACAAAAATGAAATGAATATATAAAATACATGCACTGTCTGAGGCCACGTCTATATAGAAAGTGCTATGGCGACAATGTCAGGGAAAAATATTCAAAACACTTACTGTCAAACCCCTCGCGGGGAACTTTTTTACGAGCTCCACACGGCAAAGGGCATAAGTGTGACACAAATGAGTTAAAGAAGATCCTGACGATAATCTCAACAGCACTCACAATAGAGCACCAAATTGAAGATCGACGGACCCCCAGCAAGCTGGAGGTGGGACCAGGTGCCCGGGAGGAGTAAGCATCCCCTGTTGGCTAGCCGCACCCGCCGTCGATGTTCACGCACAAAAATGAAATGAATATATAAAATACATGCACTGTCTGAGGCCACGTCTATATAGAAAGTGCTATGGCGACAATGTCAGGGAAAAATATTCAAAACACTTACTGTCAAACCCCTCGCGGGGAACTTTTTTACGAGCTCCACACGGCAAAGGGCATAAGTGTGACACAAATGAGTTAAAGAAGATCCTGACGATAATCTCAACAGCACTCACAATAGAGCACCAAATTGAAGATCGACGGACCCCCAGCAAGCTGGAGGTGGGACCAGGTGCCCGGGAGGAGTAAGCATCCCCTGTTGGCTAGCCGCACCCGCCGTCGATGTTCACGCACAAAAATGAAATGAATATATAAAATACATGCACTGTCTGAGGCCACGTCTATATAGAAAGTGCTATGGCGACAATGTCAGGGAAAAATATTCAAAACACTTACTGTCAAACCCCTCGCGGGGAACTTTTTTACGAGCTCCACACGGCAAAGGGCATAAGTGTGACACAAATAAGTTAAAGAAGATCCTGACGATAATCTCAACAGCACTCACAATAGAGCACCAAATTGAAGATCGACGGACCCCCAGCAAGCTGGAGGTGGGACCAGGTGCCCGGGAGGAGTAAGCATCCCCTGTTGGCTAGCCGCACCCGCCGTCGATGTTCACGCACAAAAATGAAATGAATATATAAAATACATGCACTGTCTGAGGCCACGTCTATATAGAAAGTGCTATGGCGACAATGTCAGGGAAAAATATTCAAAACACTTACTGTCAAACCCCTCGCGGGGAACTTTTTTACGAGCTCCACACGGCAAAGGGCATAAGTGTGACACAAATGAGTTAAAGAAGATCCTGACGATAATCTCAACAGCACTCACAATAGAGCACCAAATTGAAGATCGACGGACCCCCAGCAAGCTGGAGGTGGGACCAGGTGCCCGGGAGGAGTAAGCATCCCCTGTTGGCTAGCCGCACCCGCCGTCGATGTTCACGCACAAAAATGAAATGAATATATAAAATACATGCACTGTCTGAGGCCACGTCTATATAGAAAGTGCTATGGCGACAATGTCAGGGAAAAATATTCAAAACACTTACTGTCAAACCCCTCGCGGGGAACTTTTTTACGAGCTCCACACGGCAAAGGGCATAAGTGTGACACAAATGAGTTAAAGAAGATCCTGACGATAATCTCAACAGCACTCACAATAGAGCACCAAATTGAAGATCGACGGACCCCCAGCAAGCTGGAGGTGGGACCAGGTGCCCGGGAGGAGTAAGCATCCCCTGTTGGCTTTCAACAGCACTCACAATAGAGCACCAAATTGAAGATCGACGGACCCCCAGCAAGCTGGAGGTGGGACCAGGTGCCCGGGAGGAGTAAGCATCCCCTGTCCAAGAACGTACAGTTGTGATGTAAAATAATCTCGTCACTATTAAATGACCACACACAAACAGGACCGCAAAACGCAGGAGCCCAAGCAGCACAGATGAATATGTAAATGGAAATAATAGAGGGCGTTCGTAATACAGACCGTGCTCTGCTGGCTGTAGTGAGCTCATGTTTGTTATCACACGAGGAGTCCGACTGACATTCAGAGAGAACAGGTGGTCGGGGCCCTGCACCATACTAATATTTTCTACATCCCCCCTCATATTCTTACTTTTCGTTATCATTCGTCCCATAATTTCAACACATAGAAGAAAAATATAGGGAGAGGCTGGGTCGCCTTGACGACAGCCCCACCCTATGTCCAAAAAGTTTGAAAAAATCCCATGTTGGATGACACACAGCTTTGTTTTGAAAAGAATAATGTTTACAAGCGTACAAAATATTGGAAGCTCTTATTTGCATGAAAATAGCTGATGTTGCATTTAATTGTCAATATTGAAATATATGCTCTAAAGTACCAATTTTATTGTACTAGACACGTGTTTCGAATATTGAATCCCCTTCAGTAGTATTTCATGTCAAACAGTTTAAATAAAGCCAAAGGGAATGTTCCATGCTCCATCTGCAATACATACAAATGAGTTTATTCAGAAGTTAAACGTCATTAAAGTATCTTATCGTTGGTAAATTCCCCGACATTCAAAACTTGTACGTGACGTCACAGTAGGCAACCTGATTTCTTGTTTAACTTATAGGATATCTGCTTTAAACCTTTTCAAATATAATGTACGTTGTCTCCTTAATGTTAACTTATAGGATATTTACTTTAAAAATTAAATAAGCCCTGTTCAAATATTTGGCACCAGGTCGGAGCCCTGTCTTCTCTAAAGAGGTTTGGACAGGACCCGTCATGGAGTCTCGTCGTCACAGTCAGTCAGAGTGCAAGTCTTAAGAATGCGCTGGTAGGAGACTGTAGATTGGCAAAGTACCAATGATTAACGTCTTCACATTCATTAGCATCATTTTTGTGTAATACCCAAAATTCATTAGCATCATATTGTGTAGTACTCAAAATTCAATAGAATCATTTTTGTGTAATACCCAAATTCATTAGCATCATTTTTGTGTAATACCCAAAGTTGTTGCTTGTATAGATCCGAATTTTGAAAGAAGTTGACAGTATTTTTTGTAAAATTTCCAGAAAGATCTTCACCTAAAAGTTTCTTGGTAATTTGTAAAATTGCATGTCATGTTCTCAAATAATCATGGATCATATCAATAAATATATTGATAAATAAATAATCAAGAATATACATAAATAAATAAATCTTTGACTAGCTTAGATACCAGAACCGGGTTGCTCAAAGCCCTGGTTAAAGTTATCCAATTGTTTAATTCCTGATCAATTGGTTAAATTCTTACCTCCGGATAAGTTGTGTCGCTCAAACGTTATCCGCTGGTCAAATTGAAGTAATCGTTGGTTAAATACGCCACTTAGCCAGGTAAAGTTAGGCAGTTGTCAGAGGTGGATAAATACAGGTTCCCGTTTGTCGCAATGGTACTTTGAATTGTTGTACAGCACATTAAAAGAATTTATGAACATGGCCAAGAATTCCGGTGGATAAATTTAGCCGGGGATTTGAGCTACCCGGTCCAGATAATCAGAATTCCGAAAGCCGTCCTGAGATATTTCATGTTTTCAGTGTTACATTTTTGTATTCAATATTGAAAGATAGGAGGGGATCTCCAACAACACTCAGTTGCAGCAACCACAGCAAAACCCCAAAACACCCAATGCAAAAACACAGAGCAGACACCCACAGATATAAAGACACAAAAGGGACAAGGAACACCAACTCATACCAAAACATCAAACACAAAAGACCACACATAAACCAACGAGACCAATGGGCAACCGGTGCCGACTTAGGACGGCCATCTGCCACACAAGTAGCAGACGGTGTGGTTATCCAGATTGCGTGCACACAACCCTTCTACCTCTAGGTCTCAAAGAACGCACAACAGTGGTGTAAAGACCTCCTCACTGTAAGATGACCATACAAACAAGGCAGCACGACGCAGGACCAAAGCAACATAGATGAAATTGAATCAAAATGGATATCAAAAATGAGGGCGTACAAATACAGTCCGTTCTCTGTCGGCTGTAGCGAGCTCATGTGTCTTATTACCCGAGGAGTTCGAGTGATATTCAGAGAGAACAGGTGGTCGGGGGTCCTGTCTTATCTAACGAGGTTTGGACAGTTACCGTCATGGAGTCCTGTCTTCACAGTCAGAGTGCAATTCTTAAGAATGCGCTGGTATAAAACTGTAGACTGATCATGTCCATCTGGAAATAACAGGATCATACCCACGGCATGGTTCTGACGGCGATGGTAATTCTGGTCACCTTTCAACCTTCTTATTTTGTTTATTATGTCACCACAAAAATGTGAAATACCAATACCTGTAGTCATGGTACTATGGTTTTTTTCATGGTCATCTACAAAGATTTGGAAGTATCTCATTTGATGTGCATGTAATTCATTTCAGTCAACCTTTTTATGCAACGAAAGAATTTGAAATTAATACATGTATAGAATTAGATAAGAAAAAGACATATATTTCTTCTATGTAAAACGATCAGGCCTCAATTGTATCAAACTTCTCAAATTGAGATTTTCCTCAACCTCAAATCTGCTTGAGGGTTCCCTCAGCTGAGTTTTCCTCTAAATCATCTTGTATCAAAATTTTTCAAATCATTTGAGGGGTTCCTCAGCTGAGGAAAGTGTTTAAGGAAAGACTTGAGGAAATAGGTTATCGTCACCATAGTAACCAGGCGCAGGGTCATCATATTTCGGTACATTTCACATGTCATCCTTATAGATGTACTTATCCAGATACTCATTCACGATATAAACTTTCGATACCCCTTTATTTAAAGTTTTAAGGGTATAAAACTCTACTTCCTCAAAGTTGAGGGACTCCTCAAAATTTTCCTTGCATGAAAGACATATTAGAGATTTTCCTTTTAGGAGAGATAAGAACATTGAAATTTGCCAACTTTCCTCAACTTAAACCTCAACTTTAAACCTTAGTTTTCATATATAATACAACAAGAGACTTATTTTTAAAGTATATGTTTAGTAAATTAAACAATGTGATATGTATTTTTTACTTAAATCTGTCTTAAATGTGCCTAATTTTTTATATTTTGAAGAAATTCTACCTCTCCTCAAGTATTTGAGGTACGTATGGAGCTCCCTTAAATATTTGAGGAAAATCTCTCCTCAAACTGAGGAAAATCTCAAATATTTCTTTCATACAAGGTAAATTTTGAGAAGTCCCTCAACTTTGAGGAAAATTTATTAACTTTGAAGAAAATTTATTAACTTTGAGGAAAATCTCAACTTTGAGGAAAACTTCAAGTTGAAGTAGATTAATACAAGAAAAATTGAGGAAAACCTCAAATGTTTGAGGAAAATACTCAAATTTGAGGAAAATCCCAAGTTGAGAAATTTGATACAAGTGAGGCCAGGTTTCTTGTCAATTAGTTTGCTACTGACTTCATCAATTCAATAGCATGCTATTACAAAACTTTGAAATCCATGCAAAATTCCTCGTCATGTCAGCAAGTCCTACAGATTATTAAAAAAATAATAAAATTCAAAATATTAAGTTATTTTACATCAATTAAATTGACAGAATGACATTGTTGCATAATCATTTTATGATGTTATTGAATCACAAGAACTTCCTTTATATTCTTCGATACTTCGTAATTTCTCCCTTTGTGTGGAAACAAACCGTTTTCCTGAAAACGAGAAAGAAGTTGTAATCCATGTTTTAGAACAACGTGCAATTCGAACAAAGTGTGATGTTCAAGAAATGATAAGTCAGGAAGCTTAAACAATATGCGGACATTTTGCTGAATAACAAAATGAAAAATTAATCTTTTGTCAGAGGAAACAAAATAATCTTTAAAAAGTCTTCATCTATCAATCAGTGGCTGAATTCAAACATGCAACACAAAATAAGAATAAAAATACCTCATCAATAGGCATACAAATTCACGAAATCATGAGGAATAAAACAACTAGAAGCAAAGGTGAATCCCCATTGGAGATGAGACCAGTTACCCGGGAACATCAGTATCTCCTGCTTACCAGCAACATCCTTCATATTTTACGGGGAAATATTGTTGTTCCTTTTTGCCTAGGTCTTGTACATGCATTTTGTTTATTCTTTTTTTTTTTTTTCGTTTTAGAAATATGTAGTACGAAGTCTTTTTATTGACCCCGAGTTGTAAAGGATTATGAAGACCACGAGTTGAAAAAGAAAGGGGGTATTCACAACTGGACACTAATGCAGCATCCACTGCAAAATACCGAAACATCGAAAGCACAAAGAGGACGAGCTAAAGAGCTGTCGTCAACTAATCGATGCCGACTTAGGACAGCAATTTGCCTTGATAGTTGCGAATGGTGTGATAATAGCTGCACATAGTCCTCCCACTTGTCTCGAAGAAAGTATTATTGTTCTGATTAATAGTTCCCTCATTTAATTAGACCAAATTAAGGCTACATCTGATAGAAATTAATGAATAAAAATCTTACAACATGCAGGAATACTACAGTCTTCCCATCTAACCCCGGGGTCTGTGGTGTAACACCATGGCGCTGTGTGGTCATACTCCCTGCAGTAATTCTCACTAGTGGCGCCTCTGGCTCCGAAACCATGCCCGTGGGGTGATTGAATACTCCATCTCTGACATGTCCTCCCATTCATTGTTTTTGCTATATATCCTTCGTACGCAACTCCGGAAACTTTGCAGTCTGTCAAAAATCATATCATTCAAACTTCAAATTGTTGACATTGGCAGGCTGTTTTAAGCCAAAATCAGTAATTGTAATTTCATTTACGCAATCAGACATCACTTTTTCAAAGATAAGAGTTTTGTTAACTATGCGGCCTTTGATGATGAAAGGAAAGGAAACGATTAAACGATATATGAACTGGGAAGGATCTCAGTACAATATTGAAAGTATCAACCTAAACAGATTTGCACATTGGGTAGATTAAACATAAAAAATACCTATCAGTTATTCAGTCTTAAAGTCGAGAAGGCAAGGCAAAATCATTTAATTTTCCATTGGAAAGGTGGCGGACCTCGGAGTGAATAACATGCAGAAATGAGACCAGGTGCCTGGGGAAGAATCAGCGTCTTCTGATTGCATGCAACACCCGTCGCAACAGCACCATGGAAACTTGTCAAATTGGTGATTGTCTCGATGTACATATTGATGTACATATGAGGCAAGTATTTCTTGTTCGATGATGATGACAGCCATTCAATCAAAATAGATTATCTCGCCCTGACTACCACACCTGGGCATATAAGCAAGAATATCACATGACGCGGATGGTATGTCCTTCCTTATTGGTTGTATTTTTGGATATAGTTTGCTGGCGGAAATTAGAAAGAAACAAATTGTCATGAAGTCTATGAATTTCTATTTTCTGTAATTCACTTATCCATACAAAAGTTACATCATGTTTGAATACTATATCAAAAACACGAGGCGTACGTCACTTATTTAGTAAACGAAAGTAAAACACAAATCTAAACTCAAAATTCAAAAATTATAATCAAGAGGCATACACAATCAGGATACAGGATACAAAACTAAACAACTAAATATATTAGTGAATCTCAAATTGAGATGCGATCAGTTCACAGTAGATTGTAGATTGTAATATCTAGATAAAAGTAACCCGCTGATGGATTATATTCATTTGGAAAGGGTGTCAAGCTGCACATCCTCTTTCTTAGCCCAACGTCTTGCATATTCCTCACAAGAGTCCATGATAATTTTGGTTCCATGTAAAGGATTTACTTTCTTTGTATTTGGGACCCTTTTTTTTAAACAATTCTCTAAACTTATCGTTCTTGACTAAACTAAGGTGACAGTAAGGTTACCAGTAATAACGTGTCCACAAGGAGAGTTTTTGAAATCCGATGAACATTCGCAAGAAAATGGATGTAGTGACTGATTACTTAAATCAATACACTGCAGGAATTATTTGTAATTGTAAATTTTAGATGCAACTGTTGATGTGTAGCTATAGGAAATACAAGGAGTTTCTTTTCTTTCGAAATGTGGTGGGATTTTTTCTATGACAAGTTCGTGTTTCTATTTAGCTGTGTTATTGTCTCTGTCTGTTTGTCCGATTTTTCTATTTTTGTGAGAAAGTTCTGTTTTATCTTATTTTTTCAAGAATCTGTAAGTCTTTTATTTGTGATTTTCGGAATCTGATTTCGGGTTTTGTATTTGACTTTTATTCACAGATTTGTACACTTTATAAGACAAATCATTCCCCTGGTCAAAAATTATTAGATGATTAGTTTCAGGGAGATACATAACCCTTTAATATATCACTCTCCATGCAGATTCCTCCGCGTTTTACGTCAAGTTGATTTAACAATATGAATTACAAAGGTGATTGACTTTTAATGAGTCAACTTGATAAAGTCAGTTTTGACGTGACGTAAGACCTTGAACACTCTCCTTATTTGACAATTTCCTGTGAATTGACGCACGTGTAGCTATGATTGGTTTTTAATTTTTCATCATTAAAGACTCTAATGCAATTGTATGTATATATTGGAAAGGAACTCCTTCAAAATGACCTTATTTGAACGAAAATCATTTTCACGTTGGCGAGTAGGCATGTTCTCTTGGAGAATAAATTCATTCCCGAAAAAGCAATTTGCAAAATGAATTTAATTAAAGTTTGACTTTACCCAGTTGAATCATTATAAGTCATCCACCTCGTCTGAAAACCAGTGAATTCATGAATAAAATAACCCCTCCCCCCAAGTCTTTATGAAAAGGTAAATAGAATTCTGAATTATATCCTTGCTTGTACCTTTCATGCATACTGTCACTTATCAATATTTACCTTTTTAAAGAGAATCTCATTAGTTTTTTTTTCTTCATTAATTTATTAATTCTAGTATTAATGAATAAGTATTAATTAATTCTAGTTAATTTTGATAATTTCATTCGTCTGATATTTAAACTTTACGACGTTTTCTTAGCACTTTCAATCAGTTTATAAAGATTACGTAACAAAGCATGATTCAATCTTAATCTAGAACAACTCTACAACTCCAATAGATACATTTAAAAATGTTTCAAGAAACCGTAAGATTTTCGTAAAAATCATGTGAAACGTTATACAGGGAACAAGGAGGCGTTATTTCTTCTTTAACTCATTTGTTTTGACGCATTCTTCGTAACAACAGTACACCTTCTTTAGTCAAGCGCTATCAAAGAGTTTGTGCGCAAGTCGTATATACCATGCTCATACCTTCGACTAATACGACCTTGAGCGTAGTTTACTTATATCCATATCATTACTCTCAACAAGAAAAGCTCGAGTATCATGCTCGTATTTGGCTAATAAGAACTTGGCGGCAGGTTGCTTGTATCGAGCTCATTATTCTTGTGCACAAGTTGCATTTGCCTATAACTCTTATTAAACGGAAATTATGAAAGTCGTTTATATCGAGCTCATTACTCTGACCTGTCAGTTGCTTATATTGACTCATTTCTATGGCCAATAAACCGCTTATATCGAGCTCATTTCTATGGCCAATTAATCGCTTATATCGAGCTCATTTCTATGGATAATAAGTTGCTGATATCGAGCTCATTTTTATGGCCAATAAATCGCTACATCGAGTTCATTTCTATGAGCAATAAGTCGCTTATATCTAGTTCATTATTCTGGACAATAAGTCGCTTATATCTAGCTCATTTCTATGGCCAATAAGTCGCTCATAATGGGCTCATTTCTATGGCCAATAAGTCGCTTATATCGAGCTCATTTCTATGGTCAATAAGTCGCTATTATCGAGCTCATTTCAGTGGCCAATAAGTCCGAGCTCATTTCTATGACCAATAAGTCGCTTATATCAAGCTCATTTCAATGGTCAATAAGTCGCTTATATCAAGCTCATTTCTATGGCTAATAAGTCACTCCTATGGAGCTCATTTCAATGGCCAATAATTCGCTTATATCGAGCTCATTTCCATGAGCAATAAGTCGCTTATATCGAGCTCATTACTATGATTAATAAGTCGCTGATATCGGGCTCATTTCTATGGGCAATAAGTCGCTTATATCGAGCTCATCATTCTGGCAGATAAGTCGCTTATGTCGAGCTCAATTCTATGGCAAATAAGTCGCTTTTAACGAGCTCATTTCTATGGCTAATAAGTCGCTTATAACGAGCTTATTTCTATGGCCAATAAGTCGCTTATATCGAGCTCATTTCTATGGCCAATAAGTCGCTTATATCGAGCTCATTACTCTGGCCAATAAGTCGCTTATAGCGAGCTCATTTCTATGGCCAATAAGTCGCTGATAACGAGTTCATTTCAATTGCCAATAAGTCGCTTCTAACGAGCTCATTTCTATGGCCAACAAGTCGCTTATATCGAGCTCATTTCTATGGACAATGATTCACTTATATCGCAAGTCGCTTTATTTTATGACACTCATTTCTCTTGCAATAAACATCAAAGAAGTACCCATCTCATCAAGTCTCAAAGTCTAGAAGGTAAGGCATAATTATTAGAATCTTTAGGTTTGATAGAAGAATGATATTTGTGATTTTCTTAAAATCCTAGGTGTGATGATTCAACGAGTCTTCGAGTCTCTTGCTATCTGGCAGTGAATTAGCTTGTTTCAACCAAATAAACGAGAGAAACATTCCAAATAGCTTCTTATCTTCAGGACTGTATTAATCTAGTTTCGTGTAAGTGAAGAAAATTGTCAGCAAAAAGAAGGCCTAAATTATAATGACAACAATTCTTTTGCACACCTTTAATCTGAATAACATTAAATAGCTATTCCGCTTGCATTTTCTTTTAGAATAAAATGTTATACTATTTCTAGATGTTTATATCTATGACGATTAAAGCTAAGGTCCTTCATTAAAAACTGCGACGAAGAAGTAAATCTTTTTTTGGGACGGAGATTGTAAGAGTCTGTATCTAACAATCTCCGTCCCCCAAAAACATTACTACGTAATCGCAGTTTTTAATGTAGGACCCAAGCTTTAATTGTTTGTTGGAATAAGTTTTATGAATTTATTCTATACATTGTTTGAATATCATGCAAGGATTAGGTATTGGTTGCGGAAGTGAAAGTGTGAAGTGACTTATGACATTAAACAGAATTATCAGTATCGTCAGATTTTTATCATCATTCTCAAATACGCGAATAGTATGGCATCAATTCTTCACAGTTTAATGTATTATTCTCTCAACCAATAAGAATCACTCCTCGTCTGGTGAGTATTATTACCAGTAAGCACGTAGGTTGTGCTAATATCTACCGGATTTCCAATTATTCTTATCCATCAATTTTCCATTTAAATATTTATAACACCTTTACCTTTACATGACGTTTGACCAGAATCAAACTGATGCAGCCCTGGTAGACAACTGGTGCATGTTTTGGAGTTCTCCAGATCTGAGTAAGAACCAGGACTACAAAGAGCACACGAGGTAGCACTGGTCCTGTGGGTACCGACTGGACAAGCTGAAACAGAAATGAACGTTTATGTCGATATACAATTATATTTGAGACTAAATATATCTCTGGTTTTGAATACCCGTCACTTTTTTATGGTTTTGTATATCTGATTTTTCATGCCCGACAATTTTATATACATGGGGTAGTAAAGATTACTGGATTTAAATGTTTCACATACATTAGAATTCGTCTTTCTTCAAATCATCTTTTTCTATTCTTTTTTTTCCCTCCGTTTTTTTTTCTTATCTTACCTCTATGTTTTAAAGCCATTTTCCCCCTCCATTAATAATAAAGGTTGGTTGTCACCCTACGAACTTCGCACACAAGAAACGCGGGACAGCATCCAAGTAAATCATCTTTTAGATTTTTGATTTATATTCAATTCAGTGTGCTTAAACTATAAATAAAAAACGAGGAAGTTGAGTTGTCTCATATTTTCTTTTTCCTTTATGTAGGCGTATATTGCCTTGATAGTAAATAGAAAAGATAGAATATCCAACAAGACTCGGTTGCAGTACCTACGGCAAAACATCGAAACACTCCTTTGTAAAAAACACCGAGAAAACAAGCACAAAAAGGGAAGCAAAAGGGCCGAGGAACACAAAAGTTGACATGAAATACACAAAAGAGAAACATAAACAAAATAAACATAAAGGTATCCAGTCAGTACCGACTTAGAACGTTTTTTAAAACTTTATCGTGCAATTAATACCATTCAATAGATCTATCTCACAAAGTCGTTTAAATTCGGTATAGGTTATACGAAAATCAATGTACGGAATCAAACTAAAGTGTTAGATAGGCCGTTTCCCATGTTAAATTTTTCCATGATGATGTGATGCTACGTCACGATGAATTTAATAATTGAAAATGCTCCATCTAAAAAGTATTTTGCCTGTATAATATTTCTTATTCTGCCACGGACACGTTCGAGTCAATCAGAGAGTGTAAGTCGCGTAACGTGCACGCCATCTAAATTTCTATATACCGTCAGTAATTCCATCATTGCAGTATAAATAAATTCGCGTGTAAAAGGAGTCGTGAAACGAAAATTTTCTGCAACAAAAACAGATATTATGGTCCGAAACAAAATAAAATGATTAAGGAGGTATTGAACACTTCGACGCCAAATTCAATTTTTCTCAAAATTTCTGAAATTATATATTTCTTGTCTGTCCTTGATTATGCAAACTTACATTTGATTCTATCCACAGGAAAATTTTCTACAAGACTTTGAAATATGCATAAATCGACGTTTTCGTGAATTTCTTGATGACGTCATAATATTGAAAGTGTCATTCCAGTTCTCGTTAAGCTATTGGAAATTAATTTTGAATTAACTTCCAAAATCTTCATAAATGTATTGCACTTACATATGGAAAAGATGAGATTAATTGTGTTTTATAGAAAGACAGAATACTGGAAAATATGATGACACTGTCGCTCAAAAATTTGCGATTTTGGGCCAATTGACTGTAGTTGATAATTTATTATTAGAAATCGTGTGGATGAATCTTTGTCAAAAACTAACAAAATTATCAACAATGTCCAGAGATGATTTCATGATTAAATGAGAAAAATTGAATTTTGGATTAAAATATTACAAAGCTTAATATTTTCCAATTTTTCTTTCGAAAATCGTCCATTTTCAATGAAGTGACATCCGCTTTTCTGTGATGTTTATTTGTCAACAAATTCACTGTGACGAAGATTTAATTTTCTTTTTTATACACGCAAAGTTTCAATGCGATACGTTTGGTAATAATGATTTTATTGAATTTTGAATGCGAAGGTTTGTGACGCCATTTTCCCTAATAACGTCGAAATGACGTCGTGTTTTGCTCGTGGATAAAACTCCCAAAGTCCACAATTTCGAAAGTCGCCGTAATTTCTTCAAATGACGCCGAAAATTATTCAAACTTCATCAGGATACTCAAATGTGTAAATCAATCAGCGTATCAAATGTTTTAAGGAAGTTAAGACTGTACTTTTCCTATGAAGTGAGAAAACAAATAATGCCGCCGCCATCTTGGTCTTCAAACCCTCCTTAAATTAAGTTTGTTAATGACCGTCCACAGATATTTGTCGGCTTCGACTCGCCTTCTATGGGCTTGATCAACCCGATAAATCTCTGTAGACGGTCAGTAAGAAACCTAATAACAGACACACGACAACCTAGCATATAACGAGTTTACAACTAATCGAGAACCATTCGATGATAATAATCTATTTAAATCTTTGCTTTGCATGAAAAGATGATACAAATCACCTTTTTCCAGTTCCGAAGTGAGTGAAGCGGATAGCACGTTAATAGCAAATGGTTTCTTTCTTCTTTTACCCAGCGGTTTCGAATAACGGAGAGTTATTACATAGTATTATAAGATAATAAAAGAAAGGGGCTAAAGAAACAAAAAGATGAATATATAAATGGATATCAAAAGCATTTATAATGACTTATGAAAATATCTTTGTTCTGTCGACTGTTGAGAGTGATTATTTTTGCAATAACGTGAGGAGTCCGATCAAAAGAAGCTGAGAATAATTTTTGTGAAACTTCCAGAAAACCTTAAGAAGCGGAAACACTGCTCTTAAAGTTTCAACGTAATAAGTAATTTTTTATTGGGAAGATGAAAAATATATTGTCTATGGTATCGGTTGAGTTGAGATACATGAAATGTAAATACCGTATGATGGTAGTCTGGGATCATCACCATCAAGACAGAAAAAATACAATATCTACTATGCTGAATTCAAAATAATCTCTTGTCATACACAATGAATTTCTCCATTTACAATTTTAGCAAAGATATTTCGAGGTCCAAAAATGACGATTCTGTGTTCGTAACGCTAGAAAGTACATGTCTATATAAACTTATTCTTTTTCGAGATGCGGGTGATTAAAAAATCCAATAACGAAATTCAGATCCTATCATTGTACACTGTTTGTCTCAAAAATCCTTAACCAGATAAGCACTCTTAATGACCATGGATAAATGAGCAACAAATCTACCGTGTCATGTATCTTATATTTATTTGAAATACTTAAACAACCATTGAAGGTACAGAAATTCTTGAAAGGAAAAAACATTAATGACTTAATGATACAAAAGGAATTCAACTTGTTCAAATTCCCATGGGGTGAATAATTGAGACCCCAAAAAAGCGTTTCCGCACTGGTTTGTAATTATGTTCATTATAAATTTATATTCAGTCAATGAGATTTTTAAGACCTTTTCAGTATAGGAACAAAAGAAAAGGGAATGATCTCCAGCATGACCACCCTGTATTCACCCAGCGAAACAAACCCACAAGAAAGTGACACATGAATGACATCATACAAACTCCAAAACGCAAAAAGACACAACAATATTCACTAGAACATCATTACATAACAAAAACAATCGTAACAGACGTACAGAAACATTAAACATTGATGACAACACATAAAAGGAAACAGACTTATGTGTACCCGGCGCCGACTTTGGACGGCAATCTGCTTTTGGCAAATGGTGTGGTTCGCTGTAAGGTGACATTACAAACAAGATACAATGTAGTTAAACGCAGCGGCCTCTTGTAACACTAATTCTAGAAGTAAACGTTTTCCTACAAGACTAATTCAAATCTTCAAAAACAATCTAATACAAACCAAGATTAACAAAATTCAAACTTTTGGAGAAAAAAAATCGTAAAGATAACCACATCCAAAATATGGAATATAAATGACATACACACGATAACTCGAAAGGGATGTCCATCTTCATCCAAGTTATCCTCTGTAATCGCTGCATGCATCAGAAAACTAAATGTATCTAGACAATATTTTGGGGTAATATACATTGTGTTCGGGATGAAGATCCTTCAAATAGAAATTTACGCGATTCGGTCTTATCAGAAATGTAAGATTTTTTAGAACTTTTTCTTTGAGAAACTCAATAAAGGTATATCCTAAGACTCATTTGCTGCAATTTTTGTCACATTCAAATAATTCAATGGTTTGATATTGATTTTGTGTGGAACAGTTTCTGATTTTGTATTTTCATTTTTATTTTCTTATGTAAAAAAAGTAATGGGTGTCATTTAAACATTTTCAGTTTCTTCTACTTAACCGTTCGTAGGATGAAACTTGGTTTACATGATCTTCTGAAAGTTCACAATCAAAATTGTTTTCGGAATACAGATCATTTTAGGAACAGATCTAGGATTGGGCAAATAGTGTTAAAAAGGATATCTCTAAGAACAATCTGAAATTTTCATGAAGCTATTATGACTTGCAGTTCTGTCGCCAAAAATAGACGTGTCACGGTCCACGGTGCTCCACTAAATGACAAGCATAATAGATTCTCGCACCACTTTGAGTTCCGGATAGAAAAATATCAGCCGAGGTTGGGACGTTGATCATCCCACCCGAGACTGATATTTTTCTATCCGGAACTCAAATGTGGTGCTTGAATATTTTTTGCACATTGAAGCCCCCAAAGTCCGCTTGTTTACGCATCAGAATGACTGAACGTCATGCTGAATATATGTGCACGTGAAATAACGTACGTCAGTTTGTCTGTGATGTCATAAAGGAACAATCAAAAGTGCCGGATCAGGGGTGCCGGATCGAATTCTCAAGCACCACCGAAAAGGGGAATCAGTCTATCCAGTGTGCCAGAAATTGTATGCGGGTTTGTTTTTTTTTTTTATCTCTGAAGAACTTTCTGTTGCTGTATTTTTTTGTGATTTACCTTAATGATTTTGCCTTGCCTACTCGACTTTGAAACTGAATAACTGATAGGTACTTCTTTTATGTTTACTTAGACTCGTCTTCACGGACCGGCCGCCAATACATATTCTATCTGGTCCCAGCGGAGTGTCTAATTTCGAAAACCAAATCGGTAAATTTAATGGCGGCTGCTTACTCTGGATACGTCTATATTAGAAAAGGAGAAAGTTTTAAGTTAGGTTCTGAACACAAACCGTGTCTTCTCTCGAGTGTCTTAATAAATGAATAATAATTGAAGAGGCACCGGAGACTATGCTAATATGACATTTGTATATGTTTTTTTTTCAACTCAAGCACGTGTACTAGTAATTTATTAGTTGTAAAGCGTAACTTTTGATAGATAGAGCAACCATCGAAAAAATTCCTGTTTATATCCGTGCACAGCGCCGGGAATTATCCTATCAAGACGTCATGATTAAGTCATGCAGATGCTTGCTGTGAAAACAAACGGTGGATCGATACACTAGTTATAACAAACGTCCGCAAGATCAATTTTTCTCCGACTTGAGACTGAGAACTCTCGAATTTTCCTGGGGTGAGATAAATCGATCTCACCCTCTGACGTCATCGACCTCATCCTCTGACGTCATCGCTACCAAAGAGACGTTATGGAAGTAAGGCAACAAACAGGTGATTAAAACATACACTGTAAGTTGTTTATCCTATTAGATGACGTGGGAGAAAAACAATCAAACACCACCATGAACAAGGGATGGCTAATTCTCAACCCTCGTGTAAAAATTTTGCTTGTCCATGACTCGGCAAGCCTCGTCATGGACTTGCTAAATTTGTACACTCGGGTTGAGAAATCGCCATCCCTCCCTCAAATTGGTGTAAGATTATATTATATTCACGTCCCTTACCATGATACTACCTTTTGCGTTCTTGACAAAATATGGTCAAATTTGCTAGAACATTTTCTTTTGTCGAAGAATTTGATGTAAGTGATAATCTTAAAATATTTGTCTTTCATGTTAGTTAATGTATGTGGTCATTGCTGATTTAATAGAAATGTGCCGAGGTTGCAGCAAATTCGCGGAATATTGCCGAATTTCGCGTTTTGGAGGGGGGGATTACTGAAAAACGGAATTCGGTAGAGGACTATTCAAAGGCTATGAATTTGCTAAATATGTATGATATATTTCCATGTCTTGCTACGGAGAGTTGTTTAAGAATCTAGAAGTGTACAGAATGTCTTGGGGTATTCTATAACTTCCGAAACACGTGTCTAGTACCACAGATATGGTACTAAAGAACATATATTTCAATATTGACAAATTCTGCCACTAAGCATGCATTGAAGTGACTTTAGTCACTTGTTTCTTCATTCATATGAAGCGGAATTATTATATCTCAAAAAGACAGTGCAGTAACTTGGGGAAAAATACAACCAAAAACCGGATAAAACGATATAAAGTAATATTTAGAGTATATTTTAACGAGTGTATCCTCAGATAAATTATGCTAATGAACTTGAAAACGTTTAACATATTACATTGTTTAGAATGATAATCACTAACGAGGGTTTATTACCCGAAACGTGCATGTCTGGTCCATGCTGTAAATTTATCTGTTCTAAAATGATGCTGATGAATTTGAAGACGTTAAACATTCAGATACTGAACGAGGGGGCGAGAGTTATCTGAAGATTCACGAGTTGAAATATATTCTAAATGTTTTGTGTCATTGCATCATCAAACATTGCGTAAACCATGCTCTACCAAAATCCCGTCTTAACTGTCTTACATTATGCCATTTGCACAAACCAATGAAAACACAACACGACATCTAACTCGTTACGGACGAATAACGCACTGCCGCTATCCCTCATTTCAAGCTAGGACGACGACTGTGATTTTTTGGTCGTCTAAAACTTTCAAAGGAGGGCTACAACATATCCAGCTGACCAACAAGGACATCAAACATTTATATTGCGATGAAGGTACGTACTTCACATTTATTTTTTGGTGCGATTTGGATAAAAAAAGTAAAATCAACAGAGAATTTATCATTTGCTTTAACTGTTTATGAATTTTATTTATCTTTTTCGGGCGAACAATGTCTTGCTCACTACTAACGTTTTTACCTAGACGCTCTTAGAAACGAGGGACCGTTTCACGGTCGACCATTAGCTGGTTCAGGCAGTGTCTCTGTGCGATACGGCGAGCAGGCGTTGGGTGTCAAAAACCGAAGGGACTGATGAAGGAAATCACAGGTAAAGCGGGATTACAAGGAAACTTCACGAAACACTCGGAGGAAAAGGGACTTGCGCTACAAAATTGTATCACGCGGGGGTTGATGAACAAGAAATCATGCAACGAACAGGTCACGGTCAGAAACGGCAGTCAGAAGGTGCAAGCGTACCAGTTCAGCTTTATAAGGTCACGTGTCTGAAATTTTGAATCCTCAAACGAGCAAGAAATGTGAAACTACAGAGTCCGAAAATTGCGAAAACCCCCAGCAATGAAAATATTGATCCACCAGCGTCCGTAAGGGCGCGCGAATACCCAATTGTTCCGAATTTAATGAAGCATGGCTAAGGATCAAGTTTAAAATATTCAAGCCTTTAGTATTGGTTTGCAAGTTCTACGATAACCGTGTAATGGAATAATTCCGATTTGTGGATTTTCATGAAATATCTGTGAAAGTGTGCATGTTTAATGTTTCATATTAAATGCATTTGTTCAACATGATAGCATAGTAATGTAAATTTTGCTTTTGAAAGATACAATTTCTTTTGATGTTTCATTGAGTTAAATTAAATTCATGCCAAAACTTGATTTTTTAATAAATCTGAATTTTCTTTATTCACTTTTCTTCATTTTAACATATTGAAAAGTGTGATCTAGAGTAAAACATTGGATTCTTTTCCTCACTAGAATACAAATCGTACAAATCATGGACTCGATCTGAGTTGTGCAAGGCCTTATCCTTTCTTTTTGACAAAATTTTTGTAAGATTTGGTGACACTCTATACAGGCCAGTTGTTGGAATTGTGCGCAATTGGTTGCAGATCTGTTTTTATATAATTACGAAAACGGAATCTGCAAAAACTTAAGACATTTGACTACTTGAAATGTTTCAGTTGTACCTCTAGGTATCTTGATGATATCTTTAATATTGATAACCCATATTTTGACCATTACAAAAACCAAACTTTTCCACCAGAGTTCACCTTGAATAAAGCAAACACAGGTGATATAGGTACACATTTTTAGATTTTGATATCAAAATCAATAACGGAGAAATTCAGACAAAGATATACGACGAAAGGGAAGACTCAGGTTTCAACATAGTAAATTATCCAAGATTGCCATCGTACGGCATTTACATCTCTCAGCTAATCAGATACATTAAGGCTCGCTCACATGTTTCGGACTTCCACAATAAAAAATAAACAAATTATAAAATACTTATCAGTCAAGGATTTTGATATAATAAACTTGTTAAATCTTTTTGGGAATTTTACAATAACTATTCTGAACTTCTGTCAAAATTTGAGACAACTCCAGCATCAGAGTATGTATCATTGGGAATTCCAATTAGAAAAAAGTGAACAGCACTGAACAAAGGAAAACAAACACAACCAATGATACAATGATAGAATACATATCAAGGCAAAATGGCCCAAAAGTAAAATAAAAAGCAATACATAATCAATAGAATACAATGTACTATGTAAACTGCTATAAATTATCATGAGAAACTTATGGAATAATGGAAATACTTGAATAATACATATTTTTAAAAATTGGAAAATTGCCTTGGGTCTCAGCAAGAGAACCAAGTAGGTGCATATGGCCAACCTTTGCATAATTTAGGAATATCACTGGTATTGGGAAAAGGAATATTTAGAATCATTGATGCATTTCGAGTAAAAATGTAGTAATTAGTCATTTGATATAGGTGAATGGTAAAAAGGCAGAAAAGGAAAGGAAAATTTTGAATCATTGATGCATTTCGAGTAAAAATGTAGTAATTAGTCATTTGAAATTGGTAAATGGTAAAAAGACAAAAAAAGGAAAGTAAAAGTGAAAAAAAACATACTGAGCATACAAACTGCATTTCTGAAGGTGGCTACACACTGAGTGTACAACGGACATGATTTTCTCTCACAGAGTCCAAGGAAATCCTGGAAAATAAAGATAATATCAAATAAAATTGCAACCGTTAAAATGGAAGATGTCCCGAAAAATCGTCTGGTGCAAGAATTGAGATGATCTATATATAGAATAAGTGTGTTTTGTTACGGGTATGCAACTCACAGGAAGTGGATTTATCGTACATATAATGCGCATTAGCGACTGGTGTGATGATTCGAATTACGTGCGCACAACTCTCTTCTTGTCCGTTCACCCTGTGACATCGAAGAACACACAGATGAATATGTAAATAATGAAGTACTACGTACATTTAAGTAAATTTAACAAGACCTTTGTCTCTATTCAAACGACGGCACTGACTAAAGGAGGATATTCCCATCATGATGACGCTATAAGGCCCACACGGAGACAACAAGAACAATAACGTCACATCATTCTGACACAAAAGACAACACAATATACAAATTCACAGTTCAAAGATTCAAATTGTCAATATTGAAAAAAAAAATCTTCTACTATGAACTTTTAGTGCACTATATGAGCATTTCAACAAGTTATGTATCATCAGTTATGCTCGAGGCCGAAAAAGATGAAATTTGTGAAATAATGTGGAGCAAAAGTCTAAACTTGACCTAAAAGTTCTGCCAAAGAACCTGTAAAGGACAGAGCAATGCCATGAGGGAGATACAAAGTGTAAGAACGTAATTCTTAATAGATGGTGCCATTCAGATGAATTCATTGAGGCGTCGAAAAAAATGCAAAATTGTTCAAATAAAAGCATATGTAAACAAACAATTTACTGTCAATTATGGCAATTGTATCTCAGATAGTTGAAATTAAAACATACATTCTTGCTGCGTGGAACCAATTTTGAGGCTGAACTTTTTCGAAGAAATTCAACTGTGCATCTCGATTTGAAAAAAAAGATTTGAAATCGAATTGTTACACGTCTTCAAATTCATAGCAGCATTTAAGAACAGATAAATTTGCAGCATGAACCAGAAATGCACGTTTCGGTTACTAAACCTTCGTCAGTGATCCTCAATCCAAACAATCCAAACAATGAAACATGACAGATCAAAGACTGTGAAAGTAATGTCATAAATTACCGAAAGACACATAATTAAAAGACATGACCCATACTTGTAATTCCTTTGTGTAAAATTCTATATACTGTAACGGTTTTTCCTTTAAATGCCCGGAAATAACAAAATATTGATTTTTTCTAAGTTTCAAAGGGGCAGAACTCTGCACATAATTGAGTGGAATGACCCATATTCAAAACTGACCTGTATTTCTTGGTGTAATAGCTAAATCAAAGGAGGAGATCTCCAACAACAC
The DNA here is from genome assembly GCA_028142955.1 of Pinctada fucata. NCBI lineage: Eukaryota > Metazoa > Mollusca > Bivalvia > Pterioida > Pteriidae > Pinctada > Pinctada fucata. The sequence continues at coordinate 49,235,883 of AP027109.1, forward strand.
CAGGTTGCAGCACCCACAGCAAAACCCCAAAACACCCATGCAAAACAAAGGAGGGGATCTCCAACAACAGCAGGCTGCAGCACCAACAGAAAAACCCCAAAACACTCAAAAACACAAAGCAGACAAGCACAGAAAGAGACGCAAAAGGGACAAGGAACGTCAACGCACAACACAGAAACACCAAACACAAAGGACTACACATAAACCAACGAGACCAAATGGAAACCAGTGCAACCAGTGCCGACTTAGGACGGCCATCTGCCACGGAAATAGCAGAATGTGTGGTTATCCTGGATTACGTGCGCACAATTCCCCCCCCCCACTTTTCCGATTACCCAGATGTCTCGTATAATTGGGGTGTAAAACAACCTCCTTACTGTCAGATGACCACACACAAACAAAACCGCAAAACGCAGGGGCCCAAGCAACACATATGAATATGTAAATGGATATAAAAAGAGGGTGTGCGTAATACAACTCGTGCTCTGCCGTCGCGAGCTCATGTATGTTATCACCCGAGGAGTCCGACATTCAGAGAGGAAAGGTGTTCGGGGCCCTGTCTTCTCTAGAGGTTTGGACAGGGCGCGTCATGGAGTCCCGTAGTCATAGTCAGTCAGAGTGTAAGTTTTAAGAATACGCTGGTACAAGACTGTAAATTGGTCAAGTACCAAGCCTAGTGTCCGTCTAGTGAAATTCGGATCATATCCACGGTATAAAAGGCGTTTGATGAATCTGACGCATTTTGGATAGTTATGTTGTCTATCTTTGATCCTTCATATCTTGTTAATTATGTCACCATAAATTGCAGGTTGTGAAATACCCAAAGTAATATACTCTGTTGCCAAAAACACAGAGCAGTCAAGTACAGAAAGAGACGCAAAAGGGATAAGGAAGGTCAACGCACAACACAGAAACATCAAACACAAAGGACTACACAGATATGAATTAATCATCTAAATTTGTTTTCCTTTAAAACCGGAAACCTAAAAATACATTTTTTTTTTATTTTGAAGACAATTATGACCAATATTTGAACTTGGCCTGTATTTTTCGGTGTAAAAGCTATATACAAGAAATAAATCGAATCTCTGTAATGGTTCTCTTACAGTCTTGTACAAGCGCATCCTTGAGACTTGCACTCTTACTGACTGTGACGACGGGACTCCATGACGGGCCCTGTCCAAACCTCTTTAGAGAAGACAGGGCCCCAACCACCTGTCCTCTCTGAATGTCAGTCGGACTCCTCGGGTGATTACATATGGGAGCTCGCTACAGCCGGCAGAGCATGGACTGTATTACGCATGCCCTCTTTTTATATCCATTTACATATTCATCTGTGTTTCTGGGGCCTCTGCGTTTCGCGGTCTTGTTTGTGTGAGGTCATCTTACAGTGAGGAGGTTGTTTTACACCACAATTGTACGTTCTTCGATACCTATGGGTAATTGGAGAAGTGAGAGGGTTGTGCGCACGTAATCCAGGATAACCACACCATTTGCTACTTGCGTGACAAATGGCCGTCCAAAGTCGGCACCGGTTGCCCATTGGTCTCGTCGGTTTATGTGTAGTCTTTTTGTGTTTGATGTTTACATGTTGTGTGTCTCTTTTCCGTCTCGTGCTGTACTCGTCTTTTGTGTTTTTGCATCGGGTGTTTTTGGTGTTTTGCTGTTGACGCTGCAACGGGGCCTTGTTGGAGATCTCTTCCCTTCTTTTAGATGTCCGGAAACCGTAAGGTGGGACGCACGCACGCACAAGTGCATCAGTATATGTACCCCTGCTATTTTTTGGCGGGGGCATAATAATGGAAATATACCACTTCATCAACAAAAGGTAAGAAAGGACAATAAACGACATAAAACTAGGGCGTTTTCGGAAGCTTACCAATATGTGGTCAACAAATAAGTCAAACGTCAAGAAGGCAGCTCTCTGGTACCTCAAATGGAAAATTTCTCTCGTTTTTTATAACATATGTTGAATTTGCATTCTGAAACAAAGGAGGGGATCTCCAACAACACCAGGCTGCAGCACCCACAGCAAAACCCAAAAACACCCAATGGAAAAACTCAGAGCAGACAAGCACAGAAAGAGACTTAAAAGGGACAAGGAATATCAACGCACAACACAGAGACATCAAACACCAAGGACTAAGTATTATGTGGTAGATGAGAGGGATGGGATCAGAATAAGAGATGCAGTGTAGAGCAATTGGATTATAGGACTTATACGTGTAGATCAGTGGAGTGCAGAGAGAATTTTAAACCTTCAATATAACTGTATGAATTAGCTTCAAAGTTTTGCCCGTACAACATGTTGCTTCTATTCGGTTATTTGTGTTTGTACGAGAACTTCAATTCCTTCCCGTAAAATGCTGAAAATCGTGAAACATTTCATAAATATTATGAAGGATATTTGAACTTCTTTGAAGATCTATTAACATAAATCATAACGATTACATTACTAGTGTTCTTCTTCAATGGTCATTTAAAAAACCTTACGGGGAGAATGTGGTCGGTAAGGTTAAAATGTGCACACGGCTAAGAAATGCATCATCAAGTAACGGAATTTTACCGATTTGAAAGCAGAAATCATATATTTATGTATTCATGATCTATTCATTTATTTATTCATTTATTTATACAGCAATTTGAAATTACATCATGTACTATTATCTTGTCATCATGTGGTAATATTTCCATTGCAGAGGAATCCCCATGTTAAGCGCCCGTAAGGCAAACGGATTTATAAACTATAATTCTGGTTGCCTACTATGACGTCACGCTTTAGTATTGAAAGTACGGAGAATTTACCAACGTTCAGATACTTTTGATCTTATAACATGCAATAGGCTCCTTATAAATGCTAAACGGTGTGTCCGATAGTTTGTACAAATGGAAATATAAGTAATGACTGTCTTACTTTGTGTGTTCATGGTAGTATAATTCTGGTTGGACACGTGCAAATTTTCCGAGAATCGCTTCGCGATTCACGGAATTTGCACGTGACCAACCAGAATTATACTACCATGAACACCCAAAGTAAGACAGTCATTTCTTAAATATTCATCCTGCTCGTGCCCCTTTAAAATTCTCAGAAATATATAATATCCTCATGGCAACGATAATTCTCTTCTAAGAACGCTTCCTTATACCTCGGGCATGTCTAAACTGATCTGGAACCCTTATGTAATTCCTAAATTATGATTAATTTCAAAATAAATTCTTCTAAACGTAATAAGTCCTCTAAACGTAAATTTTTGTGCCTGACTGTGATGCTCCCCAAGAAAGGAGACATGACAGACACAGCTGAGGGGAATCATGATACTGTCCACAACAAGAAAGGTCCTCACAGACATGGTTTATCCTCTTATTCTATAATAAACATCAAAGAAGTTCCTAACCGTTATTCAGTCTTAAAGTCGAGAAGGCAAAGTAAAATCGTGAGAATTCCCATCGAAACGGTTGCGAACCCCGGAATGAACAACATTCCGAAGTGAGACCATCTATATTGTGCCCAGACATGGGAGGTGACCAAAGGTATTGTCCACAGACTGTCTTCCAGAGTCATCAGTAACAAAGATATATCAGAGAATATCAACATCTGAAATGATCAAAATGAGACGATGGAAATGGATCGGACATGTCCATAGCATTGGATCGATAGCCATAAGATGGACATCAGCAGGAAAGAGAAATAGAGGGAGATCCTATGAAACATGGCTTCAGTCAGCAGAGAAAGAGAATGAACTTTGGGCTGGATTCAGAAAAGGGTAGCAGACAGACGGAGATGGTGATCCTCAGAGAAGGACTTATGTGCTTCCCAGTGTAAAGTAAGTTTGCCATGATAGATTGAGAAAGTTACTGCAAATCATCCAAGACTGAATTACTCTATACATCGGTCTCATAAACGGTTACAAATTCTATTCCGCACGATTTTATTATTTTTATTTTTATTGTTATCATATAAAATATGCTTCGCAATGCAATGTCTTCAGGTCATTGGAGTTAGGATTAAGACATAAATTGTTCGTTAGAATGTTTTGTCTGTGTATTCAGGCGTTAAAAACATTTGTTCATTGCGAATATCAAACATGTTTCCATCACTAAATGTAGAGTAATGATGTTACGTTTTACCAGATAGTTTAATTGAGATTGCCATTAAAACTCGAAGATAAATCAGTACGCTTTGTAATTTTTTTCAGAAACATTAGGTGAAAAGATGAATAATTGATTAAGTAGTTACATCAAAAGAGTTATAAAAAGTGATAGTCTACCAACAGGCATTTTTTTTCCATAAATAAATCATAGCTTTGATCTTTTCTGATTTCTTGTTATGGTTTGAAAAACTTATGCGAGATAAGTATATTTCAAAGTTTAAAGTATTGAAATCCATTTTTTTTCTAAATTACTAGTTCAGGGCAAAATCTAGTAATCTATACTTATTTTTACAACCAATCCAAATGAATATTTGTTTCTATATAATCATTTTAAATTCTGACATTTCACCAAAGGAATGGATTTCTCTCAGATATCTCCAAATTGAGGTTACATTTCCATCACTAACAATAAGGTTGTCATATGCGTAAATTTTCTATGTTATGAATAATGATACGGTAGTGTTCCAACTCTATACCTTCATGAAGGAAATTTCAAACCAATTTTTCTGCACCAGACACGTGTTTCGAATATTAAATTCTCATCAGTGTTGCTTACAGCGGAGCCACCAAAATTCATTTCAGTAGCACCCTCTTGTAATATTTTTAGATTTTAAATTTGTTCATTTACTTTACGAAAGTGCGCGGCCCCGAATTTCCTGAAGGGTCGATTCAGTAGCATATCCAAATAAAATCTATGTTCAAAATAGCATTGCAGGGATGGTTCTAAGATGTTAACCTCCTTTAATTTCGATAATATTTTTGAATGGAATAACAAGTTTCCGAAATAGCAAAATAATGTATATGATGTCAAATCGATAAAGGGCCAAAACGAAGCTTCTTTTAGACGACAGAGCTGGAAAGAAGTTAATACACTTCTAAACATCAAGTCATGGGGAAATAAGTGTTTATAATAATAAAACGGAAGTGTTCCAACTCTATACCTTCTCTATGAAAAACATTTCAAACCAATTTTTCTGCACCAGACATAGTTATTTGTTTTCTCGGTAGGTTTTACTCTATTTCTATTGATACAACTTCAGCATATAAAGCACAAGTATATCGAGACTTGCTCTCTTTGACACAAACCTTGGTCTAAGGTCCGAAAGAAAAAGAGAAAAATCCTTAATAATAGAGTTATGTTTTTGCAAAAGACTCTCAATATTTAAACAAAAATATTTGCAATATGTTCTGAATTGTATCGTTCAATTTCCATGAATAGTCACCGCATATGAACACAGTAAACTGACCTAAGCTTATTAATTAAGAAATAACAACTAGCTAGCCGTGGTTTATTGTCCAGTAATTCCACGAGTCGCATGAACCAACCAAAATATCACCGAGCCGCTTCGCGCTTCATGCATGTGACGAGTGGAATTACTGGACAATGAATCACGGCTAGCTAGTTGTTAAAGCACGTGAATGGGCGGAGCTTAGTGTACTGGATTTACACCAGGCGAATTCTATGGTACATATCCCCGACCACCTGTCCTCTCTGTCCTCGGGTGATTACATACATGAGCTCGCTACAGCCGGCAGAGCACGGGCTGTATAACGCATGCCCTCTTTTTATATCCATTTACATATTCATCTGTGTCTCTGGGGCCTCTGCGTTTCGCGGTCTTGTTTGTGTGATGTCATCTTACAGTGAGGAGGTTGTTTTACACCACAATTGTACGTTCTTCGAGACCTCTGGGTAATTGGAGAAGTGAGAGGGTTGTGTGCACGTAATCCAGGATAACCACACCATTTGCTACATACGTGATAAATGGCCGTCCAAAGTCGGCACCGGTTGCCCATTGGTCTCGTCGGTTTATGTGTAGTCTTTTGTGTTTGATGTTTACATGTCGTGTGTCTCTTTACCGTCTCGTGCTGTACTCGTCTTTTGTGTTTTTGCATCTGGGTGTTTTGGTGTTTTGCTGTTGATGCTGCAATGGGGTATTGTTGGAGATCTCCTCCCTTCTTTTCTTATATAGGGAGAAAATTTCAAGTCATATAAGAATATATATTTTACCTGAAGAACGGTCTGGGATGAAGCATGTTACTAGCTATGTATCCTGATTGCCAAGCCCTGACATGCCTTCTTTTGGAATGAAGGTATATTTATTCTTTAGGTCTTTAGGCACTTGGTCTTACTTCGGAATGTTGTTCATTCCGATATTCGCAACTGTTTCAATTAGAATTCTAATGATTTTGCCTTGCCCTCTCGACTGAGACTGAATAACTGATAGGTACTTCAAATACCTATAATAAACACCTTCAAATTCAATAGCGTCGTTTATGAACAGATAAATTTGCAGCATCGACCTGACATGAACGTTTCGGGTACTTAAAAGAGGTGGTCACAAGCCGTCGTACGTGCACGCACGTGCTGTCTACGTGAAAAAATGTAGGCAAACCTTGGGTATCCGTACGGAGTCCGTGCGTTATCAGTACGTGTCCCGTACGGCCTCCATGCGGACTTTGGGACACGCAGACAGGACGTAGCAGCTTTAGTGCATACATAACTTTTGCTGCGTCCTGTCTGCGTGCTGTCTACGAATTCAACAAGAAGTACGACACGCAGGTTGTAAGTACGTGCAACGCACCTTCGACGCAAAGAAGTGAGGACTCCGTGCGTTAGCAGTACAAGAACATTTACTAAAAAAATTTCATATCATCTGCCAATTCTATATCGTCATCAATTTGATCACATGATCATACTTTTTTTATATACAATTATTCATTTTCGTACAGCATTTCTTCGCGATTTATTTTTTTCATCCTTCTACTATTTTTTAAGATATTGATATTGTTTGTTACATATTCCGAGATGTATATCATGTGAATAGAATTACACTAAACAGAAGAAATGAATGTGGTTATTCGGATTACGTGCGCTTTACACTCCAACTTAAAGAGCAATCAATGTAAGCAGAATTATTTCACGAGGAATTACATTAAAGGTCACTTGCAGGACAGAATATTTTACCTGGATGTTTTGTACACTGGTCATATCTACTAGAAAATATCCACTTTTTATCACCTTGGAAACATTAGATACGCTGTTTGTGGTACAGTTTAATTCGCTTAAATCCAGATTAATGGAGTGGCAGCTACCTTTTCTTAAAAGACACTCTCGTATACACATCTTTAGTCCGCGCGGAGAAAACACATCAATTTCTTTTCCTTGTATTAAAGTATCCTTTTGAATTGAATAACTCAATGTTTCACAGAAAGAAAGGCGCGAAATGAATATGAGAACAAAAGCTTGACTATTTCGCAGAATCGTTTTTGTTGACATTTTAACATGTATGTTATGTGTGCACTATAACATGCGGATGTTATCGCTAAAACAAATCCTAATAAAAAAAATTCAAGTGACTGCAAATGATGAATGGCTTCTAAGAGATTTTTATCTTGGTGTCATTATGAATCCTAGCATTTTCAATATTCCACAACAAATAATATACATAGATATTTCTTTATAAAGTAATGTTCTCTTATATTAATTATTCAACAACCTCATTGATGTGACAAATGAAAAACATCCCAAGTGCCAGCCTGATAATTATGATTTGATTACCTGAATTATATCATCGATTGAATTAACATCAATTTGATTCACGCGCAGATCCACGGGTTAGGTGCTTTATGAACCGTTCATCCTCTTTTTATCTCACCAAAATGACATATTTGAAATAAATGTCATTCATCAGATGGATTAGGCTCTTAAAATAAAAAGCCATTCATTTGACATTTTACACAAACATCAATTATATAGATTTCAAACTAGCTTGGAAATCTTCTTTATCCTTTTTACCACCTGATAAAAAAAATCTGGTCCCGCGCATGTTCAATACATTGATAAAAGCACTTTGAAGATGCAACGTATTGAATGATTTTACTATTATATAAGCATCCTCTAGTTGTTGCTTTAATGATTATATACTTCTTCCTAATTAGTAAATAACAAAGAAGTTTTCAATCCATCTGTGTGATTCACAGAGGATGATTTCGAACGGTTCGTGCACTCGAATGTTAGAGTGCACTTGAAACCATTATTATTAATGAAGTAATCTTCGCGGACAGAAGTACCCATTTGAATTACAGCACTTAAGACCGTGTTTACTTTAGTTCAGAGATACTATATAATAGACACTTCACAAATAATACGGAATTCTATGAAAAGAGAGAGTTTGCTTACCATTTTAAGTCTTCTGCATAAAAAAAAATGTTTGAAGGCGGACGTATTTATTACAATATTTCTCTTTATGACTATTTTAATATGCCGTTCTTTATTCATACAAAGTGGGTTGAAATCTGCAAAGTAGCGCAAGTGTTGCAATGACAAAATAGTTTGGACAGACAAAAAAGAAAACTCTTGTCACTTCCAATTTCGACAAGAAAGAAATCATAAATGTATCTGGCTCATAGATCATACAGTTAAACTCCATGCTTCAAGATCATGAAATACATGCCCCTTGCTGATGACAGTCATCTGCATGAATGTAGACAAGTGAAACTTCAGGCAACGTCAAGATCTCAAGATTAAGCTTGGTACCAAAAAGAAACGTCCATGTTTATCTTAATGTGTAAGGACAAGTCAAACTCAAGGCAAGGTCAAAGCTTTGTGCCAGAAGAAACATCCAGTATTTTCATCTTAATGAGTGTAGGCAAGTGAAACTCCAGGCAAGTTCAACATCTGAAGGTCAAACTTTAGAACCAACGTCTTCTCACAAGGACTAAAATATATGAGCCCCATCACCTTAAAATGTGTAAGTAATGTTAAAAGTTTTGGGCAGACAAACAAGCAAGACGACAGAAAAAATACTTGGATAGGGACATTGAAGGTCTTTATGTACATAATGTGTATGGGTGGTAAATCCATGACCTGCAACTCTGGAAAACTGATAATTTCATGAAAGTTACTAATTCCATGAGGTTTTCTGAGTCCAAGGGCTATATCTCTTGTAAAAAACATAGGGTCATCAGAGATGACAGCGCTCACCTCAACGGCATCATTGTCCCATGTCCAGCATCTGTACCTACATTGCAAAAAGTATTTCCAGATGCATCATCCATATAAGTTTGGTTGATAAAAAATTCAAAGAAGGCTGGAAATGAAGATTCTAATTCTATTATTCTATTAAGTTTGGTTGATGTAGGACTTAAAGTAAGGCAGGAATGGACCTGTCCCATTTTACCTAACCTGCTCACTCAAGCGTGAAATGTAGGTCAGATGCAGCCTCCGTACCATGCATTGTTGTAAGCATCCTCAGATGCATCATCCATGCAAGTTTGATTGATGTAGGACTTATAGTTTGGCAGGAATACACCTGTCCCATTTTGCTTAACCTATAGTGCTGACGATCAATACTACGCTCACAGTTAAAAGAAAATAATTTTAGATAGGGAGTTTTCTATGTTAATTTTTTACGCAACATTGCCTATGTTCAACAATGAGTCTAAGGAGAACGTCAAAGACGTCACGCTAAAATCAACATAGAAATCTCACCATCTAAAAATATTTTCTGTCACTTTGAGCATAGTATTGGTCATACAGACATATAATACACTGTTAGTTATGAGAGTTTGAGATCTATCCCCCTATATAAATTTTAATCGAAAAATATGCCAAAAAAGTAGAGAAAACTTCAATTTTCCAATTTCTGAAGTGAGCTGCACAGACAGTAGGAATGGTTCAACACAATAAGGAATCTTTGTCATCACATACAACCTATCAAAGTTCTCTCTTTTCATGCTTCCGGTTTTCTCATTATATTGTGATTACCAATACCATTTGTTATCAAATAATTTTTTTTAGCATACAGTTAGTAATACACAGTGAGTGAAAATTAATTTATTCAAGATTCTTGTAGATACAGTACAAAGAGACATTGTATCTATTCAAAGTGATACTCTTTTGTTAAATCGCTGATATAGAAAACTAATTGTCTAAAAGCTGTTTCTTTATTTCTTCTATCTCATACATATTATGACCATACTTACCTATACAATCTTTCACCACTTTCACATAGGCTGATTAAGCTTGTGAATGTTGTGGGTGTTGCAAACCTTTAATATGTAAGTCAGTGTTTCCTATCGAGTGACAGAATGACTACTCATTGTTCAAAATAAAACTTTCATGTATGTAACATTAAAATATGAAATAATCATTTAAATCAGAACAATGTATACTTGTAAGAGTCTTTGATACCACACTTGTAATGGTTTTGATGTCAGAATAGTGGAGTAATGTTATACGTACATGTACATGGGTACCAAAGTGAATAAACTTGTGGATAATTTCAGATAGATAAGAGAATTACATAGTCTATTTTTGTACAAATTATCAGCCTTTCAGCATAATTTGCTAATTATTCTACTTCAAAAATATTTCAAAATCAAACTATCCGTTTTATACATAATTATCTCATAAATACAGTATAAGTAAACTATGTTCTTGACAATAAAAAGCAAAAATAGTAAATACATTGTTTGACAGTATTAGATCATGGCAGTTTCTGATAATTGTGTAAAACTGTAATTATTCCGATGAAACAATGAAATCTAATAAATATATGTACATGTGTATGTTGAAGAAATGATTAAAGGTCAGACATTGTTGATATACTAAACCCTGATGACAACAGTTTATCTTTCAAGATACTATGGAGAGTATAAAATCTATGCATAAAAGCAACAATCTAAGAATAATGCTTTCAGAAACATAATATAGCAGTCAATTTAAAGATACTAGTAACCATTAATTATAAATACCCTCCCCACTCCCATTCCTACCTCCAGCAACAGAATCTGTATAAAAAGATTTTTTTTTTACAAAATAAGTGGTCCATTCACAATCAACCATCAATAAATAATAATCTTCTCTTTCAAGAATTCATAGAGAAACTTAATTAAGTACACAATTCAAAAATGTAACAACAGATCTTAATAATAAATTAATGAAATAAATCACAGACTACGACAGTCCTGTAACGACGTCCTATGAGTGCTCAGCACCATGTATATCAGATGATCTATGTTTTCCTGACTTAGTGTTCATCATGTGTATACAATCTATACGTGTCATAACACGATGGATAGTCACGTGTATACAGTCTATACGTGTCATAACACGATGAATAGTATAATGATTATGACCAGAACTACCAGCAGTACTATGATAGCACACCATTGTCTCTTGTCTGAAAAGGAACAAATCAATCGAAAATTAGAAATATTTTTTTTGAGAAAGCATTGAAGGATGGTGAATAAATATAAATATCAGCATGTATGTATAAATGTCATCTTTGCAAATGGATGAAAAAGCTAGATTAAACAAAAACAGATTTTCAGATCAATGATTTATAAAATTCAAGTTGGGACAGAATCATTGCAAATAAAGGATGCATTTGTGAGACATTGTTCCCCATGTGACAACTATCATTAAGTCATGAAATGAATTTCATGCAATGTTGAGGTCAAAATTAGGTATCAAAATAGAGTTCTTGCAACAAGGTATACTAGTGTGCAATATAAAAGCCTATTCTCTTGCTGTTCAATTAATGTATATGCCACTGTAACATCATCTCGTATTAATGAAAAAAACTTACCTTGATCTGCGAGAATTTGACCACAAAATTTTCAGGTATATCTATCATCTCCTTTCTTTTAGTATCCATCGATCAAAATTTGCTTTAGCTTATTAAAAATGTGTTAGACCAAGAGGCCCAGGGGCCAAATCGCTCTCCTGAGAACACTGGAAATCTTAGAGTGACTGTGATTTATATAGGAATCATGTACTAAAGATCCTCTACCAAGTTTGTGTTTTTCATGCAGATCAGCCAACAAATATGGCTGTCAAGGTCTCATATTGGCTGAAGCATTTCTGAAAATCTCCTCTGTAACAACTGCACAGAATTTCATGAAACCTTACAGGAAGCAAGTACTCAAAGTTCTTGTACCAAGTTTGTGTTTTTTATGCCAATTGGCCAACAAACATGGCTGCCAAGGACTCTGATTGACTGACACAGATACAACATCTCCTATGCGACCGCTGCACAGAATTTAACGAAAACTTACAGGAAGCAAGTACTCAAGGTCCTCTACCATATATATGTTTTTTCATGCCAATCTACCAACAAATGTGACCAATAGGGCCTCTGATGGTCTGAAGGATTTTTTACTTTTCCTTTGTAACTGTTGATTTTGATGAACCTTTCAAAAAGCAAGTACTCAAGGTCCTCTTCCAAATTGGCTACCTTAAGCCCTTCTGCAACTCAGGTGAGCGATGTGGCCCCAAAGGGCCTCTTGTTTTCATATTGGTACCCTCTAGTGGAGATAATACTCACCATTAGACATGTGCATGACTTTGGCTATTTTTTTCATGGTAGTATCTAGTCGAGATTCTGTGTTCTCCATCTCGTGCCCAAACTCATCTAATATTCTACAAGAAGCAGTCAGGAATTGTTTAGAAATTTGTAGCTATTACCATACAGGGAAAATTTTGCCCTTAATTCATTTCTGCTCAATACAATGAAGGCAAATTTAAAAGGGGGCGAATTAAAACATAAATGAAGGATTAAATAATAAATGTGTGAGTGGACTAATTCAATACTCAGGATGAATCAGTGCCCTATCTACAATGGTTGAAAATAGGACTGAGCTTATTCAAAGTATTTCAATCTTCTTCATACCTTCTAAAAATTAGGAAAAAATTATATATCTTGAAATACGGTGTATATGCAATGACTAGCTAAACAATACACTTTCATTTACTGAAAATTCTGAAAAAAGACTTACAAATTTTGTTCCTCTAACTCATTACCAATGGCATGGCTCATGTGTTTTAATGCTCCAACACTTCCCCCTATTAAGTCCAGCTGTTCATCTTGTTGTCTTATGATTGTCTGAATAAAATGAATGTACCATATTACATAGGTGCAAGTTTTCATATTCAAAGAGTAAGTTTTTACATGGCATAATACTACACATTCTACTTGCAGTGTTTTTATTTTCATATCATATATATGGAACTTTCTTATCTATCATAAGGTCTGTACCAAACAAAGAGGAATTGTTAGATCAGTGTAATGATCAAGTTTACTTCAGATTCCATAAGAATATGAAATGCATATGCATTACGACAAGAGTTTATGATTTGACCCCTTACATATTTTGCAGAGGTTCTGTTTGACAAAATCACAAAATGGCAGACTTTATCTAACTGGAACTGTTTAACAATCCAACCACCAATGAAAACCCATGTTTTAAAGCCAAAGGGTCATCAACTGCCAAATGTCCAACATTGCACTTGCTGGTCGACATTAACGTTAATCACCCATCAAAGCATTGTTTATGACGTCATAATCTAAATGTCTGTCGGTAGGTGCATTGTCGGTCTTTGGAAATCCTTCACTTGAGGCAGATAGGCTTAGAAGGTATGGTTGACTTTAACAATATACATACTTGACAAACTCAAAATTGTTAGTGTTTTGATTTGACCACAGCTAGCATTATCATAACAGCTTCAGTACAGACATACATACTTGTTGCTGCTGCTGTGTATCATCAATATAACGTTGATTTGACCTCTCCATTGCCTCGTCAAGCCTCGTGTATTTGTCATACTTATTCTGACCATTCAATAATGCCTAGAAAAAATGTATGTAAAATATGATGAATATGAAATAATAATGATACATTATACTAAAGAGAAAACCTCAGAAAAATGTATGTAAAATATGATGAATATGAAATTATAATGATACATTATACTAAAGAGAAAACCTCAGAAAGATGTAAGAAATGTTTCTTATATCATTAAAAGCAAAAAAAAACACCGCTAAAGACGGTATGGCCGGATTGCAAAGTAAGTTTTTGTCACTAACTGGGTCAAGGTCAATAGGTCAAATAATACAGCATAAATTGAAAGGTTTTGTCAGAGGCAACCTACATGTATAAAATAAAGTTTCTACTGCACACAGTTCCATAGATTTTGCTTAAACCAGAAACTTAAACCAAAATCCTTTACTAGGTCAAAGTCCAAGGTCAAGGTCACTAGGTCAAATGTTACAGCATAAATTGAAAGGTCTTGTCATGGGCGAGCTTCATTAATAATATAAAGTTTCTACTGCATACAGTACCATAGATTTTGCTTAAACCAGGAACTTTAACCAAAATCTCTGAGTAGGTCAAAATCGAAGGTCAAGGTCACTAGGTCAAATGTTACGGCATAAATTGAAAGTTCTTGTCATGGGCAAGCTTCATGTATAATATAAAGTTTCTACTGCATATAGATTTTGCCTCAACCAGAAACTTTAACCATAATCTTTAACTAGGTCAAAGTCCAAGGTCAAGGTCACTAGGTCAAATGTTACGTCATAAATTGAAAGGTCTTGTCATGGGCAAGCTTCATGTATAATATAAAGTTTCTACTGCATATAGTTACTTAGATTTTGCCTCAACCAGAAACTTTAACCAAAATCTTTGAGTAGGTCAAAGTCCAAGGTCAAGGTCACTAGGTCAAATGTTACGGCATAAATTGAAAGGTCTTGTCATGGGCAAGCTTCATGTATAGTATAAAGTTTCTAGTGCATATAGTTACTTAGATTTTGCCTCAACCAGAAACTTTAACCAAAATCTTTAACTAGGTCAAAGTCCAAGGTCAAGGTCACTAGGTCAAATGTTATGGCATAAATTGAAAAGTCTTGTCATGGGCAAGCTTCATGTATTATATAAAGTTTCTACTGCATATAGTTACTTAGATTTTGCCTCAACCAGAAACTTTAACCAAAATCTTTAACTAGGTCAAAGTCCAAGGTCAAGGTCACTAGGTCAAATGTTATGGCATAAATTGAAAGGTCTTGTCATGGACAAGCTTCATGTATAATATTAAGTTTCTACTGCATATAGTTACTTAAATTTTGCCTCAACCAGACACCTTAACCAAAATGTTGACGGCAGACGGACGGACAGACGGACGGACGGACGGACGGACGGACGGACATCGTCAATCTATAGACCGGAATTGCTTTGCAATCCGGCCAATAAAGTTTCTACTGCATATAGTTACTAAGATTTTGCCTCAACCAGAAACTTTAACCATAATCTTTGAGTAGGTCAAAGTCCAAGGTCAAGGTCACTAGGTCAAATGTTACGGCATAAATTGAAAGGTCTTGTCATGGGCAAGCTTCATGTATAATATAAAGTTTCTACTGCATATAGTTACTTAGATTTTGCCTCAACCAGAAACTTTAACCAAAATCTTTGAGTAGGTCAAAGTCCAAGGTCAAGGTCACTAGGTCAAATGTTACGGCATAAATTGAAAGGTCTTGTCATGGGCAAGCTTCATGTATAATATAAAGTTTCTCCTGCATATAGTTCTTTAGATTTTGCCTCAACCAGAAACTTTAACCAAAATGTTGACTGCAGACGGACGGACGGACAGACGGACATTGTCAATCTATAGACCGGAATTGCTTTGCAATCCGGCCAATGAACAGCACCATGTATATCTATGTATTCCACAGTAAATAAAACGCCCTCCAACTCTGCTTCCAGAGTATAACCTGTATGACCAGATAGTCAGATTCAGTACACCAGACTTACATGCTTCATACATATAATCCTCAACAGTGGTAAATCAAGCCGAAAACACAGTTAATCACAGATTATAAAGCTCACCTCACTGCAGCATGCTTTCATGGCGGCAAAATTCAATCTAAACATTTTTTTTCAAGTAAGCAACTAAGTTAAAGGAAGACAAACTTTTCAGTTTTGCATACATACATTCTGCATTCGTAAAACTAGATTCAATTGAGATAAGGTCATTTTATGAAAGTTTGATCAAAGATACATCAAATAAGCAAGTTTGTTCTATCCACTAGCATTTATCCTTACAGAAATGAACTTCATAGTTAAGGCACATCCTTAGGTCCTATACAAACAAATTGATTTGACAAGGTACAAAGTCTAACCTGTCTGACACTGCCTTCTTTCTTTCCTTTGTTTTGTTGACTTGACATCTGATCTTTCATTCTCTGAAACAATAGATCAATGTTTGTTTTAGAAATAATATAATGTATTAATGTTTTAGTATGTAAGTGTAATTACTGTGGACCTTTTCATAACTAACAGAGCAGAAATATTTTGCATTATACAATAGTACATGTACTTCATTTGTTACTATGGTGGTTGTTAGCAAAAATAAACTTAAAGTTGTTTGCACAGTTTATTAACTGGAATGCACTGTTTAGTAAATCATTCACATGTAGTTTAGTAACTAGTTCAAACTTTAACTTAATACTTCACACAATTCATAAAATTATTCACACAGTCCTATTGTTCTTGGTATCAAATTGTCTACACATTTTACACTAGATAGGTCTTTGTTTCGTTTCACTGATATCTTCAGACGTCTTCTGTTTTATATGCAACCCTACCTTTACAGTAGCTTTACTTCTGTCGATAAATTCTCTTCTTTCGACTATCTCATCCTCCTGGATCCGGAATTTCCGAGGATTTTTCTCTACAATGCTTAAGATATGTCAAGGTCAATCTTGGTAAAAGATGGACACAGCTTTCTTAATAACAAAGAAAATATATTTTTTTCTGTTGCTGCAGACCATTGGAACACTTACAATGTACAAGTGAAAGTCTCAGACAACATGTACGATAGAGCTATGATATGAAAATAATTTACACAGCTCTAGCACAATCTGAATTTAAAAATAATATGTAACCTTTTCTCAATTTACTGTACTTTTATGAAGAAAAAAAAATAACTTTTCTACTGTTCTGCTCACTAAATCTATCATGTTTTTGTGCTTCTCTCTATAATACTTTAACTAATCCATACTGTTTATCTTTTAAAATGATATAATTTGCATCCTATGTTATGCTCCACTTAAATCAATAACAGCATTGTTCTTAATTTTCAGAAATTGGTCAAAGAATAACCTCACATCTTCACTACCATGCTAAAGAATTATATTTTTGTATATTTCCCTTGATAATAAAGCCTTAAAAGATATCAACAGTTTCCTCTAGATCTTCCAAGTCCCATTCTATACTCCTTAAACTATTCCGTAACTCTGTACTCGTCCACTCTAACTCCTCCTTTGATGCTTTAGGATTGTCTGTAAGTTCACTCCATCTCTCAAATAAATTTGATGACGTCTGAATGGCCTTTTGTACCTCTCTGAAACAACAGAGATATATAGAATGTTTTTGTGGATATATTATCAATATTAATTGTTCATATATTTCAGTTGAAGCAATGTTACTCCATTTCTTTGACACTAACTAATCACTTTATTCCTAATAGTCTATTTCTATCGTCTAAAATGTTGTGATTGGTATTCTGTATTCTTCTATAATATGTGACATTTCTGGGATATAATGTTATTATGTTAAGTGCCTACTGTCCAGGCAGCTCATGTCAGAAACCATAAAATTGCAAATTCTTCTTTGCCTGCATTTTTAAGTACAGGTCCATACAATAATCAGGCCAGTGAAATACCTTCAAATTTTTGCAAAACTTTTCTCTTACAAAATGAGCTCAGATTAACCCCTATACAAATGTCCCGAAGGAATTTTCTACATACTTGGACGGTGAAAAATGTTATAAGGGCACTAAATTTGGTTGAATTATTTTTTTTTCACTCATAATCCTTTATAAATTATGAGGTGAATATCTCGCTTCACCATCCCTACCTTGAGAAATGAATTTCATCCGTTAATTTGTACCACATATATATCTCAATACAGAAATAAAAAGTTTCACAAAATATTTTGATGTACGTATATCACCCCTATCTGATTCTTACGTGGACCTACACTTAATTTTGATACTGTTTAATACAGTAAATCTTGATTTCTTGTATTGTAACTTCTATGATGATTGTTGCTTCTTTGTACTTTATATTTACCGATACCAGAACCAGAAACTGGTTTTGATTGAAGTTTCAATGTTAATTTTTCCACTACATTGGCTCAGTGACTGTGTTTATGAAAGTTTAATCAAAATTACATCCAAATTGAAAGTTTGGTACATAAAGCACTTACACTTCACTCAACACTTTTAAAAGTAAAATCACATAAGTGGAAACAAGTAGGTCAAGGTCATTTTGTAAAGTTTGATCAAAGATGCATATATATTCCTGAGATACAATGTTAAAAAATAGGGCCAATATCAGGCTTCGTGGCCCCACCTTTTTTGCTTGTAAATTGAGAAAATACAGGCGATGGAAAGGGTCCAATAATCAGACCCAAAAACAGAATTGAAAAATCCCTGTTACCATTCAAAAGTTATGCCCCAATATTCAAGTTTTTTTCCATAGAAAAACAGACAGTCAGAAAAACAGGCAAAAAACTACATGCCGCTGGTTACAGCTGCAAGGGAGGAGTGATATTTTTCTGTAGGTAATCCAAAATACATGACCAAACCCAGCCTTTGATGATTATTTTGGGTGGTTGGAGCTTGGAGGGGTAAGGACAGATCCTACAGTACATTGAAAGCTGTAAAATAAGAGTCGCCAGTTCACCCTTTCTATCTCAATCTAAAAACATGTTCCCGACTATACTAACCATTACCATTTAATTGCCAGATGAATGATTTATTTACTAACCTCTTTTCAGCAGCAACATATCTGATTAAGGCCTTATCTGGCCAAAAAACAGAGGTTAGCAAATAAATCATTCATCTGATGATAGTCGAAAACATGTTTTTACCTTTGAGATAGATAGGGCAAACTGGTGACTCTTCGGGGGTAGTTAAAATTTACAGTTTTCAATACAGAATATGTTCTGACCGCCCCCAACCCCAAACCGCCCAAATAAGCATCAAAGGCTGGGTTTGGTCAGGTATTTTGAACTAGCTGTGAAAAGACACAGCAAAATATCACTTCTCCATTGCAGCTGTAAGGGAGCAACCATTTTATTTTTATAGGGGGGGGGGGCAGGAAGACTTTTGCCGGCCGGAAAATTTTTTTTTATGATTTTCCAATGTTGAAAATTACTCTTAAGTTTAAATAATTCAGCGTGATTTTTCAGCCATATTAAACATCAAACACACAATGAGTTCATCTCTTGCCAGCAGATCACTTCATTTTAATTTCTTGAATGGCATATGGTGCATATGGTGCCTATAATCTGTTTACTAAAATGATACTCAACGGAGACAGGCTATATGGTGCTAATGACTTTTGAATTTTATTTATTCACCCCAAATTGCGTAAAGTTTGTTCCATTTTTTTATACTTTGTTTATGATACACAAAAAAGTATTTATTTGGCAGTGGAAAGGTTGGAAGAGAGGGGGGAGGGGCAATTTCATGATCCGGAAAAAAAATTTTGCCGGCCCTTTGGGCCGGAAAATTTTTTTCCCCAAAATTTTGATCCGGAAATTTTTTTTTGCAAAGTCTTCCTGCCCCCCCCCCCCCATAAAAATCAAATGGTTGCTCCCTAACTACATGCCTTAAAATCTTTGATTCTTGGGGTATTAAAAATAGGGGACACGTTTGGTTCCACTGATGTTGTGTTGACTAGTCAGTCCCAAATTGCTAAGGCCGAGTAAGGGGGCTTTCAACAGGTTGGGACTGGCCTCACAATATCGAAACTATCCCGTAAATGTGTGACTGTCTTTCAAACCTGTGACTGTTTAAGTGTCTCAGTTTTGCATGACTCAGCATTTGAAACAAGGGAAATCATCCATTATCAATGGGATCTTTATTTAAACTGGCTGTCTTGGACCTCCTTAAGTCGCCAAAATTGGACGAGTGATTCGGGATTTCAAAATTGCCCAGAGCCAAATTTAGTCGCAAATGCGACTGGGCGAGTTTTTACTTCAATGGCGACAAGGTAGAGAAATGGTGTGTGTGTGAGATGGCCAGCTCGATCTGCAGGAGGCAGAACCTTGCCAATGGTTGGAGAGAAAAGGTCATCACACAGTAGGGTACATCCACTGCCCTCAAAGAAAGGAAGGAAGGGTGAAGTAGTTCCAGTAGTGCAGGTACTGATACATGTAGTTAAGTACATGTTCAATTACTGGGCTATCGGGATGTCCCTTTAGCTCACTCAGTAGCGTGCTGGACTACGCAGCGGATGGTCGAGATTCCTGTAACTACGTCAACTGTTCAAAGGCATGATGTGAGCATCCCTCATATGTAGTCACATGACTGATTAAACAGCTGTTTCAAGAGACAGTCCCACATTTACATGATAGCATCAATGTTGTGTGGTAAATCATTTTCCGATCTTGTTAGACATGTTAGAAAGCACAAAATGTCCGAGTCAACATCTTTTGGCGTTGTTTTACATTATGATGTCACTGTTGCAAAAGATGCAATTCCATCGAGAGGTACTGGTAACAATGAAAAAGTGTGCAAAAATTGCCTACCTCGGACATTTTTCGTCACTTTGTCAGCCATTATGAATTTTGGCAAGATGTAACATCGATACAGCCAACTAACCCAATAGAGGTCTGTCGGGTGCCCAAACATACATGTAAGTAGAAGTGGCCTATTGAACAGGTTGAGACTGACCACAAGATATCAATGCTATCACGTAAATGCGCAACTGTCCTTTAAAGCAGTGTTAAATTCAGTCACGCGAATACGTATGTGAGATGCTCTCATCTTGCTTTTTTTCTTGCTATTGTTAAACTCCATACTGGTATCTCGGCAATAAATCAAGTTAATAGACAACTAATACCTTCATTTCTTTGTACGAAAATGGTGAAATATTCCTATTCCATACGAGCATGATGCCATTTTCCGCGAAAAAGACTTCATACCATACGAGGGTTATAAATTCCAGTACTTGCAACGATGCATATTGTAAATGTGTTGATTTTTCATCAAATTTACCTGTTGTTTCTTACTTTTCCCTCTAATCCACCATTAGAACTTTCATTTCACTTGACCTTGACTTTGATCATACAGCGGCCAAATCTAAAATGACCTACTAATATTGCCAAAGCCATTTTTGTTATGGATGCCCAAACCTACGGTACAATGCTTCAACACCTAGATAAGAGCTCTTTCTTTTATAGAAGTACGAGTTATGTTTCATGAAAATTAAATTCTTGAATTCAACATGTTTAATGTGATTTTCATTCAAATTTTTATGAAATATTTACACTCAGTAATTTCCGTAAATTTATATGTGCATTTGCGATTCAATAATTTCATTAATTTCTATCGAGGAACGTAAAGAGAATAAGTGTCTTAATTTGTGTTTTTTTACAGGTATGCAACACACAGCAAGTGTATTTATCGTACATGTAATGTGTGTTAGCGCATTTCATGCGATAAATGCACTTGCTGTTTGTTGCATACCCTTAAGAAAACACAAATTATGACATTTATTCTACAGGTATATATATATACAAATGTACCACAGTTGTCTGTTTCATTCTTGTTTTCTGAAATCGTGTTTTTCTAGGTAACAAGGTGACGTTAATATTCATGTCACCGCGAGTGCAGTTTGTAGTTTGGAACAGCCGTCGCGGCATGTTTCTTTAGATCTTATGCATTGTGACATCACGTGTGTTTTCATGCGAAATACAAGCACGTTTCTTTCAATAGTTTCATCTCAGGGAATTACATTGCTTGTGCATATATTAAGATTTAATTGCCCTCAATGCGTACTGTAAATATAGGTCATTACATTTTGACAAGAGATTGATTAATACCGATCATTACAACTTCCGGTAATCATAAACAACTGAATTTTCCAACACATAAGTATATTTGGGAAATAAAGCTTTATTTTAATGGACATATATCCTTTTTACGGCTGTACTCTTGATTTTTTGAAGGCATTCTGTCACTTGGATCATCGTTTCCTGGAATATGCCGATATAGAGGGGACAATTAATTTTTTTGTGAAAAGACCATTCGGACTAATTGAAAAAGAATAAGAACAAAAATGAAGTCTTCACAGATAATTCATGAATATTTTATATTTCGTTTTCACTTACTCTTTAACAACAAAAAAGGGGTCTTCCACAGACATTTTAGAGGAAATTGGATCTAGTAAAATGTTACATTCTCATTCCGTCGAACAGGAAAACTAATTTCGATATCAAAGTTGAAACCGAAAACGGTAGCGCAAATTCCGGAATCGGTGCATTTTTGTCCCTCGCGTACGTGAAAGCGCGGGGACATAAAAAAAAAACCCGTTCCGTCCGTCCGTCTGTCATGCAGTCAGAAAAACTTTAACCTTGTCCATAACTTTTGAATGGTAATGAGTTTAAGAAGATCCTGACGATTCACAATATACAATGTAGGTAATTGCAAGGGCTGTCATATTTCCCGTGTGTATTCCTTTTGACAAGACCTTTCCATGGATACCAACGCTTTTGACCTTGTGCCCTCGTCCTTGGAGGTTGACCCACATTTAAAAGATTTAACCTCGACCATAACTTTTGGATGGTAAATGATAGGACTTTCATATTTCACATGTGCATCGAAGTTCCTTTTCACAAGACCTCACCCTCGGTAACAAAAGTTTTGACCTTTTGACCTTTTCTTTGAAGAATAGAAGAATGGGGGGGGGGGGGGTTTCTGTAAGCATTTCTTGAAAGTTTTTACATAGAGAGGACAGGAGTTCCAGCCTTCAGCATGACTTTTGATTACTCCCCCCCCCCCCCCCCCCCTCGTATGCGTACAAACGAATAAGGATAATCTGCCTTTCAGAAAAAGTACAAATGCATGATTTGATTTGTCAGGTTTTATGATTTTTTTTTTATTTTAAGACGGGAATGACCCAGGGTTTTTTTTCCCTATAGCGGAAATCAATGTGATAAAATTTCTTCATTTTGCATCAGTTACTTCATCAAATAATGTACGTATATAGAATAAGGGAAAACAAACCTACAGGTATACAATTTTGTTAAGGGCACAGTTATTGCTTGAAAGATAAGGATACTCGAACATTTCTCAGTAATTTCGACATACTAATTCTATAACTACAAAGAAATAATAAGAAGTTCAAAGTAATGTTTTTGACATTATTTAAAACTAGATAAAGACCAAAAATTAGTGGTATATATTTCTTATGAAAAATATTTTGGGTATTAGATAAAGACATCCTAAAATCCGAAGAAGTTTGATATACAGTTTCATGAAAATAAATAATTATAAATTCAAATTCTTTGTAGACTTTCACCAAATTTGCATAAATCAACACAACACATGATTTTTTTTGATATGCATTAAATGACAGTGGTAATATTTGGTTCCCATGTATAATTAATGAAGTTAATTGACGTTTTCTGATATCCCGAAAACTACCGTCCGGATCAGGAATGTGGATATCCGGATCATCGGATCATTTTTGCACTATGCACGTTTGTTCCCTGAGAAATCGTCCGGAGTAACAAATTCTCAGTACCCAAACCTCTTCAAGCCTGAATTATAAAACCCTATATCAAAGCTATTTTCATAAAATACTTTAAGGAATCTTCTAATACTTTATATTTCAATTCTAACCAAATCTGTATTACCAAAAGAAAAAGTCAGCCAGAACCCCTCAGCAAGGACAAGGAGCATATTTTTGTTCTATATCTGATAAATATGTGGTCAATGTGTACTTTGACGATTTTATCTTTTCTTCCTCATTTTTGCTCTATTTATCACAGTGTCACAGAGATAATCGACATATGCGTCCTGTGTCCCAGACGCATAAAAATTGCCCAGGACCCATTAATTTCTTATCGCTGCGTCCCACAGTACGCAAAATGCGTTCTCTTTAGTTTATGTTTACATCTGACAAAGTCCAGAAAGTGTATTATTTAAAATTTATCCACATAAGGTATAATACTGTACGTGCGTGTCCGTGAAAAAAGAATGCTTTTTTCCCTCGATAAAAATCCATATATATTACATTGTATTTGCGAAATCAAGACGCAGCGAAATAAAACAGTTTACAGTACTTGGGGCTCATTTGTTTCTGCTGGGACCCATTGTTTCTGCAGGGAACCCATATGCCAATTTTCAGGGGACCCATTTAGATCAGATTGTAGATTAATCTCTGATCACTGTTAATTCCTACATAGATTCCGGGCTGTGACCAAAACAGAAAATAAAGGCCCTTTTACATATTTATCTGGTACTTAAAGAAGAGATCAATCCGCTTTCTTTGGAGACAAAGAAGGACAACTCTTTGAAAAAAGCCCAAGTACATTATTCAAAATTCCCGCGCTTCGTAATTTTAGAGTTATCCTTCTTTGTCTCCTTACTTGTCAGTTTTTCCTTCATGTACAAAGAAAGGACAATACACGCACGAGAAAATAATTGAATTATTTCAGGGCTAAATCGCCATTATCATTGTAAGGGCAGAATTTAACGAAAGAAATTGCTTATTTGACTCGTGTACATGTGTAATAGTATCATGGTCATTCCCTAAACGCATCAAGTTTTGTAATAAGGATATCTAACTTTACAGTGATATAGCATGCTCAGGTTTCATATATTTACAAAATGTATATGATATTCTAAAAGTGTAATATTTTCTAATATATTGAGTATCCTGTCATTTTCAGTGTCAAGCGCGCAGTGTTGTACTCTGACTTGATACTTCTTACTTGCGCATTGTTATACGAGAGTATCCACGTGTGATGGCACCTTGAAAAAACCGCTGGAAATACGGACCATCCGAGCAGAACTTTAAAAACACAACTGCATACATGCAAACACAACAAGTGGAGGATGAGTAATAAAATGCGGTTAGTACTAGTGGCTATAAGGCACCCAAAAAGGGTAACGGCCTGGCGATGATAACTCTGCAACGTGCAGTTGGTCAATGAGCTCCTAGCAATATATGGGGGGGGGGGGGGGACAGGGGGTACCTCTCTCCCCCTCCCACCCCCTCCTCCCTCCCCTCTTTTTCAACCTTCCCTTACCTCCCCTTCCCTCCTCCCACCCCTTTCTCCCCCTTCTATCCTTTTGACCCGGTCCATCCCCTCATATAGTGTTCTGCCGGGTCCCAAAACGGAAAAGAAAGGATTACCTCGGGACCAAGTGATATGAAATCTTTGGATCGATCAAGAAGACATCGGACGCCGTTAATGTCCTTATGAATGGATTTTTTTAATTCTACATACAAATTTACATGATTGGATTTGATAATAAATGTATAATAACGAAGTTCTGAATAGTGCTTTCACATCCACTTTTTTGAGTATTTCGACAAGTGTTGATAACTCGTGTGTACGATGCACCAAGAAGCATGATCATGTTAAAAATTAATTTAATTCTCAAATAAAAAGATAAAGCCAGTTGTTGAAATATCTCTCGTTTATTGGTCATTAAGAATAAAATGACAAAAGATCGGGTATTTAAAGTCCCTTTGCACATATACGTAACTCTACATAAAAAGACAATAGGCCGTTCTCCAGTGCGATGTACAGATAATTCGGAACATGGCAATAAGTATAAGGTTGTATGGTAACTATACAAGATAATACATATATATCCGTCTCTACAGGGATACTGTGTACATTTATATTCGTCAAGTAACAGGTGAGCTAAATGCAAAATATTTCATTTTTTATCCTCGATAGGTCTACATTTGTGTTTTCAGTCATGTGCATTCTTTGTTGAATCTCTGCAAAAAGATTTATTCATATACCTCACAAATTAGACGATTGGCATATTATAATTTACTTAATGTAACATAGCTTTGATGACATTTTTTAAAATTCCCTAGTTCACCTATATCTACATGATCTATATCTATTAGCTGATACATAGTACATTGTATTTATTTTGATTTAACCATCTTTTTAATGTATACCCAGATCACCTTCGCAAGTTAAAGGACTACGGTTACGAATCAGAATATAGGCATGCGAAGATTTTCAACAATGCAACTGCTACTTCTCATCGAATTTGCATTTTAGATGGCCGAAAGCAGTGGTCAATCTTGGCAAAACGGCAGATCAATATCAGAATGTTTGGAGTATATGTGGACGAATGAGATTGCATGTGATGTCACCTTTGTGGTTGGCAAGTCACGCGTTGAGATGCACGCTCACAAGACTATCCTCATAGGACGAAGTCCTGTCTTCCAGTCAATATTTGACGGGTACATACCAGAAAAAGGAACCATTGCTATACAAGACATCGGAGAACGCCCTTTCAAATTGTTTCTAAGGTAATGGTTATAGAACTAGAAAGGTTTCTTGTTGCGGTTGCAACAAGAGTGTCTTCCTCCTATACAATTTTTGGTTTGGAAATATAAAGGACGTCACATTACATGTATTTATATTATATATTTAAGTTTTCAAATAGCAGTAACATTAAATTTTCAAACCGATAATTGTTGGTGAGCAACCATTTGATTCGGGGGGGGGGGGGGGGGGGGCAGGAATTCTATTGCCAGCCGGTAAAATTTTTTCAGCAATTTTCTGAGCAGGCCATTTTTTTCAGCCATTACCAGAGTCGCAGAAAAATTTTCGCCGGTTCTTCGGGCCGGATTTAAACAAATTGTCAAATGTTGTGAATGTCTGTGTACATTGTAAGTTAAACTCCCCGCTGTTACAAAGTATGAGTTAATAACCGTTCCTTCAGATGTCTCTTTGCAATTAGCGAATTTCAGACAGATTGCATGATGTTTAAATAGAACCTTTTCTAGATTTTTGTGCCTATGCGTATTAGGTCTCTGGTAGATACAGCTATGTGAACAGTTTGTATTTATATTAATTAATTTTTTGACTTTAAATTGTCTGGCACAAAGGGCCAACAAACATTTCCATATCATGCAATGTATCCTTACTTTTGCATGGTCCGGGGAAAAAAAATTGTCGGCCCTTTGGGACGGAATATTTTTTTCAGCATTTTTCAGAGCCGGGATTTTTTTTTTGCAAATTCTTCCTGCCCCCTTCCCCCATAAAAAAGGCGAGCTCGTAGCTGTAGAACCAATTTTCTTGAGAAGAGAAATGGTAATAACAAGTTACGTTCAATATATATATATATAAATACCATGAGGTTCTCGCTGTGCAGGTTCAAATTTGGACCCCCCCCCCCTTCCCTTTTTTCAAAGTTTATTTTGAATTTCCATCATGGCGACATCGTTCAATATAAACAGAACTGTTTTCGAAAAACGAGGGGAGGGAAGAATGTTGGAGAAATTGTTCATCAATTTGTAAATAAACCAACCGAAAATTATTTTCGAACGTTTGCTAGAATTAGAAATTAAACTTGATGTTCAAAATATAGTTATTGAAGTTTAGAAACAGGTTTGTAGGTTAGAAATCGGAATCAAACTACCACTTTTTGTGTGTAAATTCTGGTTTGTAGCTGATCTCTTCTAAATTAATCAACTGTTTTAAAATCAAATTGTGTATATCGAAATGTATTTATGAAATGCATATTCATCATTGCCGTGAAATCGGAATTTGAAAATCTCAACACTGCTTTTCTCGAGTCGGACTCGGACTACCAATTTTAGTGTGCGCCCGATCTGTTGGCGTGAAGGTGTATCGAAATACCCAACTCAAAATTTCGATGCTCATATCTTTTCAACAGTAAGAGATAGGAAAAATCAGAAAGACTAAATAAGACAGATATATGGATAAAAAATAATAATATTGAAATTTTTAGGAAACTTCATAAGCTTAATTTTTGTTTACTATTATAAGCAAAAAAGTGTCTTCCTCCTATGAACTTCTGAATTTGGAAATATGAAGGACGGTGAAGGACGTCATCGTAATAAATCGTTACAGTGTGCATCTAGCATTTCATATCTTGCATGGCTGTCGACTTTCAAAAAGAATGGAAATTGTAGATAGCAAAATACGAGATATTTAAGCTTACAAATAGCAAAACATGAAATTTTCGGTCCTTTTGAGTAATTCGACACTCCCGTCAAATATTTGAATCTACTAAAAAACATGATAAAAAAAATAACAGAGACCAAAAATAAAAAAGACCAATCTAGCTTTTACTCCAAACGTAACGTTGGAGAACTTTCATTGTCCTAGCTTACAGGGTTCTTGAGAAATCGCTGATCCAATTTTCCACGGTTACGAAAACAATAGGTCTTCCGACGGAAGTCGGAAGACCTAATTACATTTATCAAAAGCACGTCATCTTGAAAGTCTCCTTGTTAAATGACGCATTCCTTTATCAATATATGTCTTTTCATAGGTAAACTATAAGAGATGAGAACTCTGAATGTCTTTACAGCCTGGATTCATTTTCAGGTATCTGTACACGGACGAGGTGAGTTTCCCTGACGATTGTGTGTTGCCTTTGTTGTACACCGCCAAAAAATACAACGTAGATTCTCTGGCCGACGTTTGTCGCGAGATTCTTATCCGAAAGCTTAATGGCAGTAACGCATGCGCAGTGCTAGAGAAAATTTCAAGCGTATCAGACGAAAAAGGCTTGAAGAAAATATGTATCAATGCAATAGATCATACGACACCTCACTCTGAATTTTCAAAACTTAGTAGATCATCTGTCCAACAAATTTTGGAGACAGAACATCTTTCGTTACCAGAGGAAACGATTTACGAGCTCGTCATGAGCTGGACGGACGAACAATGTCGACTGACGGGACTGGCAATACATGATCTGAATCGCCGGAAAGTGCTAGAAGATATGACTGGGAAAATAAGATTCCCTGTAATGGATTGTAAATACTTTGCAGAGAACGTAGCTAGCAGAGACATTCTGACTGACAGGGAGAAGGTTATCATATTCCAAAGTCTGTCAACCGGAAAGGATCAATGCTCGCCAGACTTCATACACCGTCGACGGCGCTCTCGTTTCAAGAAACGCGAGACCATAGATTATACCGATATAAACCTTAATACATGCCTTCCGTTGTCATTCAAAACTTCTTCTACACTTCTTCTACACGGAGTGACGATTCCAAGTGATAGCAGCACACGTTTCAGACAGGCAAACTTAGCTCTCAATGCCCATTTAACTTTGCTGAAGAAAAATCAAATTCTCTGTATATGTCCTGTTCTTCCCTCCAGCTACTCATCACATGAATATTTACTTGATCCGCCCCTGCACCTTCTACCTCAGCAATCCTATTCAGTCAGATTGAACATTATTAAGGACGACGATGACGACTCCAAGTTAAAAACGACAAAGAGCAGCGCCACCTTTGTGAAATTTACCGATCCTCTTGTCCAAGGCTCTTGCAAGATCGCGGGATTAGTTGTTTCTGAAACCAATAATGGAACAACACAGACAGAAAACCCAAAATTAGAGCGAGCACTTAGTTCTAACTCAGCATTTTATTAAGCTTCAAAATATTCCATGATTGAGTTGACAGTATTTTTCATGATGAAGCAGTGCCATTTTTATAGTTCTTTAATAAACTGATCTCAATTTTAAGCTATATCTTTACGTTTCATGTTTTATATTATTGTATTTATAAAAACTGCATGGCCGTACATAATCTTTAGACAGGACAAGACAAGAGAAAAAAGCGTATATTTGTCGAAGGAATCTTGTACCTGTGGTACCTGCTTGTTAGACGTCGTTCATTTGATGTTTTAGGTGTGTGTGAAAATACGTGTTGGTTAAGACCTTCTTGAAAGCGAAGTTTGGCTGGTAATGTTATCTGTTTCTCACGTCTTGGACATTATTTGGAATATTACTACATTTTTTTCTCATCAATGAAAAAATATCCGCACATTTACCCGTTCTGATATCACTCCGTTTCGCACCCGGAATGTTTGTCTCAATCCCTAATATGACTATATAATATAACATGTATATCATGTAGATCTAGATCTTCTCAGAACTGTCCCCTTGTTTTTAAATTCTTCAACTTTTAGTACCTTTGCAACATTACTGTATGTTTCTAAAAAGAATAGATTACTTTATTCCCAAGAATAAGTTCTAGTGTTCCATGTAATATTGTATGACCCATGCATTTAAAGGAAGGATGGAATCGGAGATTTTGAAAATAGCTTTCCCAAAAGATTGGATGAATTTCAATCTATTCTACTTTCCAGACATATGTAATTCGGTATATTTTTTGGTTTTTTTTTTTTTGCATTTTAAACAAATTCATATTTTATCCCTATATGGATCCCTTTTTACAGTGTGGTCACCATCTAGTGAGCGAAGTATCTTGACATTATATACTGCTCAAAAATAGTTTAGAATCTCTATACCTTTTAGTCAAATCACAAAGAGTAGAATGAAACTATTAAATTATTGATTAAGAATTCTTACAATCCGACCTGGTAAGTAAAAGATATCTCTATCGGAATCTGTCTGTCATTTGTTAAAAATATACCTTCCGGGAAACTATCGAGGATTTGCAAACAAGAGGCCCAAGGGGGCCACATCGCTCACCTGAGTTGCAGACAAAGGGTTAAAAGTCACAAAAATACTTCGAATCTACAGATCAAAGCCCTTGACATCCATATTTGTTGACCTATCGACGAGAAAAAAACAAACTTGGCAGAGGACCTTGAGTACTTGCTTGCAGCAAGGTTTCGTGAAATTCTGTGCAATGGTTGCAGAGGAGATTTCGAAAATGTGTCAGCCAATCAGAGTCCTCGGCGGCCATATTTGTTGACCGATCAGCACAAAATACACAATCTTGGTAGAGGATCTTGAGTACTTTCTTCCTGTAAAGTTTCATGAAATTCTGTGCAGTGTTTTTTTTTGCACTGAGAAGATGTTGAAAATGTGTTAGCCAATCAGAGCCCTCTGCGGCCATATTTGTTGACCAATCGGCAGGAAAACACAAACTTGGTAGAGGACCTTGAATACTTCCTTCCTGTAAAGTTTCATGAAATTCTGTGCGGCGGTTGCAGATTAGATGTCGAAAATGTGTTAGCCAATCAGAGCCCTCGGCAGCCATATTTGTTGACCGATCGGCACGAAAAACACAAACTTGGTAGAGGACCTTGAGTACTTCCTTCCTGTAAAGTTTCATGAAATTCTGTGCAGTAGTTGCAGAGGAGATGTCAAAAATGTGTCAGCCAATCAGAGCCCTCGGCGGCCATATTTGTTGAACGATCGGCACAAAAAACACAAACTTGGTAGAGGACCTTGAGTACTTCCTTCCTGTAAAGTTTTATGAAATTCTGTGCAACGGTTGCAGAGGAGATGTCGTAATGTGTCAGCCAATAAGAGCCCTCGGCGGCCATATTTGTTGACCGATCGGCACAAAAAAACACAAACTTGGTAGAGAACCTTTAGTACTTCCTTCCTGTAAAGTTTCATGAAATTCTGTGCAGCGGTTGCAGAGGAGATGTCAAAAATGTATCAGCCAATCAGAGCCCTCAGCGGCCATATTTGTTGACCGATCGGCACGAAAAAGCAAACTTATCAGAGGACGTTGTGTACTTTCTTACCATAAAGTTTCATGAAATTCTGTGCAGCGGTATCAGAGGAGATGTTGAAAATGTGTCAGCCAATCAGAGCCCTCGGCGACCATATTTGTTGACCGATCGGCACAACAAACACAAACTTGGTAGGGGACCTTGAGTACTTCCTTCCTGTAAAGTTTCATGAAATTCTGTGCAGCGGTTGCAGAGGAGATGTCGAAAAATGTGTCAGCCAATCACAGCCCTCGGCGGCCATATTTGTTGACCGATTGGCACGAAAAACACAAACTTGGTAGAGGACCTTGAGTATCTCCTTCCTGTAAAGTTTCATGAAATTCTGTGCATCAGTTCCAGAAGAGACGTTGAAAATATGTCAGCCAATCACAGCCCTCTGCGGCAATATTTGTTGACCGATCGGCACAAAAAACACAAACTTGGTAGAGAACCTTTAGTACTTCCTTCCTGTAAAGTTTCATGAAATTCTGTGCAGCGGTTGCAGAGGAGATGTCGAAAATGTGTCAGCCAATCAGAGCCTGTGGCGGCCATCTTTGATTTCAGATCGGCTCGAAAAACACAAACTTGGTAGAGGGCATTGAGTACTTGCTTCCTGTGAAGTTTCGTGAAATTCTGTGCTGCAGTTGCAGAGGAGACGTTGAAAATATGTCAGCCAATCACAGCCCTCGGCGGCCATATTTGTTGACCGATCGGCACAAAAAAAACACAAACTTGGTAGAGAACCTTTAGTACTTCCTTCCTGTAAAGTTTCATGAAATTCTTGCAGCGGTTGCAGAGGAGATGTCGAAAATGTGTCAGCCAATCAGAGCCTGTGGCGGCCATCTTTGATTTCAGATCGGCTCGAAAAACACAAACTTGGTAGAGGGCATTGAGTACTTGCTTCCTGTGAAGTTTCGTGAAATTCTGTGAAGCGGTTGCAGAGGAGATGTTGAAAATGTTAAAAGTTTACGCCAGACGGACGGACGGACGACGACGACAGACGGACGGACGACGGACGGCGCGCTATGACAATAGCTCACTTGAGCTTCGCTCAGGTGAGCTAAAAAGTGATAATTTTGAATTTTCCCCATTTTTGCATTTAAACCATTTCTTGTTGACTTCTGACCAAAATGGCATCGAAACACCATTATCACGAAGAAGACACTTTATGTCTCAAAATTACAGGGCAAAAAGACTTACATTGAAATTTAGGGCTTTATTCCGAAAATGTCTAAAAATTGTAGAAGACGGTGTGGTTATCATGGATTACAACCCTCCCGATTACCCAGAGGTCTCGAAGAACGCACACATGTGGTGTAAAATTAAATCCTCACTGTAAGATGAACATACAAACAGACAGCATGATGAAGGGGCCCAAGAAACAAACAGATGGATATTTAAATGGTCATTAAAAACAGAAGGCATACGAAATACAGTCCGTGCTCTGCCGGCTGTAGCGAGCTAATGCATGTGATCACCCGAGGAGCCCGACTGACATTCAGAGAGGACAGGTGGTCGGGGCCCTGTCTTCTCTAAAGAGGTTCGGACAGGGCCCGTCATGGAGTCCTGACGTCACAGTCAGTAGAGTGCAAATCTTAAGAATGCGCTGGTACAGTGCTTTAAATTAGTCCAGTACCAATGTTAAACGTCTTCAATTTGAATAGCATCATTTAAGAACAGATGAAATGGCAGCATGGACCAGACCTGCACGTTTACCCTCGTCAGTGATCCACAATTCTAAACAATGTAATATGCCAAAAAAGTATGAAAGTTACTATGTCGAAAAAGCGTACCGAAAAACGTAGCAGGATGGGTAGGATATGATGCTGCAGGACCCACTTTTTAGAAATTTCAAGAAATTTTGATAACAGAAATTTTCGAATGCGTTGGAGAAACGATCAACCGAAATCGATCGAACTTGGCTACATGTGTCCCCGGGGACTCCTGGTCCACCAGCAGCGACACTCACCAAGTGGTACAAATGTTAAACATCTTCAATTTGAATAACATCATGCACATTTAAGAACAGATAAATTGGCAGCATGGACCAGACATGCACGTTTCGGGTACTTAACCCTCGTCAGTGATCCTCAATTCTAAACAATGTAATAAGCCAATTGTCCGTCTAATGACAGAAGGATTATATCCACGGTATAAAAGGCGTTTTATGATTCTTACACAATTTCGATGGTAATTCTGTCTACGTCCGAATTTCAAAAGAAGTTGACAATATATATATTTTAAATTTCCAGAAAGTCTTTACTAGTTTGTGAAAGCGAAAACCTTGACCAAAAAGTGTCTTCGTACTTTGTAAATTTCTACTATGGAAATCAAAAACATCAGTACATGCTCTAGCATACCGGATGAGCTGTAGATACCATATGAAGGTAAACTAGGAACATCACCGTCAAGCAAGGAAAATTTACTATGTTGAATCCAAAATTATCTCTTTTGTCATACACACTTGTATGAACCTCTTTATTAACAATTTTGATATTTAGGTCCGAAAATGGTGTTTCTGTGTTTGTAACGTTTGCCTTGTTTAGAGTCAATTCTTGTGGATAAATAACATTTTTATACTTTTCAAAAGCAGGATTGTCGATAGTAAGAATATCATCCAGGTACCTAGAAGTACCAATGAAACATTTCGAATCATCATGTTTTCTTTGCTTTTGAAGATTTTGGATAGATTCTTTTTTATACGTATATCTGCAACAAGATGCGCACAATTAGTACCCATAGGGATCCCTACAACTTGCTTGTAGAGATTCTCACCAAATCTTACAGAAATGTTGTCCAAGAAGAAGGACAAGGCAACACAAAGGTCACAACATGTCCATGATTTGTGTGATATGTATTCTGTAGCGGAAAAGAAACCTTTTGATTCAGATATACAAATATAAGTTTTCCCCCCTCGATGAAAGCACCATTTAATGAGTTTGGACAATTGATTCTTAATTTTGTCGTGAGGAAGCGTGATGTACATATTTGAAAAGTCGTATGAAATAGGGTGGGGATCTCCTATCAGACCTGGTTGCAGTATCAACAACAAAACACCCGAAGCTAAAACAAAGAGAAGACGAGTACAGCAAGAGACGAAAAGGAGACATACGACATAGAAACATTAAACACAAAAGACTACACATAAACCAACGAGACCAATGGGCAACCGGTGCCGACTTAGGGCGGCCATCTGCTGCGCAAGTAACAAATAGTGTGGTTATCCTGGATTACGTGCGCAAGAAGCAAGAAGCAGGACTTGATATAAGTTTTTTTATGATCTGATGTAAGTTACTTTATTGTAGTTAAATACAAAAATTCGAATAGGTTTCTTATACTTAAAACAAATAAGAGGAGGTTCTAAAATCTCAAAATATTGAGGAACAGTACTTTGTACGCGACGATCCCGGAAAATATTAGAAATGCTAAAAAGATCGAAACTTTTTTAATAAATGGAATTGTTATGAATCGTCTTTTAGGGGAAGATAAAGTTTATTCTGAGCAAATGCGACTATGTCAATCAGTACTTCTTAAGAATGCAACCTCTGCTTCGTCCAAGATAGATTTCAATTGGACTGCTTGAACTGATGAGAGAGCATGAAGCAGTTCGTGCCTGCCGCCGTTGCGTGCAATAATTAGTAGATCTCTGAGGGTACGATGTATTCTAGCTCGGTTTCTGTTTCGTCTTTTTCGGTGTGACCTAAATTTTCCTTTTTACGTTGGGGCGGATTGAAAAGAAACGATACTTGGTTGTATTCCCAGCGATTTTCAATAAATATTTAAAATATGTGGGTTTTTATGATAAAATTGTTTTGTAAGTCTAGTTACTTCAATATACACAACTTTTTGCGCTATTCACTCATCCAGAACGCCATTATTTACATTTTCATGATTTGCACGAACTATGCAGTACTTACCAAGATATCTTGGTCCCCTTGTCCAGAGTCATAAATGATATTCTGACGTAGACCTTTTGTGCCATGACATACCAATTTATACGTTTGTCTTCCTTTGTGGAAGTTACCGATTGTGACCTTTCTACCGCTTTGAAGTGGCGGTGTGTTGCATGCAAGCAGGAGATGCTCACTCTTCCTGGGCACCTGATCTCACTCCAGGGAGTTCACTTCTCTTCAGATGGCAGATTTTTTGTTATTTCTGTTCCTTTGCCTTGGTTCTGGTTTTATCATGCTTTTGTATGCCCTTGGTTAGATGATTTTTCGATTAACGATATTGTACTTCTTAATAGGGATATGGTTTTGTAAATATTTGTCATTAATCTAGGTGAATTAAACAACGTGTTCGATAGAATATGATCTCACGAAGAAAAAAATCATAAAATTTGTCAAAATGTCTCCCTCCACAAATTGTCAAAATTAATCAAAGAACAGCGACATCAAGCAGTTGGAATGTTGGAAGATGGTCTACGTCATTCTGACTTTTCCGCGAAATTCCAAGAAACGCAAATCATTATTTCACGTTTAGGTAGCCGTCGCAAGATGATTGGATCAACCATCGGCCATTAAGACCGTGTGTAAGCACCACAGCCTAATGTGACGTCACATCTAAGTAATCTCTCTTCGGCTCACCCAACAGTAGCGTAAACGCATCAACAATAGGGTAAATGTGAGCGATACTGGTAGGAAACCTGCAGAAAACGGAAACAAGACTCGGCGGTCCTGCAAATGAATCAAAAATGGATATATTTGTGATTTTCTTATGCTACCTTTGCTTTTAGCAAAGGTATTGCGTAATGGTCATGTGATAAATTGAACATTTGTTTTATGAAATGATCTGTTCATGATCTGCATTAAATTCTAAATCATCCAAATATATAAATGTGTGTTTGTATGTATTAAATCTATTTCAGTTGATTTTAAATATGTAACATTTCTTTTTGGAGTCAGTATATTATCACCAGATCGTTAGCGGAGTCAACACATCAACTACATCTGTGCAACATTGTTCAAAAGGTAATCTCAACACTTACAACAAAAGCATAAGGGGGGAAATCATATTACTCTCTTGTAAGACTCACATGATTAGAGTACGCTAGCACAGTATGGGATCCTAACTATCAAACTGACAAAAAGAAACTGGAAATGGTACAACGTAGGGCCGCACGGTATGTTCTGAACAGATATTTCACAACACCTCATCTGTAACAGACATGCTACAACAGCCAGAGTGGAAAAACAGCAATTTTTCATAAAAATTACGCCACACAATCAGGTTAAGATTAATTTCATTGCTCTAAAAAGAGCTGGAACAATTTTTTTTTTTTTCGGTTTCAAGAAATAGGAGCCAAATAGGCGGTAACTGGTATAGCAGTCTTGCTAAAAATACTTTATGAGCAAAACTATTAAATTTTTCGGAAAAAAAATTATTCATAATCCAGTGTAATAAGAGTGGACAACCGACTGTATTAAGTTTCAATGAATAAAATTGTTAATTGCAAATTTTAATGGCAAAAAAGCCTTGAAAAACAGGCGGCCATTTCATTGTCCTCTACCGGCAGGCCAATGTCAGACTGTCCTTAATTAACTGTAAATACTTTTTTAAAAAGATTCTTTTAATTCCGCACATCCCAACGTGACAGAATACCGAGTCGACTGAGATGATGACGGGGCCCACTGACTGGTAGTATATAAGTAAGTAGAAGAGCAGTCTTATTAAACTTCAGCTCTCTTTATTTCGTAAACTACGTAGAGATCTAACAACGATCGATCGGAGGTCGTGTTCTATGAATTTTCTCATTTCTATGTAGTTTACGAAATAAAGAGAGTTGAATTTTAATTAGATTCCATTGAATTGAATTTTATTCAGGCTTACTCAATCATAACACATATATCACAGTAAAATAACACATAGGAAATAAAAGTTGGTACATAAAAGCTCACAGAAGCACGTGTTATATCACAGATTTAGGTATCACATAAATCATCACAGGAATTAATTTTCCAAATTAAATGAGTTAAAGAAGATCCTGACGATAATCACAACAATAAAGCACCATGTTGAGCATAGCCGGATAAAGATACATTTACTGATAAACAAAACAGGTTGATTTATCAACTATGTTCTAAAATACTTTAGAATGTTTTTCCGGTATATATGTATAGCACATCATATTAGGCACTATAAAAACATATGTTATAAACATGAATGTGACATGGCTAGAGTAAGACCTCGGATGATGTTAAACATCTTCAAATTAAATAGCATCATTAAAGAACAGATGAATTAGCAGCATGGACCTGACATGCACGTTTCGGGTACTTAACCCTCGCCAGTGATCCTCAATCTGAGCAATGTAATATACCCAAAGAGTGTGAAAATCATTATGTCCGAAAACGTACCTAAAATCGTATATGATGCTACAGGACCCACGTTTTAGAAATTTCAAGATTTTTTTTTTATAACAGAAATTTTCGAATGCGTTGAAGAGACAGACGATCAACCGAATTTGGTCGTACTTGGCTACATGTGTCCTCAGGGACTCCTGGTCCACCAGCAGTGACACTCGCCAAGTGGTTCAAATGTTAAACGTCTTCAAATTTAATAGCATCATTTAAGAACAGATGATTTTGCAGCATGGACCAGACATACACGTTTCGGGTACTTAACCCTCGTCAGTGATCCTCAATCTAAACAATGCAATATGTCCAAAGAGTGTGAAAATCATGTGCCCTCGGGGACTCCTGGTCCACCAGCAGTGACACTCACCCAGTGTTTTAAATGTTTAACGTCTTCTATATTAGCATCATTTAAGAACAGATGAATTTGCAGCATGGACTAGACATGCACGTTTCGAGTACTTAACCCTTGTCAGTGATCCTAAATCTAAGTTTTTTACCATGTAATATGTCCAAAGAGTGTGAAAATCATTATGTCCAAAAATGTACCTAAAAACGTAGGAGGTAACTTTCAAGGTAACTCTCACCCGAGCTCGTAGGTCAGTAGAAAGATGACACTATCAGCTGTTTATCATTAGGTATTTCAATTTTCACGGCAATCAGTTCGACTGATTTGCTGGAAAATATCTCTGACGATGTTATAATAGTGATGTGCGGACGGCTATGAGCAACCCATGGTTGTCTGTGTTCGTTTGGTAGAAGAGTAGAAATTTTTTTAACTTTTTTCGCCTTTAATATCCCAACTAGTAATAAAAAGACATAAATTCATACCTTGCAATTTTTGATTTCATATTGCAAAAAATAAAATCATAGTTTCTTGCCATCAGTTTACATTCTACTTTTTCATTAAAATTCAGCGTCAAATTTCTGTAGATAAAAATTGTTAATCCATATTTTACTGCCACATACGAGATTAATCTAATTTAACCAATTGTATAAAGTGTAAATACTTATCATATATACATTTATATAACTAAATTCCACTTTCTTTCTTTTATTTATTTAAATTAGCCAATTATAATCTTAATTCAAATTTTAAATTCCAAATCTTAATTAGAAATTACTGGTGTCGGGACACGGATTGGTGATAGGGCCTTAAACCATTTCTGAATCAACCCATCACATTAGTACCATAAAATGCTCTACCTATGGTGCTCCGAAGCCGGAGGAACTTACTGATGAGCGAAAACAACGCCCCATCCCAGCCCCCACCCCTCTTCTGCAAGGAAATTTTCATGAAACCTTTTTATCTGAAAGAGCATAAAGAAAAAGATTGGTTTCGGAGGATCAAAGAGGGGTTGCTTTCATTTACCTCGACCAATCAAAGACCACTCGTCCAACGTCCTAAACTGTTCTTGTTTGAACTATAATCCAGTCGAAACACTCTTGACCAAACTTTTGCAGAGATAGTTCGAGCTAATTCTTTCAACGATGCCAACTTCAGATCATGATACAGTGGCAGGGACAAAGCTTCATTATGGAGATTTTGTTGTCATATTTGTATACTTTATTTTTGTTCTATTTGTTGGACTATGGGTTAGTACCTCGCAGTGACATAAGTTGGGGAGGGGGGGGGGGGGGGGGGGGTTAGGTGTTGCATTTCATTTTTGGCCAGATTTCAAAGCAATGTTGGGTCTATGGTTTAACTTTCTGTCTGTATGTCTGTCTTAAATATTTTGGTTAATGTTTCTTGTTGAAGTAAAATCTTGGTACTAAGTGCAGTAGAAACATAATACGTAACACTGTGCATGTAGGTTGCCCATAAAGAAAAGGGGATGATCTCCAGCATGACCACCCTGCACCCATCCAGCGAAACAAACCCACAAGAAAGTGATACATAAATGACATCGGACAAAACTACAAAACACAAAAAGTACACGACAAAAATCACTAGAACATCGTACAAAACAATCGAAACAGACGTACAAATTAACATCAAACATTAATGACAACACATAAAAGAAAGGAGACCAATGTGCACCGTCGCCAACTTTGGATGGCCATCTGCTATATGCAAATGGTGTGGCTATTCGGATTACGTGTGTACAACCCTCCCACTTATCCGGGTACACGGAGGTCTCCATAGACGCATTTATAGTTGTATAAACATAAAACTTCTCACTGTAAGGTGATGTCACAAACAAATTAAGACAGTTCAACACAGCGACCTTTTGTAACACAAATTCTATGTAAAAGGATCTAAATAATTCTATGGCATGCGTATAACAGTCTGTGCTCTGCTGGATGAAGCGAGCTCAAGATTATTAACCTGAGAAGTCTGACCAACTTCAGACAGGACAGAGAATCAGGACCCAGTCTTCCCTGGCGAGAATTAAATAAGGTCTTTCAAATTATGCCATAAAATTTGACCTAGTG
The DNA here is from genome assembly GCA_028142955.1 of Pinctada fucata. Lineage (NCBI taxonomy): Eukaryota > Metazoa > Mollusca > Bivalvia > Pterioida > Pteriidae > Pinctada > Pinctada fucata. The sequence goes on from AP027109.1 coordinate 49,276,114, forward strand.
ACCTTGACCTTGGAATTTGACTTGGTAAAAGATTTAGGTTATAGTTTCTGGTTTAAGCAAAATCGAAGGAAAAGTAATATTAGTATGCAGTAGAAACATAATACATGTATCACACATTGACCTTTCAAATGATGCAGTAACATTTGACCTAGTAACCTTGACCAAGGAATTTGACCTAGTTGAATAGTTGGTTAAACATTGGTTTTATACATGTAGGTTGCCCATAACAAGACCTTTGAATATATGCCATAATATTTGACCTAGTGACCTTGACCTTGGACTTTGACCTAGTTAAACCTAAAAAGTTTTAACTTAAGTTTTGGCTGAAGCAAAAACACAGCTACTGTATGCATTAGAATCATAATATAATATGAATCAAGGCAAAGCCTTTTTGTGCGAGCGGAGAGAAAATAGATATGATTATATAAAATAAAAAAAATCTTTCTTTTTAATTTTTAATATGATGGTTTATCTTATCTTACAAAACTTTCTATTTGATGATTGCCAAAAAAGGTAGTATAAGGCGAGTGGAAACACGGAAGCATTTGTAAACTTGATCTAGACCAGCAGATGAACATTTTAAGGGGGGGGGGGGGGGGGGCTTAAAAAATATAGTTCTTTAAAAACATGGTTCTTTATAATTCATTTTTATTTTGTAAGAATAATGTTTAGGCTAGCTGAAAATAAATTACTTAAGAACAAAAGAAAAAACAAACATATTTCGACTTCTGACAGTACGAAACCACCCGAGACGAGAAAAGCAATCAGAGCGAAACGTCTCGTTTAAAACCGGAAATGTCGGATTTCCCGTGGTTACGCCACTTTGTTGATGCTTTATCGTTACCTGATTTACGAAAAATATTTTCAATAAATTTAACTTATAAACAAAAATTGAGTATAACATATACGTCTACTTGGAGTCGAAAAAAATTTTAAATGGCAATATCCAGCATCTCCGCAGCAACTCTGTCTGCGAGGGGACGAAAGTTTTTGAAAGCATAGTAGTACATTCTCATTCTTTGATTCAGCATATTTTCTCAGTAAGATTAGCAACCCCAGCCGAGCGCGCCGATAGCGGCGAATTCGCCGAAAATCGATACCTCACTTTTTAAAATTAAGATTACAGTAACTTCTACCCAACCAATTTTCATTATTTATGTACCATTTTGAAGCTAATAATCTAAAGTTTCTGAATATGTAATCGTTTTGATATTTTGTTCTGTCTAAATAACGTTTTAGACGAGTTATTTGCAATACACAGCTAAGAATTACGCATCGCCGATTTCGGCGCCTAAAACACTAAGCTCTTGTCACATATGTTACACGTGAAAGGATTTCCGCGGGGTCAAATCTCCATTAATATGCATGAAATTTACAGACCAAACAGGTGAGAAAATTACCTGGATGAAGCCACCTTCAAAATTAAAATATGTTGACCATGACCGGAGCTACAAGCGTGAAAAGTTAATCAACAAGTACGTGAATACTATAAGGTAAGTCAATATTTTGAATACATATTCTTGTAGAGAAAAATCTAAATTTTCTTTTGGTATATATATTAATAATATTTTGTATTATTTAGCACCGCGCAAACGGGAGTCAAAGGTCAAGTTCATTCAAAAACTCGCACGGCGCCTCCACGCACCTGTTTACATTATGTAAACAAACGGCGCCATATTGGATTTTCCGTGCCGGCGCCTTGAATTTGATAAATTACTCAATTGAAAAATCGTTAATAACTCTAATAAAGTAATTAAATGTTATAGACAATGTTTATGAATACATAGTTAATCAAAATATGTATTTAGAAAGTAATTATATACAATTAAAACGCCAAACAGTTACATTGCCGCGGACGCGTCACTGCAGCATTGAAATATGAATGTATTATGTTATTCACAAAATCAAGGGAATAATTTGGGTTTAAGGGGTTGGACTGGAGAGAAACACTGGACTTACGTCCGTATGGGATCCTTTGTCCAATTTTTTTTTAAATTTCGGACTTAGAAAAAAATTACAAGCCGTCTATTTTAATTAACAACCCACTGCCTTATTCCCGTACCCCCTCTCCAACATTCATTTTGTAATATTTGTATAGTAGTGGCTGTGGACATTAAATAATTGGGTTTATAGGATGGACTAGAAAAAATCAATGGGACCGAGGAACCCTGCCCATTTTCTTAAAATTACGGACTTGGAAATTTTCACAACCGGCCTTATTTCCAAACATCCCCCGGTCATTCAGTTAAAATAAATTCAGCAAGAATGATAGATGGACGGACTTACGATCGCAGGGGATTCCCCGACTTAAAAAATTAATAATTTTTTTTTTCAATTTCAAAATAAACTTATAAGTTTGAAAGCCTCCTTTGAAAGTTTAACCCGAACCCCCCCCCCCCCCTTTCTAATGTTGAGACTTTGATTTTTTTTTTAAATTTAAACCAATCATTTAATTTCAGTTGGTTAAATCGACATAGCTATTAAAACATTTATAGATAGGGATTATTTTATTTTTCAAATGTAATTGAAAGGGAAACATTGGGCAAACATTTTTTTTTTCACTTTTTAGGCCTTAATGCCCCCCCCCCCCCCACCCCTACCCCTCCTCTCCCTATTTATGTTATCATGGGTATTTAAGAACTCCATGACTATAGATCTATTATACTAGCAACCTCAAACATATAGTAAAAGTGCTTTTACATGTATTAGTTGGGGCTGTAATTTGAAACTTTCATTATCCCCCCCCCCTGCAAAGAAAGAAAGTTTAGAAAATACCTCCTATGTCTGTTTTTATGAGAGAAAAAAACTTCAAACTTTAAACATATCTATTTTATTCATTTCAGTCTCTCAGGTTTCTCCATCCAAATTCAATTTGTACTGGCAGTGCTTTCAGTGGCATATAAGAGAATGGAGACATATCCTGGGTCATTCTAAATCCTTGAGCCTCTCTGTGAATTTTAAGCTACAGCTGTACAAACGGAAAACATCACAAATGGACCTATACTTTATGATAGCAGATTTCAAGACATTTTAAAGTACCTTTCTTTACTTCATCCAGATTGTGAACAAATCAATGCAGGGAATTATAGACAAACTTTGTAGCATTGCAAGAGTCAAGAAAACAGTACACTACAGGAATTTATTGATAAGCAATTTGCATTTGAGACTCTATCTTCAAGAAATGGTGAGGAAAAAAAATGTTTGGACCCTCTCTCTCTTCCAAGTGTGTACCCATCATCTCCAGTATGCAAAGGCAAGGACTGTGCACTGTTACATGAAGAGACCATGATGGGTGATTCAGTATGGCTTACTCATGACAAGGGAAAGACTAGTGACAAAATTAAGACACCTTGTGTTGTAACAAACCTTAATATACATGTAATTACACTGCATGTATAGTTGAGCGTCTCAGAATAGTGTTAAATAGCATAGTTAATGTAGATATCTAGAATTATGGTACATGTATTAACTATCTCAGATAATAATTACATGTACACATATCTGTGATATTTATTTAGAATATTATCTGAATCCTGATATTTCAGAAAGCGTAAGAGATATGATTTTCGATAAAATAATTATGAAAATTGATATATTATGTGGTTCTATATGTATTGATTAACCTATTTCTTGCAAATATTTTGGATTGTTTACAGCAACTACTCTATTGAAGGGTATTAAAGAATTTCCATTAACTCTAAAAGAGTTTATATCTCAAAATTGAGTCTTTGAATAAACATACTTTGAATGTTTCAATAAAATGATCAGATGACACTACAATTCAGCAATATAGTCTTATTTAATGAAGTGATATAGAGAAACAAACATCAGAATTGGAAAGAGAAGAAAATTTCCATTAAGATTGGAAAATTTGGTGTGGTTATCTTAAAAAACAAAAAAAATATGGCAGTTTTTGTGTAAAATCTTGTTTCGACGGTGCCGCGAACAGCATCTCGAAGACTGCGTTTTAGTGCAGGAAAAATTCCCCGAAAGCATCGAAATTTTGGGACTTCAAATTGTCATAACTTTGGTTCTAGTAAAGATATCTGAACAAAGTAAAGTGTTTTGTGTAGGTTTTTCAAAGCTCTATCCAATTAAACTGGTTGTAGAACACTTAGAGAACTTTGAAAATTTCACCTGGGGTTGCTAGTAAGATATGTGTATACGCGTTACCATAAGGGCGAGCTTCGCTCGCAAAGGCCCTTCGGGCCTTTGCAGCGAGCTCCGCTCGCTATTACAAATGACAAGACCTCTCAGTTCATGCATTAACATTTGACCTAGTGACCTTGACCTTGGAACTTGACTTAGTTAAATATTTTGGTAAAAGCCTCTGGTTTAAGCGAAATCAAAGGAACTGTATGCAGTAGAAAATTAATATTATACAGTGGAATCTGCTTATTTGGGTTGACCATTTGTCAAGTTAATCAAAGTCGATTAGCTTAATATTCAAATAAGCAACTTGACAATTTCCGAAACTAATTATGCTAATCGGGTCGTCTAATTCACATAACATTAACAAATCAATGTACAAGGTGAAGTAGGGAATTTCAAGATGAGTTTTCCTTTTTCACATGTGTACAATACAAATTTTAAAACATGTATACGTCTTGATGGTACTTTTGAGAGTAAAAAAAAATTCAGTTTCCATTTAGTAGAGTCCTTTTGACTTATCCATAAAAAAATTGAATGCAGAATTACTTTTGAAGAGGTGAAGAAACTTATCGATTTTGAGTTGAAGGGTCAAGTTCACTGTTTGGAAAAATACAATTAAAGTATTAGTGGCTCAAATGTGCTCTTTACATACCATAGAAGGACTTGAAAATACATGTAAAATATTGGTTTCCAGATTAATTTACTCAACAATCCTTTACCCGTTCAAACTAAAATTGAAATACGGATACTGAGAAGGAAAGGAAACACCTACTGATTTTAGGATCAATAGTCCAAAGGTCAAAGTTGTTTTTCCTTTCATTGCAAGGTTCTCTGATTGTTGTTTCAAGAGTCAAACTAGTCTACAGTAGGGGGAATATGTTTTATAAGCATTCTCTGACCAAATTTTCATGAAAATTTTTGTCATTTTAGAGAAGACAGGGTTTTATTTCATGTTCATACATATTTTACCTCTGCTACTTAAAAAAAGAAGCTGAACCAATTCTGATGAAACTTGTTTACTTAATTTGCTCAAGGAACTTAAGGTCCTCTACAAGTGCTATTGCTTCTAATCGTGCCTATATCTAGCCACAAATGGTAATATAGTATTTGGGCAACATCTTTAAATACAGTGTAGGGGGAGATTTTATCTCATTTAAAGACATTTATATAATTTGAATTACTATTTTAACAGACATCAAGGAAGAACAGAGGATCAGCAGGTGGATATTTCCTGGCAGGGAGGAACATGCACTGGATACCTGTATGTGGAAAAGTTATAGCCTCACTCAAACAAATAAATTTGTCCTTTATAAATAACTCTAAATGTACACTTCATCATTTAATAATCATCTTATTTATGCTTGTAATACATGTACATCCTCATTGAAGAGCATATTTGTATTTGCTTTAAGACTATAGGAATTTCATGAAGACTTTCATTTCTTATTTTGACTTGATTCCAATATAAAGTATATATACAGCTCACCCAGTGAAATGAAGGAAAGGCTTTGCTATGTATACCCAAGCTTAAAGGCTTAAGGCTCTACCACGATTTTGCCGACCAGAACAAGTGAATGACATCATCCTTGACGTTGTAATTTTTTGGACTGTTCTGGTAGGCAAAATCGTTCTATGAAAAGACAAAAGTGAACCGTATGGACATAAGCATCAAAGGGTCTATTGAGATTTTAGTACTACATTTGTATCTGTCAGAAAACAAACTCACACTAATAGTAAATTAAAAGTGTGTCAGACTAATTACACATCTTTTGTATTTTGCAGGTAGGAGCCTCTCTCTTTGCCAGTAACATAGGGAGCATACATTTTGTTGGTTTGGCTGGTTCAGGAGCAGCATCAGGGATAGGAGTTGGTCTGTATGAACTCAATGTAAGTACAAAGTCAGGGTTTTTTTGTCCCCCTTTTTGGAGCCGTTATTCGAAAAATTCCCAATGAAAAATAGTATCTTTTTTACCAGTTGTGGCTCTAGGATTTCCCACTCACATATAGATCGAAGAATTATCACTGAAATTAGTGAAATTTACTGGTTCAAAAGTAGCAAATTTACTAATTATTTGCCATATTGTTGTAAGCATAAGAACTTAAATCATATTTAAAAGAAAATTATTTGATTAAACATTCAATTCTGAACTTTTGATTGTATAAACTGTCATTTTACATTTATAATATTAATACTTCCCAAAACATTCCCAAAAGTCGTTTATTTTCCCAATTGCATGGGCCCCGACTCCATTCCCAAATTACTGAAACAAATCACTGAAAGTAAAGTACAAAACCGGATCCAGAGGGTACAATATTAAGTTATAACCATTCCTTCACTGACATACACACAACCTTCCCCATTCATTCAGATTGTGATGATCTTCTCCATTACAGATTATGACTTGCCTGTAACAACATTATTTATATTCAGATTTTTCATGTTGCCTACAAAACAAGAGGTTCCAAATATCTGTTGATTTGGTAGTCACATTTACTGGTATATCAGGCTTCAGTGTACTGGATATACTTTATTCTGGCATTAGATACTCAAGATCTCAGTGTCATCAGTGCTTGGACTCCTGATACTGAAGAGTCTGGTCACTTTGATATTATCATTCAGAAATCTTTATGATATTTGATATAATGTATAATAGTTAAAATTTTGTTTGATACATGTTCTTAATTTTATGTTCAGGTAACAAATCATTATTGAATATATTCATTAGTTAATAAAAAGTTCATCTATTGCAGGCACTATACATATTAATGGTATTGGGATACTTCTTTCTGCCAGTGTACATTGCATCTGGGGTGAGTGAAATTTATTGACAGGATAAATATTCATTGTATTTAACAGTTCTGAACTGGTTCTCAGATCTTTGTTCCCTTAAGTGAGCTATTTCATGAGGGCCCAAGGGAAATAATGTCACCTAATGCTTTTAACTCAATTCAGAACTTCATATAAATATGCTTTATTTTATGTTAATCTAGTACATCTGTACTTGTAATGATATTTTTAAATGTATCTACATTGTACAGATAAAATCGAGAAATTATTATAAGTGGACTGAAAGTAGATTATGCATAAACATATTCTATCGGTTCAACTTAATTATCATTGATATCATATTTGTAACACATAATTAATTTCAAATATAAAGTACAAGTAATCTCCTAATTCTTTAGGTTTACACAATGCCAGAGTATATGAAGAGAAGATTTGGTGGACAGCGCATACAGATATACCTGGCTGTTTTAGCTCTACTGGTCTATATCTTCACCAAGATATCTGTAAGTTCTATACTTTATATGTAGAAATATTTCGCTATCTTTGTATTAAACTTTTGCCACCAGCTTTGTATCGTGAATTCATTAGGAGGTCAAACCTATGATTTTGTTGTAAATAAATGGAAAAGTAAAAATTTTGGCAAATTACAGAGGACGTCTAGTCCTGAACCCCCCCCCCCCCCCCCCCCCCCCCGATGTGGTTATCTAAAAAAAATTGAATTACTTTAAATAAATTTTCACAGAGATATTGCATTTATTGCATGAAATGCACCAACACGCATTACATGTACAATAAACATTAAATGCATAAATGTTCTCTATTTACGTAAATGTATTCTTTTCTCAATTTTCTTAAAATCATAGGCTGGACCCCTTTCCCTATGCGGAGTTTGAAACACCACCCCCCCCCCCCCCCCATTAACTAAACACCTTCTCCTGGAAAAAAAAGGAAAATGATTGAGTGTTTTATCAAAACAAATATTATTAAAATACATATAATATGATTACAGGCAGACTTGTATGCAGGTGCCATTTTTATTGAGCAGTCGTTGAGATGGGACATATATGGTGCTATCACACTTCTCTTAGGAGTTGCTGCTATATTTACAATCACAGGTATGAAATGTTGTTGTACATGTAAATTGTTGCATTAGCATTTTTATGCCCTGTAATCTAAGATTTTAGGGCGTATGCTAGTAGTTAATTATACCTTAATAGCTTGATGTGATGAAAGTTCAAACAGCTAATGCCATACCCTCGGTGTTGTTGGTGTTTTTGTTTGTTGACAAACTTTAACCTTGGCTATAGCTCTTGAACTATAAGGGGTAGGGCTTTGATAATGCACATGTAGATACCATGTGACGAGACCTTTCATTTGAGAACATGACCTTGTTCTTAGACTGATCTACTTTTCAGAAACTTTAACCTTGACTATATCTCATAAGTTGTATGGGGTAGGTCTTTTATATTTCACATTTAGATACTTTGTGATGAGATCTTTCATTTGGGACAATGTCCTTTGACCTAGTAAACTTGACCTTGGACTTTGACCTACTTTTCAGGAACTTTAACCAAGGCCATATCTCTTGAGCAATGAGGAATATGGCTTAGATATTTCACATGTAGATGCATTGTGACAATACTTAGATGCCTTGTGACGAGACTTTTCATTTGAGACCATGGCGTTTGACCTAATGACCTTGACCTTTAACTTTGACCTTCTTTTCAAAAACTTTAACCTGGGCTATATATCTTGAACTATGAGGGATAGGGCTTGATATTTTACATGTTGATACCTTTTGACCAGACCTTTCATTTGCGACCATGACCTTATGACCTTTAACTTGACCTACTTTTCACAACTTTAACCTGGTCTTTATCCTTAACTCTAAGGGAAATGGCTTTGATATGTCATGACTATTAACTGAGTGACCTTGACCTTTACCTTCAACTTACTTTTCAATAAATCATACTTTAGCTGTATCAAGACTCCTCATGACATACTTTTTAGATCTTAGAATTTATTTGATCTCTGACAAAAACCTGCTATTGCAATTTGTGCAATCTTTAATTACCCTATGTTTGGTCTTTCCATTTGTCTATATGTTTGTCTGCAAAAAAACTTTAACCTTTGCCATTATTTTTTAATAGTAAGTGATAGGGCTTTCACATCTGTATTCCTTTCCATGAATACCTTTTGACATGACCTTTGGGTTTGACATACTTTGCAAAAACTTTAACCTTGGTAATAGTTTTTGAATGGTAAGTGATAGAGCCTACATATTTCACATGTGTAATTCTTGAGACAAGACCTTTCCTTGGATACCAGAATTTTTATCTTGATCTCAGGGTGTGACCCTCTTTTTATATTACAGCTGTTTTATGGACAAATATGCTGGTGGTTAATTTTTTGTTTCACAAACACATTTTTTTTATTATTGAACTTTGAAATAAATATTAATTCGAACCAAAAATACACTTGACATTGTATTTTCTTAATCCTGCAGCAATAAGAGCTGATTCTGAAATTTAAGTGCCAACAGTAACTGATACTGTATGGAAATAGAGGAGTTAATCACACACCATGTACTGTGAATGATTGAAATTACTCCATATTGGTATTGTTTCTTCTATCCTTTGTCATCATTGTTAATATTCCTGTCATTTGATGTATACCTTTAAGTCATAATTATACACTAATACTTTAGGAGGCCTAACAGCCGTCATATGGACAGACTTTATACAGACAATCATCATGATCATAGGAGCTTTTGTTTTGATGATTCTTAGTGAGTACACTTATACTTTATATTGTCTTTGATATTAAATCTAGATAATTTTTAAGAACAAGTCCAAATAAGAATTAGGCATGGATGATACACAAACTTTTGTGCAGAACTTTTTATTCCTGTTTTGAGACATATGGGTGGTACAAACAAACAGAATGAAATTCATTTCTCAAGGTTTGGATGGTGAAGCGAGATATTCACCTCATGTTTTATAAAGGATTATGAAGAGAAAAAATGGCGGGAAAATTATCCTTATATAATTCAACCAAATTTGCAACCCCAGTAACTTTCTTCATCATCCAAGTATGAGGAAAATTACTTCAGAACATTCATATGGAGGCTGATCTGAACACATTTCAAAAGAAAAAGTTCAGCAAAAATTTTAGGGTTTTTCAACTGCCTGATCCTTACGTGGACCTATACTTAAGATTTGGAATGTCAAGATGAGTATGTAAATGCATACAATCATGTAGTTTTAACTTCATTTGTGTACATATTTTGTAATACATGTACATGTGATGGTCATTTAATGCGAAGATCAACAGGTCCTGTAGTTTTCAATGATATCATAACATTTTCTACTAGGTTTTAATGAAGTAGGAGGCCTGAGTGGTATGATAGAGAAATACCCTGATGCCATCGCTAATTCTTCACGCTACTCTAACTTATCTTGTGGCAAACCACGTGAAGATTTCATGCATTTATTCAGAGATGCTAGAACCGGAGATTTTCCTTGGCCAGGCCTAATTGGGATATCTATAAACTCCATATGGTACTGGTGCTCAGATCAGGTGGGTATTATGGAGTGCTTACAGTAAATATGATCATACAATTCATAGAATGAGGAAAATCTTAAAGTCATTGTAGGAAAATACATTGTATGTGTTTTTATGCTGCGGGACAAATGTTTCTATTTTAAAGCACTTCAAGGTGTACTGTGTACCTTTCCATCTTATGTATACTTTTAATCTTCAAAGTCAGATTATTTTATAATGAAGTAAAAGTCTCCTTAACATGCATCAAGTCAAGTTTATCTGAAAAATTAAATTGCAAATTATTTTGGGGGTTGATCTGAAATAAAAAAAATCTGAATTTGTATAGGTGATTGTTCAGCGAGCACTGGCCGGCAAGTCATATGACCATGGTAAAGCAGGTACCATAGAATGTGGCTACTTTAAGATTTTACCATTGTTTTTACTGGTGTTCCCAGGAATGATTGCCAGGATACTGTTTCCAGGTAAGTTATATTATCAGTAATATTCATTTGAGCACAAAGTGATATCTACATTTATCCAAGCTTACTTTGATAATGTTCAATATTATATAACCAGGATGTAACGTCAATTCTGATTGGCTGATGCACAAGTCGTTATTTTCCGATAATGTCCGCTGGCGGAAGATAATGACTCGGTGTGGTATTTTTCCTGATTTTAGTATTTACGATAAAAAATGAAAAACGGGTCATTCGTTTATTCGTTAATATTATATAACTAGGATGTAACGTCGATTCTGATTGGCTGACGCGCGAGTCATTATTTTCCGATAATGACCGCTGACGGAAGATAATGACTCGGTGTGGTATTTGTCCTGATTTCAGTATTTTCGAAAAGAATTTTTTTTAGTTATTTTGTTAAATATCAAAAGTTTAGATATACTTTTTACAAAAAAAAATTGCAATTAATTGTTGAATTCTTGATGAAAGATTTTGTGTATACGTTTTGTATATTGTTTTGAATCATTATTTTAATCATATACTGTATAGTCTAACTATTCCTTATATAATATAACAAATAAGGACTTGGCCTCGGTCATTATGTCATTATAATGACCCGATGATATTTGTAATATCGACCTCGGCCTTCGGCCTCGGTCAATATTACAAATATCATCGGGTCATTATAATGACATAATGACCTCGACCAAGTCCATATTTGTATAATATTACAAGTTTAGATAGACTTTTATAAAAAAAAGTGCATTTGTTGAATTCTTTATCAAAAATTATTTTGTTCATATTGCTTTGAATCATTTTTTAAATGGTATTAAGTCATATGGGTTGTTATATAATATAATAAATAAGAACTTGGCTTCAGTAATTATGTCAGTGATGACCTGATGAGATTTGTAATATCAACCTCGGCCTTCGGCCTCAGTCAATGTTACAAATCTCATCGAGTCATTATAATGACATAATTACCTTGACCAAGCCAATATTTGTATAATAACACAGTTTTGTTGTTCTTTGTACATGTACCTTTCATCTCTAGATAAACTTTTATAACATTTAAGAAACTTTCAAAGTCTCAAAATCCACAAAACCTTCTGGTTTTACATTATTCCATGACACCACAGGTGGAACAGATTTATCTGTTATAGGAGATATATCTCATATTCTTTTTGATTTTCATTCCAAGTAGAAACTCTACAATAGAAAAATATCTAGTACAAATATTCTCATTCCAGTTGAAATGTAAGTCAGTGTTGTTTGCAATATAGATATGAGAGGTCACCATATTATGCTTTGTAGGGCACTATTATATTGCATCTTTTTTGTCCAGTATAGGTTTTCCCATTTACTAGATGTCCATATAGTAAAAATGCTAAGTCAGCACAGTGTAAGTTAATTATGTGAATGTTTGCCTCCTAAACTTTTTCATGTCTGCTTGTACGTCCCAAAGCATATTGACTGTCATACAGTTACAGAGTTACTCTCCATTTTGTACATAACCTTATATGAACTTATTAGAAATCATCAAAATTTGATGGAGACAAGTTGAAAAACTCAAAAAATATATATGAATATCTCAGATGGCAAGTAACTTTGTAATTTGTAAATTATCAACTGAAGGATCGCAAATGTCTGATATCCCTTCAAAGAAAAATTTGGAGGTGATACAGCAACAGTTCTGTGTGTCTGTTTATTTGTCATTTTGTTTGTATTTGTATGTCCAACAAACTAAACAAACTAAAAATTGTATTATCACCATACCTTCTACATATGTTGGCTCTTGGGAGAGGATGAACCTTATTGATTTTCTAGGTCAAAGGTCATGGTCACTAAGGACATAACAGGAAGAAACTTGTGAGCATAATAGGAAAATGCACAATTGAAAAATCTTTGTGAACACAATAGAAGGACAACTAAAAGGTATAGAATCACCAAACCTTCCATAAATGTTGGCTGTTGGAAGAAGATGAACCCTATTGATTATCATGGTCAAAGGTCAAGGTCACTATTGACATGATAAGAAAAACTTAGTAAACCAAATAGAAACAAACTAGGAGGTGTAGAATCAACAAACCTTGCACAATTGTTTGCCATGGGAAGAGAATAAATCAAGGTAAATTATCAAGGTCACATTGGACAATATGAGAAAAAACCTTGTGAACACATAGGAAGACATACCAAAAGGCCTAGAATCATCACACCTTCTTTAGATCTTTACATTAGAGAAAGAATTAGTTCTGTTGATTTGATTAAAATCAAAGGTCAAGGTCAAAATGGTCTTTAAAGGAAAAATCTTATGAACAAAATAGAAATTGAAAATTTTAGGATCACAAAATCTGCCGAAAAGTAGGCTTTTGAGATGAACCCTATTGATTTTCAGGATCAAATGTCAAGGTCACTGTATTTGGGCTGTCAAATTTTACTTTCTTTTACTTTCAACGAAGTTTGGGAGATGTCATACTTCATGCTACCTTGGTTATACATGTTATAACGACATCATAATCAGATGGCCAGTCTAAAAAAAAAGCTTTGGTTATTATGTCATAATGTAAAAGCTTTCCAGAGGGTGTGATATCAAACATTTGGTGATCCAGGTATTGATGAATTGAATGGAATGGAAAATATATAAGCTTAGCTGACAATTGTGTTTAACAGCTTTGGGGTATTAACTCAAACAGGTCAAGTCATTGACATTATTAATCATAATTGAAATACAAGCATCATGATTTTGATTTAAGATGAAAGCTCCCATTTTCTTACAATATAATGTACATTACATGTACCAAAAATGTACTTACTTTGCATGCCAGTACATGTTATAGAACACTTACTTTCTACTGTGATTGATATGATTTGTCAATATTTTTTAAAAACTACCAAACACATATAGTATTACTTAGTTTGACTAAATACAAACAAACTGTTTGCATGGTAAAAATGAAGGAAAATGTGCTAAAAAGATTGCAGATACATGTAATAGAAATGGCTCACATGTATTTTGCCAAAGATTGTTACACTAATACTATTGATACTATAGTTTTCTGCTCTTGGTGCAAATCAACCACAATGACGTAAATATTACATGTACTACATGCCATGTATTACCATGTGAGTCATATTGTGGTCAATTCAGATCAGCTATTGACATAAATACTACAACATTTCATAGATTATACCATGTGGCATATTATACATGTAATATCACATGACATATATACATTGTATTACAATGTGAGCCATATTCAAAGTTGTATTGTAGTCAATATCAATATTGTATCAAGTCGTAACAACTAACAAAGTTCTTGAAATCTTCCAATGAAATGTCGGACAATTGGAAACTTTTATCGGTCCAAATAATAGATATAACATGAGTTTTAGTTGGACCAAACAATTTTCTATTGGCAAATCCGATAAAACCAATACATTTCATGAACTCTGAACTAAACATGTACATTTACTGATAAAGGGTAGGGAATGGAATGTCAGCTTGTTCAACATTTGTCATCTTAGTCTTTATTAGAGTCCACATTAATTAATACTAATTCTAATATGACTTGAAATTTTCTCCCTATATGTACCATAGAACTCGCCTGGTGTAAAATCTCCAACAAACTTCCAGTGCGCTAAGCTCCGCCCATTCACGTGCTACAGTATATTAGAATAGAAATAACAACTAGTTAGCCGTGATTCATTGTCCAGAAATTCCATTCGCGGCTCGGTGATAATTTGATTGGTTCATGCGACTCGTGGAATTACTGGACAATAAACCACGGCTAACTAGTTGTTATTTCTTAAATAGTAGATGTCAAAATTGAACAAGATCAGAGACAATGTTTCTTAACAAAGTTGCATGTAGATTTCATTCATGGTATGATATTTATCAGTATGCTTCTATTAATTTATAACAATTTACTATTTTTTTAATGATCGCCATATTATGATTCTTTTTCTTCCGATATGATTGCATCCAATAGTCCATTTTCCAGGTAATAGTTGTAACCATTCTAAACCCAGATTTTATATACCGCTATATTAAGACTCCAGACATCACATCGTTTGGCAAAATTTTACATTATGACGTGATATTTGGTCACAGGTCTTTATGTGTTTCAAAAATATTTCCAAATTTTGTGATGTCTGATATCTTGCTGTCTGACTGGATTGCAGGAAAATAAGCTTTTCACTTTCATTGTTTGATATTTATAAAAGATGCAACCAAATTTCAGTTAAAGTTTTGAGAGAACAAAGGAATTTAATCTTGAATCATAGTACATGTACTGTAAGGAAAATCTGTATAATTTTCTGTAATGTTTCCTTTTTAAAACATTATGAAGTGGTTTATAGTAATATGTAATATTGTTTCTCTGAGAAATGGCTCTTTAGCAAGATATAATTTAGGAAAAAATTTTTGTGGTTTTACATGTACACCTTACAATAACTTTCATAGCCCAACATAGGCAAATTCAGATACTAGAATTTTGTCTCTGTCTCCTCTTTTAAAATGTTATAGATACAAAAGATATTATTGTGGTAGGGTAACAAACTAGCCATTTTATGTTTGATAGAACTCTTGTCAGGGTTCAGGGCTCTCGATCGATCTGACTTGGGGCCAATATTCGGCCCCATTCCCAAAATAGTACCGACTTTTCCCAATTCATTCACCATTTTTTCCCAATTTGACACCTCTTGGAAAATTTGAAAAAAGGGGAGTTAAAAATCCTAAATTTCAAGTGAAAAGGAATCAAAGTCTATTTATATATTTTCCAATTTTGGAGAAAAGGTCACTATTTTTCCCAATTTCAAAGGCCCAGGCCCCAGTCCCAAAAATGGGTGTGAGAGCCCTAGAGTTGTACATTTTGACATTTTAGTATTGATATATGGCTATTATTTCATGCTGTCTTGTGATGATGCTTTATTTTCTATGTCAGAAACAGTGGCTTGTGCTGACCCTGAGTCATGTACCAGAGTGTGTGGTATACCCACTGGATGTAGTAATATAGCGTACCCTTCTCTGGTCATTAACCTGATGCCACCTGGTAAGTCAAGCTAGCAATGTTTGTAAGATACTTATGCCCTACTTTCAGTACAAAGTATAAAAAATACAAATGGAACAGAATCATATTACTGAATTCCTAAAACCCTCGTCACATTAGCATCTCTCAGAGCTATCTCTTAGTGCACTGCATTGTAGGTGACCACTGCTACAGTGACTTTAATGTGTTGCCATGGCAACCCCTCTATGCTTTAAATTTACTGTGTTGTCAAGGTGACTTAAGCATGCCTAGAGCAAACCTTGTGGTTTGCTGTCCTATGTGATCCCAAAGCATTTATTGTGATGCTCATTCACTGTCACAACATTCCAACGGTGCTGCTTGTGATATCACTGTGCTAAAATAGCATTCTTCATTTTTCCAGGAGCACCTTGGAAACACTGTCCCAGTCTGACCGGGATTTAATTACCATTATATGATATTATGCATCAGATAAGTTTTGAAGCTGAATATACTAGTACCTGTCTGTTTAATTATCTGTTGTAGGTGCCCGTGGTATGATGCTAGCCGTAATGATGGCTGCCCTGATGTCATCACTGACGTCAATATTTAACAGTAGCAGTACCATCTTTGCCATGGATATCTGGACTCGATTCAGGAAATCTTCCAGCGAACTCGAAATTATGATTGTAGGAAGGTATGAAAACTTACTATTGAAAATTTTGTAGAGCAAAATTTCGTACATGAAATTAAGTCTGTTTGTCCATCCTTCCGTCTGTCTGTATCAACAAGTTTTGATTAATTAAATTGTGAAAAAACTATAAGAGGTATATGATTCTGAAACTTAATAGGTATAGAGTAGGAGCTCTGTGAGAGGATCTAAATGCTGAACAGAGGATTAATCTTGACCTTGAAAATATAATTTGAGTAAGACATATTGTACATATACTATACAAACTATCATAGTAAAACTTGGAGATTGAAAATGATGTGTGGGCTTCATTTAAGGTTTTGACTCTGGCCTTTGGGTTAAAATTGACTTCGAAAAAATATTTTCACCCAAAGTCTTTGTTGTGCTAATGCTAGTTGCAATGACACATTTTAACTTGGCATGGAGATAGAACCACACGTTGATATCTGGTCTTGACCTTGAGCTTTGATCTTGACCTGGAAGATAAAAGTAGGTCATATTGCCCTCTGTTACTTTCAGTTGGCTTGTGTTCAAAATACATCTACTTGCAAAAATTTGCAATTCTTTGCAATCCAGCCATACCATGCTTAAGTGGTATCTTTTTATTTTTTTCACTCTCTCAAATAATTATGACTAGCATTAGATATGTACTCAATGGCAATCTAGCTGTTTTACTTATAAGAGATGTCCTATAAATTATCGTTGTCATAATGTTGCCACTTTGTACATCTTTATACATGTTATCCCTTGATGTTAAACATTATGTTGAAGCATTTTTACTCTGCAATGATATACTTATAGTTGCAATGGTATAACATAACATATTACATACGATATGACCTTGTTGATGTTGTATTTTTCTGTATCTATTCACTGATCTAGAGTGTTTGTAGCTATCTTGGTGGTGATCAGTATACTATGGATCCCCGTTATTCGGGCGTCGCAGGGAAGTGACTTGTTCGTCTATATCCAGCAAGTGTCGAGCTTTATGCAGCCTCCTATCTGCTGTGTGTTTTTACTGGGACTATTCTGGAGCAGAATCAATGAAGCGGTGAGTTTATCTCAGAAAATTGGGTCAAAAGAGAGGATAATACAGTAACTGTAATAAAATAAACTCACGTACATGGACATGAAATGTAAAATAAATATATGTAGTAGTTGATTTTGTATAATTAAAAAATGCAGAGTAAAGAGCTTTGTCAACATCTCTACAGAGAAACCTCTGGAGTTAACTTTAACAAACCAAATCTATTCCAGACTTATTTAACATTTAATCATTATAAACAATTCTTAAAATGCTACTAGGAGTTTAATAAATGACAGTTCAAGGCTCTGATTGACATTGATGTTTTCCTACTTTCTTTTTCTGAATAGGGCGCGTTTTTCAGCCTTGTGATCGGGATGACGGTAGGACTTGTAAGGTTCATCGTGGAGTATTCCTATACGGTCCCTAACTGTACAACGGGGCTTCCTGACCCCAGACCAGCTATCATTAAGGATTTCCACTACCTATACTTTTCTCCCTTCCTGTTTGTGTTGACTGGGGTGTCAGCTATAGTAATAAGTTTACTTACAAAGCCTGTAGATCCCAGATGTGTAAGTGTCAAAGAAGTCCTGTTGGCAGTCATAGACTTGCTTGAGTTTCTATTTTGTAGAACAAAATGTAGAAATAGGTTTTTCATAAATGTAGAAATTGGTTTTTCATAATATGTGTAACTGTTATTTTCTGTTGTAAGGGGCAGATCTTTACATCTTGAATGAAATTACTTTCTCTTTTCACACATGTATTAATTGTGTAGATCTGAAAATCAATCCAGCAGTGTGTCCACAATATCTGTACTCTGCTTTAACTGTATATGATATTTGATCTTGCAAAAGAAGTACATGAATCTGTACTAAAGTGCCAGTAGTAGTATTAGGTATACATACCATGATATTTGCATTATATAAACCTTGCTTACAGCTTCAGCGTTTGACATTTTGGACGAGGCACAGTAAGGAGCCCAGACTAGATATCGACACATGGCTGGAGCAGGAGAGAATATCACAGCAGGGATTGGGGAATCAGGCGGAGAAGGACCTGTATCAGATGAAGGACGTCTGTAAGCTGGAGGGATCAGAGAAACATGATGGTAAGATATCTGTAGCTTCATCATTTATACATGTGTGCATAATGTAGAAGTGTAAGCATTGAGCAGATATCAAAGAACATGTAGGACACATGACATCACATCAAGACCATGCAATCAAATACATAAATGTATGATGTCACAATGAAAATATATGCCAAATGATATAAAATTTGGTTTAGAATGTTCAAAACTAGAAATTGACTACTAGTATTGCATGCTCTTGACCTTTTACCGACAGTTTCTTTGAAAAATTTTAAAATTGGCTCTATAACTTCTTTGCTACAAAGGATGGTTTCATAATTGCTTTGTATGCAGAAGACAACAAGTTTTGATTATTTGACCTAGACTGTTACATTTCTTATTGAGAATTTAAAGGCACTCATACTTTTCATCAGTGCATTGCCATTTAAACATTGTGAAACTAAGTTCCATATTGCACACTACATTTATAGTGAAAAAGGTCTAGTCTGGTCCCTCTGACTTTGTCATTTGTATAATTATATTTTTATTTCTAATGAAGGAGACAAATTGACTGAGATGAAAAGCAAAATAGGACATGGAGAAGAATTCAAAGAAGACTGTATGAAAGAAAGAGAACCTCTAGTGAACGATGCTTCAATGGTTATGGATGCCACAGGGGACATACATCAGAGATGTGACGAGAAAATGGTGAAGATTCGTGACGTGCCTACAGAGGACACAGAATTACACAAATCTGATGATACACCTGATGATCATAGTGAGTCAGGAGTAGAGACCAGAAGCAGAGGGATCTGTTGTACAGATGGTAAGGACAATGTTGATATCACTGATCTCAGAAATTTTATTATTGTTTTATACATAGAATAATTCACTTTGTATTAACCTTCACTACTTTCAAGTTCGTACGGCGAAAGTGAATAAAAATACCAAATGCATAACTCTATAGCATTAGGAACGGATCCTTGAATCATTGTCAAATCGAAAAGGTTTACATGACTGTATAAATCCACAAAAAAAAAAAACATGAATTATTCTACTTTTACAGTATTTGAAAACATTTTTCATAATAAGGGATCCATATTTTTTGCACGACTTTTTAAGCTGTTTTTTGCAAGCATGTACATGTACAATTTTAGATACTTAGATGTGCCAAGACAAATTAAGTACAATAACGTCTGCTATTTCAAGTTCTACATAATACATTTATGGATCCTTGACGTCATTTTGTTTTCATCTAGTAAGTAAATAATGGCTTTCTTTTTTAATATCAGGGAAGAACATCATAGTAAGGAAGACTATACAGTGGGTATGTGGAGTGGACGAGTCGAATCGTAGTTACATCGCCAGTCACAAAATCAAGCAGGACGACATGGTGTCCATCACAGAACGTCCACGATGGAAGATCGTGTCAAACATTGCTGCAGGCATCCTTATGGTGTTAGCTTTAGTTTTCTTTATCTATTTTGGTTAGTTTTATGTGCCATTCACATAAAGTGTTTAATGCAGCAAAAACGTGTTTGAATTAGGGCTAGTTTGGCTTAGAAAAAGTTTGAGAAATCTGCCAACAAATATTTAGATGTGTATACTGTACTTTTGTCAATGTTTTATTTTTTTTATATTGTTCAATTTTGAGACTATCTGTCAAAGCAAATGTTTGTGCCTTAAAAGATGTGTTCATTTTCAAAGAGATGTAGATAGAATAATCAAAATATTTTTTGTATTTCAGCATTATTCATTTCATTTTTTATTTTCAAAATTTATTTTTAGCCCAAAGAATCAAAGATGAAACATTTCTGTTTGTTTATATTGATGTATATATTCAACTAAAACCCTATTTTGTATTTCATTTTGACAAAGCATATACCGGTATTTATTTTAATGAAACACAAATTTTCTTTGAGAGCATTTAACCCTTTGGGGAGGTTGTTAGAGTTGACACTGCCAAATATGTTGATGCTATACACTATGATGTAACAGAGCTATCATATCCACCCAGGAATCTTACCTACGAAGATTTTTTGTTCCGTCCATTTATAAACATGTTAACAGTTTTATGTGATGAGATAACTATATACATTTGTACTGCATTCATTTTATATATTGCTTCCAAATTTCATGGAATTTTGATTTGACATACAGATCTTGAGATATGATTTCATGAACATTAATTAAGTTGACAATGTAAAGATTTTTTCCTTTCAAGAAACAAAAGAAATAAATATTATTTTGCAGTATATTTCTGACAGTTTATAAAGAAGAAATTAAGGTTACATTAAAACAACCTAAGTGATGAAAATTGATGTGTACAGATACATGTAACAGATACATGTAATATGTATATTGTGTTCGTAATATAATTATTGAATTGATTTTATCTCTATATTTTTTGTAGTCTTAATTACCTCTAAAGGTTGGCACTATGTTGATTACTAGTCTGCAGATTCCGTAGTCTTTTATTATACTTCTTGTTTCAAACGTACATTGTGTTTGTGAATTTATGTTATTCTAAAGTTCCTAGAATCATTCTGAATCTGATGGTTTCTCTTCTTAAATGGTGGTTTTACCTCTGTGTTCATTGAAATATTCACGTGAATCATACATTTTATAAAATTGCATGGTATTGTCATGCTCTGGTGCTTAGTTAAGACACTGAAGACAGCAAAAAATTAAATTGTCAACATTAAAGCAAAAATATAGGATAAAAATATCACAATTTTGACTTGTTTCCGCTATATAACACAATTACACTTATTAGTCCTCTACCGGCAACGCCGAAGGGGACTCTTAGTTTCTTCCATATGTGAATTTAACTCCGAGTCCTTCATATGAATTTCTCATATGAAAATTTTTCACATAAACAACATTATTTGGAACATATTTTGTAATATTTAAATGAATTCATGAAAATATTTTGTTATGAATTTTTTTTCCTTTTTCAGAATGATAAAGATTCACATTGTAAAGTTGCCTACTTTTTTCTGCTGCAAATCTGTCATAAATTGGTCCCTCCAGCATTAGAAAGTTAATCATTTATAATGAGTAAAACTATGGAGAGATATTATTTTAGATGATGATTGGATACTGCCTTTATGTATCTTTGTGCATATGAAAGTTTTTTCATGATATTTGATCCCTACTGGATGTAAATCCTTATTCTTTTACACGTACTAGATGTATTTTTTTTAAAAAGCAATCATCTCTCATCAAAACATAATAATTTAATGACCTACATATTATATGATTCTGAACGGTCAAAGTATAATTTGAAAATGACGAGGTGTAAGGATTTACAATGCTATATGATTTAATAGATACTAGTATATACATGTACATGTATTTCTTCATTTACATATTGGCTTGTACTACTGTTGTATTTAGACTTGCTTTTCTTGATTGAATAATGTTTTACTTTTCATTTATGAATTGCCCACACCAAGGTTCAAAGTAGTGAAAACTATCATAGCTAGTCATGCATTGTCTATATTATGTTTGTCCTTCCCGTTCAACATAATAGCTCGTGTCGTTCTTTATAAATACGAGTTAGTTTTACGTAGAGATTCCACTTGTCTAAATACTAGTAGATCTATGTATCCATATTATTATTGCCACTCTAAAATTCCATCCAATGAATTTCTATATTTGATTTTAAATACCATTGTTTTACACCAGGTGCATTACTACATGTATATACATGTATATGTTTACATGTGCTATTTACATTATTTTAAACTGCGTATTTCTTATGGTGATCTGAAAGACTAGCTGTTTATATATGAAAATATTTTAGTTCAGTTTATGATGTACACCTTTTATTATCAATAAATCTATATTTGCTAATGATAGCTAATTTAGTTCTTTTTATAAATACCGGTACTTGTATTAAATTTTTATGGAGAGATTCCATACGTCAATGATTAAGGTATGAAATAAATATATTGGACTTCTTACGTGACACCTCACATAAATGTTCATCAGAATCTGTACTGTTTATTGGATTTGGAAATATGAAATATTAAAACTTTCCAGTAAAAGGGATTTGTTTTACAGTTGCAGAGTTTTGAAGTTGTGTATGGGGAAAGCAATTTCTTCCTTTTAAAAGTACTAAGGTACCATGTTTAAATGATATTGCTTTGTGTACGTGCCTGTGTATTCCAGGTCAAAGGTCATGGTCATATTCAATAACTAATGTGATGTGACAGAATCCTTTAATCTACTGATTGGTCAACATGTAGAGTGAGCTGCTTTACAGGCAAGATTATTAAACCAACCACAAATATTGGTCACTCGGAGAGGAAAATTCAAATCATTTTAGAATCAATGTTACATAATACTTAAGATGTGATACCGTATGAACAGTACAAACAAATCTCGTACTTTTCGAATTCACCAATCCTCCAAACAACTGTGTTGATCGTGTGAACGGATCACGGAAGGTCAAATTTTACCTTGGTCATGGATAGTCTTTGAATACCTTAATGGAGAATAATACAACATTGGCCTGTCGTCGGTTGTGGGTGAAAATCTGGAAAATTCATTGAATTTTATGACTGAAATTCTTTACGAATCACAGAGAAAGAACAAACGCTCCATTTTCAAACATGTCAAAACCAGTTCAATGAAATGAAAATTTCAAGTTTGCCATGGAAATACATAAATAAATGATAAATATGCGATATAAAAAGGGCGCTATGCCATTCTCTTTTCGTTCACTATTTTCCCTTGCGTCGGGAATTTTTAAAAATAAATTGGTTAGATACTAGTAACATCTTTACACCTATTAACGTTGCATCGGATGGGGGTGTCTCACAATTTTCAGAAATTGACAACAGAACCCCAAGGCTAACGAGACTGGAACCCCTCCCTCCCCTTCCCCTCTTGTTCAGCATGTGCAGGCCGCTGACAGACAGTAAATTCGGTTGTTGATGATTTTGAAAAAATAAGTACATTTACTATCAATTGTTTATAAGGATACTGTCACATACATGTAACTATTTACGAGATCCTAGTTTCCTTTGGAATTTATTGTCTATAGGATATATCGTTTCCTTTGTAAATCATTTATAGGGTTTATCTCGAGTAAATAGATCAGAATTGAACATGTATCTTTATAAGGCCCTCTGTCAAACTACCAAATGATAATACGTTACTATGTAAAATATCGAGTTCGTAGAACTTTCTGAGATAATTTGAAGAACCTACATGAAATTTATAAAGATGCAGATGTGGCGATTTACCTTATATTTTCTTCAATTTGAAGTACTTACAGAAGTCAAGTGAATTTTAAAATGCAAAGAGATGAAAATCTAGCACTTTCTCTTACCGTCAATAATAAAATTCATGACGTGTTTGATAACAAACAATGATCTTATTTGAACATTATCTTCAGAAATGATACCCAACCTTCTCTAATTTAAATCAGTCCATACTGACGATTTAATCCATGATGGACACTGTCTCGGGAACTCAGCTTCATTATGGAGATTTTGTTGTCATAGCAACATATTTTGCTTTCGTATTATTTGTTGGATTATGGGTAAGAATTTTCAACATTTAGAGATTTTAAAGAAAGACATATGTATAACTTCATTTGTAATCTTATTCTACTACATGTATTGAGTTAGGGACTTTTCACTGTGCAATCTGGCAATTTGAGAAAATTCCGAATCATGCAAGATAAAATAAATCTGGTCCTGGAAACGCGCATCTAAATGCGTATTCAACATCTTTTTTTTTTTTTTTTTTTTTAAAGAAATAATTAGTCTTTATAAATACCTGAGGCGTGTATGTCTGGTCCATGCTGCAATTTTGTCTGTTCTTAAGTGATGCTATTGAATTTGAAGACTTTTAACATTTGTAATGAACGACCGTCCGTCGAAATTTTTAGTATTCCCTGTATCATTCAAGTCGTGTTTTGCATGTTTATAAATGACTGTTTACATCAAAATTTCGTTGCATCTATTTTTTATATAAATCTTCTATTATCTCTTGTCCAAGCTTTGTAAATAGTACATTTTGAATTTTCAGCGATTTTGTAGAACAATTGTTGAATTTGCGATAATTTTATACTTATAAAAATTGAATGAATCGAACTTGTATTTTTTTAAGTGAAAGAAGAAAGAGGGATGACTTTCCCCACATACAACCGATGCTACAGATAGTAGACAATTTGTGATTTATGATTTCAGGAACGACTTTTTAGGTGGGATATTCAAATATTCTTCTACCTTACGGTTCCTAAAACTTGTGGGGGTTTTTTTTAATGGAAAACGATACAAAATCCCATTGTGCAATAACCGAACCCAAAGTTGATCAAATGTATCAATATTGTATCAATTTCCGGAGTCCTTGAAGAAAGTTAAAACGGACAGACTGACGGACAGGTCATGAGAGGAAGCTCTAGGCCCCTTGGTCTGTGTTCTTCAGATTTTCAGCTTGAACATTTGGCTCCAAAAAAGGGCTCCTCCAATCCACCGAAGGGGACCCATTTTTTACCGTGATAGGAATATAATGTCAAGGTGTTCAGGGTAGCTGGTACAAGTTAAAGCATTATTTACATGGTCTCTA
Organism: Pinctada fucata; assembly: GCA_028142955.1. Lineage (NCBI taxonomy): Eukaryota > Metazoa > Mollusca > Bivalvia > Pterioida > Pteriidae > Pinctada > Pinctada fucata. The sequence continues at coordinate 49,301,430 of AP027109.1, forward strand.
CATGTACATACCAATGTATCGAAGATACCATGCTCTATTCCCTGACAGAATGATCGAACGAATTGAATGACTGTTTATAATACCTCTCATTCAAGATTATTGTTTACCTGTAATTTACATGTAGGTTAGTTGTATGATTAATTATTGAAAAATAGAAAAGTAGGACATTCGACACTAAGAGTGGTTCGAACAAAACACCCTTGTTATGTTTGCTTCGAAATTGAGAACGAGCCTAGTGTACATGCTTTTATTCTATTTTACTTCCTTTCAAAATTGAAAAAGAAACGACTGGTAAGCTAGTACGAGTACGCAAAACAAAGTTTAAAGATAGATTTATAATGGTGCCTCGCTTTGCGAGGGGAGGGGGCGATTATTTTGGCGTCAATTGAAAAGTCGTGTCAGAAGGAATGCATTTATTTGAAATGAGAAGTCCCTATCACTTATTACCAAACTAAGAGTTTTTCCCTAAGTAGATCAACTCCCAGGTCACAAGGTCTTAAATGATGGTTCCAATGTAAAAAAAAGTCTATCTCTTATCATCCAAAATATATGTCATGTCCAAGGTTAAGTTTTTCTGACTGACGGACAGGTTTTAATGTCATCTTCACGAGACACATAGAACACCCAAAACATAAAAAATACAGAAGTGTAAAAAAAAACAACAACAACAAAAAAAAAAACCAAACAAACAAACAAACAAAGAAGTATCAAATAATACCAGAGATGAAGAAGTCAAACACAATCAGACATACAAACAGGAAAAACACAAGAAATGGTCAAACACAATCAGACACACAAACAGGAAAAACACAAGAAATGGTCAAACACAATCAGACACACAAACAGGAAAACACAAGAAATGGTCAAACACAATCAAACACACAAACAGGAAAAACACAAGAAATGGTCAAACACAATCAGACACACAAACAGGAAAAACACAAGAAATGGTCAAACACAATCAGACACACAAACAGGAAAAACACAAGAAATGGTCAAACACAATCAAACACACAAACAGGAAAAACACAAAAAATGGTCAAACACAATCAGACACACAAACAGGAAAACACAAGAAATGGTCAAACACAATCAAACACACAAACAGGAAAAACACAAGAAATGGTCAAACACAATCAGACACACAAACAGGAAAACACAAGAAATGGTCAAACACAATCAAACGTACAAACAGGAAAACACAAGAAATGGTCAAACACAATCAGACGCACAAACAGGAAAAACGCAAGAAAGGGTAAAACACAATCAAACATACAAACAGGAAAACACAAGAAATGGTCAAACACAATCAGACACACAAACAGGAAAAACACAAGAAAGGGTAAAACACAATCAAACATACAAACAGGAAAACTCAAGAAATGGTCAAACACAATCAGACACACAAACAGGAAAACACAAGAAATGGTCAAACACAATCAAACATACAAACAGGAAAACACAAGAAATGGTCAAACACAATCAGACACACAAACAGGAAAACACAAGAAATGGTCAAACACAATCAAACACACAAACAGGAAAAACACAAGAAATGGTCAAACACAATCAAACGTACAAACAGGAAAACACAAGAAATGGTCAAACACAATCAGACGCACAAACAGGAAAAACGCAAGAAAGGGTAAAACACAATCAAACATACAAACAGGAAAACACAAGAAATGGTCAAACACAATCAGACACACAAACAGGAAAAACACAAGAAAGGGTAAAACACAATCAAACATACAAACAGGAAAACTCAAGAAATGGTCAAACACAATCAGACACACAAACAGGAAAACACAAGAAATGGTCAAACACAATTAGACATACAAACAGAAAAACACAAGAAATGGTCAAACACAATCAGACACACAAACAGGAAAACACAAGAAATGGTCAAACACAATCAGACACACAAACAGGAAAAACACAAAAAATGGTCAAACACAATTAGACACACAAACAGGAAAACACAAGAAATGGTCAAACACAATCAAACACACAAACAGGAAAAACAAAAGAAATGGTAAAACACAATCAAACATACAAACAGGAAAACACAAGAAATGGTAAAACACAATCAAACATACAAACAGGAAAATGCAAGAAATGGTCAAACACAATCAGACACACAAACAGGAAAAACACAAGAAATGGTCAAACACAATTAGACATACAAACAGAAAAACACAAGAAATGGTCAAGCACAATCAGACACACAAACAGGAAAAACACAAGGAAGGGTCAAACACAATCAGAATCAGACACACACACAGGAAAATACAAGAAATGGTCAAACACAATCAGACACACAAAGAGGAAAACACAAGAAATGGTCAAACACAATCAGACACACAAACAGGAAAAACAGAAGAAATAGTCAAACACAATCAGACGCACAAACAGGAAAACACAAGAAATGGTCAAACACAATCAAACACACAAACAGGAAAAACACAAGAAATGGTAAAAATCAATTAAACATACAAACAGGAAAACACAAGAAATGGTCAAACACAATCAGACACACAAACAGGAAAGCACAAGAAATGGTCAAACACAATTAGACATACAAACAGGAAAACTCAAGAAATGGTCAAACACAATCAGACACACAAACAGGAAAAACACAAGAAATGGTCAAACACAATCAGACACACGAACAGGAAAAACACAAGAAAGGGTAAAACGCAATCAAACATACAAACAGGAAAACACAAGAAATGGTCAAACACAATCAGACGCACAACAAGGAAAACACAAGAAATGGTCAAACACAATCAGACACACAAACAGGAAAAACACAAGAAATGGTCAAACACAATCAGACACACAAACAGGAAAAACACAAGAAGTGGTAAAACGCAATCAAAAATACAAACAGGAAAACACAAGAAATGGTCAAACACAATCAGACGCACAAACAGGAAAACACAAGAAATGGTCAAACACAATCAGACACACAAACAGGAAAAACACAAGAAATGGTCAAACACAATTAGACACACAAACAGGAAAACACAAGAAATGGTCAAACACAATCAAACACACAAACAGGAAAAACAAAAGAAATGGTAAAACACAATCAAACATACAAACAGGAAAACACAAGAAATGGTCAAACACAATCAGACACACAAACAGGAAAACACAAGAAATGGTCAAACACAATTAGACATACAAACAGGAAAACACAAGAAATGGTCAAACACAATCAGACACACAAACAGGAAAAACACAAGAAATGGTCAAACACAATCAGACGCACAAACAGGAAAAACACAAGAAATGGTCAAACACAATCAGACGCACAAGCAGGAAAACACAAGAAATGGTCAAACACAATCAGACACACAAACAGGAAAAACACAAAAAATGGTCAAACACAATCAGACGCACAAACAGGAAAACACAAGAAATGGTCAAACACAATTAGACACACAAACAGGAAAAACACAAGAAATGGTCAAACACAATTAGACACACAAACAGGAAAAACACAAGAAATGGTAAAACACAATCAAACATACAAACAGGAAAACACAAGAAATGGTAAAACACAATCAAACATACAAACAGGAAAACACAAGAAATGGTCAAACACAATCAAACACACAAACAGGAAAAACACAAGAAATGGTCAAACACAATCAGACACACAAACAGGAAAACACAAGAAATGGTCAAACACAATCAAACACACAAACAGGAAAAACACAAGAAATGGTCAAACACAATCAAACGTACAAACAGGAAAACACAAGAAATGGTCAAACACAATCAGACGCACAAACAGGAAAAACGCAAGAAAGGGTAAAACACAATCAAACATACAAACAGGAAAACACAAGAAATGGTCAAACACAATCAGACACACAAACAGGAAAAACACAAGAAAGGGTAAAACACAATCAAACATACAAACAGGAAAACTCAAGAAATGGTCAAACACAATCAGACACTCAAACAGGAAAACACAAGAAATGGTCAAACACAATTAGACATACAAACAGAAAAACACAAGAAATGGTCAAACACAATCAGACACACAAACAGGAAAACACAAGAAATGGTCAAACACAATCAGACACACAAACAGGAAAAACACAAAAAATGGTCAAACACAATTAGACACACAAACAGGAAAACACAAGAAATGGTCAAACACAATCAAACACACAAACAGGAAAAACAAAAGAAATGGTAAAACACAATCAAACATACAAACAGGAAAACACAAGAAATGGTAAAACACAATCAAACATACAAACAGGAAAACGCAAGAAATGGTCAAACACAATCAGACACACAAACAGGAAAAACACAAGAAATGGTCAAACACAATTAGACATACAAACAGAAAAACACAAGAAATGGTCAAGCACAATCAGACACACAAACAGGAAAAACACAAGGAAGGGTCAAACACAATCAGAATCAGACACACACACAGGAAAATACAAGAAATGGTCAAACACAATCAGACACACAAAGAGGAAAACACAAGAAATGGTCAAACACAATCAGACACACAAACAGGAAAAACACAAGAAATAGTCAAACACAATCAGACGCACAAACAGGAAAACACAAGAAATGGTCAAACACAATCAAACACACAAACAGGAAAAACACAAGAAATGGTAAAAATCAATTAAACATACAAACAGGAAAACACAAGAAATGGTCAAACACAATCAGACACACAAACAGGAAAGCACAAGAAATGGTCAAACACAATTAGACATACAAACAGGAAAACTCAAGAAATGGTCAAACACAATCAGACACACAAACAGGAAAAACACAAGAAATGGTCAAACACAATCAGACACACAAACAGGAAAAACACAAGAAAGGGTAAAACGCAATCAAACATACAAACAGGAAAACACAAGAAATGGTCAAACACAATCAGACGCACAACAAGGAAAACACAAGAAATGGTCAAACACAATCAGACACACAAACAGGAAAAACACAAGAAATGGTCAAACACAATCAGACACACAAACAGGAAAAACACAAGAAGTGGTAAAACGCAATCAAAAATACAAACAGGAAAACACAAGAAATGGTCAAACACAATCAGACGCACAAACAGGAAAACACAAGAAATGGTCAAACACAATCAGACACACAAACAGGAAAAACACAAGAAATGGTCAAACACAATTAGACACACAAACAGGAAAACACAAGAAATGGTCAAACACAATCAAACACACAAACAGGAAAAACAAAAGAAATGGTAAAACACAATCAAACATACAAACAGGAAAACACAAGAAATGGTCAAACACAATCAGACACACAAACAGGAAAACACAAGAAATGGTCAAACACAATTAGACATACAAACAGGAAAACACAAGAAATGGTCAAACACAATCAGACACACAAACAGGAAAAACACAAGAAATGGTCAAACACAATCAGACGCACAAACAGGAAAAACACAAGAAATGGTCAAACACAATCAGACGCACAAGCAGGAAAACACAAGAAATGGTCAAACACAATCAGACACACAAACAGGAAAAACACAAAAAATGGTCAAACACAATCAGACGCACAAACAGGAAAACACAAGAAATGGTCAAACACAATTAGACACACAAACAGGAAAAACACAAGAAATGGTCAAACACAATTAGACACACAAACAGGAAAACACAAGAAATGGTCAAACACAATCAAACACACAAACAGGAAAAACACAAGAAATGGTAAAACACAATCAAACATACAAACAGGAAAACACAAGAAATGGTCAAACACAATCAGACACACAAACAGGAAAAACACAAGAAATGGTCAAACACAATCAAACACACAAACAGGAAAAACACAAGAAATGGTCAAACACAATCAGACACACAAACAGGAAAACACAAGAAATGGTCAAACACAATCAGACACACAAACAGGAAAAACACAAGAAAGGGTAAAACACAATCAAACATACTAACAGGAAAACACAAGAAATGATCAAACACAATCAGACACATAAACAGGAAAACACAAGAAATGGTCAAACACAATCAGATGTAACGACTGCTCTCGGTCTTCGACAGAGGCTAGTTGGCAACCAGCTCAAGAACAGCATTGCCACGTTTGAAGTAAATTAAATATTGGTTCGGATTACGGGTATACAACTGAAAAGGATGATATCAGAAGAATTCATTACTTGTACCCGTATTATGTATTTTATACTGTTTTAGACATCTCGACAGAACAGGGGAAGTGCTGGTGGATATTTTCTGGCCGGAAGAAACATGAACTGGATACCGGTAAGTATACATTTTGACGTGTCAATCTAGATTTCTTACAGTTTTTCACATGGATACTTTTATGAATATTATTAGTTCGTTTCAACAAACAAAACTATCAACAAAATGTAACCAATAACATCAAACTTACAGATATCCATGTTATAATATTACAGGTTGGTGCTTCCCTTTTTGCCAGTAATATTGGTAGTATACATTTTGTGGGTCTAGCTGGATCTGGGGCAGCTTCTGGTATCGCCATCGGATTGTACGAACTCAATGTAAGGACACAACTTGAAATTAATTCAAAAATGCCTCTTGTAAATGTGAAAGTTTTGACAATTAACATGAAATTTTGTAGTTTTCTCTTTTCTCTATATATATTTTCAGGCTCTTTACATTGTACTGATGTTGGGATACCTTTTCTTGCCGGTCTACATAGCATCTGGGGTAAAGCTTTTCTTGATACAATTTATGTCTATTCTCGATTCTCAGATTTGAATATCACAATGTGAATTTTAATATTTTGTCATCAAGGTATCATGAGACATTGTCAGTTATTGATAGTAATTTTGTCTGTATAGGTGTACACGATGCCAGAATACTTACAAAGACGTTTTGGTGGTCAGAGGATACAAATATACCTGGCTGTACTGGCCTTGTTAGCCTATATATTCACCAAAATATCGGTAATGGACATTGTAGCTCAAGATCGAAGTTTTCTAATATAACGTTTTCTATAATAATTTCCTTTCAATATACTAGTATACCTTTATATTTGTACCCGGCAGGATTAAGAATCTCCCACTCAGATTAATTATCATTTCAGGCAGATTTATATGCAGGTGCCCTGTTTATAGAGCAGGCCTTAAAATGGGACATATATGGTGCCATATCCCTGTTGTTAGCTATAGCTGCTCTCTTCACCATTACAGGTAGGGTGCACAGTTTTCTTAATTACCTTTATTACGGCAGCAGTTTCAAAACGAAAGAAATACATAATGGCTTCAGACAACTCTGCATAAATACATGTACTAGAAATACGTTACGCTGTGATTGGAGATTTATATTCTTGCATTAGAACGTCTCAAAGAATTGTTTGCCGATGTTCTGTTTACGCGTGGATGATTGCATGTAATCCAGATAATCACACCATAGTAGATGGTTTAAGAGTGTTCGATGAGCACTACCTCTAAAATTTTTGTGATAGTTTTTCTCCGTTTTCAGCGTTTATCTTTACCATGTTTACATCAAATACAATTATATAAACCCATGTTCACTCATTTCTACAGGCGGACTAACCGCTGTCATATGGACCGATTTTATCCAGACTATCATAATGATCATTGGCGCTTTTACACTCATGTTCTTGGGTAAGAAAATATATAAATGGTGATAACAAGAAAATCCATGTGAAATACTGAGATAAATAGAATTAGGAAATAAGCACTTATGAGCCGAAATTTTTCATATTTTGCCATCATTCGTAGTCTCCAACTCCTAAACATGGTTATTTTTCAAAACAGGTTTTGATAAAGTTGGTGGTTACAGTGGGATGGTAGAGAAGTACTCTCAGGCTATTGCTAACAGTACAGTGTATTATAACTCCACGTGTGGTAGACCCAGAGACGATTATATCCACTTGTTCCGGGATCCCGTCACGGGTGATCTCCCCTGGCCTGGGATTATAGGGCTCTCCATCAACTCTGTATGGTACTGGTGTTCTGACCAGGTGCTTACTCACAGAGTTCGCTCTTTTTGACATGAATCGATAAACAAATGTTATAAAACCATAATTTGATAAAAAAATTTCCCGAAACTGTTTAATTTTGTGTAAGAATTATACATATTTACAGATTTATTTATCACCATGCAGGTTATCGTTCAAAGAGCACTTGCGGGTAAGACCTATGACCACGCCAAGGCAGGGACAATACTGTGTGGTTTCCTTAAGATCCTACCTCTATTTCTTCTGGTGTTCCCAGGAATGATAGCTAGGATTCTATATCCAGGTACTCACTGCTTGAAATGACCGTAATCTGTAACAAATCCCCAAAGACATAAACGATAGCAGTACATTTGTACCTGCAAACAGCCGTTCTAACCGTAGTTTTAAGTCTAAGATATTAAATAGAACATACGCTAAGAAGACCGACCTTGACCTAGTTAAAAAGAAACTGACCTTGGGCATTTTTGTATATCATACCAACTTATATAAGTGATAAATTCCATATTTAAAAGTGCATTTCCTTATGACAAGACCTTCTTATGCATCACGACCTCAACTTATGACAAAACAAAAGACAACTGTTGATGCGAAACATCTTTTTCGGACATTGTAGCTTCAATTTTACTATGAATTACACCTTTTTGAAAGCTTAAGCGAAAATTCATTGTAGTTGCTGAAGGACCATTTTTGTTGGACTATTGTAGAAACCATCGCCTGTGTTGACCCAGAGATTTGTAAACAAGTCTGTGGTAGCTCATCTGGGTGTAGTAACATAGCCTACCCTACCATGGTGATCAATCTCATGCCTACAGGTAAATGTTCTGGTTCTTTCTTTAGCAAATTTTGATACGTGACCTTGATCTTGGGAGTTTGACCTTTGTTACAAATTGTTTAACATTTGCGACAATTATCATTGCTGTCACACGGGGGCCATTAAAGCAGAAGTTAAAAATAAACTTTTGTTAACAAACAGGTGCCCGTGGTATGATGCTAGCCGTGATGATGGCCGCACTGATGTCATCACTGACGTCAATATTTAACAGTAGCAGTACTATCTTTGCCATGGATATCTGGACTCGAATTAGGAAATCTGCCAGCGAACTCGAAATTATGATAGTAGGAAGGTAAAGTACATGCACGCTTATAGATACGCTTTTTTAAAACACACATGTATATAGATCATCTCTATACGTCTTTTCAAATTTCCATATATTTCTTGTACGTTCCTTTTGATCACATGATGTATGTGTCACGTGACTGTTTCTTCGTTACAGAGTGTTCGTTATCTTTTTGGTGGTTGTAAGCATTGCTTGGATTCCTGTCATTCGAGCATCACAAGGGAGTGAACTATTTGTCTATATCCAGCAAGTGTCAAGCTTCATGCAACCTCCCATCTGTTGTATATTTCTACTTGGACTGTTCTGGCCAAGGCTTAATGAGCTGGTATGAGCTTTAAGAACACCAAAACGGGAAAAGGGTGTTATTTTATGTCTTCTGTAAAGCGATAAAATAAGCATTTGTGTTTAACGAAAAGGGAACATAATAACTCCTTCTATAACCGAACTTTGATTTGTATAAAAATATAACGATTCAGCTTTAATCTGAAAACGCTCCTATTTCAGGGTGCCTTTGTTGCCTTGGTAGTGGGGATGATTGTAGGACTGATCCGTTTTATTGTGGAGTATGCTTACACTGTACCTGACTGTCTGTCAGGATTACCGGATCCAAGACCGTCCATTGTTAAGGACTTCCACTACCTGTACTTTGCCACATTCCTGTTTGTATTGACTGGGATCTGTGCTGTGTCCATCAGCCTTATTACTAAACCAATCGACTCTAGATGTGTAAGAAAGCTATCATTCTTAGCTTAATGATCGAATTTTCAAAAAGCCACTAGTATATTGCTAAATGAACTATGATACAATGTACTACATGCATTTCAGTTGGAGCGACTTACATGGTGGTCACGGAACAGTAAACAGCCTCGTCTTGACATAGATAAATGGATGGCGGGAGAGGAAGTGTTCGAACGGATGTCTGACCTAGATGATAAAGAGGGTTCGACAAATGTGAACCATAAAGACAACAACTCAAAGGAAAACGGTACATAGCAAGATTACAGTTTGTGTTGTGCATATTCTCTTATACGAAATTTCGATCAAACACGAACAAAGTCTCAACTCATCATATAGTGGTTACAAATGGCTCTATATCATAATAGTTTACAGATTTCAGTTGTAAAGTTTGCATTTAAAGACAATCTGACATGCCTTATTTACAAGCTTACAAAGGTATTCAGAACAAATCAACTTAATGACAACTAATAATATTAAAGGTCAAGGTTATATTTTAAAACCTTTTTAAAAGCATACATTCAGTAATTAAGAATGGTTAGCAATAAATCAAAATGACCTACATGTAGACTCTAAAACATTACTATTCCCTTGCAACTCTATTGCGGAGGGGATATAGCATAGCATCCGTGTGTGTGTTTATTTGTGTGCAGCGTGTCCAGTTTCTTGTGAGAACAGCATAGAAGACAATGCACTTGTCACAGAAACGGAAAACATTCCACAAATGTTTCCCATGCAGAGAGGATGAAGTCATTGGTTTTCAAAGTGAATGTTTAAAGGTCAAGGTCACTGTGGACTTTTAAAATCCTAGTGAACAGCATAGAAAGATCAGACTTTCCACAAATGTTTTCCATGATGAATCCTGTTGATTTTCAAGGTCAAAGTCATTGTGATTGAAAATCCTGTGAACAGCATAGAAGACAAAGCAATCATCATAGGACCAACAAAGCTTCCATAAATGTTCTCAAATTGAGAGAGAATAACCCTATTGATTTTCAACGTCAAGGGTCAAAGCCACTATTCAACTTTATTTTAAAATCCTTTTGCTGATAGCATAGAACATGCAGTTGAGAGTTGTTGCTATGCTTGCTTTGCTTTTATTCAAATGTACAAAAAACATTCATACATGATTATGTATATATATAATACTGATCTGTATTTCTATCTTTCCATAAAATGTAGGTAAGCAAGATAGTAACATAGCTGAGTTACACAGAGATCCTTGGCCAAAGGAATTCCCTATCACTGCTGATTCCCAGTCTGTAGACATAAGTATGTATATGTCAACTTATAAATCCTAAAAAACTCAGATTGATGAAAATGAACAAAAATCTGTAGCGTTTCAGAGTCGGTACAAATATGATGATTTTGAAGGATATGAATTGTTTTCTCATTTAGGCATTATGAAATCACTGTAAAAGAATCAGTTGTTGTGATTATGACTAGTTGATACATCTGAGCCATGAAATGAATTTTAATCTGTTTTTTGACTTGTTGATGACACCTTCTATTATTGATCTATTTCAGAGCATACGAGTGTACCAAGGAGAGTGTTTCACTGGATGTGTGGTATAGATGAGCAGGATTCCTCCCTGGCCTCGCACACTGTACAGATAGAGGACATGATCTCTATAGTAGAGCATCCTATATGGTCCAAGGTGGCTGACTCAGCAGCTGTTTTACTAAGTGCCGTAGCTCTCTTTCTCTTCATATTCTTTGCTTGAAGATAGAACAATGGCAGCTCTGCTTTGCCACAGACACCATGGATGAGAGAATGTCTGCAATTCCAATATGCAATTATAGAACTGGAAGGATGCACAATGTTTAAATGCATCCCCCACTCCAAACTAGATCCTGCCATCAATAGAAATAGCTGTTGAGATTATAATTAATACGGAGATTAGAATTCAATTCATAGCCATATCTTGTATCTATGGTTAAAAGTCAGAGACATGGACTGAGAATACAGTGCTCTCTGAAGTGAAAATATACATGTACCTGCATTACCTTATTGAATCTATAACATTTCTTTGTATAAATGTTTTGATTGGACATGTACAATATAATAATACATGTGCAGAAGTTTCTTAATTTTGTGTGTTTACAAAAATATATGACAGGTAATCTAACTACACATTGTATATAAGAGAAGGCCACACAAAAGGCTTACTTCATGTTATTACATCTATACAATCTACTCCTTCTACTGTGGTTGAATAGCTTTTTGACACCATTAAAGTTCTTTTACCACTGGCGAACTCCCTTTTATGACACAACACATTCAAAAGTAGTAATACTAGACACTTTAACTTTCTGACATCAAGAAACAGAAAATCCTTATCCATGGTTTTTTGTTTATTTCCCATGTCTTATAATTCACAGAATGGAAAGATATGTCAGTCAATAAATAGGTTTGATTGATTTTTAAAACATCTTAAAATCAATCCTAAAGGACATATGCACAGCCATAATGTACAAATAAATGACATAAAAATCTTTAAGTTTGATCATAGCTTTACAAATTTATTCTGTTGCAGATAAAAAAAATCAAATAAGAAAAAATTGTAATAAAACTATGACAACCAATGGTACTGCTTTGCATGTGATTTTTTCTTAAGAATAGATATATGCCCTACTATTATAAACCTTTGTAAAAAATGTACAATAAAGTTGAAACCTTCAATATCCTCTCAATAAAAAAGCCAAAATTCATCAACATTTTGTTTGTGTCATAATCTAAACCAGAGTTTCTGAACGAAGAAATAGATTGTTCTCGGACAACATATCCCTTTAATGTTTAACCTTTTCTCTGTAGACAATTCAATTTTGTAGTGATGACCAATTCTTTTCAATATTCATTAATTTCCTGACTTTCAATGATTTGGTGGAATGAACTTTGCCCTTTGACCCCCTCCTCCTGCAGGTCGTGACCCGAACCATGACATTTTCCACTCGAGTGTTTCTCTGATTAACTTCTGTTCCTCTGCTGTAAATTTGAGTAACACAGATACAGCTCTGATGAGATGCACAGCCTGTAAATATTAAATACCTTGTGTAAAGTTTCATCTCAGATTACTGTTTGATTTTATTGATATTGGAAGTCAAATGGAATACCTTAAAATTGCAAAAATGTTTAATCAGTACACAATTAACACTGATACAAGTTTAGAACAATATATCATTTATCTAGAAATTCATAGTTATAATATTCTTTGATCATGTTTGTTTATACATGTTATCCATACATTTTGATTTACAATTAAATTAAATGACTTTTGACATTTAAAGTTCTTTTCGTAACACTATGTCATTTATCTAATTGAATTCTTAATTTCCTAAACAAATGTTTCATGTTGTAAAGTTTCAAAAGGTTGGGTGCATGTATGAACTTTTCCATTCGAACACTATGTTTTTGAAATACAAGTACATGTATTCGACATGATTTACAAAACTTCATTTGGAGCCAAATATTTCTACACATTACACGAACATTATTACATGTATGAAGAGACTAACCTCAGATTCCCTGCTCAACATGAACTTTAAAATAACATGTTTCAGGTACTGAAAATTGACCTCCTTTTCTAATGAGTTCATATCACCAGCACTGTTTGTTAAGCTTAGTCTACCAGTCCTAGGATCAGGGTGATTTTTCACGTAACTTTGAGGTTCACTATAAGTCCTTCTGCTGTTTGCCTCATGAACACTGATATCCTCTAACACTGCTGGTGAGGAGGATGAAACGTGATTTAATTCATGAACTTTCGGCAAACTGTTCGTAAATCCTTTTGTCTCAGAAATTTCCTTCTGGAATTTTGGTGTCGGAACAGGAGAGAGCCTGGAGTCTGATATATTACCATCGGAAGCTTCACGTAGCGGTGACTGCGACCTCTCCCCATCCTGATCACTAGGTGGCGCTGACTGTACTCGTAGTTCCCTCTGTAACGTTTTCTTCAGATCTGTGAGTCGCTGCTCCTTCTTTTTAAGTTCCCTGTTTTTATCGGCCACCTGATCCTGGAGATCTATCACTTGCTGTTCTAACACAGACACTTGTGAATTAGTTCCGCTATTTTTCTGATTAGTCTCCTCTAATTCCTGAATATTTATATTTCTCCGTTCTAACTCTTCCTGCAGATCGGATATATTTTTCTGAAACTCGTCTATCTGACTGTCCCTTTCTTTCGTCTCTTCCTGAAGTTGTTGCTGGACACTATCCAAGCTCCTTTTTAGTGTCGTTAATTGCTGAGATAGCTCTGCATTCCTTAGACATAGCTCGTCTTTCTCTGAAATTTGATTTAAACATGACTCGTTTGAACAATACAAAAAACACTTAGACATATTTAGAAATATTTAGAAATTATGATAAAACATATTCCTTAAAGTAACTCAAACATAGTTGTAATCCCTCTTCTAATGGATTGTTACCAAATCTCATTTTGGAGACAAAGGACTACAAATGATCATTTACTGCAAAGTACAAATCATATGACATAAATCAAAATTTTTAACCAGTGGATGTTGCAGCCAACGAGAATACCATTTTGATATCACTTAATGGTATGATACAGAACAAAATTTGATGTATTTAAACAATACACCTGTATCTCCCTTTGTATAAAGATTAACATAAAATGGTAAATAGTTTCTGGATACAAGTAAACATGCATGCAAATAAAATACATGTAAATATTCCCAATTATCATCCTCAGAAATATGAAAAGTTTGCAAACTTTCACAATTGTATAATCTGAATGTATAATATTGTGAGATTATCCTTTTAGAATTTGTAATATTTTTATGAATCAGTAGTAGTCCAACAATTCAAGAAAAAGTACAAGATACATGTAAGGCCATGTAAAATAAAATCTATGTTTCTCAGACACCGCCGCGCGCTATAATTTGCCGCCGACGAGACATTTTTATATACGCCGTGTCTCATCCTTGATCATCGATTAAAAACGAAATATCCATTTATTTCATTGAACATGTTTATTGTTCTTTAAAATCGTCAAGACTGTACCCGATGAATAAATACTTTTAAAAGCCCGTATAAATCACAGCGCGTTCCGTATTTACGTTACGTGTAAAGACTTTATCAACGCGTTGTTTAAAGGGAATTGTATAGGATATACTAACAACGTGCCGCGGACACTTGGACGGCTGGCCATTCGCGTGTTTAATACATCAAGTATTACATGTATTAAAACGTTCGTATAGTTTTCTTTATTGATCTCCACAGCATATGTAAATACCTATGCCGAACAATAGCAAGTGTCCATTGTAATACTTCCGAATCTATTAATAATGACATTCGCGTTGTAAAAAGCATAAGCAAGGACCGCCGACGAACGCAAGAGAAACGTAGTTAAATCCATAAATCTATGAATAAAAGAATGTATATTGTACCCGGGCCGTGTACATTATTTTATCAGACGGTGGTTAATGCTGAACACTTCATTCGATTTCCAAAGATTCTGCTTCATCCAGACTTGACTTCCGAAGATATACATGTACGCTATCGGCCAAATTTTTATTAACAATATGAAGCAGAACGGATCCATCCGAGGAAGTGAGGGGTCTTATCTAATTTGAACTGGGTTTAAACAAGATGTGAGCAAATACTGTAACAGCCGTCGAGTCTATTACGTGATTCTACTAAATACTCACGGCAATCAAAACATATCATACTTCGCATATCAAATTTTGAATCGATTAGCTTCTTCCATTCAGACAGATGAGCTACGACTCCCCGTTCTCAGAAGGAATAGGTTATTTTACTTTAAAAAAAATCAACTTATTTACAGGAGAAAGCCATAAATTTTAATGTACATGTACCATTATTTTGACTGACGGTCAAAGACAGTTTTCTATGAAGAAAAATAGCAATCCAAGGAATGCTTGTGTCGCCTGCGAAGCGGTTTGATCATTATTCTAGAAAGTGAATCAAAATTATTGGTACCAGTAGAAAAGTCTTGTCAAATGAAATTCATTTGAAATATCAGACCACTTAATTACAAATTAAAAGATGTGGTGATTCTCAAATTTTCAGAAAAGAGTGTCATTCATCTAGGTCAAGGTCGTAAAAATTGGTAACAAAAAGGTCTCATCATAAGAAATATTAAAGACCTATCACCTACTGTACCAATTAAAAGATATATACAACCTTAGAAAAGTAGGTCAAATATCTAGGTCAAGGTCAAAAGGTAAAAAATTATGGTATGTGTAGAATGGCATTGTTAAAAGGAAAATACATGTGAAATATCAAAGCCCTATCACCTACCAATCAAAAGATATAGCCAATATTACTTTTCTTGAAAAGTAGATCAAATATCTAGGTCAAGTTCAAAAGGTCAAATATTATGGTCTGTGTAGAAAGGTCTTCTCACAAGGAATACTCATGTGAAATACCAAAGCCATACCACAAACCAATCATAAGATATATCCATTCTTATTTTTTTGTGAAAAGTAGGTCAAATATGTAGGTCAAGGTCAATAGGTCAAAAACCATGGTATGTGTAGGAAGGTCTTGTCACAAGGAATACACATGTGAAATATCAAAGCCCTATCACTTACCAATCAAAAGATATAGCGAATCTTATCTTTTTTTCAAAAGTAGGTCAAATATCTAGTGCAAGGTCACAAGGTCAAAAATTATGGTATGTGTAGAAAGGTCTTGCCACAAGGATTGCACATGTGTAATATCAAAGTCCTAACACTTACCAATCAAAAGATATAATCATTCTTATTTTTTTTTTTGAAAAGTAGGTCAAATATCTAGGTCAAGGTCACTAGGTCAAAAATTATGGTCTGTGTAAGAAGGTTTGTCACAAGGAATACACATGTGAAATACCAAAGCCCTATCACTTACCAATCATAAGATATATCCATTCTTATTTTTTTGTGAAAAGTAGGTCAAATATGTAGGTCAAGGTCAATAGGTCAAAAACCATGGTATGCGTAGGAAGGTCTTGTCACAAGGAATACACATGTGAAATATCAAAGCCCTATCACTTACCAATCAAAAGATATAGCGAATCTTATCTTTTTTTCAAAAGTAGGTCAAATATCTAGGTCAAGGTCACAAGGTCAAAAATTATGGTATGTGTAGAAAGGTCTTGCCACAAGGACTGCACATGTGAAATATCAAAGTCCTAACACTTACCAATCAAAAGATATATCCATTCTTAATTTTTTTGAAAAGTAGGTCAAATTTCTAGGTCAAGGTCACTAGGTCAAAAATTACGGTATGTGTAAGAAGGTCTTGTCACAAGAAATACACATGTGAAATATCAAAGCCCTATCACTATCCAATCAAAAGTTATGGGCTGTGACACCCAAAGTGTGACAGACAGACAGACGGACGGACAGACGGACAACGGACAAAGTGATCCCTAAGTGTCGCTATGCTTCGCAGGCGACACAAAAAGCAGGGGGGGGGGGGGGGGGGGGGGGGGGGGGGGGGGGGGGGGGCAGCATAAGATTTTATGCCTTACATGAATAATGGGGGGGGGGCAGGACAGACGACTTCTTTGCCTTACATGAATAATAAGAGCACTCTTGATGAAAAAAATTTAACAAAAAAAAAACCCTACCTACCTTGCCACTTTTTTTAGACCCAATTATCTGAGAAACATAGAATTTATTTTACATGGCCTAAAAGTATTCTATATGTGCGGCTGACATGATACATACCCTGTGAACATTTGATGAGTTCTCTCTCTTTTTCTCTAAGTGAATTTCTGTCAGTCTCTACTTCTATTTCTCTGTCACACAACTTCCCCTCCAATGATTTTATCTGTAAACAGAGTTAAGTTATTATATAATGAGCAGGTAAATTATGCGTATTGATAATTCCTATAAAGTATAAAATGAATACATTTGTATACAAATTAATGATAAATAAGACTTGTGAGAAGACAACATTGCTCGCCGCATAGGTTTTTGATACTAGGAAAATGACAATTGTTTAAAATGGTGAGAAATGGCCAGGGTACGTTTAAAAGTAGATCAAACTCCAAGGTTACTAGGGCAAAAGTCAAGGTCCCAAATGAAAAGTCTGGTCATGAGGAATCCACATGTGAAACATCGAAGTCCTATCCTTACAGTTTATGAAATACAGCCCAGGTTAAACTTTATAACAGTAGGTCAAACTCCAAGGTCAAGGTCAAGCTTTCAAAGGAAAGGTTTGGTCGTGAGAAATCTACCTGTGAAATACATGTATCAAAGTCCTACCCTTTATTGTTTTTGAGATATATAGCCCAGGTTCAAATTTTTATCCCCTCGCAACTCTGTTGTGGAGGAGATATAGCATCGCTGCTGTGCAGTGTCAAGGGTCATAAGTCAAGGTCACTATGGACTTAGCCTTAAAATCCTTGTGAACAGCATAGAAGACAAAGCAATCATCGTAGAAATATCAAACCTTCAATAATTAATTCCTATGGAGAGAATGAACCCTGTTGATTTTCAAGGTCAAGGGTTGAGGTCACTGAGGATTTAGGCTTAAAATCCTTGTGAACAGCATAGAAGACAAAGCGATCATCATAGAAACATCAAACCTTACTTAACTAATCCAAATGGGGAGAAGATGAACCCTATTGATTTTCAAGGTCAAGGGTCGAGGTCACTGTGGACTCAGGTTTGAAAATCCATGTGAACAGCATAGGTGACATAGCAATCATCATAGAAACATTAAACCTTCGAAAAATGTTTTCCATGGAGAAAAGATGAACCCTATCACAAGATCACCAATCCTTCAACAATGTTCCTCAAGAGAGGATTTCAGGGTCATGGGTCAAAGGTCAAGGTAACTATGGACTTGATTTTAAAACCAGTTTGCTGATTAAATAGATTTGTCACAACTTGTTTAAAATGTATCAATGTTTACATGAATTGATATTACTTCAAAAGCTGACTGTAAGGGATCATTTAAAGGCCTAATCTAAGTACTTGGGAAACTATATCTATCCATGTACTTGTAAATTTGTTTAATTCGAAAATGATTTCTAACCTTCTCCTGCATTTCTGTTTTTTCGCATGTCTCCTTGTCTAGACTTTTCTGTACTAGATCTGCCTGCTCCTTACTCTTTGTATTTCCTTCCTATAATGTGAAAACAGAATTGAAAATAAATATCCTGTTGTATATGAATGTAGAGAGAGTAAACATACTCCAAAAGACATATAAATTATTAGGCAACAAAATGATGCATAAATTAATAACTCAGGGGATTCTCAAGTTAAATGGAAATCTACATTTTATTGTTACATTTGTTTAGGAAGTTGAAATTGTTTCTTCTTTTGTTTGTAAATGTACATAAAGGTCTGGTATATAAAGGACTGTATTCAAATTAGTCATCTTTTTCAACAGAAATAATTTTAAAAGATCTATACATGGACTACATGTACTTATCATGTGTATCAACATAAAATACTTTTTAAAGTCCATATTTTTATATATTTTATACACATACATTTCACATGTTGTAATGTATACAACACAAGTATGCACTGTGAATGGTACAAGTACCTTGAGGTGGGTGTTTTCTCCTTCCAGGTTTTGAATTCTCTCTTCAAATTTCTGACATCTTTCTTTGTAATCATCTACAATGCTCTCCATTTGAACCTAAATCAGTAATTTTCACATTTACATGTATGTCTTCATAATTACTGTAAATGCTTCCAATAATGTTAATAGGCTTAAATTCAAACTCATTTAAAATTTTATTTGTGTTCACTTCAATTAGAAAACATAATAATGTATGAAATAAAACCCTTGGTACCAAAAGAAATGTCTTGTGACAAGGAATGTAAATGTGCTTTTGGAATATGAAAGTTCTGTCACTTACAATTCAAAAGTTAAGGGCAAGACTAAAGTTTGAACAGACAAACATAGAGTCGAGACAAATGTTTAAAATAACATTACTTCAATGCTATTTTGAACATATATTTTATTAAGATATGCTACTGAATCTACCCTACAGGAAATTTGGAGCCGCGCACTCTCTACCGAGTAAATGTACAAATTTAAATTTGAAAAATCAATCAGAGTATGTACAAAGGGGTAGGGCCACGAAGCCCGATATTGGCCCTAATTTTGATTAATTTTGAACATTGTACTTCATAGAATATTTAACTATTATTTGACATTTTGAAACGTTCTCTACTGAATCACGAATCTACTATTTGTAAACATTGCTTTTATCAACACATTTTAGCCCTTTGAAAACACCGAAATAGGTCATATTCGGGGAAATTGATGCAAAAACTCAATATTTCTATTAAATTAGCAATGGCCGCATGCATTAACTATGATGGAAAATTTATATGTGAAAGATTATCATTATATCCTTTTGTCATAAACGTTTTATCTCAGTTAACGCATGCAGCCACATTGAATTCTACGACACAAGACAAAATTCCCAGCAATTTTCGACATATTTTGTCAATAACGTCTAATGACATCACTTCATGACGTCACTACAGTTAAATGGCACATTGCTTGGTGATATTATTTTTTTCATGAAAAGCGGTAAATATTCGTGTATTTTCATGAGAGATATCAAGTATTCCTCATGAAATTTATTTTAAGAGAAAAATCAAGGGCCGATTTAGGGGTCTCGTGGCCCTACCCCTTTAAATTTGAAAAATCAATCAGAGGGCGCTACTGAAATGAATTTTGGCTGTGTCTGAAAAGCACTTTGGCTGGAAGCATCACTGATGAGGATTTAATATGACGGCCGTCAAGCGAAAACCACTCTTAAGTGAAAAATATGGCAATTTTATTTTTCAACGATTTACAATAGTACATTTCATTCTGAACAAAATGATATATGATATGTATGTATATGATACAAATAAATGCAGTAAATCTTCTTTGAAAACTTTAGCATGACGTTACGCGACATGCCAAAGAAACGTTACGCGCAAAGAATCTGACGACGTCAAAGTTTACGGCACGACGACCTCATACTTTAGTGTGTATATCAGGTAGAGATATGTATATATATCAAGATGAACATTATTCGGTACTATAACATCTATTTCTGTTGATGATATATTGACCTTCTATGCATGTATATTTCACGAATACCAGAAATTGAATACTTTGATGTAGATACATTGTACTTGGATCTCGCATTATGACGTCTTGCTATAATACAATGGCCCATTCACAGCTTTTGATACCCGTACTTCGGCAATATAATCAAGATTAGAAAATGTTATAGAAGAAGGGAGGAGATATAAGATATATCGCATAAGAAAT
The DNA here is from genome assembly GCA_028142955.1 of Pinctada fucata. Lineage (NCBI taxonomy): Eukaryota > Metazoa > Mollusca > Bivalvia > Pterioida > Pteriidae > Pinctada > Pinctada fucata. Next base: position 49,322,553 of record AP027109.1, read on the forward strand.
GTTGAACAACACAAAGAATACCGGATCTAGATGCTGCTTTTTAGCTTCAACGGCGACGATTCGCCGGAATCCTGTATCTAAGTAACTTTTATAAAATTTTCGGGAAAAATGATTATTCTTGCCTTTATCTTTTCATATATTCTATTCAAATAATACTTTGAAATAGTTGAATCTCACGACAGTTATATTCGGTCTCTATATATATATATTTTCTATCAATTTCAATTTGTTTTCCAACGAAACTTTCGAATAAATAAAATTATGATCGCTGAGCGATATAAGTCCGCTACCGACATAATTATATGTCCTGCAGCTCTGCCTAGAACTCTTAAATTTAACATGAATTTAAACTTACTATCCATGCAGCTCACTTCAGAAATAAGAAAACTGCAGAGGTTTTATCAAGGGGCATAACTCCTCGGAAAACAGGTTAAGCGTGAAGAAAGTCAAAATTGCTCTGCAAGTATCCATTACTAAGCTGCGTATCAAATTTTATCTAAATATCTCAATTAGTTTCCGGAAAAAGTCAGGAAAACTGACAAAAAATGAATTTTGCACGTCATCAAGAGGCATAACTCCTCGGAAAAAAGATCAAGCGTGACGAAAGTCCAACTTGCTCTGTAATTATCGAAAACTAAGCTGTGTATCAAATTTCACCTGTATATCTCTATTTGTAGCAGAGAAAAGTCCGGAAACTAAAAATTAGACTGACGGACAGACAGAGAGGAAACTAAGAGTCCCCTTCGGCGTTGCCGGTAGGGGACTAAATATAACTTTAAAAACACTATCGAACATTCATCATACGTAACTTCTTTTTATAAATACGGAAGATTTGCATATTTGCTTGTCATGATATTTTTTCTATCTTCACCATTTTGCATTGTTGTTCATTTCAACAGAAAACGACACTAGGATCTAGAATTTTTCCCAAAGTTGGGAGGGGTCCATCAGGGGAGCAGCGTATGTTTTTGAAAAAAAAATTAATTTCAAATTGATAAAAATAAGATAATCAGGTTGGCTAAATCCAGGGTAGCCTGACCTCTTAACCCCCCGTTCCTTCTGTAGATCCGCGCTGGAATTTTTATTTTTTCCTCCTTTCTTTTAATTTATTACTTCCTTAATTATCACATGTATCCACTGCACACAGAATCAATTGAGATCGTCATTAAGATGCACAACCTTCAGTGTTTTGTTTATTTCTGTCCCGAGTCATTTTTTTTTATCTCAAAACAGTTTCTCATTCTCTCCATATACGAAAAAAGTTCAAAAATGTCTCCATAACCTAATATTTCAAGGTTATTCTTTTCCGTTTATTGCATTTTTATTTCTCATATGTTTATGCTTCAAAACTTATTAAAGTCATATTCTTATTTTGTAAGTAAGGAATGAATAAAAGAATTTTGTGGTGAGTAGTTCTTTGCTTTTTTTTCATTTAATTGTTACACTTTTAGTTGATTGGTCTTCAATTTTTATTTTAGGGAGGGGGTATGCGGATTTGCATGTTTTATTATTTCCCATGGTGAAGTGCACAAAGTCGGAGAAATTTATGGTTATTTTTCATATCTTAATTATATGTGAATTATTAATATACCCCTCCTCCTAAAAATTATACATAGAAAGGAAGAAAATCACCGCAGCTACAAAAAATTCTCTCCGCGATAATGGTTGGCGACAATTGAATACCCATACATGTTTGTTGTATGCATTGTCGGTATTATAGAGGTCGCCATTTGATGTGGCCTCATTTTTTCACGCACATTAGAAAATTGAGACTTCTTTTAAAGTAATATAGATATACAATAAATTAAATTAATCTCAATAACTCTCTTTCTCTCTCTTATCCACCTTCTTCGTGCATAATGAAAACAAATACTAGTAGAGCTAATTCATGGGAATATATTTTATTTCGGTCTTCAACCCGTCAAAAGGGGATGGGGGTTCAGTCTACGATTTGAAATAAAACCCCTATATATATATCTATGCAATAATAGAAAATAATGTATTTTCATTGCATATACCTGACCTCCTTAAGCATGTTAACCCCCCCACCTAGATTCGCGCCTGTAATGTAAAGTATACTATAAAATTTAATCTAAATTTTTATTTTAATGCCTCCATGTGTTTATTACTTCAACCGCTTAATGTAATCATTTGGAGAAGATGATTCCTCTATCAATTCTGAAAACATGATACGGATTTTAAGTTTCTTCATTTATTTCTCTTTCTAGTATCTTGCTAATTCTCTATTTTAATCAAAACGCTTTGTTTTTTTCCTTCTGTGAACGAAAGATGAAATTTGTGTAAATCAGTCTTTAGGAGGATATTTATGAGACTGATAACCGCTCTACCATATTTCTTTGAAAACTTAGTGACAAACATGGACAAATTGCGGATCAAATATATCCTAGGCCGTTTCGGACCCGCAAGTTGTAATTGGTGTCAAGTACTAGAAGATGAAAAGAAATAAGAGGAAGAAAAGGAAATGTGAAAACATACGTCTCTCTCTTTCTCTCTAAAAGTTTAATTGAAAATGTTTACTCCCTAAGCGCTTACGGGTCCAGTTCGTTGCATGGTCACACTGATTGAAATAAAAAATTGAGAATAGAAATCCTTGTTTTATAACTTAATTTTTAGAAAAGGATTTCATAACATACTTTTAAAGTCAAAATAGTAACATACTATATATAACATTCTGTGGCATGAAGATGTAAAAGAACTGCCTTTTATTAGTATGTGAATTCCAACGTACTGGTGACCTTGACATTTACGTAATGACCTTTCAAAACCACATCCTAAATATCAAATCTTATTATTATTAATTTGGTAGATATGGGCTTATATAATCAGATGTATAAAAGACAAGGGCTGTATATGAATGCTCCCCAAAGTGTTTCATGAACAATAAAAGTACTGTAAAATTATATGGCTAAGCATCATCTTTTTAAAGTATACTTTGTAATAGACATACCAAGCAAAATAAACTGCATTTACACATACATGTATTTACAATCTTAAACTTACAATTTTTTGACTGTCAGTATTTTTAAGACTTTCCATTGACTCCTCTAGGTTAAATATCTGTGCCTCTAAAGAATCTATTTTTGCCCTTAGTTGGTTCTCTAGGTCAATCTTCTCAAAATGAGAGTTATTCAGCTTTGTCTCTAAATCATGTTTCTGAAAGAGGAAGGTTTAAAACTTTTAACTATGAATTTGTAAATCAGAGAGTATCTTAAATAATCTAATCATATGTAACTACTTTATGTACTGTATGTGTACTTATTTTAGTGGGATTCACATTTTACAGAGTTAGCGCTATAAAGACTGCACTAATTCAAAACTACGCTAAATTTTTGAACTTTTATAGACTAATGTTGAAAATAAGTCAGGTGCACTAATTCATGATTACACTAATACGTCAGTTTGTCCTATTTTACCCTGTATGCACTAAAATAAGTACACATACAGTAGTTTGCAGGAAAATAGTCCTTGTTCTTAAAAAATTGAAATATTCTGATGTACAAGAGGAGTTTCTTTTTAATTAATGGTCAAATTATAAATTTTTCGTCATTTTTGCAAGACAAAGCCGCATCAATATTCCAATCTTGTTTAGACCATACATTTTACTAACTTCTTTCTCATATAGTTGTTCCTTCTTGTTGGCAAGCTGCCAGTTTTCTTCCGCTCTCTTTTCAGCATCTTCTATTTCTTTCTTCAGTTGCTGAATCTACATGTACATGTATATAGAGAAATTCAAAATTTTGGCATCATTTACTATGTGCACAAAAATTAATACGAATTCATGTACAAGTGGCTTAATTTTCTGTGAAAATTAAGAATATGTTTATTTTGATCCTTAATACTGAACCAGAAAACTTAAGAACTTGAAAACTTGTGATATTAAAGGTTTTTCACATAAAAAATTTTATTTTGAAGGGTGTTCCACTAATAAACTAAAAAAAACTAATAATTCATAAGGTTTTCAAGTTCATGACACACAGTCACGCAATACAGTAACTATGGTTACCTGTTTATCATATTTGTCCTTGATTTCCTGAGCAGCTTTCTCTATCTGAGCTCTCTCCTCTGTATCCTCCATTATTTTCTGGTTAAGGTGAGCGATCTGTTTCTCGTGATGTGTAATTTTTTCACTCCAACTTGACTTAATCTCCGTTAGCTGATGACGGGCTTCCTCTAACTTCTGCTCTAGACTACTCCTCTATCAATATTAATGAAGAAATATTACATCATTATCCAAATATGAAATGAAAAGGAAAGAGTAAGAGTGAACAGTGTAAACGAATTACCGTCCCTGTACTTATTTAAGTCAAAGAAAATATCTGCAGAAAAAGGAATGGAGAATGCAAGTTTTATACATTCTATAACTGTAAAACAATTATATTAATTGACTAAATGTCCATTGCATGAACTATACTTTCATGATCTGGAATCTGCCATGTGTATGTCAATTATGTTGACCTCTACTTCAGTGACCTTGATCCTGACATGTGTAAAGCAATTATACAACCTGACATCTACTTGCATGATCTTAACCCTATCATGGTATATCAACTTAACTCTACTTCCATGGCCTTGACCTTGTAGTGTGTCTTTTGTGTCTTTTAACAATTACGATAGCTGACCTCTGTTTCCATGACCTGTCATGTGTATTATACAGTGTAACATCAATTATATGAACAGATCCATGTCTTGACCCTGTCATGACTGTGTGTCTATTTCATGAATTGATCCCTACATCTAATATCTAGAACCTGCCATGTGTATGTAAATTATGTTGACCTCTAGTTCCAAGACCTTGATCCTGTCATGTGTTGAGCAATCATACTAACTGAACTGTACTTCCATGGCCTTGACCCTGTAATGAACATATGACCTTGTCATAAGTATATCTAACAATAATGTTCACTGACCTCTACTCCCATGACCTTGACCCTGCTTTGTGTATGTCAAACAATTATTTTAACTGACCTCTACTTCCATGGCCTTGACCCTGTCATCTCCTGACAAACTTTGGTCCTGAAATCTTTGCTCTAACAAGCCAATTCTTTCCTGGAGCTTCTCTATTGTTTCATTTTTCTCTTCCAGCTGTTTATTGCTCTAAAAAAAGGAGAGTCTAATGCAAAGATGGTATTTTAATGAAATTTAAACGTTTCAGTTGATTTTTTGAGTATCAAAAGGTGATTCACATATGTGATTTGATAAGTTTTTCATGTTTTAGCTTAAGCAGAATTTCAGGTTTAATTTTAGTGAAATACTGACCTTATTCTTATGTACTTCAAAATTATGTGTTAATGTCTGCTTATCATTCTCCAGATCTGTTTTTGTAGCCTCAAGGAATGATAAAGCACTGGATTTCTGAAAAATTGAAGAGGATGTCATAGAAAGTACATTGATATGAAAATGAAGAAAAACATAGTGTAATCAAAGATTACCAGGCTCACCTCGCGGCAGCAAAGTTCAATTTAAACATATCTCTAAGTACATGTATATTAAGAAAATCACTAAAGTGGAAAAAAGTAGGTCAAGGTCATTTTATGAAAGTTTGATCAAAGATACATCCAACATGCAAGTTTGGTACATGTAGCACTTATACTTTGCTCAATATTGGCCTTTAAATAGCAACCCCAGGTGAAATTTTCAAAGTTCTCAAAGTGTTCTACAACCAGTTTAATTGGATAGAGCTTTGAAAAACCTACACAAAACACTTTACTTTGTTCAGATATCTTTACCAGAACCAAAGTTATGACAATTTGAAGTCCCAAAATTTCGATGCTTTCGGGGAATTTTTCCTGCACTAAAACGCAGTCTTCGAGATGCTGTTCGCGGCACCGTCGAAACAAGATTTTACACAAAAACTGCCATAATTTTTTTGTTTTTCAAGATAACCACACCAAATTTTCCAATCTTAATGGAAATTTTCTTCTCTTTCCAATTCTGATGTTTGTTTCTCTATATCACTTCATTAAATAAGACTAAATTGCTGAATTGTAGTGTCATCTGATCATTTTATTGAAACATTCAAAGTATGTTTATTCAAAGACTCAATTTTTTTGAGATATAAACTCTTTTAGAGTTAATGGAAATTCTTTAATACCCTTCAATAGAGTAGTTGCTGTAAACAATCCAAAATATTTGCATGAAATATGTTAAATCAATACATATAGAACCACATAATATATCAATTTTCATAATCATTTTATCGAAAATCATATCTCTTACGCTTTCTGAAATATCAGGATTCAGATAATATTCTAAATAAATATCACAGATATATGTACATGTAATTATTATCTGAGATAGTTAATACATGTACCATAATTCTAGATATCTACATTACTATGCTATTTAACACTATTCTGAGACGCTCAACTATACATGCAGTGTAATTACATGTATATTAAGGTTTGTTACAACACAAGGTGTCTTAATTTTGTCACTAGTCTTTCCCTTGTCATGAGTAAGCCATACTGAATCACCCATCATGGTCTCTTCATGTAACAGTGCACAGTCCTTGCCTTTGCATACTGGAAATGATGGGTACACACTTGGAAGAGAGAGAGGGTCCAAACATTTTTTTTCCTCACCATTTCTTGAAGATAGAGTCTCAAATGCAAATTGCTTATCAATAAATTCCTGTAGTGTTCTGTTTTCTTGACTCTTGCAATGCTACAAAGTTTGTCTATAATTCCCTGAATTGATTTGTTCACAATCTGGAGGAAGTAAAGAAAGGTACTTTAAAATGTCTTGAAATCTGCTATCATAAAGTATAGGTCCATTTGTGATGTTTTCCGTTTGTACAGCTGTAGCTTAAAATTCACAGAGAGGCTCAAGGATTTAGAATGACCCAGGATATGTCTCCATTCTCTTTTATACCACTGAAAGCACTGTCAGTACAAATTGAATTTGGATGGAGAAACCTGAGAGACTGAAATGAATAAAATAGATATGTTTAAAGTTTGAAGTTTTTTTCTCTCATAAAAACAGACATAGGAGGTATTTTCTAAACTTTCTTTCTTTGCAGGGGGGGGGGGGGGTAATGAAAGTTTCAAATTATAGCCCCAACTAATACATGTAAAAGCACTTTTACTATATGTTTGAGGTTGCTAGTATAATAGATCTATAGTCATGGAGTTCTTAAATACCCATGATAACATAAATAGGGAGAGGAGGGGGTAGGGGTGGGGGGGATGGCAGTAAGGCCTAAAAAGTGAAAAAAAAAAAAGAAAAATGGAAGTGTTTGCCCAATGTTTCCCTTTCAATTACATTTGAAAAATAAAATAATCCCTATCTATAAATGTTTTCATAGCTATGTCGATTTACTCAACTGAAATTAAATGTATGCAAGTTTAAGATTGGGTTAAATTAAAAAAAAAATCCAAGTCTCAACATTAGAAAGGGGGGGGGGGGGGGGGGGGTTCGGGTTAAACTTTCAAAGGAGGCTTTCAAACTTATAAGTTTATTTTGAAATTGAAAAAAATTATTAATTTTTTAAGTCGGGGAATCCCCTGCGATCGTAAGTCCGTCCATCAATCATTCTTGCTGAATTTATTTTAACTGAATGACCGGGGGATGTTTGGAAATAAGGCCGGTTGTGAAAATTTCCAAGTCCGTAATTTAAAGAAAATGGGCAGGGTTCCTCGGTCCCATTGATTCTTTCTAGTCCATCCTATAAACCCAATTATTTAATGTCCACAGCCACTACTATACAAATATTACAAAATGAATGTTGGAGAGGGGGTACGGGAATAAGGCAGTGGGTTGTTAATTAAAATAGACGGCTTGTATTTTTTTCTAAGTCCGAAATTTAAAAAAAAAATTGGACAAAGGATCCCATACGGACGCAAGTCCAGTGTTTCTCTCCAGTCCAACCCCTTAAACCCAAATTTTTCCCTTGATTTTGTGAATAACATAATACATTCATATTTCAATGCTGCAGTGACGTGTCCGCGGCAATGTTTGGCGTTTTAATTGTATATAATTACTTTCTAAATACATATTTCGATTAACTATGTATTCATAAACATTGTCTATAACATTTAATTACTTTATTAGAGTTATTAACGATTTTTCAATTGAGTAATTTATCAAATTCAAGGCGCCGGCACGGAAAATCCAATATGGCGCCGTTTGTTTACATAATGTAAACAGGTGCGTTGAGGCGCCGTGCGAGTTTTTGAATGAACTTGACCTTTGACTCCCGTTTGCGCGGTGCTAAATAATACAAAATATTATTAATATATATACCAAAAGAAAATTTAGATTTTTCTCTACAAGAATATGTATTCAAAATATTGACTTACCTTATAGTATTCACGTACTTGTTGATTAACTTTTCACGCTTGTAGCTCCGGTCATGGTCAACATATTTTCATTTTGAAGGTGGCTTCATCCAGGTAATTTTCTCACCTGTTTGGTCTGTAAATTTCATGCATATTAATGGAGATTTGACCCCGCGGAAATCCTTTCACGTGTAACATATGTGACAAGAGCTTAGTGTTTTAGGCGCCGAAATCGGCGATGCGTAATTCTTAGCTATGTATTGCAAATAACTCGTCTAAAACGTTATTTAGACAGAACAAAATATCAAAACGATTACATATTCAGAAACTTTAGATTATTAGCTTCAAAATGGTACATAGATAATGAAAATTGGTTGGGTAGAAGTTACTGTAATCTTAATTTTAAAAAGTGAGGTATCGATTTTCGGCGAATTCGCCGCTATCGGCGCGCTCGGCTGGGGTTGCTACTTTAAAGGCAAAATCACTCAAGCAGAAAAAGTAGGTCAAGGTCATTTTATGAAAATTTGATTAAAGATACATCTAATATGCAAGTTTGGTACATGTAGCACTTATACTTTGCTCAATATTAGCCTTTAAAGGCAAAATCACTCAAGTGGAAAAAGTAGGTCAAGGTCATTTTATGAAAGTTTGATCAAAGATACATCTAATATGCAAGTTTGGTACATGTAGCACTTATACTTTGCTCAATATTAGCCTTTAAAGGCAAAATCACTCAAGTGGAAAAAGTAGGTCAAGGTCATTTTATGAAAGTTTGATCAAAGATACATCTAATATGCAAGTTTGGTACATGTAGCACTTAAACTTTGCTCAATATTGGCCTTAAATGGCAAAATCACTCAAGTCGAAAAAGTAGGTCAAGGTCATTTTATGAAAATTTGATTAAAGATACATCCAATATGCAAGTTTGGTACATGTAGCACTTATACTTTGCTCAATATTGGCTTTTAAAGGCAAAATCACTCAAGCAGAAAAAGTAGGTCAAGGTCATTTTATGAAAGTTTGATCAAAGATACATCTAATATGCAAGTTTGGTACATGTAGCACTTATACTTTGCTCAATATTGGCCTTTAAAGGCAAAATCACTCAAGCAGAAAAAGTAGGTCAAGGTCATTTTATGAAAGTTTAATCAAAGATACATCCAATATGCAAGTTTGGTACATGTAGCACTTATACTTTGCTCAATATTGGTCTTTAAAGGCAAAATCACTCAAGTGGAAAAAGTAGGTCAAGGTCATTTTATGAAAGTTTGATCAAAGATACATCCAATATGCAAGTTTGGTACATGTAGCACTTATACTTTGCTCAATATTGGCCTTATAAGGCAAAATCACTCAAGTCGAAAAAGTAGGTCAGATGCTGCATCCGATGCATGGGTTCACCTCAGCATCCCAAGATGAATCACTTGTGCAAGTTTGGTTACTTTAGCATCAGTACTTTGTCAGATACTGAACTACCCCAAAAACTTTAACCAGATAAGACAATGTCATTCAACCGGAAAATGTAGGTCAGATGCTGCATCCGATGCATGGGTTCACCTCAGCACCCCAAGATGAATCACTTGTGCAAGTTTGGTTACTGTTGCATCAGTACTTTGTCAGATACTGAGTTACCCCAAAAACTTTAACCAGACATTGACAAAGTCATTCAACCGGAAAACGTAGGTCAGATGCTGCATCTGATGCATGGGTTCAACTCAGCATCCCAAGATGAATCACTGGTGCAAGTTTGGTTACTGTACCATCAGTACTTTGTCAGATACTGAGTTACCCCAAAAACTTTAACCGGACGCGGACGCGGACGGGGATGCGGACGCGGACGCCGGGGTTATAGCATAAGCTCATCTCAACTTCGTCGAGTTGAGCTAAAAATTCTAGAATTTATTAAGAAAATGAGCTATTTATAGAAAGAAAGGTTGAAAAAGATTCAAAAAGGTTGAAAAAAAATTGATGTTATTTTCAATAGCAAAATTTGTTAAATTGAGAATTTCATTCAAGTTACTTTGTTTGTAGGTCTTAAACTTTGTTTTGTCTTAATTACAGCTACTTATAGAATATGATAACTTTTTTTTTTCCCAATAATACATGTACTTAGGATTTACTGTAACAATTATTATGAATATTTCTGTTTTTAGTATTCTCTTGGACTGTATACATACTTCTTTCTGATCTTCAGTCAGTTCTTTTATTCTTTCTTCCAGCCTTTGTTTTTCTCCACTGAGATTTCCTGTCCTTTCAGACAGTGATGAGTTTTCTTCAGTTAACAAAGCACTAGATTGTACAGAAAATCAAACTTGTATACACAAGCACAGATACATGTACATGTAAACAGAAATATTTCATTTTCAAAAAAAATCACAAGAAACATTGTTTATCACTTCATTTAATCAATCTATAGACCGGAATTGCTTTGCAATTTGGCCAAAAATACATTAAGGCAAAATGGAATATTATTGAGAAAATTTCCGTTTTTATTACTCCTCATCCACTCGAATTCATTTCTATGGCAATGACAGAATTATTGATGGTCTACAGAGATTTAGACGGCGTGCATGTGACATGATTTACACATTCTGATTTGTTCTAACTAGTCCAAGGCAAAATAAAAAACATTTGTGATCCTTTTGTGCCTGTATAAGTGACTTACCAGCTTTGTTCTACTTCTTTAACTTTCTCAGTCGTATCTTTGAGTTGCTGCTGACAGTCTGTCACTTTCTTATCACTCAGTTCTAACTGTTTTGATTTGTCATCTAGATCTACTTTCACTTTTGATAATTCCTCTTGAGTATTCAGAAGCTAAAATACATAGGTAAATGTATTTATGGAGAAAGATATGTTAGTACAAATGTAGTAAAATGCATGGAAATCCTGAACCGACATGCACTTTGCTCTTTTCTTTTTGCATTATGCTCTTTGATTTTGCAAAGAGCAAAATACATGTTGGTTCAGGGTTTCCATAAAAATGTAAGAAAAGCCATTCTTCATGTTTAATGTCAATATGCCTGTTACACATATATTTTACTTTTGCTAGGGAGTCTTTATCAAGAAAAACAGTGTCATACTCTGATACCAGAGAGAATCCTGCAGGACAAAAATGGTCAAATTCAGTTCCACAGAGATGCATGCTTCAGACGCAAATAGGTCAAAATAAGTTACTAGGATGGATTTTACTACATGTACCAAATTCAAATAAATATTCTTGAAATACATTCAAGAACATTCATTTAAATTTAGAAAGTAAAATCCATTTGATTCACTTACCGTATAAGTAAAATCATTCGCTGGTACTTTCGTTCGCGGATTTATGAAAGTTAATTACCATTTCACACGGACAATGAATCGCAGATCCATGCTTGCTAGTATGAGTTATGTATGTGGAATTAAAATTCACCAAGACAAACTTTTGCGATACAAAGAAGACCGCCAAAGTAGCGAAGATTAATACATCGCGAAAGATTCTACGTATGCAGTATTTTCATACAAATTAAATGTACATATTTTGACCTAATAAATGTATGGTGTTTGCTACATATTCAGTTCCTATATAGCTACATAACTGTTTTAATAATTGACTTGAGCTTATTTCTGACTACCTAAATGAAGTTTGCAAGAGTAACTATTGAACTTACTTAGTGCTTTACTTTGGCTAGTTCCTGACAATTTGACATTTAATAGATTCTGACTACCAGTATTAGACTTACTAAGTGTTTGACTTTGGCTAGTCCTGACTATTTGACATTTGTTACTGTCTGTTAATTGTACTTACTAAGTGTTTGATTTGGCTAGTTCCTGACTATTTGATATTTTGTAGATTCCAACTATTTTACTGTTTAACTTTGGCTAGTTCCTGAATATTTGATATTTTGTAGATTCTGACTATTTTACTGTTTGACTTTGGCTAGTTCCTGACGTTTTGATATCTTGTAGATTCTGACTATTTTACTGTTTGACTTTGGCTAGTTCCTGAATATTTGATATCTTGTAGATTCTGACTATTTTACTGTTTGACTTTGGCTAGTTCCTGACTATTTGACATTTGTTACTGTCTGACTATTGTACTTACTAAGTGTTTGACTTTGGCTAGTTCCTGACTATTTGACATTTGTTACTGTCTGACTATTGTACTTACTAAGTGTTTGATTTGGCTAGTTCCTGACTATTTGATATTTGTTACTGTCTGACTATTGAACTTACTAAGTGTTTGACTTTGGCTAGTTCCTGAACATTTGATATTTTGTAGATTCTGACTGTTTTACTGTTTGACTTTGGCTAGTTCCTGAATATTTGATATTTTGTAGATTCTGACTGTTTTACTGTTTGACTTTGGCTAGTTCCTGAATATTTGATATTTTGTAGATTCTGACTATTTTACTGTTTGACTTTGGCTAGTTCCTGAATATTTGATATTTTCAATAATTTTGTAGATTCAGACTGTTTTACTGTTTGACTTTGGCTAGTTCCTGAACATTTGATATTTGTAGATTCTGACTTTTTTACTGTTTGACTTTGGCTAGTTCCTGAATATTTGATATTTTGAAGATTCTGACTATTTTACTGTTTGACTTTGGCTAGTTCCTGAATATTTGATATTTTGTAGATTCTAAATACTTGAAGTTTGATAGTGTCTGACTTTTGCTAGTTCCTGACTATTTGACATTTGTTAGTGTCTGACTATTGAACTTACTAAGTGTTTGACTTTGGCTAGTTCCTGACTATTTGACATTTGTTACTGTCTGACTATTGAACTTACTAAGTGTTTGATTTGGCTAGTTCCTGACTATTTGATATTTGTTACTGTCTGACTATTGAACTTACTAAGTGTTTGACTTTGGCTAGCTCCTGACTAGCCAGTTCTTGAAGCTCCTCTTTCTCTTCCTCTCTCTTAAACATCTTATTCTTGTCATCTTCATATTCTTTTAATTTCTGCTCTACAGCATCTCTTTCCTACAAAAAAAAATGGATGATTTCATTCGCTCTTCTTTTTTGCAGCTTTTACTCATGACAGATTATTTCAAAATGTTAAAGCTAAAAACTCTGTTAAATTAAAAAACTTAAGAAAAAGGTCTCTCTGTATACATCTATATAAATGTATTTTAATATGAATATCAAAAACAAAAGAAGAGAGTTTGACACAACCAACTACATTTAATGACTTGTTCACTTCACTAGCAAGTAAGAGTTTCTTACATATGATTGCACCCATTAGAGAAGGGACCTCATTACATTTTCACACCCAATTTCTTCACGTTTTTGCATTCAGTTGCCTTTCAAAGTTCAAACATGCAACTTTTACATGTATATATCCACGGCACAATGCAGTATAAAGTTTTCCTGTGTTAAATGCCTGCATTTCTTTTTTCTTCTGCATGTACATGTATTTGTGACATCATACCCACAGCAAAAATCATAGAATCATAAAGACCCTTTTCTGATGGACACGATTGAATGAAGATCTGTTAACATTACATACAAGTGAGCATGGTACAACACTTACCTCATCTTTTTTCTGAAGAGCTAGAGTAAAACCCTCGGATAACTTAGCACGACTTAGTTGATACTGCTCATTCATGTCCTGTATCCTTTTCTCTGTCTCTGTATACCAGTATGCACAAAGCATATTAATTTAATGCATTTTTTCTGATGGTAAATATAACCTACATACACACCTCAATCTCCTTATTATATTATTACTGAGACTTGCATAAAATTGAAAATCAGGAGAAATAATTAGCTGTACAGTGTTTTACAGTAACAAGAAGATACAGAAATACATGTATATTGGGTTGATGATAAAAGATATAATGGGTGAAGTTAAGGGAATTATTAAATGATATCACTTCCAGAATAAAAATATGAATAACTACCAACATGTTTACAATGTAATATCCATGATAACAGTTTACTTAAGAAATGACTGTCTTACTTTTGGTGTTCATAATTCTGGTTGGTCACTTGCAAATTCCGTGAATCGCGAAGCGATTCTTGGAAAATTTGCACGTGTCCAACTAGAATTATACACCCATGAACACCAAAAGTAAGACAGTCATTACTTATAATTACATTTATCCTCGTTATCGGTCATTTTTATTTGCATGAACATCGCACATTTTGCCTGTAACACCATAAAATGTATCTTCGCGTGACGTCAAGATAGCAACCCAAGTTATTGGAATATAATTCTACAAATGTAGTTGCCTAATGGGCGTTCAACATTGGAAATTTACTAGTACAAAAAAAAATGTAATGTAAATATAATGTAATATCCATGGTAACAGTTTACAATGTAATATCCATGGTGACAGTTTACCTTCCTGGTGTTTCTGTACAGAGTCCTCCAGTTTCTCTATATTCTTGTTCTTATCCTTTATAATGGCAGCATACTCTGAAAGCAATACAATTGTACAGTTCAATTATCTAGAGAATCCAGAAGTAATTTCAAGATTACAAATTATCCCATAAATATATTGATATGAAGATTTCATCAGATTATATAATGCAATCTCTCGTTATACCAGTACAACCAGAGGGTAAAATATGACATAGAAATATTGTATGACATGAATCGAAATCAAGTTGTTCTCTGTGCTATCTGAAAAGAGTTTTTTGAAATATTGGCGAAATTAGATGAAGTCAATTTTAGTAAAATGAGTAGTGAGATTTGGAACAGGGCCTTCTCCTTACGTCAGATTCCTTATTATATTACGTTGTATATAGAGACTAGTTTATTGAGAAATGTCAAAATATGAGCATATAAAATGTAAATCTCCCTGTAATGAGCTGTTTTACTTACCACTGATTTTGGCCTCCAGTTTCTTACACTGTTCTGTCCTCCGTATCAATAAATTCATTACATCTTCTTTTGTACCAACCATATCACCTGTCTTTAAAATATGAAATAGTCAAAACATTTTGCATGGCTAAACAAGATGTGTTTGTGAAACATGTATGTCCACTAGGCATCTTTGTCAGTAGCTCACTAGCTGTTAATCAAAAATTCAAGCTAAGTAACATTAAAGTCAACATTTTTTTCTGGTGTCAAGATAAAGAAACAGGAAAATACAGTCATGTGAAATATGAAAGGCTTAATGTAAGTATAATTTAATGACATTTTAAAAGATATGCCTAAGGTTAAAATTTCTAGAAGGGATATTTGACTCCAAGGTCAATGTCAATCAAAAAGTATGGTCCCAACAGAAGGAATGTGGTGTGAAAAATGAAAGCCTTTTGACCTATGGTACATTTACAGAATTGAATGCTTCTTTTACATGTATTAAAAGCAGGACAAATGCTAGATTGATAATAACATTAACAGTAACACTGTTAACTTAACATTACATGTCCCCTTGGTCTGAATAACCAGAGAAAAAAATACCACAAAGTATGTTCAATCGAAAAACTAAAGTTTAAATTCTACTGTACAGATTACTTGTCTACAAAAGTAAAAGCTAAGTCATACTTCAGTACATGTCACAAGATCAACTTTGGTTACATGCATGGGAAAAAAGGCTACATATATGGTTTAATGGATATACATGTTCAAAATGTGAGTCATTTCACTTATAATTACAAAGTTTTGTACAAGCTGAAAGTTTCTGACAAACATAAAGCTGAGGTAATCCACGAGATACCAGTAAGTATACTGTTAACATTAACTGTATACAGATTATAACTACCCACCTCATCAGTTCTTGTTGGTGACTGTATCGATGACCCAGAGTCTGAATCATATCCTGTTCTCTCCTTAGATACTGGACTGGATACTGAAAGTGCAAAATATTTATATTAAATATACAACATGTACCATTACAGGTATCACTTTTCTTTATTTCTTCCAAGTTCAATTCTACCAGATTTTTAAATATTTGCACAGGTCTTGATCAAAATGTAATTAGGACTTAATACATGAATGTAAATGTATAATTGCCAAAGAGACACACAGATAGACAGAAGGATGTCAGAAAGCCATACAAATCTAATCTTTATTTGTTGCTTTGCTACATGTATGCATGTACTGCACATAATACCAGTACATATACTGTACATGTACGAGAAGTGAGTAAAAACTAAAAACTCCTCTATATTAATCAATACCTGGTAATGTTGCTGGTCCTTTGCCTATTTCTCCTACATTACCTCCTTGTTCATCAACTATTTTCTTCTTAAGCTTTGCAAACATGGTGGCCTTAAAAAAACAAGAAGAAGAATTTTTTGAAACACCAATTCCCTGACAGCAGTTTTTCTTTACAAGTCAGGTTTCCACGTGAAAGTACGCTTTCCAAAATATATCTCTGTCCACTCTTTTTAGATGGATGTTCATACATGTACAGGTATCTCTTAAGTGCATTTTTAGACAAAAGCTTTCATTTCACCCATTGACCTTGACCTTTGAATAATACACATGGACACCTTGAAGATTGAAGATACCATTTGTTGTGAGGATATACTGGCTGGGTAGCTTGAAAATAGTCCTTTGTTACCATTTCATTGTGCAAGGATATGATGATACTGTAATTCCTTTCAGAATGTTTTTATACATGTATATTACAGCACAGGAACCTGTCGTTCTATTTCAGAAAATAAATTATTGTCCTACCTCACGACTCTGTTATTCTAATTAATGAAATGTACAGGAAAGAAACAAAACTGATGTTGATTTTTTTTTCGATTTTCCCATCACACATGTAAATCCACCAATATATCGTCTACATGGGACACAACGAACGAATCGTGACTTCCAACACTTAAAAGGATATATCATCTTCTAAAAACAACAATCATTACTTACCATAACAGTGGCAGATACATGGTACAGCTCCTTTTTCGATGACAACACAACGTTTTCTCTTGTAAACATTATTTTCGTCAACGCCATGCGACTTCTATATCCGAATATGCAAATTATATGATTCAGAACTGAATGCATACTTACCATGTAAAAGTAAAGCCAGAGAGAACATGTTTCTTATGCCGACGTGAACTTGTTTTGAATGAAAGAGCACAACAGTGACGTATGAAGGTGAGTTTTGGGGTCTTTTTAGCCGTAACAAGAGGTCTCTCAAGTGAATGATTGGTGTGGGTCAACAGAGGAATCAACTGGAGCTACACGGCTGTTCAGTTATATTACCCAAATTGATTTTAAATGAGCAGGAATCAATCTGAAGTGAGACAAGTCTGTATTTAAAGTTGCTGTAGTAGTATATTGAATAGTACCATAGACATCAGCAGCACATGTTTTTATCAAATCTTTAAATTGTAAATACCGTAAAGGGCTCCCTTGTGCACCCACTTTTAACTCTCAGTGAGATCATGTCACAGTACTAGTAGTGGTTCTTCACTTTAATCGGATGAAGAAGATAAAATAAAGTAGGATGAATCCACCCGATTGGAAGCAGCATAGCAGTGTCATGCGCACAAGACAATATGCTGGCCAGCATGGCTGCAAACCTCATGTACCTAGAGGTAAGACTTGTACATAATCTATCCCCCTATCCCAGGGACTAAAATTAAAGTTTTTGACATGGTAGCCACCCGGGCCCCTACATTTTCAGATTTATTAGCCCGGAGTAAATTTTGGTAGCCCGTGAAAAAAAAATGAAATTTTGCAAAACGAAAGTGAAGTATGATATTCAGAAGCAAAACGGATCTAAGGCTCCGCACATCATCTGGTCCGTACTTTCAAACACTCGCGCGACTTAGACGATGCAACTCTTTCAAGATTACGATTGACGTCGATGTAAACATCGCGCGAACAACAGGTGCTTTGTTAATAGGCTTGAAATATCCATACAAACCCCGAGAATTTTAAATCGCCACACGGGCGAGCGAGTAGGAAGGTTTCATGGGCCCCGGAGCAAAAGTGGTCGCCTCGGGCGACCGTTAATTTTAGTCCCTGCTATCCTGCCCAGTACTCCCAGTATATAGCTACTGGTAGATATACCCCCTCGGATTACTTCATGGCACACCCTTCCATCTTCGTTTTTTTCTCTTTCTCTCTGGCTTTACAAATGTAAGGAAAGGAGGAGTGTATGATTGAAAAAAAATACGTATACACGAATTTCTCTGACTCAAATACCTGTGATTAACCAGTCACCAAACAAAACAGCTGACGAGGAAATTCGAAAGCAGCGTCAATACTTCGAAAAAAAAAAACATCCGTCAGAAGAAAACTATGACAATTAGAATATCATTAATTGCTTAAAATAATTATTTGACCTGTTGTTTTGCATTCATTTACCTCTGATTGTTGATTTATCGTTTCGCCACCCTGGCAAAAACCGGAAGCGCAACTGTCAATTGCAAGCCAAGTCGTTCGCTATTACTTCGAATCATCGGCCAACAAGGATTCCCAAGAGATAATCTTTTCCGATTACCCAGAGGTCTCGAAGAACGTACAATTGTGGTGTAAAACAACCTCCCCACCGTCAGATGACCACATACAAACAAGACCACAAAACGCAGGGGCCCAAGCAACACAGATGAATATGTAAATGGATATAAAAAGAGGGCGTACGTTACAGTAATAAAATCCGTGCTCTGCCACCACGAGCTCATGTATGTTATCACCCGAGGAGTCCTACTGACATTCAGAGAGGACAGGTGGTCGGGGCCCTGTCTTCTCTAAAGAGATTTGGAGAGGGCCCGTCATGGAGTCACATCGTCACAGTCAGTCAGAGTGAAAGTTTTAAGAATGCGCTGGTACAAGACTGTAGATTGGTCAAGTACCAAGCCTAGTGTCCGTCTGGTGACATTAGGATCATAGCCACGTTTGATGATTCTGACGCATTTTCGATAGTTATGTTGTCTATCTTTTATCCTTCTTATCTTGTTAGTTATGTCACTATAAACAAGGACTTATCTGTTTATAAGTCCTTGCCATAAAATGCAGGTTGTGAAATACCCAAAGTAATATACTCTGTTGCCTGTATTGATCCGAATTTCAAAAGAAGTTGACAATAATTTTTGTAAATTTCCAGAAAGTCTTTACTAGTTTGTGAAAGTGAAAACCTTGTCCTAAAAGTTTCTTGGTAATTTGTTCATTTCTACTATGAAAATCCAAAACATCAGTTACTGTACATGCTCTAGCATACCGGATGAGCTGTGAAATGTTGATACCATAGGACGTTAATCTAGGAACATCACCGTAAAGCCAGGGGAAATTAATCTACTATGTGAAATCCAAAATCATCTACTTGTATGAATCTCTCCATTAACAATTTTGATATTTAGGTCCAAAAATGGTGTTTCTGTGTTTGTACCGTTTGCCTTGTTTAGAATCAATTCTTGTGGATAAATAACATTTTCATACTTTTCAAAAACAGGATTGTCGATATTAAGAATATCAACCAGGTGCCTAGAAGTACCAATGAAACATTTCACATCATCATTTTTATTTGCTTTTGAAGATTTTGGATAAATTCCTTTTCATACGTGTATAAAAATAAATCTGCAACAAGAGGAGCACAATTAGTACCCGTAGGAATCCCTACAACGTATAGGTAACCCTCTGATGCATTTTATCCATTGGGAAAGGGTGTCGAGTTGTACATTCTCTTTATTTGCCCAACGTCTTCCATATTCCTCATACGAGTCCATGATCATTTTGACATTTTGGTTCCATTTAAAGGATTTACTTTCTCTGTATTTGGAACCCTTTTTAACAATTCTCATATTTTCGTTCTTGACTATACTAAGGTCACCAGTAACAACGTGTCTGCAAGGAGAGTAGTTGAACTCCGATGAAGAACATTCGCAAGGTAATGGATGTAGTGAGGGATTACCTGCAGAAATCATTTGTAATTGTAAATTTTAGATGCAACTGTTGGTGCGTAGCTGTAGGAAATTCAAGGTGTTTCTTTTCTTTTGAAATACGATGGGATCTTTTCTTTGACAGATTTGTGATTCAAAATTTGGCGAAGATTTAATTTATCAATTCCTTTGTCTGCAAATCTTTTCTCCTCTGATTTATCCGATCTTACTGCTTGAAATAAACTAAAAAGAGAAATATTTAAGATGACACCTTGTAGTCTGTATTCTGGGGAATTTTTATCGGTAATTGTGACGTCCCTAGTATATTCGTAGATGTCGTGTAATTTCCGTAAAGGAACAGAGTACAATTTGGTACGAATAGAGGCTCATTCAAAAATGGAACCAAGTCATAGAAAGAAAATAAGTTATGTATCTCAGGCTTATTATATTTACGGATACCATGACTTCGACGCTTTTTTTGCTGTTGTCTGTTGGATAAGCTAATCACATATACCGATTGACACCCGGGACTTGTTAGGTTCCCTACGCTGCCTATGTTATAATTGCAACCATAGGTTGCTGCAGCGTTGAGATTCTTAATCCAGTATTCCTCTCTGTTGAGACGGAAAGGAGTGCTCAAATTGGGATTGTTTGTGTGGTGATATATTTTCTCCAGTATTCTGACTCTCGTAGATTAAACAGAATGATCAGGCTGGTTAAAATGTTGGGAAAGGAGTTGATTTCCTTGATTATTGATTTTTGACCGATGTCCTGATATTCTGGTACGGAGCTGACCTTTGGTTTCACCCACATAAATCAATCCACAAAGTGAACACTCTATTTCGTGGACAACATTGGGTGCCTTAAAGTTGAGGTTTTCAAAACTATGTGTATTAAATAATGTTTCGTATGGTTACTTGTAAATGAAGTGTCTGCTATGAGGATGCTACAAGTTTTGCAGTTCTTCGTGCTGCACTTAGAGATAAAGCAATCGCTTGGCGAAAAATGATGTTCTTTAAAGTATATCGACCACTTCTTGATATTATTTTTAAAGACTAAATCAAAACATCGGCAAAATAACATTTAGATCTTACAAATATGCATTTCATTAACGGTCATACAATCATTTATATGACGCACATTTACACCGGAATTCGTAACAATTTGAAATGGAAAACAGTGTTTTTTTCGTAATTAAGTGTTGACCAAATCGATTGTCATTAGTCCTCACTAGAACACCGTGTCACCGTATCACAGCTTGCATTGATGTTTAATAATATTTAAAGTAAGTACAATTGTGAAGCACAGTTTTCTTTCTCTCTCGTTTTATTATGTATATAAAAGGAGTATATATATATATATATATATATATATATATATATATATATATATATATATATATATATATATATATATATATATATATATATATATATGGTTTACATTGAAAAATAACCCGGCCCCCTTTCTATACATTTAGATATGTTATATAGCAAAGAAGAAACTGAAATTTGCAACCGCCCTTTTTCCCGTTTTATGTTGGTTTTTTTTTCAAAACAAAGACTGGATCCCTTCCCCTAGGAAAGAAAATCTAGATAGGCTCATGCGTAAGCAAGGGTAACTAACATATTGTATGGATCAAGGTCTTATAAGGATTGAGAAAATATTTGAAACATGGAAGAAATTTTGAATTTTCAAGAAAATTCAAGAAAAATAATAAAATTTTTCCAGATATGTAGGATAAAATTAGTCTGGGGCTAAAATGCCATAATTTGGTCAAAAGCATCATCTTAATATCATGTTAGATTATCCATTAATTTGGTATTTTTTTTATCAAATATATGGAAAACATGGAATGTTTGTTACAGTTTTTCAGAATATATGTCATTAAATGTTGAACACACAAGATTTTCTCATTATATGGTAAGTATCCCTAAAACAACGCCCAGGTTTACCAGAAATTCTGCAAGGCTGGTGGAAATTGTCAAACAAACTATAAAATTGGCCAGATGCATTTGTGCAAAAGCATCCGGCACACGAAAAACATTCTGTGTTCTATTGGCTGAAGTAAGATTAATGTTCCACCATCCCAGAAGTTCGACAAACTTTTTTGATTTTGACAATGTCCGTCACAGAGTACCGTCATTATAATTAACCCGTGTGCAATACTAAAAAAAAAAAATGCTGGTTGAAGTTTCATTAATAAAAAAAATCAAATTCCATGAAACGCGTTGCTTTGATGACAACAAAAGCGATTGCGACTGAGTGTTTTTAACAGCTTTTTAAAAGTACAATCTTTGATCCTTCTCATTTTGTTGATCAAATCACCATAAAGGCAAAGAAAACCCAAATAAGATATGATCAGATGCTGAAACTGTCCCAAATTTTAAACGAAGGGCAGAGTAACTCATGTAAACTGCCATGAGATTTTCTGACAAAGTTTGTTTTGTATAATCTGTTCATTTTAAGTCCCCTTACAGTGCCGTTGTCAGTACGAAAGAAATAATAATTTATATTAGGACAAAAAGAAAACTTTCGAAAGATTGCTAATTCAATTTCATATTTCCCCCTCGAATATTGGAAACATATCAAACTTAATCATATGTAATATTTTACATAAAATATCTTTTTTTTTAATGAAGTTATTTTACCGATCATGTAGTGGTTTTCCGTTGAAAAAAAAACAGTTGTAGTCTCTTCTTTTAGAGAAAATATCAAAATTGACAAATTTAATTTTTTGGATTAAAAAAAAAGATATGCACGAATTTAATAAACATACACGTTCCTGTATAATTCCATTACAATCGAGGATAGGTCTTCGTATAATTCTGTCCATTTTCATGATTTGGAATATTTCTGTATAAATATTTTACTGCCCTATTCATCAACACACGCACGATTGTTGAGTGTTGACACAATGGTGAGGAAATCAACGCGGCGTAAGTGTTATTGATGGTAGTATCTTCAACAAAAAGCCGAATTAACTGTCGCACGAGCAGATGTCTCTAAGTAAGGGGAAACAATTAGGCGTCAATACCTGCCTTAATAAAATAAATTCTAGCAATAAATCCAAGATCTCGACATTTCCGCTCTGCCGAGCTGACGAATCCCATTTAAAACTTCTCAGAATTCGCAGCTTCCCCTCTAAAATTTCTGCTTGAATATTCTAGTCACTGAGCCGAATTATAAAATAAAACCATCGAAATTCAGTTTCCCATTTTAGTCTGAGCAGCTGAAAATGAGGATTGCACTATGGACTCTCTTACTTTTTGGACTTGAATTTAGAAAGATAATATCTTTGAAAGGAAAATTTAGATATGAAGTCATCTTGGATAAAAGAAGAGAAATGACTTTAAGATGGGACGTTAATTACTTAGATGAGAAGATATATTTTCGTTTAGTATATCGTATTGTTGAGAAAGGTTGGTTAGTGTTAGGTTTTTCGGACTATGGTGACGTGCGCGAAGCTGATGTTGTTTTATACGGAATAGATTCAAGGAAAAACCAGTACTTTAAGGTAAAGAGCTTAATGTCGACGAATCGGTGCAGAGTTATCTAATGTCATTATTACATCATTTAACAAAACAATTAAGTTTTTTTATCCAGAATTCAAACTATTTTTCATGTTCAAAATTCAATAAAGACTCCACGACGATATTCTTCACATTCACTTCATTTTTAGAAGAAATTTTCTTTATACATGGTAATCGTCATTTGTGTTGATTCTTAGTATTCTGACAGTAATGTCTTTGAAAATATACTTATTTTGAGCAGATCTAATTAAACCTTGAACTATGGAAACCCTGAACCGACATGCGTTTTGCTCGTTGCTTTTTGAGTTTTGCTCTTTGCCTTTTGCGTTTTCTCATTGCTTTTAATGGAATACCAGTCTTGATGATAGTCAGACTATGCATAATCAATATTAGACCAATCAGATCATCTTTTTTTGCTGACATATTAGCAGGAAAATGACCCAATAGAGGAGGAGAATGCTCTATGCTTTTTGTGTACTACTTGCTCTTAGTTTGCATTTTGCTCTTTGCGTTTTGCTCTTTCTCATTGCTTTTCATGGAATACAAGTCTTGATGATAGTCAGATTATGCATTATCAATATTAGACCAATCAGATTAGCATTCTTTGCTGACATATCAGCAGGAAAAACGACACAATAGAGGAGGAGAATGCTCTTTGCTTTTTGTGTTTTGCTCTTAGATTGCATTTTGCTCTTTGCTTTTTGCTCTTTGCTCTTTGCTTTTTGCTCATTGCTTTTTGCTCTTTGCTTTTAACATTTTGCCTTTCGTTCTCTGCATTTTTCTCTTTACTCGGTCCGAATTTTATTAACTAGTTTATGAAAGCGGAAACCTTGACCTGAAAGCGATTTCCGAAATGTACCAAAATTGTGTGTACCCGAGAATAAAGAACGTTTTACATTAAAATACAATGTCAGCGCGTTTTTCTTACAACAATGAATGATTAAACTTACAATTAAATTGAATAAAAAAGGAAGGGGTCTCTATACAGTACAGAAAGCTTAATTGCCTGGATTAGGAGTACAATAAACCTCCCACTTGATCAAATATCTGAATTTCACAACAAAACGAAGTTCCTCCTTGAAACATGAAGGAGATGACACAAAAAGAAAAGAGAAAGAGAAAAAAAAACAACCAATACTTGAACTGAATGGGAGGGTTTATTGTTCTGATAATCCAAATAACCTAGCCTTCTGTACTGCAAAAACTCCCTTTCCTTTTTAAATCAATTTCAAAAATTAAATTTAGCGATAACCAAAGAGTAAATGAAGTGAAGCAAAAAGCAAAACTCAAAACTCAAAACTCAAAAAGCAAAGCACAAAAAAAGCAAAGAGCATTCTACTCCTCCAATGCGTCTGTCAAGAAACAACGAATCTGGTTGCTCTAATAATGATGACGTATAAATTGGCTATCCTATTTACCGGTATTCCGTTAAAATGCAATGAGAAAACACAAATCGCAAAGTGCAAAACGCAAAGAGCATGTTCTCTTTTCCTTTTGTCTACTAGTATTTTGTTTCTTTTTCTTTGGGTTCTGTTTTTGCTTTGTTTATTTTTTTATTCGGATAAAACAACAATTCAAAGAGAAAGCATGAACAAAATTTGGCCCTATTATGCATCTTTCTTTATGTCGTTTTTAGTGCTTAAATTTGTTGACAAAACTTGTCACACAATTTTCCTGCTTCTTTTGATTATACCGTTTGTTTTTCTGGAATGTATGCTACAGTGTCTTTTGTTTTTAGTGATTTTTTTCGTTTTTGTTGTGCATACACATTTCGCTGTGATCATTACAACATGGTTCTTGTGGAAGATCTCTTCCTATGTTTACTTCTTCTTATTGATAGACATTGAAAAAAAATATAAGATTTCAAGCTGCATGAACGGACAGTATTACCCGTAAGTCGCGTACATTTTGTACTTATACAGCCACGCACGTTTCACAGAAAGACCATATTTTAAAGGGGGTCTGATTTCGAGTGTTTTACTTGTGGAAAGGAATGTAAAAATAATTTTGTTCGGTGTACTATATAGTATTGTTATTTTCTTTCCTTTTTATTCTTTATTCATTATTAACAGGACTGCTGGACAGATAAGTTAGGAAAGCTTCACACCGATAGTCAACAGGATTACATACTGACGGAGACCGCCTCAGGACAAGGCTTTCTAGGAATAGAATTCCATCGAAAGTTCGACACATGTGATACTCATGATTACATGATTGACGTAAGAAATATATGTTTATATTGTTTATAATACACGAGAGAGCTAACTTCTGACGTTATATCTGCATCTAATTTTGTGTGTCCCCGTAACTAAATTCAAAGTTGAAATAAATATGCAAACATCCTACATCATAATTGATTAAAGCGACCACAAACACAACAACATTATATATTTCATACATATATATACATCTGTTCTTTTATTTCAATAATTTACATTTAAATAGCTAGAAACGCCTATCCATTAATAAACTAAATATGAAATAAAATATCAATGAATTATTTGAAAAGCGATTGCTAAGTTTGAGACTAAAGAGGGAAAACAATATATATATAAATCAAATTCTATTTTTAAAAGAATGGAACTATTCACATTTTATTCATGGTGGAGGATGAAGACTCTCCTGTCAAACTGTCCTTGGATGTTAAGGACGTGGGATTACAGCGTGTACAACTACTGAAACCAGATATACCACCACCAAGACTTCCTTCAGACGTTTGGAGCTTTGAAATACGGGCACCTGCTGTATGTAAAGATATGGATGCATATTATTAATATTCAGTAGAAATGCATGTCAGTTCTTAATCATGATACCAAATAAATGCAATGCTTTTCTAATTATCTTTTAACCATTTCTTCGACTAGATTGAGGTTCCTGCCACGGACACAACCTATTGGTGGTACACGACCAAACTTCCTATTCTTTCCAGAAAACACCACATTGTTAAGGTATTTCTAAAACGGAGCGCTTCTTAAAACTTCAACTGCACAAGATTTTTAAATATGTTTCTGATAATTAAATTGTTTTTCTGTGTGTGTTTCAAAAGCCATTCGAAAAGATAATTTTTCATCACAAGTTGTAACTTTTTGCTTTATTCCTACCCATGGATACACAGAGGTATATGGAAGTTTATATAAACATTTAGATAAGGGAATGAAAGTCAATCACTATACCCCAAAAATCAGATTGCAAAAATCTCAAATTTCTAACAAATTCTTTAAAAAAATATCAAACAAAGCTTTCTCACGAGAAAAGAAAAATAGGACAAACAGACGGAGACAATCCATAGAAACGCGAAGGACATTTTTCTCATGAACAATCTCCAGAGTTCAGTGCAAGCACGGAATGCCTGGAGGTGGCGCTTTAGAATGGCGCCGTGCTTATCTGCAAAGTTTAAACATATTCCAATATCGCATGAATCATGTTGCATTTAATTATAATGTAAATAAGTTAATAGGACCAAAAGGGAAGCATATAGTTTATTTATATTTCTGTTTAAAAAACAGGGGGGGGGGGGGGGGGCGGGGGTTCGCTCATTGGCCCCGGTATCAAAATTACCAAAAATCTTTGTAAGCGGCACCACCTTTAATACATCCAATGAAGAAATTACACAATATTTCAAAAATGCAATTCCATTGATCCCAAAACCTGGCAAACATGATAATTACTTTTGGAATCTGCTATTACGTAGAAACATAGCGAACACTTTTAAAACACTTGAAGATACTATGATTCTTTATTCAAGGACCGCCATGACCAATTTTAACTAACTTGCTGATTTTTTAGTATGAAGGAATTATTCAAGAGAAAAACAACAACCTTGTTCATCATATGGAGGTGTTCCACTGCGAGGTTGAGCACGATGACGTCATTCCTAAGTTTAGCGGTCCCGGTGCAGCGGAAGGAAAACCACCGAAACTAGAGTCCTGCAGGAAAGTTATAGGCGCATGGGCAATGGGGGCAGAGGTTCGAACACTTGTTTTGTTTTTTAAAGTAAAATATAGTAAAGATTAAATATTCTCAATATTTCTGCAATTATAGAACAGGCCCGATACATGCAAGGACGTTTTCGTTCCATTATATACCACATTACCATTTCACACATCGGCACATTTTAAAAAGTTTTTACCTCTGAATTTAGTTTACTTTGTAGTACATGCAATCAGTGAATGAAAGTAAACCATAGAACCCAAATTCAGAATCCTAAACTCATTGGCAATAGCCATTCAAATCCTTGAAAAAACAAAGCCAACGACAAGGAGGAGTTCAAAACAGTGATAACAACGGAACACACTCTCATGGGGTGAGAAAAAGTGGACAAACAGACGGAGACAACAACATTACACCATCGAAACACAAAGGACAACATGAACAATCTCCACAGAGTCCAATGTTAAAAACGAAATCATCATATGCGGCGCCTCTCAAAAGAATGCATTGCCGTACATAATATAACTGTAAATATAAACAGTCAATACTGTCGTAGCAGTGTCATGGAATCCAAAAATTAAGCAAGTCTTGTCAGTGAATGACAGTCAAACACGAACCCGAAATCAGATTCCCAAAGTCACAATCAAAAGGCTTACAAATTCTTGAAAAAAAATATAAAACAGAACTTTCTCATGAGAAAAGAAAAATAAGACAAGCAGCTAGACGAAGACAATAACAATAACACGAACGACGACTTTATCTAATGAGCAATATCCAGCAAGTTATAGTATCTAAGAAAGTAGGATAAAAAGGAAGCTTTAAGTTTATTTTTCTTGCTGTATTATTTAGAAGAAAAAATAAAGAGGAAGAGTCGTTGGTCCCGGTATTAGGATTGAAGAAAGAAAAAATACCAAAATCATTGTGAGTGGCAACAGCTTAAATAAATTCAATGGAGGTTAGATGTACACTATAATTTAAAAATGCAATTCAATTGATCCAGACGCCTGCCAAACAATAATAATTGGGCCGTGCAGAAAGGAAAATCGGTAGATTTGTTAAATTCGGATGGTTCTAACCTAGAATATCTTAAAACAGAAAGGACAAAAAGATGTTGTAATGTTTGATATTTTCATTGTATCGTCAAAGAAAAAATAATTCAGTGACAAAGTCAGTTGCTCACAGAAGTAGTTTTTCGGTTGGTCTCCTTGCCTTTCAGAAGGAAGTCGTTGTAAATTGAACTTGCTTTGGAAAAGCGTATCAATTGTCATATGAATATATGAATACACCATAGGCTGGGGACAAAGGAATTCCACTACTTATGGAAGAAGAATGAGCTTATACGACAAGGGCCGCTTTTAGCCTTGGATCTCGTGCCGTATTTCTTCCGCATTACGATTCGTATGCAGAAAAAAAGTTTTAAAATCATTATGAGGCCATTTCTTTATTATTTTCTGTTTTGCGTCCTCGTGCTGGCATATTTTTTGTCAAAAGGCATAAAACAAAACAAAACTAACATGATTAAAGAGATTTTTTTATATTTCATGTGAAAATATTAAAGATACATCAGTGTTCCAAGGTATTGCATTACCTATCATCTTTATTGACTAAAATCTGTTAATAATCAAATGAAACAAGTGTCTGTCAGATTCTGTTAGGTCACATATGATGAAATTGCAACTTTCTTTTATATGCCTGTTTGTTTTTCTCCCTGTCTGGCTGGTAGCTTTTTCGATTTCAGAAGGACACAAAACAGAATAAAAACAAGAATTGACCTTACCCAATATATTTATATTTCACACATCGACACCTTTAAAAATTTTACTTTGTATTTAAAGTACAAAATGTATATGCAATCAGTGAAAGTAAACCATAGAACCTTAATTCAGAATCCTAAAACCATTGCCAATGGCCATTCATAACCTTGAACAATACAAAACAAAGGAACAAGAAGGAGGATATACCCAACGGTGAATTCAGCGGAATATACTCTCACAAGACGAGAAAAAGAGGACAGACAGACAGACAGACAGACAGACAGACAGAGAGGACAACATCACACCATATGTAGAAACACAAAGGACAACATAATATATTATCGATATGAACAACCTCCACAGAGATATGTGGAATGCGGCGCTGTACTGTTAAAGACTGTCCAATACAAAGTATCCAATATAACTCAAATAAACAATCAAATGCTGTCGTAATATTGTCATGGAATCAAAAATCAACCAAGCAAGTCTTGTGTCTTTAAGTCATCATCATCCTTGTCTTCATTTCATTCTTGTTGGGTTATCTAATCTTTTATGTGACCATCAATCGCAATTATTTCTAGGCAATGGTTCTACCGGAGGAGGCAGGCACGCCCATTGGGGGACCAGATTACTCCCCTTATGTTCTCCTAGAAATCCACTACAACAATCCACAGCTGAAACAAGGTATATTTTCTCTGTTTTAGAAGCATCTCCTTAGACTTGAACATTAAGGGTGAAGATACTTTGGTTGATGTAAACTCATACAAAACAAACAGCAAATTAACAAACTACATTCCAAATCATTATCAATATTCGGAGTAGCTTGTATACATAAGTATAAGATCCAGAAACTATATTTCTTTCACTTTAACATTGCTAGACTAAAATAAAATAACTACCCACCCTAACTAAAAACGCGGCAAGAAAAAATATCAGTCAGTGATATACTTTCAGGTGTAAGAGATTCCTCTGGTATAAGGTTTTATGTGAGCTCTATCCTGCGTCCATATGACTCTGGTATAATGGAGTTAGGTCTTGAATACACCAACAAGATGGCTATTCCACCTAGACAGCATCTCTTCTCGTTTACTGGATATTGTATCCCTGCATGCACCAGAATTGTAAGAATTTAACATACTGTCATACTAGTAAGCCATCTGAAATATGTGAACTTTCAATCATTTAATTTCCATTGTTATCATTAAGAAACGACAATTCTGATTGGTCGAGAAATTTTGTTGATACCTGTATCAACACAAAACGGATTCGAAGTACGCGCTTAGCAACGTCATAAGCAACGTCGTTAGCAACACGATTTCAAAGCTGCAAATAAACGTTGAAAAGCGACGAAATGAAATGATAAGTAATCAATGAAATATTTTTTTGGTTGATCGAGGTATCAACACCAAAAATTGAGGGAAAACTTATGCATCTTGCGCTACGCGCACGATGCAGTTTTCCCTCAATTTTTGGTGTTGATACCTCGATCAACCAAAAAAATATTACAATGATTCCTTAATTCCTATTGTCTTTTTTCTTATAACATGCACTCATTGTTTGTGTGTCGTTATTCTCCAGGGTCTGCCTAGGCATGGAATAAATGTGTACGCCTCCCAGCTTCATACTCATATGACGGGTAAAAGAGTGTTCACGAAGCACGTGCGCCGTGGTGTGGAACTGCCCGAACTGAACCGTGACAATCATTACAGTCCTCATTTTCAAGAAATTCGAAAACTACCTCAACTTGTTACAGTTCTTCCGGTACAAATATAGTATAAGAGTGATACATATTTATTCAAACATATTAAAAGTTGTCAATATTGAAATGTATGTTCTATAAAAAAAAATTCAGTGCATTATATTCGCATTTCAAGAAGTCATGTCTCATCAGTGATGCTCGAGGACGAAAAAGAGGAAATACAAATGATATAAAATTATGAAGAGCAAAAGTCTAAACCTGGCCTAAAATTTCAGCCAAAGAACCTGCTTACGACAGAACATTCCAACGTACATATACATAGAATAATCAAGTTTTCAGGGAAGCTTTACATTGGTCACTTGTCAATTTAGCGCCATACCTCGACTTTCTCATATTGAAAACCTTTCATTAATTTATATCAAAATCTTATTCATACAATCTGTTTTCTGCTCTCTTTTTTTAAAATAAGAATGCAAAAACAAAGATGTTTGTTTTCTGCTCTCTCTCTTTTTTTTGTTTCTTTTTTATAAATAAGAATGCAAAAAAAACCTAACTCGTTCCCACGACATAATAATTCGAGGGAACGAGTTAAAAAAAAGAAGAAGAAAACTACATGTCACACTCAAAGAAAAATGTAAACCGAACAAATGAGTTAAAGAAGATCCTGACGATAATCTCAACAGCACTCACAATAGAGCAGCACAAAATTAAACATGGACGGACCCCAAGCAAGCTAGAGGTGGGACCAGGTGCCCTGGAGGAGTAAGCATCCCCTGTTGGCTAGCCGCACCCGCCGTCGATGTTAATAAAGCATGGAAATGAAAATATATAAAATTCATGCACTGTCTGACGTTATGTCTATATAGAAAGTGCTATGGCGACAATGTCAGGGAAGTATATTCAAAACTCTTACTGTCAAACCCCTCGCGGGGAACTTTTTTACGAGCTCCACACGGCAAAGGGCATAAGTGTGACACAAATGAGTTAAAGAAGATCCTGACGATAATCTCAACATCACTCACAATAGAGCACAAAATCAAACATCGACGGACCCCTAGCAAGCTTGAGGTGGGACCAGGTGCCCGGGAGGAGTAAGAATCCCCTGTTGGCTAGCCGCACCCGCCGTCGATGTTAATAAAGCATGGAAATGAAAATATATAAAATTCATGCACTGTCTGATGTTATGTCTATATAGATAGTGCTATGGCGTTAATCCGGGGAAGTATATTCAAAACACTTACTGTCAAACCCCTCGCGGGGAACTTTTTAAGACACAATTGAACTTAAGTATCATGTATTCTTTGTGTGAGGACCAAATTACCGGTATGAAAGTAAGTATCATCGAAGCAGCAGAAACGGCCAGCAACACTTTGCTTTTTACATTTTTTTTAGATGGACAATATCCATCCAAAAAGTAAAGTCTTGTCGGCCGTCCATGCGGCTAGCTCTCCTATCGAAGAGTCTTCCTTTATTTTCAGGGAGACTCCCTGGTAACAACCTGTGAAGACAGTACAGAAAGCAGACCTAATGTCACAGTGGTAAGTTGGTCTGTTTATGGTAAAAGGGTTTAAAGCCGACCTAATGCCACAGTTGAAGTTGGTTTGTAAAAATCGGGCACTATTGAAACGTCAAAAGCAACTAAGCACCTTTCTGGTTGGTATGTAAACGCCAATCGCTTGCGTGTTTCTACATGCTAACAATACCCTGAGAAGTTATAAAATTTGAGGTGCAACATTTTGGAGAAGCAACTAATTATGCTTTTCAAGAAATACATTTCAGGGCGGGTTTTCAATCAGAGAAGAGATGTGTGTGAACTACATACATTATTATCCAAAAGTTGACCTTGAGGTGTGTAAGAGCTCCATAGCCGATTCGTCGCTCCGGCAATTCTTTGATTTCATTGCCAGGTATGTTTGTACGATTATGATAGTTAAGAACTAAGACTAAAAGATTTGGTAAAAATATATACCACCAACGCATCTATAAAAAGAAAATCCTTGTACTGTAAACGACTTTTATCTCTATTCGCATGACCTTATTTCGCGACAACTCGACGACAGATACCTTCGCGTGACTTTAATTTCACCAGCTCATCATTTTTATTAGTTCCCCTTTTCTGTATAGGCATATTTTATTTCCTTATCACCCTCTTTTGATTGCTGAATTTAGACGCTTCGTATCGTCATATCGGTCCCGTCATATCTTTGCGTACTAATCTTATAAACACGTCATTTGGTTTTTCGTCTTTTCTATTGAAATTTATTGATAAAGGGATGATTGAAAATATAACGAAATGCGTCTTGAATATTTCTTCTCAAAGATTTTAGTATATTGTTTGTCTAGGGAATTAAGTGCTTTTAATTTTTTGTTCGTTTGTAATTCAAACATCCCTTACAACACGTATGATCGTCCGTTGCATAATTCGGGTAATTAATTCTGACGGAAAGGGAAAATTGAATTTTGTCAAATTTGATCTACTTTTTATCATTTGGAAGGACTTTTTATTAGCGAGGACGTTATTTTCGCGTTTGATCAAACTCGCTAAATTACGCGAAAATAAAGTCCTCGCTAATGAAAAGTCGTTTACAGCATTTAAAATATAGAACACGTCATTGTTAGGTGGAATAATCCTACAGTATCCAGAGAGCGTGGAGTGAAAGAAAACTACCAGTCCATTCACTGGACTCCGACCATAGTGGAAACACTGACCAGCTTGTACCGGACGGCTCCCATTTCCATGCAGTGTAACCATTCCGACGGGAGAAGATTTAAGGTAATATGTGATGATATTACTATAAATGTTTGAATGGTTTAATGATAGATCTTTGACTTAAAAGTACTGATAAAAATACATGTTCTCTGGAATTCCTGTTGAACGTTGAGGTGAAATCTAGACATTATTTCAGAAGTTTATCTTAGCAAATGTTGAAAAACAAGAAGACGACCAACAAGACCATATTGCAGTGATCACATCTTTTAAACACATACGCTCGTGACTGAAACAAAATAACGAACACACCCTTGAAGCATAAAATTTAATAATCATACCAATAAACAGCCGAAAACAACTAAAAAACAGGCACCAAGAGGGTCCACAAACAAATCAAACAAAAGCATGAATGAAACATGAAGGACGATATATAAAGTACGGAAGTCCAAGTGCATTCGGAGCCTTGGACGGCTGTGTAAAAGGTGTTGGTATCCAGGTAACTTATCAGGCTACATAAAGTTCTTCCGTGACATGTTCCACAAAAATACGTCAGAATAATTTGAATGTAGTGAAAATATTTTGTATTTTTCCTTTGCCTTAGGGTGACTGGGAGACCACGCCTATCCCAAGGATCCTGTTTCCTCTACATAGTCAGGATAGATGTGGAAAACAATATACAAGAGGATCTAGTGATTACTTGTGATATTTATATATGGACCTATGTTTTCATAATGCATTCAACATCCCATCGACAAGAAGGTGTTGATTATAATCAACAAACGATCATGTTGTTTCATAATGACGCATCAAAAATAATGGTAGGAATGTACCCAATGGGGAATGGTATCTACGGAATATCGATGTAACTTGACTATAAAATAACGAAAGAAAATAAAGTATTTTGCGGAATTTTGCTTCTTTATTTGAGTGTATGGTCACATATGCAAATGAGTTAAAGAAGATCCTGACGATATTCTCAACAGCACTCACAATATAGCACCAAATTGAGCATCGACGGACCCCTAACAAGCTAGAGGTGGGACCAGGTGCCCTGGAGGAGTAAGCATCCCCTGTTGCTAGCCGCACCCGCCGTCGATGCTCATGCACGAAAATAAAAAAAAACATGAACTGCACTGTCTGAGGTCATTTCTATATAGAAAGTGCTACATATAATGGCGATCATGTCAGGGAAAATATTCAAAACACTCACTGTCAAACCCCTCGCGGGGAACTTTTTTACGAGCTCCATACGGCAAAGGGCATAAGTGTGACACAAATGAGTTAAAGAAGATCCTGACGATAATCTCAACAGCACTCACAATAGAGCACCAAATTGAGCATCGACGGACCCATAGCAAGCTAGAGGTGAGACCAGGTGCCCTGGAGGAGTAAGCATCCCCTGTTGGCTAGCCGCACCCGCCGTCGATGCTCATGCACGAAAATTTAAAAAAAAACATGAACTGAACTGGCTGATGCCATTACTATATAGAAAGTGCTATAGTGATCATGTCAGGAAAAATATTCAAAACACTTACTGTCAAACCCCTCGCGAGGAACTTTTTTACGAGCAGCGCATAAGTGTGATACAAATGAGTTAAAGAAGATCCTGACGATAATCTCAACAGCACTTACAATAGAGCACCAAATTGAGCATCGACGGACCCCTAGCAAGCTTGAGGTGGGACCAGGTGTCCGGGAGGAGTAAGCACCCCCTGTTGGCTAGCCGCACCCGCCAGACACAAGTAAAAAGTCTTATCATCCTAACTTATTCTTGTCCGTTGTTGTAGACGTCCATCAAACTCCTGTTAAATAAGGGCTCAGAAATTTGTGTTTCTGCGGAGATGAACTGGAAGATTTTGCTACAAATGAATGGATGCAAGCGTGAAAAACTATACAGGGATATGGTCATTATCCATATTTGTCATTGACCAAGTAGTTTTAGAAAGTCCAGACAAAATGGGACAAACCAAGAGGATATTCCATATCAACAATCTGTTCATGTCCTTTACCTCTGACCTGAACAAAATTAATGTTTCTGCCTCATTCATGAGAAACTCCAGAGCATACTCAAGATTCCCAAATTGGTATCCTTACAGGTACAAGTATATCGACTTCTGTTATCTTTACCTTGAGGATGACTTTGACCTACATTAGATCTTGAAACTTATCATCCTTGCAAAGGTGCAAATAAAGTTATTGCCTTAAATAGGTGAAAGTGTGTCAACGAGATAGACCGAGAAACGAACAGTCAGTGCTGAACGAAGTGATCATTGCTTTTTGTACGGGAATATGATAGTGTAATGATCATTTTTGTCTGTGAGAGTCATGACCAGCATTTCTTTGAAGAGTAAACTTAAACGCAGACCGATATCTAACCGCCCTCTCCTGGTGATTTCATTAAATTGGAGAAAATAATCACATCCAATTTTCAAGACCCTAGGGGTCTAGGGCAGAAATCAAATGTTAGGTGTACAACTAAACAATAGACCATGCAAGTGCAATACACAATGAATTAACCTTTTATCCCTAATGGTTTTACAGGAGATTAGGGTACAAGATTTCATAGAGTTGCATAAGAGAAAATCACCATACCCATTTCCCAAGACCCCGAGGTCTAGGGTAGAAATCAAATGTCGGGTGCACAACTAAACCATGAAACAAGTACAACGCAAAAGGAATTAACTTTCGATCCCTAATGATTTCAAAGGAGTTGAGAGCACAAAATTACATCGAGTTATTCATGAATAAGAGAAAATTACCACATCCATTTTCCAAGACCCTGGGGTCTAAGACTGAAACCAAATGTCAGGTGAACAACTAGACCATAGACAAAGTACGATGCAAAAAGAATTAACTTTCTATCTCTAATGTTTTCAGATGAGTTGAGTGCACAATATTACAGACTTGTAAAGGAGAAAATGACCACACCCATTTTCCAAGACCCTGGGATTGATACCAAATGTCTGGTACAACACTAGGCCAAAGACCAAGTAAAAAGCAAAAAGAATTAACTTTCTATCCCTAATGGTTTCAGAGGAGTTGAGGGCACAAAATTACATAGTTATTTAGGAGAAAATTACCATAACCATTTTCCAAAACCCTGAGGGTCTAGGACAGAATCCAAATGTCACATGCACAACTAGACCATAGACCAAATGCAATTCAAAAAGAAATAAGATTTGCCCCTAACAGGACGAAAATACTCCCCTCAGCAATATTTTTTTTCAAAAGTTATCTTGGGATCAAGGTCAAGTGTCAATTGTGACCTTGAACTTTGACCTATGACCTTAGTTCAAAATCATGACATACACTTAGGTC
Source organism: Pinctada fucata (assembly GCA_028142955.1). Taxonomy (NCBI): domain Eukaryota; kingdom Metazoa; phylum Mollusca; class Bivalvia; order Pterioida; family Pteriidae; genus Pinctada; species Pinctada fucata. Next base: position 49,359,557 of record AP027109.1, read on the forward strand.
TTAATGAACATTTCTGTGAAATATTATTAAAATCCATCTATATGGGAAGGACTTATGCTCTGGAAAAGGTTTTACTACTAATGTCTATTGTGACATTGAACCTTGGCCTTTGACTTTGGTTCAAGGTCATGACATACCCTTACGTCCAATGGAACATTGCTATGAAATATTATTGAAATCCATCCACAGGGGGAGGATTTATGCTCTGGGCAAGGTTTTACTAATGTCTATTGTGACCTTGACCTTTGATCTTGGTTCAAGGTCATGACAAACACTTATGTCCTAAGAAACAATCCTGTGAAATATCATTGAAATTCATTCACAATGAAGGAGTTATGCTCTGGACAAGGTTTCACTTATGATGTCTATTGTCCTTGGTTCAAGGTCATGACACACCCTTAAGTTCTAATGAACATTTCTGTGAAATATTATTGAAATCCATCCAAAGTTGAAGGAGTCAATCTCTGGACAAGGATTACTTATTATGTCTATTGTGACCTTGATCTTTAATCTAAGACCTTGGTCTAAGATCATGGCATACTCTCAAGTCCTATGGAAAATTTCTGTGAAATTGAAATCCATCCGAAGGGGGAGGAGTTTAATCTCTGGACAAGGTTTACTTATAATGTCTATTGTGTCCTTGACCAATATCATAACACACCCTTAGGTCCTAAGAAACAATCATGTAAAATATTATCGAAATTCATCTACAGGGGAAGGAGTAATGCTCTAGACAAGGTTTTTACTAATAATGTCTATTGTGACCTTGACCTTTGACCTTGGTCTAAGGTCATGACACATCCTTAAGTCCTGAGGAACATTTCTGTGAAATATTGAAATCCATCCACAGGGGGCAGAGTTATGCTCCGGACAAGGTGTGATGGACAGGAAGATTTTTTGTGAAATGTACTGAAATCCATTCAACGGGGGACGAGATATGCTCTGGACAAGGTTTTACTAATGATGTCTATTGTGACCTTGACCTTTGTTTTGGTTCAAAGTCACGACACACCCTTAGGTCCTAATGAACATTTTATGTGAAATATTATTGAAATCCATCTACATGGAAAGGAGTTTTGCTCTGGATAAGGTTTTACTAATGATGTCTATTGACCTAGACTTTGACCTTGGTTCAAGGTCATGACACACCCTTATGTCCTAAGGAACATTTCTGCGACATATTATTGAAATCCATCCCCAGGGGGAGGAGTTATGCTCCGGACAAGGTTTTTCTAATAATGTCTATTGTGACCTTGACCTTTGTTCATGGTCATGACACACCCTTACATTAAGTTCTTAGAAAGATTTCTGTGAAATATTATTGAAACTCATCCAATGGGGGAGGAGTTTTAATCTGGACAAGGTTTTAATAATGATGTCTATTGTGACCTTGACCTTGGTTCAAGGTCATGACACACCCTTATGTCCTAAGGAACATTTCTGTGAAATATCATTGAAATCCATCCCCAGGGGGAGGAGTTATGCTCTGGACAAGGTTTTTCTAATAATGTCTATTGTGACCTTGACCTTTGTTCATGGTCATGACACACCCTTAGGTTCTAAGGAACATTTCTGTGAAATATTACTAAAATCCATCCACAGGGGGAGGAGTTATGCTCCGGACAAGGTGTGATGGTCAGGCAGACAGGGCAATTCCTATATACCCCCCCAACTCTGTGGGGGTATAATTTACTTTCTATCCCCAATGGAGTTGAGGGCACAAAATTACAGAGTTATATAGGACCAAACCCATTTTCCAAGAACTTGGGGGTCTAGGGAAGAAACCAAATGTCAGGTGCATAACTAGACCATAGACCAAGTAAAATGCAAAGGAATTAATTTTCTATCTGTTATGGTTTCAGAGGAGTTGAGGGCACAAGAAATGTTTACTGACAGAGAGACCATCCGAGACCAGCAAAGCAAAAAAACCTCAATATATTCTCCATGCCCCTTGAAAGTTATGACCTTGGTAAGATTTTACCATTTTTTTTCACCCTGACCTTGCAGGTGCGACTTAAGCTCTATGTTACGAGACACCATAGGCTTCTGGGTAGTAATTGTGTTAATTATCATGCAAATCCATGCAGAGGTTGAAAAGTTACAACAGAGACAAGAAACAACCTCCCTTTGCTGTGACCTTGGCAATACAAGACAGCCTTTGGCCTGGGTCACCTATTCTGGGAAAATTATTTAAATTAATGCAGAAGAAAAGTTATTTTCTGGAGACATTGCATTTCATACAATTTCATTTGACTGTGACCTTGCCAATGACACCATGTTCAAGGTCATGACACACCCTTAGTCCCTAGGCAGTTCTGTAAATAATTTGTCCTTAAGTACTTGCTTCCTTCATAGCTTAGAGGCATGGACTTGAAATATATAAGTCCCATCACTTACCATTCCAAAGAAATGACTTTCTAGTAGATGAATGGATCTAAATGAGAAGCCATTCATATTTCAGTTTTTAAAAAAATGAACAGCATGAAAAAGTTTGCTTTTTACCAGTTTAATGGTCAGTTCTTTGTGGGTTTTTTTTTTCTTCTTTTTTTTCTTTACCTTACACGAAAATGAAAACCATACATAAATTTTGTGATCAATATGTGTGAATATTTCATAATTTGTTTTCATGGCACACAAATGTACACAATGTAAAACATACAAGTCATGAATTGACTATACTTAATGAGACTGCTCCCTACTAATAACACTAAGCTAATAGTTCATTTTTTAGGCTTAAATTAATGGTTTGTGTATACAGATATGCATTGAGATTGTGTTTTCTTTCGAACTCAAGGAATCATTGTTATATTTTTTGGTTGATCGAGGTATCAACAATTAAGATTGAGGGAAACTACATCATGAGCGTAGTTAAAGTTGTAGAAGTTTTCTCTAAATTTTTGGTGTTGATACCTAGATCAACCAAAAAAATATTACATTTATTAACCAAAAAAATATTACATTTATTATCATTTCACTTTGTCACTTTTCAACATTTATTTGCAGCTTTGAAATCGCTTTGCTTATGATGTTGCTAAGAGTGTACTTCCGGTTTCTGTTGATGCATGAATCAACAAAATTTTACGGTCAATCAGAATCTTTTTCTCTTAAAAATAAGAATAGAAACTAAATTGATAAAAGAATCAACTTAATCATCTAACAAAGGTTGCTATGCTACTGTAGAATAATAATGGCTGTTATATATGAGAAAGCAAACAAAAATGTTACGATGAAAGACTGAATATGACCTTCTCCAATGTTGGGAATATCAGCTCCTCTGATTGTTATTACAATGTATCTATGTGTGTAAAAAATGAGATCTGAAGACGGTTCAGTTTCTAATAAATGATTAGTAGATGAAAGTTGTCAGCTTAATATGATTCACGAGAATTCTCAAATATTTTCCCAATTTTTCTTTCTTTTCTTATAGGCTATAATCATCTTCCATACTTAAATCTCATATTAATGCTTTCTTACCCTAACCCATAAGGAAAATGCTCGAAGAGAATAAAGAAGTGTTTCAATGATTTTACATGAAAAATGCAATTTATAAAATGGCAAACCCTTTTACAACACTTATACATGTAATGTCAAGACATGTTTGTGTTAAAGTTGATACATTTTGCAGTACAAAATAAATTGTAAAACAACCAAATTGAATACAAATTTTTGAGATCATTTTCATTACAATGCCTTCATTCTAGTTAACACAAGACTTAAACTGTATGACATCCTATAGGGGCTGATAAGGTGAATGGGAATATCAAGAACATTTTTTCAGAACTGCCTATACTCGATCCCATCCATTTCTGCAATTCTTGAGGATTACCTTGAATCAAAACTAGCCCTTACCCATTGTAATCAACAGAAAATGTCACAGTTTTGGGTTTTTTTTACTTTGCCCCCCCCCCCCCACCCCAAAAAAAAAAAATAAAATTACTTTGCAGATGTATTCCTTCTGATGAACTTAAATTTTTTGGCAAGGTAAAGGGAGGAACAATGCTCTATGGATTTTTTATCACGTCTACACATAGTTTAAGTCACTGATAACAAACTACAACTGTTTCAGATTCTGAATTTACAGATTAAATTGAGAAAATGCTTTCAAATTTGATTTCCAGTATCCATTTAGACCTCAAAGATGTCTTGAAATTAAAATAAAAATAAATGTACCAATTTCTAGGAAAAATATTTAAACTTTTCTACATTTTACAATCAATATTAGTTGTTATCTCATATGAGTATTCCCTATCTCTTCTGACTGTGGATTTTAATTTATCTTCTAGTACTAAATTACAAAATTGTTTTAAAAACATACTGAAAGTCTTCAAATACATTGTACATTTTGATGACGACCAACATTTTTTCAGCATTGCAAAATAAAAATTGAAATTAAGGGCAAAATACATGTACATCTGCTACATATAGTACGTATTATCTTATCGGCCCCTTAACTTAGAACGGAGTATAATTTAAAGGAAAATGCTTTCCAATTTAAACGTTCTATTTCTATATCATTAATGTACTCTCTACTGCAAATATATGAAAACATAATTATTTTTCCATAAAAGCTGATCCAAGGCTTCAATACCAATGCATGTCATTGTCATAAAATGATATAAAACTATAGACTAACACTTATCTAAATACCGTTACTCTTCATACATTAAGGTCACTCATACTTATGGCATTCATACGGGATGAGGAGCTAAACACATAAATGTATGTATTTCTTGACAAAGTTCTATATTGAAAAATATTTGTCTTTTCCTTAACAGTGACAACACCAACTCACATGTTTCAAGAAATTCAAATATTCCTATCGGTCAAATGTGAAATAAAATATCTACAAAGTACACGATAAAGATTAAATATACAAATACATGTACATCAAGTCTCGTTTCACTTCAGTTGTACTGAATTCTATTATATACAATTCATAATTAGATACATAATAAAGTATGTGTAACTTCTATCACCATTATGTAATTAGTGTTCCACACTAAACATGGAAAGAATTGTTACATGATCATAATGAGTGTTTTAAATTTTAACACGATTGTTACGCATGACATTGTCTATACCAGGAGATGGCCAGTACAATACGAAGGCACTCTTTTATACAGCAGTCGATGGATTTACTTATAAATGGAGAACATACATATATGTAAATGTATTTCCACTTTGTTCACAATATGTATTTCACTTTTGGAAAGAATTTGACTGAAACAGTATATGTAATGTAGAAATTATGTTTCCAACAGAATTTTATGATAACACAATAATTTTAGGCCATGTAAAATAAATTCTATGTTTCTCAGATAATTGGGTCTAAAAAAAGTGGCAAGGTAGGTAGGGTTTTTATTTTTTGTTTGTTTTTTTCATCAAGAGTGCTCTTATTATTCATGTAAGGTAAAGAAGTCATCTGGTCTGCCCCCCCCCCTATTATTCATGTAAGGCAAAAAATCTTATGCTCAAAATAATGGTACATGTACATTAAAATGTATGGCTTTCTCCTGTAAATAAATTGATTTTTTTTAAAGTAAAATAACCTATTCCTTCTGAGAACGGGGAGTCGTAGCTCATCTGTCTGAATGGAAGAAGCTAATCAAATTTGATATACGAAGTACGACATGTTTTGATTGCCGTGAGTATTTAGAAGAATCGCGGCTCGACGGCTTTTTATACAGTATTTTAAACCCAGTTCAAATTAAATATGACCCCTCACTTCCTCGGATGGATCCGTTCATATGGTAAATTAAAATTTGGCCGATAGCGTATATCTTCGGAAGTCAAGTCTTGATGAAGCAGAATCTTTAGAAATCGAATGAAGTGTTTAGCATTAACCACCGTCTGATAAAATAATGTACACGGCCCGGGTACAATATACATTCTTTTATTCATAGATCTAAGGATTTAACTACGTTTCTCTTGCGTTCGTCGGCGGTCCTTGCTTATACTTTTTGCAATGTGAATGTCATTATTAATAGATTCGGAAGTATTACAATGGACACTTGCTATTGTTCGGCATAGGTATTCACATATGCTGTGGAGATCAATAAAGAAAACTATAGGAACGTTTTAATACATGTAATACTCGATGTATTAAACACACGAATAGTCAGTTGTCCAAGTGTCCGCGGCACGTTGTTACTATATCCTATACAATTCCCTTTATACGACGCGTGGATAAAGTCTTTACCTGTTATGTAAATATGGAATGCGCCGTGATTTATACGGGCTTTTAAAAGTATTTATTCATCGGGTACAGTTTTGACGATTTTAAAGGACAATAAACATGTTCAATGAAATAAATGGATATTTCGTTTTTAATCGACGATCGAGGATGAGACACGGCGTATATTTTTTTCTGAAGTTGCAATAAAAACGTCTCGTCGGCGGCAAATTATAGCACGCGGCGGTGTCTGAGAAACATAGATTTTATTTTACATGGCCTTACATATAAATATATACATGTATAAGGTGTTCTCTCAAAAGTAAGAGGTGAATTTCGTGGTATGAAGACTCGTTATAGTAAAAGAAACAGACAGGATACTGAATAAAATTAGACCCAACAAAACAACTAAAAATTTGAATAAGGAGGTATCCTAATAATGACATACTTGAAGAATAATAGAAACAGCAAGAAAATAAACTTTTCTTTCAATCACTTGTCCAACTTTTCTTTCTATACAAATATGAAACTTTAAATCATTTTTCAGCCAAGAAAAACTTAATTCCATAATATAAATTCATTATAGAATCTACCAAGGGTTCAACAAAAAAATCCCTATACATGTAATTTACATTTCCTATTAAAGATGAAAAACATGAGCAAAAGCACTTTAGGTCAGAAATCAGTCATTGGACATAGATCTATGATAAATACATTCTAAAAGTCAAAAAGAGCTCTAGATGAGAAACTGAGCATATTATAAAAAAGTTAATTGGAAACTTCATCAAATATCAAAGAATGCAGATTATTATAATGTTGTGAACAATGGATGACCTTATGCTAAAAATTTACTGACAGAAGATTTCTCCCATAAAATGTAGAAAAGACGAATAATGATACACACATAAACATGTATAACATGTGTAAAGTACAACATGTGTAACACTTGGTCCAAATATGGTTGAAATAGTAATAATAGAATGACAAATCCTTCTTCATACAAACCCCTTACAATTTTTATTTTTGGTACTAGGATAACGCCTTTCCATTACCATTGCAACAGGAGTCACAGAATATGACACACCCAGGGGTTTACAGAGCGTGACAAAGGTCAAGATGTGTACCAATCTATTGACTGTGATCAAGGTCACCTCTGTCCACATGTATCACTGTATTGTAGTGTAATACAATACCCTGCACATAAACCCTTGCTGTCAATATAAAAATGGGTATGTTAAGTCACAACTATTTTAATAAAACAACCTTCATTTGTCTGATGATTCAAATGTGGTTAGAACTGGTCACTACTGGTCATCTTTGACCGTGTCCCCTTTAAGAAGCTCAAACAGAAGACCACATGACTGGAAGCTAGGTGGCACCAGCTGATTGAGACTGTCTTTGGCCATTAAACTGACTCGCGCTATCTCCGGCAGTCTAAGAAGGAGTTCTCCATATTTGTTAGGTATTTGTGGGTAATGACTCTCTGTATATTGCCGTAGGGCATCAGATATTGTCTCTTGAAACTCCAGTATTTTGATAGGTTCCTTCATTCCTTTGACATCTGAAATGGTGAAGATTTCAATATTAAGAATTTTCCTTACAAAGTAACTTCCCTATGGGAGAACTGTAGAGACATGGTGAAAACATGCTAAGGACTAAGGATATAACTTGGATGATTCAAAGACTTACTTTCTCAGATTCTTGTACATTAGCATTTATTCTATAAACTATAAATAGCAACGCTCTGATTGGCTGATAACGTCGCCAACGCTCCTGGATAAATCACCATTTACCACGGTCTAAAAAAGACTGCAGGATTACCCCCACTAATTTCTACAAATGGCAACGTTATTTATTGTAAATAAAATAAGAAATTATAGAATAAAACAATTATGGACTTTTAACTCAGTATATATTATACAATTATGGACTTTTTACGAGGTGAATATGGTGTAATATTTTCTGAATTTGAAAATATTGACCGAGGCAACAGCCGAGGTCAATATTTTCAAATTCAGAAAATATCACACCATATTTATCGAGTGAAAAGTCCACAATTGTTTTATAATATAGTGGACTTAATCAGTATTTATAAAGGTACACCTTTTCGAAATGGCTGACATCGACTTTTCTTTGAAAATGTTTCAAGACGTGTTAATATCAGCATTTTCTGACGCTGAATTATCCTGAACGTAATCGAATTCATTCAATGAGTCAAATGAAGAATATTTCAGAGTCAAAATCCGTAGATAGGCTCAAAATTCAAGAATTTGAGCTCAGCTTCAGGGTCCCTGCTGCTGTTTACGAAATGACGTTAATGACGTCACAGATATAAATTTCGCGCGTTTTCGATATTTCATGGTAAACCGGAAGCAAGAGTTTTCGGGGTAGTGATATTTAATGAAATTGCCCCTCACAGGTCAATATGATGAGACAATGACTCATCACGTGACCGTTCTCAGCCAATGAGAGTGGGAATATAAACAGACTATATAATAAGATGTGATATTGACTTACTATGAAAATATTTTCACAGTAAGTCAATATCACATCATACACTGAGTTAAAAGTCCATAATTGTATATAATATTCTCAATATGATCTCAGCTTACTACAAGTAACACAGAGATGCACACAATATTGTTGACATAATGGAGTTCCTCATCACACAAACTCTCACAAACTACCCACTTTGCATAAAACAGTGAAAAGATGAGAAGTAATGTCCTGAGATAATGAGTCATGCAAACTAGATGATCAACCCTGAATACCTAAATTCTGTAGATACATGCAATTAGCTTAAACATGTGCACAAGTATTTTAGTTTTTCAAAGGATTTGCTATTCACGATACCCCTTCCTTGTTTTTGTACTTTACTCATGTCTAGGGTTACAATTCAACGCATATAGGCACATAACATTTTCAGCAGACTGTAACTTTTTTTAATCAATTATGATACTGCACAGAATAATGATCGAAAAAAGTGTCAGAATAGAACAGGGACATAAACTCTTCACAAAGGCAAAGTAGTTTTTAAAGACTTACCAGGTGTAATGAGGATGAGAACCTTCAAGGCAACGTACTCATACTGGTCCAAACGGAGTCGTCGTAGGTGCTCTGTTATACCGAGCATTCTGTATACCAGTTCATCAGCATTATGTCCTATCTCCCGTGCTTTCTCCATGTCGATAGATTTACCAAAAGGCAAGAAAATCATTGAGAAACTCTGTATAGAACGCTGACAGCAGTCAAGTGCCAGGATGTCCGCCCACGCATTCTGCAGCAATAAGATCTGATCATCTGTCTGTAAAGAAAAATAAAGGAATGGTAAAATGTCTTACTTACATGTGTTTTTACTTACATGTGTGAACAAGTCTACATGTAAATAAGTTGGACAATTCCAAACTTAATATAATTTGGAAAACACTTTATGATTAATTTGCCCACAAACCATCATTTCAAAAATCAAGAGACTTTGAATCCTTTAAACTTACAAATGTATCATTCTAATTGCATTTCCACTTTCATAACATTCAGAAAATAAACTGTAATGAAAAAAACTTACAGCAATTGCACTGAACTGTGGAAGGTTCCGAGCCCATCTAACCAGCTTATACAACTTTATTTCTGCTAGTTGCAATAACGAGCCAAACATATTTGGATCCATATCTGACAGTTTTTCCGTTGGGAATTCGTTCGCGCTATCTTCATCACACAGTAGAGATTCTAAGTTCATGATCTCTGTGAGGACCTCAGGTACCACTGGTAGTTCATGCTGCGAGGCCAAACCTTTGTTAGACCTATTTAGTATGGCCACCAACTGACTACTAGATATGTCCTCCCCAGTAGGCAGGGTCACTTGAATGTTTTGTAAGTTCTTCGGTAGCACTATTTCTGGGGCAGATCCAGATATCCGCTTTGTATTAGGTGTTCTCGGGACTTTCCTGGCGGCAGTTTGTAGAGATTTAGGCCTGCCATGAGGAGAACATCCATCATAACTACTCCTCCCTCCTCGTGTACGATCCATCCTTATAGCTGATCCAAAATTAAAATTCTCACATTCAAATTTCACTGTTTAAATAGGCTTAAAAATTACAAGATTTTTTTTACAGGACAGATCAGCTTTAACAAATGAGTATTTTTGAAACACCTTATAAATAAATAAAATATATATCTCTTTTACGATCTTACCTTCTGTTTTCATTCCTACAGCTACACATTTGTTAAACCTACATGCTGGACATTTCTTCCGAGTAGACAATATCACTAAACAATCATTATTCTTGTGGCAGGAAAAAGTTTTTTGGTTTTGAACAGTTCTTTTAAAGAATCCTTTACAGCTTTCACACGTAAATATGCCATAGTGGTACCCTGCAAATAAACAAACAAAATCATACATTTTTTTGTCAACAAAAGCAAATTCTATAATCAAAGCCTCCAGGGATGGCATCGTAAAACAACTCAACAATTCAATATGTTCTTCAGTGACCAACATAAGGAAGAGGATATTTCATAAGTACAATAAAAGTTTACATATTCCTAGTTCCATGATGATATGTTAAAACTTAATGGATACAATTGATACAACTATGTAAAGTATAAATTAGATTATGTGTAATAGTGTATACCTTGGCAAATTCAGTAAATGGACGAGAAAATATTGTCTTTATTGTGAAAACTTCAAAAGGAACTACATGCAAAAATAAAACTTGGTGCAAATAACCAAAGACAATGAGAATAATATAGTTCTTTCATCCCTACCTGAAATACTGTCTCCACATACCGGACATGGGCAGCACTTGTTAGGGTCCCCACACATGGGACATGGACCAGGGACCTTCTCCTTTGGTGGTGTGGCTGTGTTACTGTGGTTACCAGGAACCAATAATGACCTGTTGGGGATACTGAGATCCACCCCTGACCGATCCTGATCAACGTGGTGCGGCATGTCCGCTATAACTAGATCTTTGGCATCGCCGTATGACACGGTCCTCTGACCTACAACATTCTCTGCCACATCTTGTCCCTGTACGTAGTATCGTTGTCCATTACTATCTATAACTATTGTTCCCGCTTCTGACACCACTACATCCTGTACTGGAGATGGAGGACCATTTTCGTTACTGTAGTTCATCACAATCTGCTGTCCATTTGATATCCCAGGATTCTCTGGCTGTTCCTGTCCGTTACTTGTAATTGTGGTATCGGTAGCTGTGGGCATCATTGTAGACTTTACATGTTGCATTGCCAGTGATGTCAGCATGTTGACCATCCGCAGATCATGTTCTGAGGATGAAACATTGGGATCTTCTCCCTTGTCAATCATAACACCTCCCTGTATACCTTTACTTATCTTCCACTTCAGCATGTTTTTTATATCCTCTGGTGTAAGTGTCGGAGCCTCCTCGTTACTTTCTGGCTCACTTGGTTGGTGTGACGACTGCAGTACGCTGGCGTCATTGGTACTCATATTGTTACTCATATTGGTACCCATATCATTCATCAACGTGTTCATGGAGTCCCCTCCCCCATCATACACAGGCGGAGACTGACTGGGGTCTATACCCAGAGAACTGTCACCCTCAGCCATCTCCTGCTTGATCTGTATCTGAGGATTCATGGGTAATTCTGCTGACATTTTGGTGCTTTCCTTTGATGTTAGAGTATGAGATATTGCTTGGAGTAATGCTGGAGAAATGCTCACTTCATTGGTGACACTCATTTCTACAACAATTAAAAAAAGTGTTTGTGAAACACAAATGCCCCTGTCGGTATCTTTGTCAGTAAAAATTGTGAAATGGTCAAACTCCAAGGTCAAGGTCAAATAGTTTGGTATCCATGGAAAGGCCTTGTTGCAAGGAACACATATGTGAACTATCAAAGCCCTATCCCTTACCATTCAAAAGTTATGGGCAAGGTTAAAGTTTTTGCGGACAAACAAACAGACAGGACAAAAACTACAAGTATATGCCCCCAAATCTTCGATCATTTATGGAATTCATTATTTGAGTTACTGTCAAATGAAAATGCATTTTGCTATCACATTCAATGTTAAATTACTATTTAGTATTGATGTACATGTTGATGTACATGTAGATCTAAAGTCAGACTGTGGACTGATTGTTGGACCAGGATTTTTTACAAATTTCTGACAGGTTCTTGGCATTGTGTCCTTTATTATAGGTACACTTACACATTAATAATTTGTTTTTGAGTTTGAGCCCAGAGTACATGTAAGTACACATTTTCGCATGCAGACAGAGTTTATGAAAATAAGTTAAAACAGAAGAACAGTTCTCTGTCTGGAGGGAATAAAATAGTGTACAATGTACGTGAAACAAGGAGATAGGATGTCCCCTTCTGCAATTTTGTCATAAAACAGCTGTATTGTAAAAAGTAGGTCATACTCCAAGGTCAAGGTCAATATTGTGAAGAACATTTCAGGTACATGTAGGTCATGCCTCGAGGAATACACAACGTAAGAGCCCTATCATTAACCGTTCATGAGTTAAATGCTTGAGCAAAGTTGAAGATTTTCTAAAACTGGTCAGATTCAAAGCCCAATGTCACAAGGTCATATTTGGTCTTGCTGACAGAAATATGAAAGCACTACCTTTAGCCATTCAAAAGTTATAGCCAAGGTACATGTAAAAATTTTTCAAAAGTACATGTAGGTAAAACTCTAAGGTCAAGGTCATAAGGTAAATAAAACACCGCTAAAGACGGTATGGCCAGATTGCAAAGTAAGTTTTTGTCACTAACTGGGTCAAGGTCAATAGGTAAAATAATACGGAATAAATTGAAAGATTTTGTCAGAGGCAACCTAAATGTATAATATAAAGTTTCTACTGCATACAGTTCCACAGATTTTGCTTAAACCAGGAACTTTAACTAAAATCTTTAACTAGGTCAAAGTCCAAGGTCAAGGTCACTAGGTCAAATGTTGTGGCATAAATTGAAAGGTCTTGTGATGGGCAAGCTTCATGTATAATATAAACTTTCTACTGCATATAGTTCCTTAGATTTTGCCTCAACCAGATCCTTTAACAAAAATGTTGATGGCAGACAGACGCACGGACGGACAGCCAGACGGACGGACATCGTCAATCCATAGACCAGAATTGCTTTGCAATCCGGCAAAAAATTTGATACCAAAGGTCTTGTTACAAGAAATGCATACGTGAAATATGAAAGCTCTAAGCTCTATTACTTACTGTTCAGAAGTTATGGTCAAGGTTTTAGTTTTCAAAATTAGGTCAAAATCCAAGGTTAAGGTCACAAGGTCAAAAAAGTTTGATGAAATGTCTTGTCACATGGAGTGAACAACCCTTTCACTTGCAAATGTACAGTTCAGAAGTTATGGTCAAGGTTAAAGTTATTTCAAAAGGTCAAACTCGAAGGTCAATGTCACAAGATAGAAAAATAGCAACTCCAATGCTGCAAGATACGCACACTCAGTAATTTATTTCTCATTAATAATTGTGTGAATGCAATTATGCCATTTTTACTTTTAGTCCCATAATTACTTGTATGAATCAAATATGAACATGATGAAAGAACATGTGTTATTCTTCAAGTGTACAAAGTTTGCAAAATTATACATCAAATTTAGTATTTAAACGAATTTTCAAAATAAAAATTTCTCATAAATAAACCCAGCTATTTTTGGCCACAAAATGACCTGACCTTAGAAAATATTAGGGTTTTTTATCTTGTTAAAGTCAAACTACAAGATAAATTTGAAGGTCATAGGGCTGAGAGCCATTCTAATATCAAGGTCCTAACTCTGCAAAAAAAGTCAATCCATCGCAAACTAAAACTGGATCTGTAATTTATCTATTATTATGAAGGTGTATACCAAGTTTCAATTCAATAGATGAAAGACTACGAAAAAAAGTCTGGAAAACTGTTAAATTGTTGAAAATTTCTATGTTCAAGGGCCAGAACTCTGCTAAAAATGGGTCAATTTTTCCAAAACTTGAACTGGATCCGTAATTCATTATTATGAAGACATAAATAAAGTTTCAATTCAATAGCTGTAAAGGCTGTGAAAAAAGGTGTGGAAAACTGTAAAACAGTTGAAAATTTCTATGTTCAAGGGCCAGAACTCTGCTAAAAATGGGTCAGTTTTACGAAACTCGGATTTACGTGCAGCAGGCCTTGCTCAAATACATTTTTCAACTCTACAATACATGTATGGTTAATATTGCCAGTGCCATTGTTACGTAGCACTTTGGATTGGCACAGATCAACCCATCTTTAATTAGCACCTCAGTACACTTTGAAAAATAGCAACGCCAACGCTGCAAGATACACCCGTAATTTGGTGAATGCAATTATGTCAGTTTTAGTCAATTTGTTAATTTTTATCCCCTGCAGAGTGGGAAAAATACAGAGACCTGCGACATAGGGTGGAATCCATAACAAGGAAACTATGCCACAGATTACACCTACACAGAACTAACAAATTACAAATGGCCACCAGCGCTGGGAACTGATTATGAATTAGTGGGGGGATGTCGTTTAGTACAGGAAATTAATATCCATGTCTATAAGAGTTCTATATCCTATGGATGATGTGATATACGGTCCGGGAGGGTACTGGAAATAGTGACATTGCGTAGAACTGTAATATTGCAAATAACTCTAAGTTAGGTCGTATTGATTGTTTTGTGTGATGTTGCTGTTTTCTGTATTCTCTTGGTCTGATACACATGTGTCTATCTTGAACAGAAATGATAAAATTAGTACTACCCCCAGTCCCCTACATTTGTATGTAAATAGTTACCCATAGGATTTATATAATGCTTAGTGTTAAATCCTGCCTATACAACTATATTTTATGCTTTTAATTTTGATGTTCTTAGTGCTTGCATGAATGTATTGTTTTTTACAGTTTTATCTCCAGGTAGGAGAGTGCTCCGACAAGCGGAGGGACATCCAAAGAAAGAAGAAGATCGAAAGGCAGGCCAATCTGTATGCAAGCATGGTAAGCTGTGTAGCTAGTATTTTCTTGTTACATTATCATGCTGTTGAAACATCACAGCATCTCAATGATGCATAGGCAAAAGTTGAAAAATATATTCCTGGTTAGCAACATACAAGTATGTGCAAGTTGAAAAAAAAAAAACATGCATCACCAAGAAAATTTTTGGTCTCAATTTTTGCCAATGCATCACTGTCTGGCAGCATACAAAAACTTAATTTTAAAATGTCAAGTTGAGTAGGCCAAACAGTACTATTGGATTGTCTATATTTACATTATTGTTTTCATTTGCAAGGCCGGAGGGAGTCAAGGACAAGGTCGGCCAAATGCTCCCCCCACGTGTGGCTTTATTTCTATTCACTTTGATAAGCGTGTGCTTTAATGTAAATTATAAACTAAATAATTTTCAATGTACCTGCTGCATTTCGTTAAAAATTACAATATTTTCGGCTGAGCGGTGAGAATGAGTCCTAGTTGATGGCACTTTCGTTTTCAAGTCGGCGATTGCTGAATGATGCACTTCGGCCATGACCTTGTTGTGCCAAAACGTCCTTCACTGATTCCTCCTTTCAATCGTCACGCCCACATACAACACCAAGGCAGACTAATGAAGTAAAGACAAGACTCAAACAAAGAAGTAAAGACAATTTTCAACCAGCCTAGATGATTTTTCCACTATGGCGGCCATCCATCGCTTTGCTGACAGACAAAGAGGGGTTTGACGTAGTTCCGCGTTATTAGTACGAGTTATCTCGCTTTCCATATGTTTTCCGCATGTGCAAATATTTTATCTATTTATGTTTTTTTATCAAATATATCTTTGATCATCAGTTATTGGGGTGGGGTGGGGTGGGGACTTTCTTGGTTTTTTTTTTGGTTTTTTTTTTTTTTCGTTTACTTGCCTTCCTGTGGGAGAGGCGTGGTGTTGGGAAATGATTTTTGGTTCACGCAATTTTGAAGAGTACGCTATATTATTTCTCAACTATTTAGGAAAAAGATGGAATTTGTCATTCTACTAGTCGAAATGGCGATTTTGAAGAGTTATATTACCGTTTGCTGGTTTCTCAGTTAAGGAACAAGATGGAATTTGTCATTCTTCAAGCACTCGTAACTTTTTTTATAAGTTTTGTCCTAATGATTCTAGAACATTATCAAAAAGGTAGCCAGGGTATATACCACTGGCAATATAGAAGGACAGTGGCGGATTCAGCCGGGGGGGGGGGGGGAGGCACGGGGGCACGTCCCCCCCCGCAGGGTAGTGCCCAACGAAGGGGCACTTATGGCATGCTTTTTGAAGCATTAAACTACTGTTTTTTAAAATAAAATCTATGAAATTAGTCAGAAATAGCCCCAAAACACACCAGAAACCACCGATTTGAATAAATTTTCCAAAATTTTCTCGGGGATAGTTAACAAATTCGGGAAGGATGCATTGCTGCCATATTCATCGTTTGTACTTGGACGACCATGCTCATAAGGGATATTCTTCATCTGAGAGATGAATCGGGAATAACAGTCCTATGCAAGTTGTAATTTTAACACACATATTTTTCCAAATCGTCGATATAATCTATGAAATTGATTTTTTTTTTACTTTTTTTAAAGATCGTTTTAAATTTGACAGTTAAAATTGTTAAGGCCAGATTTGGACCGGCTACCTCCAAGAATTTTGCAAAGAGTCAAAAATGCATGTAACTTTTCTTTATTTTTAGAATCGGATTGCCAAAAAATAATAATACCTTTCCATCTTGACGATATGGGGCATGGGGCACGCGTTTTCGCTTGTTTGTCTCAGGGGCGGATCCAGAACCCCATTTGCCCGGGGGGGGCACATCCAATTTTTGTGGGAATCACTTGCGAGGCCCGAATTCGAAGGGCCGAGTGGGGGAGGGTATTGGAGGGGGTTTTCCCCTCCCATTGGTGGGGGTTCAAGGGGCCTCCCCCGAGAAAATTTTGAAAAAATGAAGCAATTTGGTGGCATCTGAAGCGTATTTGAACTGAATTTAGAAGGTATTCAGTTAGTATCAATAACGATAATTAGTATATTTAAAAAAAAAAATTGTCGACATATCCTGATGCTGTATCGTTTTTGCACGGCATGCAGAAGTCAAAATGTTCAGGATTTTCTAAGGAAAGGGCGGATCAAGAAAAGTTTTAGAAGGGCAGAGAGGTTAGCCCATGGGGTGGGGGTGGGGGGTGGGGGGCGTCCAGCCGTTAATTCACGCAAAAGCTAGGAAAAAATAAGCAGTGTTTGCAAATCCCAGGGGGGATCTAAACCCCCTAACCATCACTCTAGATCCACGCTTGTTTGTTTTAAGTTTTTGTAAGATGAAGAAAATAAGTAAATGAGAAATTTCCTTGAAAAACAAGAGATCATCGGTGCCCCATGCTCTGCATCGTCCAGATAGAAAGGTATAATTATTCATTGGCAATTCGATTCTAAAAAATAAAGAAAAACATGTATTTTTGACTGTTTGCAAAATTCTTGGAGGTGCCGGTCCAAATCTGGTCAAACAATTCTAATTGTTCAATGACCTCAAAAAAAAAAAAAAAAAAAAAAACGATCTTAAAAAAGTAAAAAAAAAAAAATGTCAATTTTATAGAAGGTTACATCGAAGATTTGATAAAGAAATAAGAATGTTTTATGACTGGCATAGGACTTCTATTCCCGATTCAAACCCTCGGATGAAGAAAGTCAATGTAGCTTGTTGACATGGCAGTAATGCATCCTTCCCGACTTTGTAATTATTACTCTATCCTCGAGAAAATGTTGGAAAATTTTATTCAAATCGGTGGTTTCTGGGGTGTTTTGGGGCTGTTTCTGACTATTTTCATATATTTTTGTTAGGCACGTGCCCCCGTGCCCCCGTGCCCCCCCGGCTGAATCCGCCACTGTGTCTAGGAAATTTATCATTTACTTATTTTCGTTACCTTACAAAAATTAACAAAAAAGCGCGGATGTTGTCATGGGGGGGGGGGCTCAGGTCTCGCCCGGAATTTGCAAGAAATGCTGATTTAATTTATCCTAGTTTTACGTGAATTTACGGCTGGACCCCCCCCCCCCCCATGGACTGACCTCCCTGCCCTTTCAAAAATTTTCATGATCCGCCCGTTTCCTCTAAAAAATCCTGAGCATGTTGACTTCTGCATGCCGTGCAGTTAAACAATATAGCATCAGAAAATGTCGAAATTCTTTTTTTCTAAATATACTTATCGTTACTGACACTGACTGAATCATGCGCGCCTAATCCCTTCTAAATTCAGTTCAAATACGCTTCACATGGCACCAAATTGCTTCATTTTTTTCAAAATTTTCTCGGGTGACCCCCCGAACCTCCACCAATAGGAGGGGGAAACCCCCTCCCATACCCTTACCCACTCGGCCCTTCGGGCCCCGCGAGTGCCCCCCCCCCCCCCTGGATCCGCCCCTGAAGGAATACATATTATATATATACTAGTATACATACGCATGTAAATGTGTAGTTTAAAACTCCTAAGGGATTACACTCTTTTTTTCTCATTCACTTTTGAAAGAGTCATGAATGCAACAAAATGTAATGTTTAACTAATCGCAAAAAATGAATGAATGAATGAATAAATAAATAAATGAATAAATAAATAAATAAATAAATAAATAAATAAATAAATAAATAAATAATGAAAAAAAAAATTTTAGGCATAAAATTCAATACTGTCATCATATAATCGCAATCGAATTTTCCTGATAGCCTTGTATACCGAATTATACATGTATAGGAAATCACAATATCCAAATAATGTACAATTTTCTTTTATTATTGGGTAGAAGTTTTTTTCAATAGTAAAGAATACTAGTAGCTATATTTACCCTATATCTTTGCTCGACAAAATACAGGTACTCCATTCGATGAATAGATACTTGTATATTTACCAAAGAAGCTAAAGAAAAGAACACTTTGAATCTCATATTGTTCAATTTAAAGTTTATCAGTGAAATGATCTAACATCGCTGTAAACTTGGAATTTAAAAACTAAATCTGAAGGACTTGTCAAGGTTATTACTGAGCCCAGGTATAGACAGGTGTATAACCTTGACTGTATAGTGTAGCAGTATAAAGATGACTACATATCTCAAAATCTGTACACTTTATAATATATTTAGGTACATAAATGTGCAAGTTGTATCTCCTTGAAATCTGTCTCGTTTCTCAATTTAAAATAATATATAGAAAGCAACATTCAAATGACATTGAAGGTTTCCTCTGGGGAAGCATACTATAGCAAACGGAAAAAGGATGGAGAGGGGATGGGAAATTAAATCAAGGAAGAATCTGTTAAGATAAGGGCTTGATTTAGCCCTGAAATCACTCGATAATTTCAAGTGCGCTGTCCTTCTATTTTAGGAAAAAGTTGGTCAAGATTAAAATATAAAGTATTAGAAGATTGATATTTTAATTATTTAAATACATTTGGTGAAAGATGTTACAAAAATGTATCACTACGGGTTGAAGAGGTAGGGGTAATGATTGGTGAAAGTAGCATTCTGAACCGAGGGGGAACAATATTGTAGAAAAACTTTTCCGTTTTCCATTGATTTCTATGGGAAAAACGCTTATTTCGACCCAAAAACCGGTCTTATTTTGAATAATTTATCCAACCTGACAGAAGATTCATATCTGGACCAAGTTACTTCTTATTTTCACCGAAGAATTTTCTCAATTTTTGCATTTTGAAATTTCTACTTTTCAGGGCAGATTAACAATTTCTTTCCCCTCATAATAATATTCCTTATGTAGATATAGAGGGGATTAAGAGAGGAAAACATAATATATATGGAATTTGTACTAACTGAAACAATTTAAATAATGCTTTATTATATTACTTCATTAATCATGTTCATCAAAAAATTTATTCATAAACTGCAATAATTATGTACATCAGATAAAGATAAATGCACAATATCTACATGTTTCAGATAGGGTTAGGGTTAGGTCGATGATTATAGCGTACGTAATGTACACATTTACATGTGTATTCGTATAAACCATGATGGTCCAAATACTTTCGTTCATTTGTTTTGTTAAATCCATTCAGCAACACTACAATATATTGCCATCATTTCAACCACGGAGATACATGGTCTTACATGTCCCGTTCTAAGCGCTATATGTACAGCTCTCAGAAATATTCAAATCCATGTAGAAAGTAATTAAAGTCCAGCCAGACGAACAGACGGATCGATTCCTATATTATATCCTAAACTTTGTTGGCTGTGAGGGGGAGAAAATGTATAAGTTTTATGGAAGTTTTTAAACCCAAATAACGATGAATAATTCAATATAATTATGAGTTATCAGAATAAAGGAATCACGATGAATTATAACCAACAATATTTCAATTTGGGTCTCAGTTTCGAAGAAGTAATTTATATAGTATATACAGACCATATAATATGATATAAACTTGCGAAAAAAGCAATTATATTTGCACAAAATGCAGAAGGTAATTTATGTTATGAATAATTGACAAGAGTCTAGAATCTTTTATGGGAAGTACATAACCGGCAAATCACAGCCCTCGTTAGGCGCGTCCCGCAGCTCGCCGCTCCTGCATATTTCATACTATAGTCGGACTGATTTCCCCAGTGTCGGGCTGGGTAGAAAGCAAAATAATGAAGTGTTTTACGGAAGCAAATCAGAGTATACCGTATAAGTTCAAAAACCCTGCTCCAGTGGTCATCAAAATTACCAGCCTATATGCAGATGTATAAAATTGGTGAAGGTAGAAGACAGAGCTAGGTACCGAAATGCCAAAATGAGAAGGCGAGTTACAACCACTAATATTTTTATCAAATAGATGAATGAACAAACATAAATGAATAAAATTTTTTTTATTACTTATAGATTGCCTACATGGTAACAAACATTTACAATAAATCACTGAAAGAAAGTCTAATAAAAACCACCTAAAATCAGAACCAAAAAATCAGAATGAATACAAAACCATAGGAAATACAAAACAATAAGAAATTCAAAACCATAGGATATTCAAAACCATAAGAAATACAAAACCATAAGAAATACAAAACCATAAGAAATACAAAACCAACAATAAGAAATACAAAACCATAAGAAATTCAAAACCATAAGAAATACAAAACCATAAGAAATACAAAACTAATCATAAGAAATACAAAACCATAAGAAATTCAAAACCATAAGAAATACAAAACCATAGGAAATACAAAACCACAAGAAATACAAAACCATAAGAAATACAAAACATCAGAAATACAAAACCATAGGAAATACAAAACTAACCATAGGAAATACAAAACCATAAGAAATACAAAACCATAAGAAATTCAAAACCACAAGAAATACAAAACCACAAGAAATACAAAACCATAAGAAATTCAAAACCACAAGAAATACAAAACAATAGGAAATACAAAACCATAAGAAATTCAAAACCATAGGAAATACAAAACCATAGGAAATACAAAACCACAAGAAATACAAAACCATAAGAAATTCAAAACCACAAGAAATACAAAACCATAAGAAATACAAAACCACAAGAAATACAAAACCATAAGAAATTCAAAACCACAAGAAATACAAAACCATAAGAAATACAAAACCATAAGAAATACAAAACCATAAGAAATACAAAACCAACCATAAGAAATACAAAAACCATAAGAAATACAAAACCGTACAAAAGAAAAAAAATAACCTGCAAAGGAGCAAACGTGATCGAATTCTGAATGAATATCAGTTACCCGGGGAAAGTAAGTATCTCCTGTTGGCTATAAACACCTGTCACTTTAACCGTACAGTAAACGTCAAAACCGGTTAATATGTCATATTCGGCCTTTTGGATGGTTTCAACACCTAACTATTTTCAACTCTGCAGACAAGACATGTTATTGGTCGATTTCATGAAATCGACCATTACTTGGTTGATTTCATGAAATCGACCATTACTAGATTTGTAGACCGGATGCTGTCAATAGGAGAAAGTTCCTATATTGAGTCCGTCAGATTCAACAATTACATTGAATTATCCTTATGAAAGAAACGTTTTCGTGACTAGTGAAAAACACGTGACCAGAGACAGGTATTCCCATGACCTCGCACTTTATCCACTTCACAAATATAGGACATGTCGTCATGACAACGCTTTGGTATCGCAATTATGAATTTAGATATTGCAGATGAAAGTAATATCTGCATGATATTTTTTCTTTAACAATACTTACTTCCAGACCAATTAGTGAGTGATACAGTGAACCCTATGCCTTCAAAATTCCTAATGGTCGACATTTCTGGATCCTTCGATCCATTGCAACAAAGAAATAAGCGATCAAAACGTATGCCAGGAGTGCCAGTGGGCTAAAAGTTTCTAATCGTCCATCGAACTAAGCTTTTCCTCGTTAAGGATATACCACTTTGTTTGTTTGTTTATTTTCTTACCAAAGACAAATTGGTAAATGAAACAAAGAAATTAATGAGCGATAAAAAAAAATCGACAATACTGTACGAGTCACAAAATTTGATTGAACTTTTTAGAAGTTTCCCCTTATTTCCCTCCAAATTCTTATGCATGTAATCGGAACTCTCCACTTTTCCCGCGAATACACCCAGATAGGCTTTTGATTGGTCAATATGTGTTATAATGGAATTTTTCTACGAATCAAACAATTTCTGAATGGATATGAAGAGTGTTGCATCTTGAGTTGTCCAGTGTAAATGTATCTATTTTCTAACTTGTCAGAATGATAAAGACATACGTTTCTATTAGTACTACTCTTTAGTCTTTATTTTATGAGTAAAAAATTTTAACCTCTGTCGACCAAAAAATAAATTATTGCGGGATTAAAGAAATGTGGATATCGACCAAGCTTTTTTGGAAAGCTAAATGTTTCATATTTTTATTGCATCTTCCAAAATCATTCTTAGTGACAAAAATCGGCCATGATTGAGTAGTTTCTCGGTAAGTCACCTTGTCCTTGGGACGATTCGAAGTCATTGTAGTTCGAGCTTTCTCGGGTCCACCATAGACAGGGGACGAAAGGATAGAGAAATTTGTAATCGTCACATTTGTCATAACAGTATATTTAATAGGGGTGTAATGATATATCGGTATATCAATATATATTGCGATATTTAATAAATTCACAATTAATAAATTACATTGTTTAGATTGAGGATCACTGACGAGGGTTAAATACCCGAAACGTGCATGTCTGGTCCATGGCGAAAATTTATCTGCTCTTAAATGATGCTATTGAATTTGAAGAAGTTTAACATTTGAATCACTTGGTGAGTGTCACTGCTGGTGGACCAGGAGTCCCCGAGGGCACATGCAGCCAAGTTCGATCAATTTCGGTTGATCGTCTGTCTCTCCAACGCATTCGAAAATTTCTGTTATCAAAATTTCTTGGAATTTCTAAAACGTGGGTCCTGTAGCATCATATCCCACCCATCCTGCTACGTCTTTCGGTAAATTTTTGTACATAATAATTTTCACACTCTTTGGCAATATTACATTGTTTAGATTGAGGATCGATGACGAGGGTTAAGGTATCCGTTGTACAAATAGATATCAAGTGTATTGTATAGTTAGAATCATGGCATATTTTTACCTAAATATACCCAATAGAACATAGATGATGGTTTCTGTCATCAAAGGTCAGCATGCCGACCGTCGCTCAAGCCACGGAAACTATCGAGATACTGCCGAAGATTACCGAGATCATTTTAACACTGTTTAAATGGACGAGACGTCCGCGAGATCTTCATTTGTACATTGGATACCTTAAGTACCCGAAACGTGCATGTCTGGTCCATGGCGAAAATTTATCTGCTCTTAAATGATGCTATTGAATTTGAAGAAGTTTAACATTCGTATCGTATTGCGATACAAAATGCGTACAGTATCGCAGTATATCGCGCCCTTATAGATTATATGAATAAACCATTGAATTATTTTGATTTTATGAGTTTAATTGAAAACAAGCGACCCAAGGTCAACATCGCTCACAATTGAAATGAATTATAAATGATAAAAACAATAAAAATTATTTGTTGACTTGTGTACGTTTCTTTCAACGTTACTACATATCAACTTTAGTTTCGGAACTTCCGTCTACAGATACCTATATCAAAAGCAATGAAAGTGTCTCTCATATTTTGCACAAGCGCAACAGTGAACTGTCTTCATTCAACATCTCTATTTCTAGATTGGATCTTCCGACCATGTTTTCCATACCTAAACTACACAAGTCTCCTTACAAATTTCAATTCATTGCTAATTCTAGCAACTGTTCCACTATGTACAGTTTTGTCTAGAAATCTTACACCAGCGCTTACGTCGATAAAGGAACACGTAACAAAATATTGTGAAACTGTTCTTAACAGGAACGATGTTAATTTCTTTTGGTTATTAAAAACTCGGGGGATGTGATTGACAAAATGAAAACTAAAAATTTCCAAGCCAAAACCATTTCTTCATACGACTTCTCTAATATATACACCACGTTTCCTCGCGACTAATTAAACTAATGAAATGGTGTTTTGATCGAGAGGGGAAAACTTACATTTGTACATCTGATTCAAAGGATTCTTTTCCTCAACAGACTATAAATCATTTTAATAATGGACATGTAGCGACCTGTGTAATGCCTCATACTTCCTCTTGGACAATATTTATGTTAGATTTGGTGAGGATCTTTACGAACAGGTTGAAGGGATTCCTATGGGAACCAACTGTGCTCCTCTTGTTGCAGATTTATTTTTATACACGTATGAAAAAGAATTTATCCAAATCTTCAAAAGAACAGAAAATTTGATGATTTGAAATGCTTTACTTTTACGTCTAGGTACCTGGATGATATTCTCATTATTGACAATCCTGTTTTTGATACAAAGAAGAATGGAATTTATCCATAGGAATTAACACTCAAAAAGGCAAACGTTAAAAGTAAAGAAACACCATTTTTGGACCTGAGTATTAAAATTACAAACAAAGAAATTCATACAATTATTTAAAATGACAAAAGAGATGATTTTGGATTCCACATAGTAAACCCCTGGCTTGGCGGTGACGTTCCTAGACTATCGTCAAACGGCATTTACATATCACAGCTAATCCGGCACGCTAGAGCGTGCACTAATGTTTTGGATTTTATTAGTAGAAATTTACGTAATAGGTCAAGGTTTCCGCTTTCATAAACTAGTAAAGACTTTTTGATAATTTGACAAAAATTGCTGTCAGCTTATTTTAAAGTTCGGACCTATACAAGCAACAGAGTAAATTACTTGGGGTATTTCACACCCTGCATTTTATGGTGACATTATGAACAAAATTAGAAAGATCAAAAGCAGACAACATAACCATCGAAGATGCTCCAGAATCATCAAACGCCTTTTTACCGTGGATAAGATCCTAATATCACCAGACGGACACTCGGCATGTCACGGGACCAATCTACAGTCTTGTACCAGCGCATCATTAAGACTTGCACTCTGACCGACTATGACGACGGGACTGCATGACGAGCCCTGTCCAAACATCTTTAGAGAAGACAGAGCCCCAACCACCAAAATATGAACAGTATGTACAAACATAAAACTTGATAAAAATGCAAAGAAACAACATATTGCAATATACTTAGTATCGCAATACAGCTAATGAAATATCGCAATATATCGCGATTCACTTTTGGTCTATCGTTTCACCCCTAATATTGAGATCTAAACCAAAAGAGATATAAGTGGGTCCTGTAGCATCATATCCCACCCATCCTGCTACGTCTTTCGGTACCCTTTTTCGACATAGTAACTTTCATACTTTTGGCATATTACATTGTTTAGATTTAGGATTAAGGATCACTGATGAGGGTTAAGTACCCGAAACGTGCATGTCTGGTCCACGTTGCCAATTTATCTGTTCTTAAATGATGCTATTCAATTTGAAGACGTTTACATATATATATATATAGTATATCAAAGGAATTGTCCTTTCATACGATTTTGCCTAAAAATGTGTATTTCTAATTTGAAATTAACGTCTCTGAAAACCAGGCCATGATCTAGAAGTCGTCTGCTACGCCGCCATGAGAAGTGATTCCCCATCGTTTAGATATTCTATGCGTAAGAAATTTGTTTAGTATTTTAATGCAATAATTGATTCAACAACAACATTTTTTATATCAAATAAAGTTACGTAAAGAGAATTGCAATTATTAATTAAAATTTTCAAGTCGAAAAGAAATGCCCCTTTAAAACTATAAGCAGCGAGCAATTGGTTGTAGGGATATAAGTAAGCAGAGAAGAAAATTTTGTTATGCAGTGAAGAAATCATCTGTGATAAAACATGATATCTTGTTATGGGTCAGAATACCCCAAAACGCCAGCAAAAATCAGACAAAGACAGAATATAAATTTACAAGTTTAATTATGTACAAAATATATATATTTGAAATGATTACAACTTACAATACAATGTCCGGATCAAAGTGTCCGTTACGGTCCACAAAGTCTATCGAATGTATGGTTTCCGGTAATCACAAACGTTCTCGAAAGATCGGTGTCCAAACGTTGTTAAATGGATTAAAGTCTCAACAAATAAAGTGTCCCAGTATATCAGAATAGATGAATGAATCGTGTCTACGAATGTGTACGAATGCCCCTTCAACACAGTTCCTCAGATGTATATATACTTAATACAAATGAATTTACCAGAAGCTTCTAGAACACTGACTCATTACAAATGATTAACAATAGAGTA
The DNA here is from genome assembly GCA_028142955.1 of Pinctada fucata. NCBI lineage: Eukaryota > Metazoa > Mollusca > Bivalvia > Pterioida > Pteriidae > Pinctada > Pinctada fucata. The sequence goes on from AP027109.1 coordinate 49,386,490, forward strand.
AATTCTAGAAATCACAGTCATGTGATGATAATGATGTAACAAAGAACATACTGGAATATTCTCTAATGAAATAAACATGACATAGTAAAATCTAGAAAGATTATTATGAAATCATAATATAATATGACTAAGTCCATGTGTACCTACACATAAAGTAAAAACAAAACAATACATGACCCACAACACCTCCCCCCTTAAAAAAAGTTTGAATGTCAATGAAAACTTAGGTGGTAAATTCTGCAAAAATCACTCATGAAACTCTTGATAGTGCATCTGCAATCACATTGTCTTTGCCCTTGATATGGTTAATAATGATATTGTACTCTTGCAACAATAAACTCCACCTTGTAAGTCTTTGATTCTTGTTTGACATTTTGTGCAAAAATGTGAGAGGGTTGTGGTCAGTATACACAAGAATGGGATGTAAAGTAACATTCAAATAAACATCAAAATGTTGTAAAGCTAACAATAATGCAAGACACTCTTTTTCAATAGTAGAGTAATTCTTTTGACATTTTGTCAATTTCTTTGAAAAATAACAAACAACTCTATCTACACCATCATCATTTTCTTGAAACAAAGCAGCCCCGATTCCTACGTCACTGGCATCAACAGTAAGCTTAAATTGCTTATCAAAATTTGGAGCTGACAGGACAGGACTATTCATAAGAACACATTTGATTTTCTTAAAAGATTCGTCACAGTCATTGGTCCATGCAAAATTCACTCTCTTTTGTAACAGATTGGTAAGTGGACCAACAACTGACGAGAAATTTGGACAAAATTTTCTGTAAAATCCTGCCATTCCCAAGAATCTCATTATCTCTTTCTTATTGGTAGGAATCGGGAACTTTGAAATAGCTTCCACTTTGGCCATGATAGGAGTAACAAAACCTTGACCTACTTTGTGACCCAAATATTCTACAGTCGCATGACAAAATTCACTTTTCGCAAGGTTCACTGTGAGGTTTGCTTTCGCCAGTATGTCGAAGAAGGTACGCATGATTCGGAGATGATCATCCCAGGTGTCGCTGTAGATGATGACGTCATCGATGTACGCCTCGCATCCTTCGAGATTATTTAGGAGCGAATGAATCATCCTCTGGAATGTGGCTGGTGCGTTTTTCATACCAAAGGGCATTACTTTATATTGGTATAGCCCGTCTGGTGTCGCAAAAGCCGATATTTCTCTGGCTCTCTCGGTAAGCGGGACCTGCCAATAGCCTTTAAGCAAGTCAAATTTACTGACAAATTTTGCACTGCCAATTTTATCGATACAGTCATCGATTCGTGGGATCGGATAAGAGTCAGTTTTGGTGACTGAATTGACTTTTCTAAAGTCCGTACACAATCGGTAAGTTCCGTCTGGCTTCGGAACAAGAATACATGGGGAACTCCAATCACTATTGCTGGGTTCAATAATGTCATTTTCAAGCATGTATTGAATTTCTTTCCGCATGTATTGAAGCTTAATCGGGTTTAACCGATAGGGATGCTGTTTGATAGGTGACGCATCACCCACAATGACGTCATGATGAGATGCATTAGTCTTTTTTGGAACGTCCGGAAAGATGGTCGTATATTCCCGCATTAATTGATGCACTTCCTCTTTTTGATGCATGGTCAAATGTCCGAGTTTCACATCCGGATTTGTCAGAATTTCAGAATTCTTCAAACGGACACTTTGAGCGAAGTCTTTTTCGACAGTCTCTTCATTACATTCAGGTTCAACACAATTTTCTAATGTATTAACATTGGCCAAAGTGGAAACTGGTTTTACAAAATTTCGGTCACTTCTATCAAAATACTCTTTCAACATGTTAACATGACACACTCTTTTTTCTTTTCGCCGACCTGGTGTCTTAACCACATAGTTAACATCACTAATCTTACTCTCAATCTCATAAGGACCGAAATATCTAGCTTGCAAAGGATGACCAGGGATAGGCAAAAATACAAGAACTTTATCGCCTGGTTTAAAAACTCTGTTTCTAGCATCTTTGTCATACCATGTTTTCATTTTCATTTGTGATGTTTTGAGATTTTCTCGAGCCAATTTGCAAGCATTATATAATTTCTCTTTGAAATTAGACACGTAGTCTAAGAGATTCAAATCGCTAGTCTCAGTCAACCATTTTTCCTTCAACAACTTCAATGGCCCCCTGACCGTATGCCCAAAAACTAGCTCAAAGGGACTGAACCCCAGGGACTCCTGAACCGCTTCTCGTGCCGCAAACAACACGAGGTGAACCCCTTCATCCCAGTCTTTTCCATACTGGTGACAATATGTTTTCATCATAGTTTTAAGGGTTTGATGAAAGCGTTCAAGTGCCCCCTGGGACTCAGGATGGTACGCAGAAGACTTATACTGCCTGATACCTAGCTCATGCATAACCTGCTGAAACAACCCTGACATAAAATTCGAACCCTGATCTGACTGAATAGCCTTGGGAGCACCTACGAAACTGAAAAACTTTGTAAGGGCCTTAACTATGGTCTTTGCCTTAATATTCCTAAGAGGTATGGCTTCAGGAAACCTAGTCGAAGTACACATAATTGTCAGTAAGTACTGATTCCCTGACCTAGTCCTAGGCAAAGGACCTACACAATCAACTAACACCCTACTAAAAGGTTCCTCAAAGGCTGGAATGGGTTGGAGCGGAGCAGGTGGTATAACTTGATTGGGTTTACCTACCATCTGACAACTATGACAAGACTTACAAAACTCAGACACATCTTTTCTCAACTTAGGCCAGTAAAAGTGACTTAAAATCCTATTATAAGTCTTATTGACACCTAAATGACCTGCCATGGGTGTGTCGTGAGCTAAACTCATGATGTCCCCGCGATACGCTACTGGAACCACTATCTGGTGAACGACCCGCCACACGTCATTAGGGGGTGCATCGGGTGGTCTCCATTTCCGCATAAGGATGCCATCTTGTATGTAGAAGCACTCTCCGACTTTGTCCGCTTCTTCTCGGGGAAGGGCCCTCTTGCTTAGTCGGATGATCTCCGGATCTTTAGTTTGCTCGGAGAGGAGCTGCTCATGGCTTAAGGCATCTGTATCTCTGTCTAATGGCGGATGGGAATCATCACCAGGTACTGTCGGAGACTTGTCAACATGAAGTGGTACTGACTTTTCAGGTACGCTGTCATCAATGGTAGACATGAATGTGTCAGAAAGGTCTATATTTTCGGAGGGATGGTCCTCGTTAAGTGCAGAAGTACTCTCAGCCTCTTTCAGTCTGTTCCTGGCCATCGCCCTGGTAACAGCGCAGGCTGGATACAAGTCGTCGTCTTCATCATCGGACACGACATCGGACGTGATTTTCTCACAAACAATCGGATCGGCTACAACTTTGCCGCCAGCTAAATCGTTGCCAAGCAACAAGGAAACGCCTTGAACGGGAAGAGTAGGTCGAACACCTACGATAACAGGTCCAGTAATTAAGTCTGACTTCAAATAAATTTTATGAAGGGGAACATCAATGACGCCTAGCTCCACACCCTGTAATAAAACTGACCTACCAGTAAAAGTGTGCTCAGACAAAGGCAATGAACCCTCTAACAATAAAGTCTGGGCAGCACCAGTATCTCTCAAAATCTGAACAGGCAACGCTTCGCTAGAATCACTGAGTGAAACAAATCCCTGTGACAAAAAGGGCTTATAATGATCCTCCACAAAATCATCAGAACTGGACTTAGAACCCTGAATCTCAGGAGTGTCAGAACAAATCGAATCACTGACGAGGGTTAAGTACCCGAAACGTGCATGTCTGGTCCATGTTGCCAATTTACCTGTTTTTAAATGATGCTATTCAATATGAAGACGTTTACATTCTAACAGACGCACAGGCCTGTGACTTAAGTTCTTTTTTCTTCTTAAGCTTCAAACACTCACCAATAACATGACCTTTTTTCTTACAATAATTGCATGTAGGAGGCGACCCCACCCCTGGGGATGCCTCAGAACGCTCGGACCTAGGACCGGACGTAGAACCACCTTGAGATGGTGACTGGGAACTAATGGACGACTGAGACTCTTGTAAATTTTTCTTTAGAAAATCTGACGTTTTAGCACTATCGCTAGATTGAGTTTTTGACACAAAATTTTTCTTATGAGTGAGAGCATACGTATCAGACAAAACAGCGGCTTCTTCAAGAGTTTTAACATTTTTGTCTTCCAAATGAGTTCTTAAATCTTGATGTACACACTCTTTGAACTCTTCTATCAGAATTATTTGACGCAAATTGTCAAATGAATTTGGAATTTTCTTAGATCGAAACCACTGATCAAATAAATCTTCTTTTTCTCGAGCAAATTCAACATATGTTTGATTTTCAAACTTTTTGTACTTTCTAAACTTTTGTCTGTACGCCTCAGGTACTAACTGATATGCTCTCAAAATCGTGTCCTTGACCTTGTCATAGTCTGAACTCTCAGCAATACTGAGCGCCGAGTACACTTCAGCCGCTTTGCCAATAAGTACGCTTTGTAACAAAGTTGGCCAAAAATCACGTGGCCACTTCAGATTGGCCGCGATTTTCTCAAAATGTGGAAAATATTTGTCCACGGACTTTTCTTGAAATTTTGGTACTAATCGGATGTTTTTGGCGGCGTCGAATTCAGACTTGACAAGCGAAGGAACAGGATTTTCCTTAACGCTTTTTTCTAACTTTAACTTTTCTAGCTCAAACTGGAGTTCTCTCTCGTGCATACGTTCCTGTTTCTCTCTTTCTTCTTTTTCTCTTTGTCTTTCTTTTTCTTCTTTTTCAAATTGTAATTGTAATTTCATTTTCTCTAATTCAAACTCATATTTTGACATTTTGGTTTCGCTTGAAACAGGTTCAACAGGAAAATCGTATGACGAAAAGATTTCCTCAGCCAAAAGCTCTTTAGCCACAATATTTCTAATTTCTTGTTTTCTCATAGAAGATTTTACATCTAACTTCAAGTGAAGACCTAAACCAATCAAATCATCTTTTTTCAATGATTCGAACTCATCTACAGTCGGCGATTTCAAAAATTCAGTGACCGAAAATACCATGATTGATTTCTGCTGGCAAAAGTTTTGAGAATTTTCTTTTTTTTTTCAAAAAAAAAGAACTTTACGTAAAAATGCAAATATGCAGAGATTACTATCCCGGACGAGCCCCCAATTCTGTTATGGGTCAGAATACCCCAAAACGCCAGCAAAAATCAGACAAAGACAAGTTTAATTATGTACAAAATATATATATTTGAAATGATTACAACTTACAATACAATGTCCGGATCAAAGTGTCCGTTACGGTCCACAAAGTCTATCGAATGTATGGTTTCCGGTAATCACAAACGTTCTCGAAAGATCGGTGTCCAAACGTTGTTAAATGGATTAAAGTCTCAACAAATAAAGTGTCCCAGTATATCAGAATAGATGAATGAATCGTGTCTACGAATGTGTACGAATGCCCCTTCAACACAGTTCCTCAGATGTATATATACTTAATACAAATGAATTTACCAGAAGCTTCTAGAACACTGACTCATTACAAATGATTAACAATAGAGTAAATTCTAGAAATCACAGTCATGTGATGATAATGATGTAACAAAGAACATACTGGAATATTCTCTAATGAAATAAACATGACATAGTAAAATCTAGAAAGATTATTATGAAATCATAATATAATATGACTAAGTCCATGTGTACCTACACATAAAGTAAAAACAAAACAATACATGACCCACAACAATCTAAACCAAAAGAGATAATATGATCTCTAAAGATGAAGCGGAGTTCAAATGTATAGATTGTGATAATAAATCCACAAAATAAGAATTTTTGAGAACAGATCATAAATGTTAACGAATCAAGAGGTAGCAAGCGAGACCAGATTGAGCGATGAAACAGAGGACGTCGCATAACTATTAAAGACCAAAAATTTTTTTTATCCAGGATTGGATCACATGTATTTTTGTCACACATTACGATTCTAAATATTTGGACCCGCTCACTCTGAACAAAACATATCTACTTGAAATTTCGAATCCATCGTGGTGGATCCACCGTTCCATTGGAATATAAAAGAATGCGGAACAAATATAACATTTCCGTCACATCATCGACAAAACTGCCACAAAGATCAGAGCCACAGCATGTCTGGCGACAGTATTGGGAAAGTTTTAACTTTTTTTCTATAAGGCTATTCTCCAGCAGCATATTTGTAAGACTTTTTTTGTTATGTACATAGAATCGTTAGTAGTGCAAATACTTGCGATGTAGCTGTCTCGCCTTAGTTCCAATTTGTTTTCCGAGACCTTGTACTACCTTCTATACAACATTTTTGTACAATTTCTTGACGCTCACTATATAGGCAAGTTGTTGGTATTCCTATGGGTACTAACTTTGGGGCTCTAGCATGTCTAGTAACGGGTACGTTTTTATTACGAGAAAAAATAGTGCAAAGCATAAAAAACAAAATATGATTTTTTTTATTTAAAATGTTTGAGCGGTACCTCGGAACAATTCTAAGGTATTCTAAATATCAAATCAATTTACCGACCTGAGTTAATATAAAGCTAAGGAAGAAGACTTAGCTACAACATTTAAGGACCTCGATATAAAACCAGAGACATACAAAGATATGCTTTGACTAAGATGTTACCAGACTGCCGTCAGACGGTATTACATTTCTCAGCTCATCAGATACGATAGAGCTTGTTCTCATGCTCTGAACTTAGATGATAGAAATACACAAATGATTAAAAGAATTGTAGGCCGAGGATTTCGATATAATTAACATATGAAAACATTTTATACTAGCATCTTTCCTAGCATTATTAGCATTATACACTGACCAACAATGACGTCGGACTCCATGAGAGGCGCTGTCCAAATCTGGGCAGGGGAGACTGGGTCCCGATGCATTGTCCTATCTGAAAGTAGGTCGGATTTCTCGAGTGATTAATCATGGGTTTGCTTCAGCTATCACAGCACGGACGTTTTCACACATCTACTGCTTTGTATATCTATTTCCACTTTACAGTGAGATGGCTTTTTGTTTACAAACAATACTGTGCGACTCGGAGGACCTCTTCGTTGTGCAGACGTAATCCGGATAACCATACAATTTGCTATGATATAGCAAATGAACGTCCAAAGTGGATGCCAAGTACACATTGCTCTTACACTATATCATGCTGTCATTGTATGAGTTAAAGAAGATCCTGACGATAATTTCATGTTTTGGTCCCACCTCTAGCTTGCTAGGGGTCCGTCGATGCTTTATTTTGTGCTCTATTGTGGGTGCTGTTGAGATTATTGTCAGGATCTTCTTTAACTCATTGGTGTGTTTACTTTGATCGTATATTTGACCATGTTATGTGTTGGTGTTGTTGTGTGCCGCGTTGTCCCCTGTTGTTTGTTGAAGTTGTTTTGTGTTATGTTCGTTGGATCCTGCATCCTCTGGTCAGTGAAGGGTAGACTTGCCAGATATCTCTTCATAGATCTAATGTTTCGCCGTAAACATTTCGAACTTTGCTATCTCAAGCAAATTGTGCTGTCTAGAAACCTTTAATAAGTTCGCACACCGACTGAAGAACACGTCTCACAATATAGTGAATCTGTTTTATATCATAGCAATACCAATATTTTTGCGTTTGAATAAATTTGTTTTACAGCTAATTCGATTTTACATATAACTTTCCTTACGTTAACGGCATCATCCAAATGACAAAAATACAGGCTCATCAAGGCTTTACTTCACTGTTTAGATATAAAGGACAAGTTTCCGAAATATAAGATGTCAAATTGATGAAGGACAAAAGCAAAGCTTCTTTCAGGCGACAGAGTAAGCATCTCCTGTTTGCTAGCAAAACCCGTCACTTAGGCCGTGGAAAAAAACTCATATCCGGTAATTTTGTTACATTCGGTGTTTTTGATGGTTCTTACCTGAAATAACTTCCAACACGGGGGACAACGAGATGTTATATAATGCTTTATATTTTCATTGCATCGTCCACAAATGTTTGTAGTGACAAAGATGTACCTGTCGTGAAGTAGTTTTTCGGTTAGTCTCCTTGCCTTCAAAAGGAAGTCGTTGTAATTAGAGCTTGCTCTGGAATAGTCTATAGCGTATAAATTGCAATATGAATGATACTACTTAGGAAAGTTAGAAAATTTGTAATATTGAGATTTTTAAAGTCGTCATCTTTGCCATATATATTGAAGTATGGGGTGACCATTTTCGTCAAAAGATAGCATGGGATCTAATATGAAACAGAATTTATGTTTTTGATAGTACTTCACCTATGATTAACATGGATATATTGTGCTAATTTAAGGTAATCAACAAAAGCTTGGTTATCAATTGAGAGCACGTCATCGATATATTTGTATGTAGAGTTGAATCGAAGTGTTGAGGTGCTTCTTTCCATGAGAGAGTGAGAGAGCAAAGCCTGAAAAAACTCAGCTTCTATGAGTATAGAAAAATATCAGGAAGAAGTGGAGCGCGGTTGGTTTCAATTGAAATTCTCACAATTTGCTGAAAGATCATCTCTGTAAACACCACAGATATATCGTCGATCAGAAAATTCTACATTTTGATTACCTCTTCTTCTGTGTATACGTCTATATACTTTGCTAAAAAAAATTAAACGAGCAATTTTCTATTGTAATATAATGGTACATAGAATGTACTATCTTTAGGGATAAGCAAGACTACATCATAAAATTGAAAGAAGCTTTGCTTTGGTCAATCAATTTGACATCTTAAGTAAATGCACAAATTTAAATTCTGAAAATAAAATTAGAGGGAGCTACTGAAATACATTTGACTGTGTCTAGATTGTCTAGTTTTGTCTGATGTCATTTACGTATCACTTTTTTGTGGGTTTGTATCGCTGGGCGGGTGTAGGGTGTTCATCCCCTAATCACTTGGGAATTACTAAGTACCACTGACGAGGGTGCACTATCCGAAACACGTGTCTGGTGCATCAAAATATGTTTGAAAATTTCTTCAAGAAGATAAAGAGTGGGAAGAAGTCCATGCTATTGTATTTGCGATTACATTTTTTGCTGGTGAAGGCATTTTTAATAATTTGAGAGATTTTTTCTTTTGATTTAGTCTTAGGAATCGTGGTATAAAGGGTAGGAAATCGAATGATTTGATCGAAAATACATTTATAAAACTTACAGAATTTAGGTGTTCTAAACTTGTTTTAACTTTTATTAATATCCCCATTTTTATTTTTCGGTAAATCTTACCTAATTAGTTTGAATAGTGAATAAAACTAAATTACAAAAACCGTACTCAAATTTCAAAAATCACGATCAAAAGGCTTACAATTCTTGAAAAAAAAGACTATAACACAGAACCTCCTCACGAGAAAACAAAATGGGACAATAGTACAGCTCCATAGAAGCACGAAGGACATTGACCGACCATCTAATCCAATGAATAATCTCCAGAGTCAAGTGCAAGCGCAGAATGCATTGTAAGTGGCGCTTTAAAAGCGGTACCATGCTAACCAGTGCAGTTTAAACATATTCAAATATCAGATGAATAATGTTTATATATGATATGATGATGTACAAGTTATAGTTTATACATAATAGCTTTCACCCTCTTTGGCCATATTACCATGTTTAGATTGAGGATCAATGACGAGGGTTAAGTACCCAAAACGTGCATGTCTGGTCCATGCTGAAAATTAATCTGTTCTTAAATGATGCTATTGAATTTGAAGACGTTTAACATCTAAATTTTGCAGAATCCATTTAGACTAAACAATGTTAGAAATATTTCCACAACAAACAATACAATCACTCTAAAATACTGTTTATTTTTTTAACTAAATACAAAACACACGACTAATTAGGAGAGTATTAGAGGCGCCACACAGCCATCCATACAATGAATTTTCATTTTACAATATCTTCTATGGAGATTTCTGCAAACAAGCAAAAGTGAATGAGATCAGTGCCTGGGGAGAGTGAGCATCTCCTGTTTGCTAGCAAACCCGTTACTTACGTCGCGCAGAAAAGAAGGTCATATCCGGTAAATTTGTTAGATTTGGTATTTTTGTTAGATTTTGGTATTTTGGATGATTCTAACCTAATATATCTTCCAACATGGAGGGTAACGGTATGTGATAATGTTTAATTTTTGCAGTGACAAAGCTCACAAATGTACCCTTAGTTCAGTAGTTTTTCGGTTAGTCTCCTTGCCCTCAGAACTGAGTCGTTGTAGTTTGAGCTTGCTCTGGAATAGCGTATGGATTGCGATATGAATATACCATAGGCAGGGCACGAAGGAATGGTACTACTTGGTACTACGAAACGTGCATGTCTGGTCCATGCTGCAAATTCTGGTCTTAAAGGTACAAAAGGTCTTGTCAAGATCAAACCATGAATCAATTATTTTTGTCAAAATTTTAACACAAACGAGTCTATCATGCTTAGAAATTAGAAACTGGCTGGTTACAATAGTCACATATGCCCTCACTACCGAACTATGATCAATTATTGCTCATAAAATGGGTACCCTAATATAACCTACTTTTCTCCGTAGAAGACTGACTGCGAACACGTGTAAGCACTTATTTGCATAAGGCTAGTACTGTATCAAAACAAAACAACATGGCTGACGGATAACACGTGGGACGAAAATGAATCGACAATCGGTGTTATCAAAATCTGAAAAGAGAAATGTAATGAACAAATAGTATTGGCTTAATTTAATATTGGAAAGTTATAAAGACCTAGCTTAGAGGACGACCCTGAAATTAAAACTCTGACAAGTCTGAGGGAAAATTAGCTAAAGGGATCTATAGTGTACATGTACATGTATAGTGCTTGTTTATTTTTATCTATGAGAAGTATATATATAAGTTTGACGTGTATATATATCCACAGTAATTTTGATATGTGTAAATATAATATATATATTCAAAGTTTAAATCAAATATTAAAAAAAGAACAAAATATCATAGCTAAATAAAGGTTAATTTTCATTCAGGATTTGGTAAACAAACGCACATGTGTACAGCAGACTACACCTGCCTCCAATTCAAGCCGTCATACACTATTATTACTTATTTGGTCAGTTACAGACCGTCTACGGAGATATGTCGGGTTGGTAAAATCTATGGAAGGCGAGGCGAAGCCGAGCCTTCCATAGATTTTACCAACCCGACATATCTCCGTAGACGGTCTGTAACTGACCAAATAAGTGTTTTATTTTGCCGAGGACCCCTTCATCACAAATTTCCCTTACCTTTGTGAATTCAAAAGTGTGTCACTTCCCAGGTATTCAACCTACATAAACGAGTCATCAGCTAAAAATAGAGAACGTGTAGTCTGAGCTATATAAGCAATATTTTTTACCTATTTCCATAAGCATCGGTGGTTCAGTGGTAGAATGGTCGCCTGCCACGCGGGCGGCCCATGTTCGATTCTCGGCCGATTCATTTTTCATATTAACGTCCGCCATCTTGGATTTCCCACTTCGAATTTATTGTGTCTACTGACGGTCTATAAGAAAGTCTATAGAGTTATAGACCGCTTCCACGTGACGGGCTCTATCCAATCAGTTTTCGACATTCTAGTCCAAGGCGAAATAATACACGTTGTTAGGTATTTGAAAGTGTTCGATTTTCCACGTTCAAAATGGTGATTTGAATGGAACATGATATCTATACATGATATCAACCTTGCATTTGCAATAAATGAATATATTAGTGAGTTAGCTTTTAGAGAGAATTTTAAAAAACTGTATACGTGGTTTACTACATGTTTCGTAGTAATCCCACGATGTGAAGTTCATTCAAGCGATTGGCTGATCGTGGTAGCGTGTTCATTTTGACCTTGGTAAATGTAACATATTTCTACATACTGTATATGCAAATAACAATTTCCGAATTTTACCGAAATTTTGTGAACAGAGAGTAAAAACGTCTATATAACAGAAATGTGAAATTATTTTTGTAAGTAATATATAAGTGTTCAAATGGTAGTACTTAAAAGCTATTTACGGTAAAACTTCATTATTGACAGGTTAATCCCTGTTAGACTATTTGTACCTTTAAATGATGCTATTGAATTTGAAGACGTTTAACATTTGAACTACTGCTGGTGGACCAGGAGTCCCCGAGGGCACATGTAGCCAAGTTCGACCAATTTCGATTGATCGTCTGTCGTTTCTGTTACAAAATGTCTTGAAATTTCTAAAACGTGTGTCCTGTAGCATCATATCCCACCCATTCTGCTACGCCTTTCGGTACATTTTTGGACATTATAATCTTCACTGTTTTGCCATATTACATTGTTTAGACTGAGGATCCCTGACGCGGGTTAAGTACCCGAAACGTGCATGTCTGGTCCATGCTGCAAATATATCTGGTCTTAAATGTTGCTGTTGAATTTGAAGACGTTTAACATTTGAATTACTTGGTGAGTGTCGCTGCTGGTGGACCAGGAGTCCCGGAGTGCACATGCATGTAGCCAAGTTCGATTAACTTCGGTTGATCGTCTGTCTCTTCAACGCATTTGAAATTTTCTGTTACAAAATGTCTTGAAATTTCTAAAACGTGGGTCCTGTAGCATCATATCCCACCTATTCTGCTACGCCTCTCGGTTCAGTTTTGGACATTATAATATCTTCACTTTTTAGCCATATTACATGTTTAGACTGAGGATCGCTGACGAGGGTTAAGTACCCGAAACGTGCATGTCTGGTCCATGCTGCAAATTTATCTGGTCTTAAATGTTGCTACTGAATTTGAAGACGTTTAATATTAGGAAAGGAAAATGTGTAATTTTGAAGATTAAGTCGTCGCGTTTGTCATAGATTGAAGTATTCAGGTGAAAATTCAGGTGTCAATCACAAGATAACATGAGATCTGACTGTGAAGTAGAGTTCACGCTTTTAGTGGTTTCCGTCACCTCTACTTTACATGATAAATATAGTATTTGTTTTTGTTACGCAATACAAGTAATGAGTAACTAGTACATGCGCTTGCTTTGAAAAATAAAACCGGAACGAATGTCATACTGGCGTAGTCTCAGGTGCCTCTTCAATTATTTTTCAATGATTATATATGACAGTCGGGAGAAGACATGGTTTGTGTTCAGAACCTAACTTTCTCCTTTCTAATATTATTCCATGAGTTGTTAATTCTAGAATAATAGCTGCAACCAATGCATCGAGGCGAAATATTTTCAACTTTTTTTCTGTCGTTTGTGAAATCATGAATTCTGGTTGATGTTCGAAGTTCACAGAAGCAGAGAGTGAGTTTTATCTTGTGAATAATTGATATAAATCAGGCTTGACAAAAGCTGTGGATGATGTATAGACCTGATTCCTATTATGGGACCAGAAAGTCTATATATTGACGGCCGGTCCGTGACGACGACACGGCGTGTCTGAGGTAAATCACAAAAATACAACAACAGAGAGTTCTTCAGAGATCAAAAAACCGCATACAATTGCTAGTCATTTAGTGGAGCACCGCGGACCGTGACACGTCTCTTTTTGGCGACAGAACTGCAAGTCATAATAGCTTCATGAAAATTTCAGATTGCTCCACAATTTGTTGTCGTGATGAGTCTCTGTCAAATCACGGAGGCATCTCTAATTGATTCCTACGTTCATAAAGGCCATTAAAGACTGACACCACATGTAACAATGAGCAGTCTTTTGTTGGGATACATTGGTGCGCCTTTCAGGACATTGCCAAGTCCATTGGGACTACATCGCATGTTATATTCTTTATTATATAACTCAAAATTTCTGCCCCCTGACGTCCATGGAGCGGGCCTCTGTATTAATGATCAGCATTGATTTCTATCGCTTCATTATTCCAGATGGCGAATTTATTAATATTTAAACTTTGTTCTGTGTTTTGATTGGTGGATTGCACAAACAGTTTGTTGATCATTGTAGTATAATTGTTGCCATTTGTACATTATTGTTATTTGCTGTCTATAATCCCTATTACAATCGCCTATCAGAAACATGCCTAAGTCTTTTATGGTCAAGAAAGTGCGGGAAAGAGAGCCGGATATCTCCCGTAGTACTCAAGTACTACCAACATCACCTCAGCAAGAATTAGGTATTTCTCTTTTTTCGAATTTTCTTTTTTATATTTCTAATTTTCTCTTTTTTTATCAAATTTCTTTCTTTTTTTTTTTTCTTCGAATAAGACATTTTGTTCTCTTTTTCCTTCTGCCTTCCAAAAAGTTATGATTTTGATTATTTTCATCAAAAGCAAAATTAGACTTGATAAATCTTGTGGAGTTTCTAAAGATGCACATTAAACTTGATGAAAATTTGATTGATAATTGACATGATATTACGAGAGACAGATCTTTTAATACACCGAAACTACACGACTGATATAGAAAACAATTCATGACTTTGAGAAGTTGTTTTACCCTGCCTGTATGAATTGTGGGAATTCTCTTTAGATGTTAAATATCTTCAAATTCAATAGCATCATTCAAAAACAGGTAAATTTGCAGCATGGCCCACTATGTTTGCACTTTTTACATACGATTTAGTGGAGTTTGCCGGTATTATACTTCGAAATGCGATACAATCTATTACTTTCTAAAATAAAATCAGATACACGTAATGATAAGATCTTTTATTCTTATTTTGATCATTGTCATTGATCTGAATAACTGTAATTTATTTATACTATTAGAAATACAGAATACTTTATTTTTTTTTATTATTTAGAATAAAAATTGCTAGCTTCCCGTCACTGTGATTGGTCTTTCGTGAGTCTTAAGTCACCTGTTTTCTATTTCTAAGTATGATTTATTCAAATCACTCTTTAAAACCATTTATCTATTTGTCTACTAGTATTTCTCCTGCGGTTCATAATTGTACAAATACCAAATTTATATATATATATATTTAATAAATAAAAAAGTGCTTAAAGAATGAAATTCATAAATAAAGGGACGGTAACTTTTAAAGAAAGATCGTATTTCATTTTTTTTTTTCACACGAATCATTTAATCGATAATATCAATATTGGACCACTGATACCTGTTACATGTATATCTTAACGTGTTCTGTAACTAAAACATGAATAACAAAGAAATAGAAAAAAAAAAATAAATAAAAAGCAGAAAAAAATGACCTAAAGCAAGAAAAAAAAATGTAACACAAAAAGCCTTGAACTAAAAGTCAAAAACACGCAAAGGCTTGTACGTATATTACAATCATTCATTTTTTTCGCATGTATGCTTTAAGTTAAACGAATTAATTTTGAATTAAGTGATCATGCATACAGCAAACGAAACATGACGATTGAGATTGGAAAACAAGCAGATTACTACTTATATTAATTCCGCTCCCTTTATGACTGGTATAAAAAGTGTGTGAATGGTCACATTCTACCTGAATGGAAATATCAGTAGATTAAACAGACAAATAATGTTGTTCATAACAAAAGGGCGAATGAGATACAAATGTTGCAATCAACAAAAAGAGAGAAAGAAGATGTGAAGAAAGAAGAATGAGTTTCTATAAACTAAGAAGAGAAAAAGATTCATATGTCATCTGAGAATAAACGGGTTACTCCAAAATTTCTTCATATTCCAAAGCATATGCTTTGAATATATAAATTATACGTAAACGAGGATTGTTTCAAACAATTTCTTTTCGCAATCTTTTGCATTAATCCCATGAATTCTCTCACCCGCCGTATTATGAAGGGATAATGACACGAACATTTGTCAAAGTCTTTAATACATACATGATTATAAAAAAAATAACTTATTTGTTTGAATGACAATAAAAAGATATTGGCAAGAATAATAAAGTCCGGATACATATTTATAGCTTACGCGAGTAGAGTACATTCATTCAATTCCACAAGTGCTTCTTTGTTTAATTTTAACAGAGCAGTATTCTTGAAATGTCTCAGAACAAAAATTGATGTAACAATATATTTGAAAGCCTATGTATTTACAATTAACCATGTTAACGTCTTCAAATTCAAATAGCATCATTTATCAAAAACAGATAAATTTGCAGCATGAACCAGAGAACTTAACCCCAGTAAGTGATTTTAAACTAAATTATCAAAAAAGTATATATATAGGAGGTTAATACCCTTGCAACATCCCTCCAATTATTTTGGCCACATCTTGTATTTAATGACGCCTATGATTTTTTTTTAATTTCAAATAATTTTGGCTTAAAGTACTACTGATAAGGATTAATTATCCGAAACATGTATGCCTGATGAACCTTATTTAGACATTTTGTTCCAAAGCGCTGCTCTCTGACAGCACTGTTTGGCACTTCGCTTTTTTAAGGATGGGCATACGTACTTTATCATAGTTGAAATCACAACCTGTATACACTCATAAAGCTATACATTACAATGCATAATAATCTATAAAAATAATACAAATGAATGTTCATAATAAAGCTACATAATGATACATAATAATCTACAAAAATTATGCATAATAAAGCTTTACATAATGTTTTCTTGTAAGTTGTGTATGGTCGAATGATAAAATAGTGCTTCGAGATATCTGTAATGTAATGTATTTCTGAATTATTAATTTTTTATCAATGCAATGTCTAAAATCTAATGTACTTTGAAAGAAAAATTTTCTACATATTTGAATAACAAATTGGTTTAGAACTATGCAAATTGTAAGAGGATTTGTTTGACAAAATGTAAGGTACCATTAAAAATTTAAACGGTACTAAATTTCCTAATCAATCTGTCAAAAACCTTTTCCAGACAATGGTGAAAATGAAAAAAATATATATACTAATTCGATCACTTTGGATGTTTTCAAATGCCAGAAGCTATTGATACGAATCATTAGGTTGGAGAAATGTGAATTTATTAAGTTTATCACATTGGTAATTTGGTTTCATAATTTTAAAACTATAAAGGAAAGAGTAATTCTCCTGAGATAAAATTTACAAGTTCAGAGAAGTAAGAGCCAATTAGTTTTCATGCAAAAAATGTCCAACTCTAAACATACGTTGAGACATTTAGAACATACTAATTACATTTTTCAGAGAAAATCGTTATTTAATCAATGATAAGAGTCAACCATTAACCATTTCAAGTATCAATGAAATATTTTGTTAAATACATTTTTATCAGCAATATAACATTACAATTAGGTGACCACGGGTACAGTTGATTGCTTGCGCAAAAAAACCTAGGCTAAGCACAAAGACTCCAAAAAATTCAATTAAGATGTGCCGCTAGATATTTGTAATCTATTTCTGAATTATTTCTATCTTTTTTTTTTCTTCGTTTTTCTTATTCAATGTCTATAATATAAAATGTATCTTGAAGTAATATTTTTACGTATCTCAATTACAAATGTGAGTAGAACTCTACAAATTGTAAGAAGGATGTAAACTACCAATAAGAATCTAAACGGCACTAAATTTTCTTATATTTGTCAAATACCTCTCTGAGACAATAATGAATGCGAAAAAATTGAAAGGACGAAAAATGCGAAATGGTGTTACATTTTACGCATGACTGAGGTCCCAGTAATCTCATTCTGTAAATTTCTAAATCTGTAATTCATTATTAAATCCCGCTTTGTTTAAATTCAGTGTAACTTACAAAATGATATGTTTTCCAGCAATGATGAGTCTCTATTGACACGCTTATTTTCACGAAGAAGGGTCGCTAAATTATTCATAATTTCGCTTTTAAACGTATTGTTTCTGTGATTTGCACACGGCAGGAGGTTGGGTAATGCTATTTTATGACCTGATGATATTAGATGTTCAATATCATAGCTTTGATTTTTGTATGCTCCTAACACATTCCTTAGCTTTGTCATAAATCATACACCGTCAGTGGTGTTAGAAGTATTGCCACACCAAGTTCTGTAATCATAGTTAAGGGGTTCAATCTATCAGTGCATGAAAATCAATTTTTATAACTAAAGCGTTGCCTTTCTTGGCGATATTTGAATTAGGATTCACCCATTTCAGCTTCAAAAATCCCTGATTAAATCTTGCAACATTGTTACTCTTTCAGCAATGTTCTAGAAAGAACTGAAGAAATTTGACTCTACTTTTGACTGAAATACCACTAATGCAAATAAAGTATCAGAATGATTAGAACAGCTCAATTGATTTTCTGTTTCACTTGGATACAAACTAAAATATCAAATGATTCACTGTTTCACTAATATTTTTTATTTTGAGTAAACGATTTTTCTGAAATATCCCCGAGTTTTTGCAAGGGGATTCAAATCACACAACGAGTTTCATTCTTACAGTGCAGGAAGGAAATCGTAATTGGTAAAAATAGTGTAGAAATATCGAAATCTATTTCTTGCAAAATATATGTACCAATATTCAGTGCTTTACAAAAGACAATGCTCCGAAGTGTTATGTAACGTACATGTCACAACACCAAAATAAGAAAAAAAAAGTGAAATGAAATAGCCGAATGGGATCAGATGTAGAAGGTATCATGTGATCATCCGATCTGTGCTAATTTGGTCATATATTTTTATCTATCTATGCTACTGAATCCTATCGGAAATAAGGAGCCGCACACTCTTTGCCAAGGAGATACATAAAATTTAAGAAAAAATCAAACTAGGGGGTGCTACTAAAATAATCTTTTGTCTGAAAATCAAAGTTCCACTGATAAGGATTTACTATCCGAAACACGTGTCTGGTGCACTAAAATTGGTTTGAAATGTTGTTTAAGAAGGTAACGAGTTGGAACCCTTCCATCTTATTCTAAATGCCTGTATTCACGGTAGAGAATCACGTGATATACATTTTTTTTTAATCTCTTGCATGGGAATCCCCTTCGATTTGACGGGGTTCATTCTGTCTAAATCTACTTTATATTAATTTATTTTAGGCCTATCATACGACCACCATTATCTATTATATGATGGTAATCTATTCTGATCAATATTAGAGGTATATCCAGAGAACAATTAAACAGAAAATTTCCTTTATTTACGTGCACCATATCATACCATGTGAAAAATAGAAAATTTTCTGTCAAAGAGTTCTCTAAATATACCTAAATTCTTGACCAGAATATATTACCATTATATAAATTATATAAACGATAGTGATACTCATATGATAGACCTGAAATAAATTTAGACAGGGTTTACCGTGCAAGAGATTATTTGCAAATCACGTGATTGGCTATCGTGATAATATTGGACATTTTTCATGTTCGCGGACTTCGCACTTCGGACACCGCACGTTGAAGGGACTGTCTCAAAAAAGCGAAATATTAAACGTCTTCAAATTGAAAAGCATCATTTAAGAACAGATAAATTGGCAGCATGGACCAGACATGCACGTTTCGGGTACTTAACCCTCATCAGTGATCCTCAAATCTAAACAATGTAATATGCCTAAAAAGTGTAAAAGTTACTATGTCGAAAAAGCGTACCGAAAGACGTGGCAGGATGTGTGGGATATGATGTTACAGGACCCACGTTTTTGAAATTTCAAGACATTTTGATCACAGAAATTTTAGACTGTTTTGAAGAAACGATCAACCGAAATTGATCAAACTTGGCTACATATGCTACATGTGCCCTCGGGGACTCCTGGTCCACCAGCAGTGACACTCACCAAGTGGTATAAATGTCAAACGTCTTCAAATTGAATAGCATCATTTTTAAAGAACAGAAAAATTGACAGCATAGACCAGACGTGCACGTTTCGGGTACTTAACCCTCGTCAGTGATCCTCAAATGTTGATTCTATTCCAATGAGCTTAGAATACTTTGTGTGACGAATTTATTTGTTTTCATGTGTGAAATATATATTTCAAGCTCTCCGGTGTACTTTCATCCACTGTGTGTTCAGATTTTACTTTTTTAATCGCACCTGGTTTCTTTTACATGTCCCTTAAAGTTCGAAGTCCGGAGTTCGAGTTTCGAAGTACGCCAACTTGAAAGATGTCCATTTTTAACGTTTATAGCTACTTACATGATTCCTTGTGAAAATGAACAATAATATTATATAGCATAGTAATAGTCCCTATTTTACTCAAGAAGGGACACTATATTACAACATGTATTTCTGCATAGTGAATACTGAGCTTAACACCATTACTATGCTTACTGTCACTTTATATCACTTTATAAGTCATGTTACTGTCACTTTAAGTAATCTAATATGACAAACCATTCAAACATAAACAAAGTCGGGAAACTCGGCGAATTCTCCTAGCATACAACGCTGGTCGCTCATAACGCAACGCCATAATGGCAACCCTAATAATGAGTTGTTCATATAGCGCGCATACGGCCTGCTTAGCACACACAAGAAGTGCAGTAATCGTTATTTAAATTTAAGTGTTCATGGCATGGCTCAATTCGAGGCAGCGGACGCCCATATTACCGGCAGTCATGACTGCCGGTATACTGTATTCAATCGTGACATACTTGCACTGATAAAATAACTCTTGGGAATATGATTGGTGGACAACTACAAAAAAATGCAAATAATCGTCAAGGTTATTCTGAATCTGTGCATAAGATACTTTCATCAGGTCGGCTGAAGAGTCTAGATAAATTGATAAATGAAAGTCATATCGTATCAATGCATTTTCTTCCGAAAGATGCATCGAAAATTCTTTGTTCCGATAAGTCCTACAACAATCACAGATCCTCGGAAATTTCCGTAGTTTGAATCGGAAATAAAAACGAAAAAGCCCGGAAAAGTGCGATTGGTCCAACAAGAATAAACATTTGTATTCCATTTTTTCCTTACTAGAATTTTACAAGATTTCATGTCAGCTAACTGCCGGCAAGCTTTTTGTAAAAGCTAATACTTGTAGGTACAGCTATCATATACAAAATCGGTAAATCCGTACGGCGACATCGCCTAGCGTACAAAAAAGGACGCTCATACCGCCACGATAAATGGCAACCCTGATAAAGAGTTGATCCTTTAACGCGCATATGTGTACGACATGCTTAGCATACACCGGGGGTGAAGTAATTGTGTCTGGTGCAATAAAATTGGTTTGAAATTTTCTTTCAGAAGATAAAGATTTGGAACACTTCCGTGATATTATTTAAATTAAATTGCACTTGGTTCAGTCCGAGGCATATGGGCGTCCGCGTACGCGTAAGTGTTATCAAATTTAACGAGTCAGTTGAATCTGTATTAAAAATCCGATTGATGCAAAAGTAAATTCATTTAAACCTTATTGTCTATTTGTGTAACAAAAATATTTTCTGCAAAGAACCCAGTTTTGTTGGACAGAATTCGATTTGGTTGGACAGAAATTGTTTTCGATTATAATCTTGAAGTTTCCACACCTAAATCTTCCCATAAAATCAAGATCTCATGATACCGACTGAAATCTTGAATCGAAATATAAGGAGATGAAACGAAGGTATAAGAAAGGTTATAATGAGGTTACAAAGTTAAATATGATAGCCTAATAATACTAATTCTTGTTCTATTAGAGTAATCTTTTGAAATATGCGCCGATTTGAGCATTTTAAAAATATCCTGTACTTCGATTCCGACGACACATGAAGCTGAGATATACAAAACAATAATCTAAATAGCAAAGTTAAATTGTTTGTTTCTGCGGCTATATAATGTACAAAATAATTCCGATGCCGTAAGATTCAGGGCAAGCAATTGCAAATTACATAATGAGTATGGTAGATGGTTAAATATTAGGAGAAGTAATATATTTTGCACAATTTGTAATTCAGATATCGGTGATTGGTGAGTGTCACTGCTGATGGACCAAGAGTCCCCGAGGGCACATGTAGCCAAGTTCGATCAATTTCGGTTGGTCGTTTCTTCAAACGCATTCGAAAATTTCTGTTTACAAATTTCTCGAATTTCTGAGACCTGGGTCCTGTAGCATCATATCCCAGCAATCTTACTACGTCTTTCGGTATATTTTGGATATAATTCCCATATATTTTGGCCATATTTCATTGTTTAGATTGAGGATCACTGACGAGGGTTAGATATCCGAAACGTACATGTCTGGTTCATGCTGTAAATTTATCTGTTTTGAAATGATGCTAATGAATATGAAGACGTTTAACACATGAATACCACTATAACTACGAAAACAGTATATTCCTGAAGGATTTATATTAAGACCTAATTCTCTGAAATTCTTTAATTAATTTTCAACAACAAAACTATCAATTATGAACAAATTACATATATTACATATATTTATAAGGCATATCAATGCTATTGTCAAAATCATTCACATTTCACGCATTATTTGACTATATAATAACAACTGCATTTTATCCATGTTATTCTGCAATTGAGAGAATAAAGAAATTGAAATGAAAACAGAGGTTAGTACCCAAAACGTGCATGTCTGGTCCATGCTGCAAATTTATCTGTTCTTAAATGATAGACTTTTAACATTGAGGATAAACAAGTTTTCGCATTTTGCACATGGTTTTAATGAAAAGTCAGTTGTATGAAATTATGTAATAATAACAGCACAGTATGAAACCAGTTATTACATAATTACATCCTTTATTTTTTTGTACTCAAGGTCAGTAGAATCACAGCGGAATTACTATCCTAATATAAAATGTAACCACGTCATTTTGTCTCCCTGTGTGACTCCGCTAAATGCCTTAAATTCCCGAATAGAACATCGTCTTTCATCCCCGAAGGAAGCTGATCATTTATTTTTACTAACAGCATTTGGTGTTGATATTTAATGATCTATTAAAGTTACTGTATGAATCTTGTTACGATCGCATCACTCTTCGTCCCATAACGTATTTGATCTTAGATCTGTTATGTTAGGACACCGTGAAATTGAACAATCAAGTCTTTCTCATATTCTTAAGATAGACTCCTGAGGGACACCATAATGTCAAATTGATTTTAATGAAAAAATCCATCTTATAATTGCCCTCAACCTCAATAAAAATTTTATGGTTTCTTTCATTAAAGCACTAAGAGAATTTGCATGGGATGCCAAATAAAATCGTAATGTAAGTGAAAATGTCATTGATTTGTCATCTTGTGAGTGATTTATTTCTAGAAATTTATTGTTTAAGAAAAAGAACAATTGGAAGTAAAAAGCTCTATATTCATTTTATCTTAATATTTCATAACTTACATGCACTGTATATTTGTACAATAGAAATTTAAAGGAAGTACCTAAAGAATTTGCATCCGCTGCCGAATAAGATTTCAACTTAAGTGAAAGTGTCATTGATTTGTCACATTGTGAGTGATTTATTTATTAAAGTTTTTTTTATAGACAAAGAATAATTGGCAGTTAAAAGCTCTATGTTCTTTTTAACTTAATATTTCATAACTTCCATGCATCAGCATCGCATATTTGTACACTTTAAGTGCTTTTTTCCGTTCATAAAATTTTTAGGGAAGCATATCTTGTAGAAAGCGCAGCGCGAAGCATTCGACAAGCGAACTCAAAGATAGAAATATCTCAAAAAAGGAAAAATATATGAAAACCCCTAATCTACCCCCTTTAGGTACATCCATTAATGTAAACTATGGTACCTAAATTTTGTTGCGAGTGAGAATGACCTAGTTCCGTTAAGAGGGCACATGCGCGTCCGGAAAAACAGTCCAGTTTTGAATCAAAACTTAAAGCTCACCCGCCAATAACTGCGCTCTCCTATAGGCTCAGCCTATGTTCATATTATTTTTTTTTCAATCAACAAACCCGTGATAGAACCAAAGCAGTAGTTCTCAACGCAGTTAAACCGCGTTAAGACCACAGTAAACGCGCGGCAAATCATAAAACGCTGTATTGTCGCCATTAATTATTTATAAGCGCGGTTCAATCACAACGACACGACTCTCAAACATACCTTCCTTGTATTTCCGTCGCGATCCGTCGCGATCTTGGCTTTCTAATAGTGTTGTAGGAGAACTCATAGCACTGAAATATCTTAGTTTACCATGTAAGATTGTTCAAAGGTCTACAGCAATGTGCTCAAAGTAGAATTGAAACACTCCCTATTAGACATATTATCATATACTCTAATTTACGTTACTGTTTACAAGCTTTCCCATTGGCCAAAACGCGGTCACGTGCAATGCGATTAATCGTCGTATTGAACCGGTCATATTGACGCGTTTTCGGTTTTGTGTATTAGAGGTAAACGGTAGTCGGCAGCAAACTGTCTGTTTCTGACATGACTGAGTATGCTATTTGGCAGCATTTTTTTAATGAAAAAAAAAATAATAATAAAAGATGAAGTGTAAAACATTTTACTAGAATACAAGATGTTTATCTGAAAGAAAAAATGTAAAAGTGAGCAGTGTTAGGGAACAAAACATTATGGTTACCCTTTTCTCCTCCAGTTTTCATGTATATGATAAAACGATTATAGCACAGATGATTCGGTCGATATGATGATTTATGGATGATAAAACCAATATCAACCTCGGCCTTCGGCCTCGGTCGATATTTGTTTTATCACTCCATAAATCATCATATCGACCTCATCACTGTGCAATAATTGTATATGATAAGCTAAGACGACATACAAGTGATTTAATATTCAACGTACTTTATGTTTTACAGATTTTAATTTTGCTGATAGGCAATCAGAACAAGCGTCGTCGTCGACAACATCCAATGACGTCACTTCCGGTACTCGGCCAACAATACACGAGGATGACCTCAAAAATATTATGAGGATTACAGGTAATGTCGAAAATGTACCCTCTGACGAAAAATGACATCAATTCAAATTGATTAGATGTTTACTTGGCCATTTTGACCCAAGACTTAAATAAGTCAAATATTTTTAAAAGTGCAATTTTTTTTTCAAAAATGGAAGAATCCAAGAGAAGGAAAATAATTACAAAAACAATAAATAAAAATCACCGTAATCAGTAGTAAAACAACAACAACAAAAATACATCAAAGAAAAAGACAACAAAACATAGAATAATAAAATAAAAAGAGGACGCAAATGAAGGGAAACAGAGTAACACTTCAAAGGAAACAAAAATCGTAAGACAAAACTAACATTTAAAATTGTATTTTTTGTGAACACGTAACCTGGATTATTACGTCATTTATAACATTGGAAGGATTTTTTATCTAAGGAGGTCCAGGACAGAAAGACTAAATAAAGATCCTAAAATTTAATTTTCTTAAAAATTATAAATGTTAATATTTGAAACATACTTTTTCTACATGTAAAGTTTCATCAATTTCTTACCGTTAATTTTGAAGCTACGAACGTACATATATACGCATTATCAGCCCCAAAATGGTTCGTAATGTGTCGTTAAAATTAACACACTTTAGGTAATAAAAACAGTTACAAATCTTCCGTAGAGGCAGAATATTAACAAGTTCTGTATTTTTCATTTAGATACGATGTGGACAGTCGGATATGTATAGAATTATAAATGATCACTAAGACTTTTAAAAGAAATTGTCGAAAGGAGATTAATTTATGTCTATTTTCAGAACATCGTTGAGATGTAAATTTTCAATAATAAAGTCCGTTTATCTGAAACCTCATCATTTATTTTTCGTAAAAACTTGATATTATCATCTTCATATGTCAAGTGAAACACCGATAAGTTCATATTGAAAATTGACCGTCAGTTTTTAAGTTATGGTGATTTTGTTACCTCCTCCCCATTATTTTTACGTTACCTCATGCCGACGTTCTTGCGAAAAACGCGCCTATTTCGCCGTTTCTATTATGACGTCATAATTGATCTAGAGCTTTCCGATGGATATAGAACTCTTTCTTGGTTATAGAACTGTTATTGACTCTTGACATGGCGATCACGGCACAAAGTAAAGTTAAGAAAATGCAATTTAGATTAATTTTCGATAAAAGATAAATTTGGTATATGATCAACAACAAATCGCATTGACCTCTGATAACAAAAAAGAATCCAAAGTCAAGAGAGCATTTTAGAGGAAAGCGATGGATTTCGGCATTGTTATTCTACATAAATCCTCGTACGTCTCGGTCAATCTTGGCAGTGCTATGTCAAATCACAGATAAGGCTCTGATCGTGATACATTTGTATATGTAAGACGATCTACCATTGGTGAGATTGGTTCAGATAGAAGTCAAAGACCCCCAATGGGATGTCATGTAAGAAATTTTAATGTGATGTATTGCTGGATACTAGGACGTATGACAGTTTTATAGGACAATCAGGGCTGATTGATCAGATAGGATGGCATAATAGTCAGATTTACAGTCATAATAGACTATACGGCAAAGATGGTGGACAGATAAATATATCCATATTATCCATACAATCTTACAAGTATCTGACAACTGTCTGGAATTCTATTTGAGACTCCTTGTCAATTTTCATATAAAAGGTTCTCTATACAAAAAAATATGTGCACCCGGTCATTAAATTCCTTAACTGTTAGTGTATTAGTTACTTCTTTCCAGCTCTGTCGCATGAAAGAAGCTTTGTTTTGGCCTTTAACAATTTGACATCATGAATATTTTATTGCTTTTTCGGATACTTGTCATTTCATCCAAAAACATCATCGAAATTGAAAGAGGTTAACATCTTAGCACCATCCCTCTAATGCTTTTTTGAATATTATTTGGATATGCTACTGAATCAACCCTACAGGAAATTTGGAGCCGCGCTCACTCTGTAAAGTAAATGCACATGGGCCCTACTGAAATGGATTTTGGTGGCTCCTCAAAATCACTTTGGATGGAAGCATCACTGATGCGGCTTGAATATCCGAAACACGTGTCTGGTGCATAATAAATTGGTTGAAGTTTTCTTCAAGAAGGTATAGTGTTGGATCACCTCCGTATTATTAGTGATTGAGTCGGACATTCATTCCTTACGAAAGAAATTAGAAATTCAAGCGTAAAAAATATAGTATATCAGGATGTTTTATGTTATTGTTTATGTGGATCTTGGGAGGGTTTTTTTACCTGTTATCTATAATCTTGTAATTAATTGATTAATCAAGCATGTTAAATTATTATTTGTACGGCACATTTGGATAAACGGATTATGTTCTTCATCACCTGTGAAACAATCAATTTTCATATAAATGAGCAGAAATGTACAAAATCATTTAATATTAATGGGATGCGACATTTCTAATTATAGGTTTACTAGAATGCGCTGAATATATTTCAAGAAAGCAGCAGGGAAAAATTTATTGAAAGATAAATGGCTGTGATAAGTAACTTCTAAATTGGTTTTTGCTCCTATTCCTAATAGATGTAAATGTATCGAATTGTAGTCAAATCAGATATTTAATCTAAAGGAAGGAATAATATATTAGATAAAAAAAACCAAACAATCACTTAAACACATAAAGTTTTGTTCCTTTATTAAGTGGAAAAAGTCAATGTTTATAAGAAAATAATTCCTTAGAATCAGTGGATGAAAATCAAACACAGAACCTTAATTTAAAATCCAAAAATCATTGTCATTGGATTTCAAAAATACCTTGAAAAATACCAAACTCAGCCAAGGAGGAGATCCCTTACTTTTAAAAACAGCAAAATAATTCCTTAAGAGGTAAGAAATAATGTTGAACCTAAATCATTATTTTGGTGCCCCTAAAAAGAACGCGGCGCCTTGCTAACATCAAAGTGTTAAAAATATCCTCAATCTAACAAACATTTAAATGTTGTCATAGTTTTAGCCATGGACTCGACAACATGACAAAAACAAACTTCAAAATATATATATTCTGATTGCGTAGAATTAATCCAGTGGATGTATTCCGTTAGAAAAGTATTTGTGCAACTCTATGTGATAAAACCAATCGACATATGAATTGCATGCAAAAATCTAAGAATCATGCTTTGCCAGAGGCTGCAAAAAAAAAAATCTTAGATCTCTGTGAAAATCCAGTGATGATGCGAAATATATAAATGATCAATCGTCAAACATCTCCTTTTCGGAATTTGTTGTAGATGGCGTAACTAAATAGAATAAGCGCGGCGCTGTACGAACTTTTAAACACAATGAAACAGTGATAATGTCCCTCCGATTCATCAAATTTATTAGAATAGTTTATTTGGCCAATAAAGACGTTTATTATAATAAAGAAATAAAAGGACATAGTTAGCATATATTGCCTCTTTATCAAAGCAACAAACAATGGACAGTGTTGGAGTATATTCTATGTCTTACTGTTTGTTGGTTTAATAATATTCAGTGTTCACTGTTTCTATTTCAAACAAAGGATGGGATCTCCAACAAAACCAGGTTGTAGCACCAATAGCAAAACCCCAAAACACTCAATGCAAAAACACAAAGCAGACAAGCACGGAAAGAGACGCATAAAGGACAAGGAACGTCAACGCACAACACAGAAACATCAAACACAAAGGACTACACATAAACCAACGAGACCAATGGGCAACCGGTGCCGACTTCGGACGGCCATCTGCCACGGAAAAAGCAGAAGGTGTGGTTATCCTAACAGTGAGGAGGTTGTTTTACATCACAATTGTACGTTCTTCGATACCTCTGGGTAATCGGAAAAGTGGGAGGGTTGTGCGCACGTAATCCAGGATAACCACACTGTCTGCACCTTACTTGGCAGATGACCGTTCTAAGTCGGCACCGATTGCCCATTGGTCTTGTTGCTTTATGTGTAGTCTTTTCTGTTTGATATTTCCATGTGATTTGGCGTTCGTTGTACAATTTTCATCTCATTCTGTGCGTGTCTGCGTTGTGTTTTTGTAGTGGGTTTTTTTGGGTTTTGCTGTTGGTGCTACAACCGAGTGTTGTTGGAGATTCCCCTTCTTTCTTTTGAATAATTGTCTACATTTGATTTATTCAAAGTAACGACACCTACAATGAATCTTGTCAGTTTTCTTATTCTAAGTACTGAGTTTTAAGGAATATACCCTTGATAAAGATAATCTGTGCTGAGTTTTCATTTAATTTTGTATTGGTTCATGGTGTATCTAAGAGCCTTTTTAGGATAACTAGTACGGTTATTTTGATCCAGGTTCTAAATAGAAACATACTGTGAAAGCTATTTTATCAAGTAGCAATCTTAGAATATCAATTAGCAATCCAACGGCGGTGCACTGTGGTGTTGGCCTTAAAGTTTCATCAATGTATTTGCTTGGTTTGTTAGTATTATAAGCCATCATGTTTGTATATTTGTCAATAGCTACCGTATGTGTTGGTATAGTTGTTTTAAGTGATGTCCATTGTTTAATTCGTTTCGGTCTTGAACGCTATGTTGACTACATAGAAGTCATATCGGAGATCTTAAACTTTTCCTCATAAATTTAAAAATTATAAGATGACAAAAACAAAAAGAAAGAAAAGGAGTTTACCATAGCTGTGTTAATATACCCGAGTGACTTAAGTCAATGGTATTTGTGTTTAAAAATAAACATCAAAGAAGTACCCATCAGTTATTCAGTCTTAAAGTCAGGAAGGTAGGGCAAAATCATTAGAATTTCCATTGGAACAGTTTCGAACCATAATGATGGGAAACAATCCCAGCAGTTTAACCATAACAATGCCTTTGTTCTTTACTTTCATTTACAGATTTGGATACAAAATCTCAGAGAACACAAATTGAAAAGTCATGCATTATTTGAAATTTTTATTCCCAGAAGAAAAATGTAAAATGACAATGCAAAAAAGGAAAAGAAAAATGCAAAACTTTTAAAATGCAAATATATATGCTTAAGTCCTGACATAAAAAAAAATTAAGAACAGCACATTATAGTGTCTTCATTGCAACGGCAACTAACAGTAAAATATACATTGCATTCTATGAAGAAAAATGCCATAAATCTTGTATATAGAAGTCAAGGTCGATGATATTTTGTTATGTGATATGATTTTAATTACAATATCATGTATTTTTCAACCG
This sequence comes from Pinctada fucata, assembly GCA_028142955.1. Lineage (NCBI taxonomy): Eukaryota > Metazoa > Mollusca > Bivalvia > Pterioida > Pteriidae > Pinctada > Pinctada fucata. The sequence continues at coordinate 49,416,347 of AP027109.1, forward strand.
TCAACCTCTCGGGAGCTGCAGATAGAGGTTCTATGCAGACACCATGGGTGCCAGGCACGCGAGCAAATAAATTATGACTTTGCACATCCATAAAACATAAGCATGCATCATATTAATTGTCCACTGATAGATTCCTCTATTGATGATTGGCGATCAATCTGGTGTAAAGATTTCCTTTGTGGCAATTTTATCATGCGTGATGTGAGCATTCAGTTTTCCTTTCCGTGCCAACTGCTATAACTTTCAACCAATAAAACTTAATCCTTTACTAATCTACACCAATCAAATCCCAAAGTGTCATTCACGGCGGCGCGCTTGGCAAAACTTTACAACCATATTTGGATAGTTATTGGTATAGCAGCATCGTGGCGGAAAAATCTCACAAAAAGCGCTACCTCTCCGAGCAGATAAGGCAGCGTGTGATTGCAATATGATCGTGAGTTTAGACAATCAAATATTTTGATTGGATTTTATGATGTAATAACGCACACATTCCGAGAGGGAAATCCATACAGAAAAGAGTTGATTAGATTACGTTTGTACAGCGCGACCCTCCTAGAGACGATGTCTGTCCCTCGGGCATCCAAAATGACACTATAAATCTATAAGAAAACGTGTTCTGGTGCGGAGTTTGTCTTATCTTGGCACGCCATGTTACCATCAGAGGTCCATTGGTCATGTATTGTCCATCCCATATTTGGAATATATCACACTTTAAAGCTCCCCGTTGTACAATTTCAGACATTAAACAAATATACTCCGTGGTGCAATCCTTGCAAATTATTAAAATATTATCTTTAAATACTTTTTAAGTGTTATATCCTATCCAATCAGAGTAGCAATCTTTGAACAATTTATCAAAGTGTTCCTAACGTATTTTGTTCGTGAACGATTATTCCTGTTTTACCATCTGCTTCCCATAAATGGGTAATATTTGTCACACTTATTTGTAAATGAAATGTAATGATAAGGATGCAATCTTAAAATAACTTGTTTTACTTTTATTACTAGTTCAAAAATTTTAAAACTGATATGGTTGCCCTATGGAATAATTTTTAAAAGTTATAAATTATTTATTTATATACGACAAAAAGTAACTTTATCTCCCTTACTACAATTTTAATACTAGGTCTTAAACGTACTTGTTTAAATGATACAAGATACACTTGAGGTGAACAATATTTTGATAATCATCAGGAATATGAAAGAGTGCATAACTTAAACATAATGTTTGAATGTAAACGTCTTCAGATTGAATAGCATCATTTAAGAACAGATAAATTGGCAACGTGGACCAGACATGCACGTTTCGGGTACTAAACCCTCGTCAGTGATCCTTAGTCTAAACAATGTAATATGCCAAAAAAGTATGAAAGATACTATGTCGAAAAGGTGTACCGGAAGACGTAGCAGGATGGGTGGGATATGATGCTACAGGACCCACTTTTTAGAAATTTCAAGAAATTTTGATAACAGAAATTTAGAATGCATTGAAGAATCATATATTAAGGATATAAGCTTCATATTTATAACAAACGTTAGTATAATCTATATACATTTTCACATACATTTTGCTGGGTATATCCCTGAATAGGAAATACATGTAATGATTACATTTTCTCTTTCCAGGTTTGGATGGCATGAAACTACGTGAACTGTTTCACAGTTATATTACTGCTTTAGAATACGCCAAGAGCTATAGAGAAGTCAGTCTGCCGAGGGACGGATCTGAAGCAGAATCCAAACCAGCAGCTCATGAAGAACGGAAGTCGCGTGACATGATGAATGACGACATAGACTCGTGTAATTGTCTGCAGTGTCGTCTGCTGGCTACCTTCCGAATGTCCTCTGACCTTTTGTGTTCCACAACAGAACAGAGAATAGGGAGATCAAACATGCACGGTGGCTCTGTCTCGCCGCCATCTTTCTTCAGTGAACAGATGTTTGTGGTACATTAATAAATACAAATAGAAATTCATATTCATTGCTGATTTGCCTCCAGCACAACCCCAAAAGAAAAAAAAATCATGAAATTTCATATTTATCTTTTGTGAAAATTGATCATAATATTAATATTCTCTTTACATATTCATATAAGTTCAATGATCATGCACTGAAACACTACTTGAGTGTAATCAATGTTAATTTTTCTTCTACGTTAAGTATAGGACGTTACCCATGGACTTAGTATTAACCGCACCATCAATTTCTTCGAATATTATTCAAGAACACATCGCTGGATGGTTATTGAATTTACATCATACTTGCAGCACATAAATGTAATGAGCTTGAACCAAGAGTTTAATGCGAAAACCATTATCAAAACTTGTACATTCTATGAGGTGTTTTTTTAAATCCGTTTCACTTACTGGAAACTGTTTTCCCTCTTTACAATTTTGGATGACATCGGTCACATCAATTGATATTGTACCTTTTTATGTTTTCAGGGATCTGCTTTCCAGGAGTTAAGTCCCTTACAGAGGTCCTTCCACTGCCCTGAGTGTGGAAAGTCCTTCAAACGATCGTCCACTCTAAACACGCACATGTTGATCCACAGTGACACCAGACCATACCCATGCTCATTCTGTGGGAAAAGGTTTCATCAGAAGTCAGACATGAAGAAACATACCTACATACATACAGGTAGGAAATATACCTACATAAATATAATTTTGGCTGAAGAATCACTGATGAGGATTGAATATCCGGAACACGTGTCTGGTACTGCATTATACATTCGTTTGAAATTCAACTTCAAGAAGGTAAAAATTTGGATCACTTCCGTATTAAATTTCTGGGACGCCGGCACAAATCGTATGAGAAGAATACTCGTATGTACACATTTTTTTTTCTAGACCAACATCAATATTGATATACATGTACATTGTGTCTTTAGAATTTTTATTTTTTATCTTTGATAAACTACTTATGGTTTCTCTTTAATCTGTTTCTCTTTATCTCTACGATAGATAACTTATGTTGAAAATATTCAAACATATAGAATATTAAAGGTGATCGTTTTAGTGTCTTGTGTTAGGGCAGGCTCTACTAGAAATTATCATGATTGGCAGGCTTTAGGATATATGGAATTGCATTAATCAATTATACTGTACATCTATTTCTTTATCAAATTTATTCAGGGTGGCGCTACTTACAATATTTTTTTCTTCATTCCGTGGCCAATCGGCTAATCAGCAAGTATGAGTAACACTTAGACAGAATTTGGGATGGCTTTGTGGTCCTACCTATACTTGGATACTATACTTGCGTTAGATAAGTTACATGATTTATGTAATATATGGAAATAATTGATACAGCGCTTTCTAACAGCGCAACCTACAATGCATTCTACATTGGCTTCCGCACTTACATTGGAGATGGTTCATTAGATAAGTTATCCTTCGTGTTTCTGTGGGGCTTGTCTCATTGACTCCGTCTGTTTGTCCTTCGTGTTTCTGTGGGGCTTGTCTCATTGACTCCGTCTGTTTGTCCTATTTTCTTTTCGTGTGAGAAAGTTCTGTTTTGGATTTTTTTTCCAAAATTCGTAAGACTTTCGATTGATCATGGTTTTTGGAATATGGTTTCGTTTTTTTGAGTTTAATTTTCATTTACTGAATATGTTTTACGAGAGAGAGAGAGAGAGAGAGAGAGAGAGAGAGAGAGAGAGAGAGAGAGAGAGAGAAATTCAATCGAAGTTTGTAAGAATATATTTATGTGAGAAAGAAAAGGGAAGGATCTCCAGCACGACCACCCTGCACTCACCCAGCGGAACAAACCCACAAGAAAGTGACACATAAATGACATCAGACAAAACTACATATCGCAAAGAGACACAATATCCACTAGAATATCATACATTACAATCGAAATAGACGTACAGAAACATCAAACATTAATGACAACACATTAAAGGAAGGAGAACAATGTGCATCCGGCGCCGACTTTGGTCTCCATAGGCGCATAATTGTTTAAACATAAAACTTCTCACTGTAAGGTGACATCACAAACAAGAAAGTTAAACGCAGCGGCTCCTTGTAACACAGAAAAGTTCTGTTTTGTATTTTATGCTCAGTTTCTTTAAAGAACCTTATTTTTCATTTCAGGAGAGAAGCCCCATAAATGTGGAGTTTGTGGAAAGGCATTTAGTCAGTCGTCAAACCTGATTACACACACTCGAAAACACACAGGATTCAAGCCCTTCTCCTGTGAGAAGTGTGGGCGCTGCTTCCAGAGGAAGGTCGATCTTAGGCGACATCTAGAGTCCGCCCACAGAGTGTAAGGGGAGATTACTCTGAAAGAATAATGATAATAATGGGCAAGACTTTTTTTGGCAGAAAGACAACCTTTGAGTTGTCGTTAAACATACAATCCACTGATGTTCTGGAAAGGTATGTCGAGTCTTTAGGAAGTGGTCGTGCTGTTTCTATGACAAAGGCAAGATGATCTGTGATTTATGATTATAAGTGGCAAGACATTTTAGTGGCACAAAGACAATCGTTTGAATTGTCGTTAATCATATTTTATGATAGGTTATATCCTTTTGTCTTTCATATAGAGCAATACATAGCTGTACATGTTTTTTATTATACACCATGGAAATCAACGATGTAGTGCTAGATTTAAAAATTGTCTTTACTTATGAAAACAGATGTTTGGTGTATCTAACATAAAATTTATAATAAGTTGGGTAACGTTAATTTCATCAATACATTTTCGACCTCTTGGCCTTTATCTTGTGGAATCATGTGTTTTCACTTGAAAAGACCTAGCAATTTTGTAGATAAAGTGTGTAATGTTTCCACTTGATTAAGGCCAAGAGGCCGAACATTTGTTTATATACTGAGTGGGGTTTTGGTGGGTTATTATTGACATTAACTCAATCTAAATTTGACGTTTCTGGTCCTCTAAATCTACTTTGAGTAATGTAAACGTATACGAATCGTCGAATACTGTTAGTTTGATATGAACTATCCTGATGAAAACTTTTTTTCATGTACATTCTTACATTTTTATCCATATGTAGTCAATATGCTTTGCATTTAAAGAAGGAATAGCCTCTTAGTGACCATTTTATTTCCCCTATTTGTACACACCTTACGTTTTTCCATTTTCTTTCTATAGTATGTATAGGAAAAGATTAACAAAAATCCTTAAATACATTATCCTTGAGTTTTTGCGGGTATAGATTTGAATACGTTTTACTTTTTTATGACGTTGAAATCCTGTATTTTTACATTTGTTGTTTTTACCTGTGTTTTTACTTTATATTTGTTGCATTTGTTTGTTGAATATTTGTTATGTTAATTTTGTTTGATTTCTTTTTGTGCTGAATATTTAAAATATGAGAAAAATAAAAGTCGTGATCGATCCTTCATTAAATTTTTACAAACTTTTTTCACTGTCGCTATAGTACATGTTTGTATTTAATACAATGTAAAGACATTTGATATTTACTGCTTAACAGAGAAATTACACACATACATAAACATGAACATTAAAAATCAACATAAAAATGTCGCGCTAGAGAAAAAAAAACCCATTTCAAATCAATAGATGAGATGCATATGTTGATACAATAAAAATCTTGTTTACGGTTTCTTTGGCATCTCTTATCGACTTGACGACTATTCGTCCAAATTCTTGTCGTGTGCGTATTTTTTTTTTTTTTTTTTTTTTTTTGTCTTTTTGTATACATTTGGTATGTTTTACTCTCAGACTTCAGTATAATTATAATTTATTTTGATGCTAAAAAACCATTTGAGACAGCACAAAGATTGTCGGAAAGCAGTCAGGAATCCATAACTAAGAAATGCACATCATACTACTGGCTTCAATTTTATTCCATTCTAAGTATTTATTTCCTCCGCCTTTTAGAAATACAGTCGTTAAAAGATTTTTAAAGACGATCACATCATAATGACAAATATGGACAATGACCAAATCCCAATACACTGTACAAAATCGATAATTCAGAAAATCATAAACCGAAGGCATGTATAATCAGGATATATTCTCACACATGCATACAAACAAAAGATAAAGTACAGCACCCACGAGACACACGAATAATAGCGAGTAAAGACAATGAGTAAAGCAAGCAAAGATCCAAATATTGGATATATGCATAGGAATATTCTATACATGGCCTAAAACCAGATAAGGACAAATCTATGCCTTTGAGGGAGATACCCCTAAATTTGAGAATATTGTATCAACTTAAGCGACAGAGAATACCAGTGTATTTCAGGTCAAGTGCCGAGACTAGGCAAATTCCAGTCAACCAGCAGCTATATCAACCTAGGGTTTGAAATCATCAATATTGAAATACATGTTTTATTGTAATAATTTTAGTGCATTATTTGCGTATTTCAGCAGATAAAATCTCCTCAGTGATGCTGGCGGCCGAAATAGAGATAGTCAAACTAATGAATATAGTATGACGAGCAAAATATACATGACCTAAATTGTATGCCTAGCAAAGGGTAGTGTGATACCTTGTTTTCTGTTACTACTTGGATCATTTCTTAGATGATAATTATTCGTCGTAACAGAAAAAAATATTCATGATTTTTTTTTATTTTCATCTATGAATGACAGGGTTTTCTCGGTATTCTATGGTGAGAAACAGACGGGGCTTAGCAAGAAACTTGAAAGACTCATGTTAACAATGAATCAGATTTTAAGACTCCTTTTTTTCTGAGTGTAAATGCTGATCTTGTTTCGTTATAGAGAAGGTGACAAGAAAAGGGGAACTTACGGGGAAACAAATTAAAAATAATTTTACGAAATGGTTCTTGATACCACAATGTATACAAGTATACAACGAACGTTTAAATCTTCATTCAGAATATTTGGTTCGAATACAATGATCGTTTAAGTCCTTGTCAAAGCTGTTAACTGAAAGCAAAATATCATTTTTGGCAAGCTTTTTAAAAAATTATCATTGCAATATGATAGTGATGTGAATTCATGAATAACCCTTATGAAATGGCTTCAAAACAAACGCTAGTCACGTCTGAAGCACTCTTCAACCATTGGCTACTTAAACATGCACGATTCTAAAGAAAAGAAAAAAAGGTTTCTTAACATTCGCAATTTTCGAATTTTTGCACAAACTCTGCTTGTGGTTGATTACTCCATGTAAAATGCTTTGGTTGTATTTATAGAATAAATCTGTTGAGAAAGTTGGCTTTGTTATTTTGTCTTTGTCTTACCGGCATTTATTTATATATATAATGTAATCGATTCTGTGCGCACAATCCTCCCACTTTTTCCGGTTACCCAGAGATCTCGAAGAATGTACAGTTGTTGTCTATAATTACACCCTCATTGAAAGACGACAAAACAAACAAGACAGTAGAATGTAGAGGCCCATGCAACATATAGATGAATATGTAACAAAGGGTATATGAAGCAGCTCTTTAATTGCAAAAAGTACTATTTCGACAGTCTAGTTAAAGAGTTGAGTTTAAATTCGACACCTGGAAATCCCACTTAAACCTTTTTGCCTCTGAAATAATAGATAACCACAAATCAGCTCTTGCTTCCTTTGGCTTCAACACTGACAAATTAGATTTAGATTTACCATACTTATACTGCATACCTAAAATGCACAAGAATTCGTACAAACAACGTTTCATCGCTGGTTCCTCAAAATGTTCTACCAAATCTGTATCGATCTTACTCACCAAAGTTTTATCTGAAATCAAATCTGGGCTTCAAAAATATTGTTCGACAGTATATTCTCGCAGTGGAATCAACCAGATGTGGATTTTAAAGAATTCGAAGGAACTTCTAGAACATCTGAAATCCACTCATTTTAGTAGAGTCCATTCGATCAAAGCCTTTGATTTTTCGACACTTTACACTACAATTCCACATTCTAAATTGAAAGAGAAACTCGCAAAAATTATAAGAAATGCATTTACAAGTAAGAACGGTTATCGCAAATACAAATTTATTGTTGTTAACTATGACAAAACCTTCTTTGTAAAAGAAAAGTCCGATTCTGAAAATAAGTACACTGAAACAGATATTATTCAGATGTTAAACTTTCTGATCGACAACATTTTTGTGGTGTTTCGAGGAAAGGTCTTCCAGCAAATTGTCGGAATTCCAATGGGGACCAATTGTGCCCCACTCCTTGCCGACATTTTCCTTTACTCGTGCGAAACTGAATTCATTCAATCTTTGGTCTCTGAAGGGAAAAGATACTTAGCTTCTGACTTCAACTTCACTTACAGATACATAGACGATGTGTTGTCCATCAATAATCAAAAATTCGCGGATTACCTGAGCAGTATATATCCTTCGGAGCTTGAAGTCAAAGAATGTTAAACGTCTTTAAATTCAATAACTACAGATACAAATAATTCAGCATCCTATTTGGACATAATGTTGTCCTACGACACTGATGGTCACATGAACACCTCACTCTATGACAAATGTGACGACTTCAATTTCAGCATTACAAACTTTCCTTCTCTGAGTAGCAACATCCCTTCATCGCCTGCTTATGGCGTATTCATATCTCAGTTGATACGCTATGCCAGAGCAAGTACCAAATATACAGATTTTGTTCTGAGAGCAAGGCGTCTTTCAGTTAAGCTTCTCAGTCAGGGATACGTTTGTGACCGACTAACATCGTCACTGATGAAGTTCTACGGTCGATATGGGGAACTCGTCATACACTATGATGTCCCACTCTCCAGAATGGTGGATGATATTCTGTCATAGACCTTTTAAACCATCCAACCAAAGATGGTACTCTATGTCTTCCGAAATGGAAGTAACTGGATGTGACAGTTCTACCGAATTGAAGCGGCGGGTGTTACATGCAAGCAGGAGATGCTTACTCTTCCTGGGCACCTGGTCTCACTCCCATAACGGGAGTTCGCTTCTTTCCATGTGGTGGAGGTTTTTGTTCATTTGCTTTGGTTCCTGTTTTATCCTGATTTTGTATGCCTTCGGTTTCTGATTTTCTGAATTGTCGATTTTGTGCTGTATACAGGGATATGGTCATTATCCATATTTGTCATCTGTCCCGTCTTCACAGTCAGTCAGAGTGTAATACTTAGGAGATAAGGAATATCCTGAAGACAATATCAACAGCACTCACAATAGAACACCAAATCGAGCCTCGACGTACTCCTAGCAATGTTAAACGTCTTCGAATTCAATAGCATCATTTAAGAACATATTAGTTTGCAGCATGGACCAGACATGCACGTTTCGGGTACTTAACCCTCGTCAGTGATCCTCAAACTAAACAATGTAATATGGCCAAGGAGTGTTAAAAGTATTATGTCCAAAAATATACCGAAAAACGTAGCAGGCTAGAGATTGTACCAAGTGCCCAGGAGGACTAAGCATATCCCTGTTTGGCTAGCCGCACCGGCGGTCGATGTTCACGAACGAAAATGAAAACAATATCTACAAAACATGCGTATATATGTCTATATAGAAAGTGCTATGTTGACCATGTCAGGGAAAACATTTAAAACACTTACTGTCAAACCCCTCACGGGGAACCTTTACAAGCTCCACGAGGCAAAGGACATGAGTGTTACACAAATGAGATAAGGAAGATCCTGACGACAATATCAACAGCAACAGCACTCTCAATAGAGCGCCTAATATTACATTGTTTAGACTAAGGATCACTGACGAGGGTTTAGTGCCCGAAACGTGCATGTCTGGTCCATGCTGAAAATTTATCAGGTTTTAAATGATGCTATTGAATTTAAAGACGTTTAACATTTGAACTACTTGGTGAGTGTCACTGCTGGTGGACCAAGAGTCCCCGAGGGCACATGTAGCCAAGTTCGATCAACTTCGGTTGAAATTTCCTGTTACAAAATTTCTTGAAATTTCTAAAAAGTTGGTCCTGTTGCATCATATCCCACCCATTCTGCTACGTCTTTTGGTACATTTTTGGACATAATTTTCATACTTTTTGGCCATATTACATTGTTTAGACTAAGGATCACTGACGAGGGTTTAGTACCCAAAATGTGCATGTCTGGTCCATGCTGAAAATTTATCAGGTTTTAAATGATGCTATTGAATTTAAAGACGTTTAACATTGAGCATCGAATACGCATGGAAAAAGCTGTAAATTGGTCAAGTACCATGTCGAGTGTCTGTCTGATGATGGCAGGATAATATTTTCGGTACAAAACGCAGTTGATGATTCCTACGCATTTTTCTATGGAAATTCGATTAGTCCAACCATGGTCCTTCCTATTTTGTTTATCATGTCACCATAGAAGACAGATTGTGAAATACTGGTACTCTGTTGCATATATAGGCCCGAATTTCAAAATAAGCTGAGTAAATGTCATTCGATAAAACATTATAAAAGGGTCTTTTATTCTTGCAAAGAAGTCGTATTGGATATCTTTTAACTCACCTTCCGTATTTAGGAGGATTTTTCAAAATATAAAGATTAAATAAACAGTGAATTTTACATAATAAACAAAATAGTGCCTCACTTCTGAATGGGCGGTTCTTTGGTATACATTCATTTCAGAGGGTTATTGAAATCTATCGTATACCTCTTTGTAGGATCGGTATAGTTGTAATCATTAAATAACATCTTACAGTGGGAGGATTTATGTTAATACATCTAATATGTAACCTAAATGGATTAACTGTTCTCCTTAATCTATATATTGTTATTTCGGTCCATCTTCAGATACATACCTCAACGTTTCTGTATCGACTAAAAGACATGCACATTTTCTGTCTACTTGAATGAAAATAAAACAAATCAAACGTAGAAAAATCTTATGCGAAAAATAGGTAACTAAAGAGGTGTAAGAACGAACCTGTCATATGCATTGACGTTTATCATGAATATATAACTCTGGCTTCCATGGGATATAGATAGTTAATTGAAAATTCCAACTGTTATACAAGGACAGTGCCATTTCTGAACCCCTAAAGTTATATACTCAAAACATCCTTTAAAAAACGAAGATGTCGATTGTCCATGTTGGCGGCTAGAGAAATTGACATTAAAAACAGATAAATAGATTGATTATCCGGATAAGCTCGGCAAATTCCAAAATAACAATAAAACCAGCACATAGATATTACAACGATAAATCTTCTTTCCACTGAAGACGTCTGCACGTCTACGTGTTATGTAAATGATATCTAAAGCATAAAAGAAAGAAGGGGATCTCAAGTACCAGCAACGAAACACAAAAGAGCTGACACGCAATCCAAGAGATAAAACGGACAAGGAACACAAAAAACCCACAGAAACATCAAGCACAAAAGACCACACATAAATAATGGACATTTGCAAAATAATCACAATCTGTGCTCTGCTGACTAAAGAGAGCTCATATAATCGTTTTAAAATATTTCAATAACACGTTCAATGAGTAATGATATGTAGCATTAAAAGATTTCTCATTCCCATATCGGGAGTTTGCTTCTTTTCATATGGTGGAGGTTTTTGTTTGTTTGCTTTGGTTCCTGTTTTATCCTGATTTTGTATGCCTTCGGTTTCTGATTTTCTGAATTATCGATTTTGTGCTGTATACAGGGATATGGTCATTATCCACATAAGTAATGAATTAAAGAAGATCCTGACGATAATCTCAACAGCACTCACAATAGAGCGCAAAATTAAGCATCGACGGACCCCCAGCAAGCTAGAGGTGGGACCAGGTGCCCGGGAGGAGTAAGCATCCCCTGTTGGCTAGCCGCACCCGCCGTCGATGCCCAAGCACGAAAATAAAAGCAACATACAAAATTCATGCACTGTCTGACGTTATGTCCATATAGAAAGTGCTATGGCGACCATGTCAGGGAAATATATTCAAAACACTTACTGTCAAACCCCTCGCGGGGAACTTTTTTACGAGCTCCACACGGCAAAGGGCATAAGTGTGACACAAATGAGTTAAAGAAGATCCTGACGATAATCTCAACAGCACTCACAATAGAGCACCAAATTGAGCATCGACGGACCCCTAGCAAGCAAGAGGTGGGACCAGGTGCCCGGAAGGAGTAAGCATCCCCTGTTGGCTAGCCGCACCCGCCGTCGATGCCCAAGCACGAAAATAAAAACAACATACAAAATTCATGCACTGTCTGACGTTATGTCCATGTAGAAAGTGCTATGGCGACCATGTCAGGGAAATATATTCAAAACACTTACTGTCAAACCCCTCGCGGGGAACTTTTTTACGAGCTCCACACGGCAAAGGGCATAAGTGTGACACAAATGAGTTAAAGAAGATCCTGACGATAATCTCAACAGCACTCACAATAGAGCGCAAAATTAAGCATCGACGGACCCCCAGCAAGCTAGAGGTGGGACCAGGTGCCCGGGAGGAGTAAGCATCCCCTGTTGGCTAGCCGCGCCCGCCGTCGATGCCCAAGCACGAAAATAAAAACAACATACAAAATTCATGCACTGTCTGACGTTTTGTCCATATAGAAAGTGCTATGGCGACCATGTCAGGGAAATTTATTCAAAACACTTACTGTCAAACCCCTCGCGGGGAACTTTTTTTACGAGCTCCACACGGCAAAGTATATTATTAAGTTGGGTGTGACCGACTTCCAGAAAAGACCGCTTACCAGGATCCTCTTATTTCGGACGTGGTATAGGTAGGGCTAATGATAGGTTTGATATTCTCATATTATTAGTGTGCAACTCCTTGAACACTTGTCCTCTAGGAATAAGGACAGAATCCAAGGTTTATTGCCTGCTCCAGCCGGCATAACATGGACTTCTTTTTATATGCTTTGTTTCTAAATCCATTTAGGTATTCATAAGTGTGTTACTTGGACGACTACGTTTTGCTGTATTGTTTACATGATCATCGTAAAGTGAGGATTTTATTTTACCAATCAATTGTGCGTTCTTCGAGACTACTGGATTACCGGACAAGTGGGAGGGTTGTAAGCACGTAATCCGGGTAATTACGTCATTTGCTACAAGCGTGGCGAATGACCAGCCTTGCCTATTGATTTCGTCGATTAATGTAAAGTATTTTGTGTTTGGTGTTTTTATGTCGTGTTCCTTTTCCCTCTTGCCTCTCTTGTTGTGCTTTCCTTCTCTGTGTTTCGCATAAGGTTGTTTCGTGTTTTGTTGTTGGTGATGCAACCGAGTCTTTCTTTCCAAAGCATATCTATTCAAAGGCCTGGTCATAGTTGGTACAGGGAATATTAAAACATTCCTTCTGAATACTGATGGATCATAATTTGCAAATACATTTGTGGGCGTTGACTTGTCAGTATGAATGGCTGTTTGTCCTCTCCATAAATAGAAAGCCACAATATTTGGTTATTACGTAATATAGAAAAATACGATATTTTAAACAGGAGAAAATTACATACTTAAAAGAGTCAATTTTTCTTATTGTTTTTACTTTTTTACCAAATGTGAAGTTGATTTAAGGCCGACGGGGGACTATATAAGGGGACAGGTAAATTTTCTGTCATTTCTTCACTGACCACTATAGGGTTAACATCTCTTATTGGTATCTGATTGGTTCCCTTTGATCCTTTTACCCCTATCAATTTTTAATTGACAGCTTAAAACAGATGAGACTCGGGTATCTCATTAGCATAATAAAAGATTACCTGTCGGTTTGTCTTTGATGTAACACGCCGCTTGCAGACGGTGTTGTCTTCAAAGACGGTATGCCACGCCTATCTATATTATGTCACTCAGGTTTAACTATTAACGACCGGGTGGTTCCCGATGTCGGCCTTTAAGACAGCTGGAAATGTAAAATTTTGAAATAGAATAAACATATAAGTCACCGAATTTGACAAATTTCCATGGAGCTGTTGCGAAGGGTGTTGCATGCAAACAGGATACGCTGACTCTCCCCGGGCACCTGGTCTCACTTCGGAATGCTATTCATTCCGAGGTACGCAACCGTTCCAACGGAAAGGACCTGTAATGATAAAAAGAAGGGAGGAGATCTCCAACAAGACTCCGTTGCAGCATCAACAGTAAAACACCAAAACACCCGATGCAAAAACACAAAAGACGAGTACAGCACGAGACGGAAAAAAGACACACGACATGTAAACATCAAACACAAAAGACTACACATAAACCGACGAGACCAATGGGTAACCGGTGCCGACTTTGGACGGCCATTTGTCACGCAAGTAGCAAATGGTGTGGTTATCCTGGATTACGTGCGCACAACCCTCTCACTTTTTTGAACGTACAGTTGTGGTGTAAAACAACCTCCTCATTGTAAGATGACATCATACAAACACGACCGCGAAAAGCAGAGGCCCCAGAGACACAGATGAATATGTAAATGGATATAAAAAGAGGGCATGCGTAATACAGTCCGTGCTCTGCCGGCTGTAGCGAGCTCATGTATGTAATCACCCGAGGAGTCCGACTGACATTCAGAGAGGACAGGTGGTCGGGGCCCTGTCTTCTCTAAAGAGGTTTGGACAGGGCCCGTCATGGAGTCCCGTCGTCACAGTCAGTCAGAGTGCAAGTCTCAAGGATGCGCTTGTACAAGACTGTAGATCGGTCAAGCACCAAGCCTAGTGTCCGTCTGGTGACATTAGGATCATATCCACGGTATAAAAGGCGTTTGATGATTCTGACGCATTTTCGATGGTTATGCTGCCTACCTTTGATCCTTTTTATTTTGTTTATCATATCACCATAAAAGACAGGTTGTGTAATACCCATAGTAATGTACTCTGTTGCATGTATAGATCCGAATTTTAAAAGAAGTTGACTGTAATTTTTGTAAAATTTCCAGAAAGTCTTAACTAGTTTATGAAAGCGGAAACCTTGACCTAAAAGTTTTTTGGTAATTTGTAAATTTCTACTGTGAAAATCCAAAATATCAGTACATGCTCTAGCGTACCGGATGAGCTTCTACGTATGATGTATTTTCATAATATAAATTTTCTGTAAAGGCGGAGTGGGGAACAATAGTCAATTAACGAAAATGCGATTGGGTGGGTAGGGGTGAAAGAAAGATTTGAAAAGTAATTGGCATTAGCTTTCGGCAAATAATTAACTTCTTTATTAATAGTGACTGAAGTACCAGTGAATCTAGGAAAAATGCTAAAAACTTCCTCGGTAACATTCACAAAGTATTTAGAAAATGTAGTTATGGTAAATGTAAAAGAAGTATGATTTTATACACTAAAAAACCTATTCAAAACATTTCTATAAAGGCGTTGTTAATTGGACAATACAAGTGAGAGTGATTGTTCGATTATACAGTCAAACCTGTCTTAAAGTGACCCACTTTTTAGCGTCTTCCTGCTTTATGTGACCTTTTTTATTCCTCCTGAGCAATTTTCCTATCAAATAAACCTGTATATAGCGACATCATGTCTAACGCGACAACGACCGTGATTTTTCTGTCCCCGTATCCGAACCTGTATATTACGATTTGTTTTTTTGTTTTTTTTTTTTTTTTTGGTTTTTTTTAGTGTACTGTACAAGTTATGAGTTTTCATTCATTTAGACATACTCACAGTACATATTATACATATAAAGGAGAGAGAGAGAGAGAGAGAGAGAGAGAGAGAGAGAGAGAGAGAGAGAGAGAGACTGTAAGCAACAGCAGACTATTTATTAAAAAAAAAGAGATCTATACATGAGTTGTTTTATGTCAGTTACATAATATGAAAATTTTAAAAGAAAACAAAAGAGTTTGCATATCAATGAATTAGATTCAAATTTTAAGCTTAAGCATTACAGAAAAAGAAAGAATTCTTTTAACTTTCTGAAATATGTAAGGCTGGTGCGATCTAACCCATTCAGAATTGAAATTTGCTTTTTTATTTGCTTCTTAAAAAAATTCTTTATAAGTTGAATAATTAAATTTCAAAATATTAAGGTATGCATTAAATGATAGTTGATTTTTATTATATTTACATTTATAAATATAGAATTTGATGTTAAGAACTATTATGTTACGTACACTGTCTGATGATAGATAAGGTCCAAGTAAAAAGTATTTAATATTAAGATTCATAAATAGTGAAAAATGGCAAAGCGGTCATCTAGTTTTGAAAGGAAATATTGCACTTTCTGACATGACCAAAGTAAATGTACAATGCTCTATTCCTCATCTTGACGAACGGAATATAATGAATTATCTGAAAATTTCATTTTAAAAGCAGATTTGTTAGTAGTCAGTATATAATGGTTAATCCTATATTGGTTCCAAATGAGCTTTGTATCTTTTATATATTTCAGTGATTTATTAATTTCTTTAAAGGCTGTTTCATCTAAGTTATCAAAAATTCCATCCACCTCTGTTGTGCATTTATCTTAATATTATCCATTCTTAATATTTCATGGATATCTTTTGATCCTTTAATGCTCCTTTAATGCTTTTCAGAATAATTCTTAATGAATGAATGAATTTTATCTTCTAGAAAGTTTGTTTGTATATTACGAATTTTAGTGTTGCTAAGGACCCCATCCATACTATTTTACATTACATTACGTGGGTCCTGTAGCATCATATCCCACCCATCCTGATACATTTTTCGGTACATTTTGGACATAATTTTATTTCACACTCTTTGGCCTTATTACATTGTTTAGATTGAGGATCACTGACGAGGGTTAGGTACCCATGTCTGGTCCATGCTGCAAATTGATCTGTTCTCAAATGATGCCATTGAATTTGAAGACGTTAACATTTGAACCACTTGGTGAGTGTCACTGCTGGTAGACCAGGAGTCACCGAGGGCACATGTAGCCAAGTTCGGTCAACTTCGGTTGATCGTCTGTCTATTCAACGCATTCGAAAATTTCTGCTTTCAAAAAATCTTGAATTTCTAAAACATGGGTCCTGTAGCATCATATTCCACCCATCCTGCTATTGAATTTGAAGACGTTTAACACAATCTCCTCAGTGTCTTTTGTGATAGATAAAATCTAATGTGACTTTATATGTGCAATACGATTAATGAATAAATACAGGAATTGATATATGCAGTATCTTATACTATGAAAATTTTGTTGGTCAAATCAGATCAACTTGAACCTGTATTCAGTGACCACCTGTCTTATGTGACCTAGTTCTGTCACATAAGACAGGTTTGACTTTATATATCCGGTCACGTGTTTACGGTCTGATAAATCCGGAATATGATATTTGGAGAATATCATGTTTTAGCACAATATTTCTTATTGAATCTTCTCATTGTAGTTCATTTTGACATTTCGATCAACAAAAATGACCGATTGTTCGAAAAGTTTCGACATTTCACTCGCATTATTTACATCCTAAAAAAGATCCCCATCCTCACTTCTACGTAAAAATATAGGTTATTTCTCACAATTATGTCAATAAAACTACTAAATTTGATAAAAGATACTTCAAATGAAATAATTTCACGTACAGGACACATTTTTAATAATACTGGTTGAGCTTGTATCGCAAGTGAAAATTGGGCAGATTACGGGTCCTTCTAATGATTTTGCCTTACCTTCTCGACTTTAAGACTGAATAACTGATAGATACTTCTTTGATGTTTATTATTACATGAATGAAATGAAAAAATTCGAGACATACACGGGTGCTTCTTTGCAAAGAGTTTTTTTTTTAACGGAAGGATATAAAAAAACTTCAGTTGAAGACAAAATATTGAATCTTTCCATTTTTCAACGCTTTTTAATGAAAGTATTCAGGACTTCATATATTTTACTTACTGCCGTAATGTTTTATATGTGAAAGAGCACTTTTGTGCAAATATTGACAGAAGTTCATCCTTTTTACCCAGATATGAACTCATAGTACACTTCTTATAAAAGTAGTACTTCGACTCTAGATGTACGATTCATAAGACAACGTATTAAAAGGTCACTGCAGGTCGCTGAAAAATGACACATTAGTAAAAATGACAGAATCGTTTCCCCAACTTTGTTTATTCAACTGTTGCTGTTTGTGTGACGTTCTATGCAAAATTTTAATTCATACGAAAAGTCAAACGCTGTGAAAATAATTCTTTTCTGGTAATATAATTGTTATTTATAACAAGAAACTGTTGGACAGTTGGATTAATTGACGTATGCACAGAATGCAAACAATAGTAATAAAACAATGAGAAAAAATCTTGCATCGACCATAATAATCCATTAATGTGATTTTTAGCAAAGTGACGATTTTGGCTAAGGTCTACAGCCGTATCTTATCTGTAAATCCTCATGAGAGATACAAGGCGTAGACTGGTTTTCCTCACACTGACGGCCGCACCAATAACAAAAAGGTCTGAGAATTCAGTAAAATCATTTCTATGTTAACCACTTCGCATCACCAATAAATTTACCAGTACCAAAATACCAAAGGAGCTCAGAGTAGAAGGAGTGAGTGACACCCTCTCCCTGCTGATGAATAAATATGAGGAATTATGCCATTGTTTTATTGGATGTCAGATTGGTTTTGTGACTGGTTTCAGTGATTGTTCCATGATTCTATCAATGCTCTCTACAATGGGATAGACAAGGCGCTATGAAGTCTGTCTCGGAAATAATTGACGTTTTGCTGCATATATCACATAGTCATACTTCAGATAAAAACACCCTTTAGATCATTTCAAATCGTTGGTGCCTACAAATTTAATCACGGCGTGGAAGGTAGTATTTTCTGAAAAATGAAAACATTCGAAATAATTAAGAACAAAACAGTGAAAGAAAGAGATGTTTCATTCAAAATTACCCCACGAAGAAAGTCATTCCTATTGTTAGTTTGAAGGTTCTGTACAGGTTACTAGTATCCGAAGAGCAACATATTTGCCATCCTTGTATCAAACAACAGCTGTATGATTGGCTTTCTAGTTTAAACTGATAATTATTTCATCATTCCTGCAATAAATCATTACAAACACAATACAGTGGATTGGAAAACAAGTAGAAATACCTTAAGTAATCCATTTCCAAAATGTATCGGAATACATGGGTTTTTTTTAATTTGATAGGTCACTGTTTGTCAATACTTAAACTAATATGTACACTATCCAGAAAAGCTTAATTCTTATAGCAACATATGGAATTAAACACGAATTTTCTTGACATTGAAATAATTGTTCGAAACTACCATCTAAAAATAGCTAAACGTAGGTAAAGGCCATGAGATCTTTTCAAATGATACAAATTTTGAAATATAAAACCTATGCTATCTAGCATCAAAATTGGTCAGGACACTTGTTTTTGTTTTTTTTTTTTTTTTTTGCTTATTGTTTACAATTCAAAATCAATGTTTATAGTTAACATTTTTTAATGTAGGTCATATTCCAAGGTTATTGTCATAATAGTACGGAAGTATTCCAACTCTTTACCTTCTTGAAGAAAACCAATTTTAATGCACCAGACACGTGTTTCGGATTGTAAAGTCCTCATCAGTGATGCTTCCAGCCAAATTGATTTTCAGACACGACACAGCCAAAATTCATTTCGTTTCCGTTAAGTTCAGAAGTACCAAAACCTCTTACAACACAACCATTTTAGAACTTTTTTTTGTAAATTTAACAAATACAGCTTTACTCCTCACACCAAATGTTATGATTCTATTCCAGGAACAACATCTCTGTTGTTTTCTTTCTACAGAACTTGCATACGAATTGCTGATAATCTAATATAAATTAATGTGTGCAGCGAAGGAGCTGTAACGATAAGGGCTTGATTTAGCCCTGAATTCATTCGATCATTTCTCATGCGCTTTCCTTCCTTTGAAGGAAAAGGTTGTTCAGGAGAAAAATATTATATATTAGAAAACTATTATAGGGGGTAACAATGTCTGAAAACGTCAAATAGCGAAACGAAAATATACAAAAAATGCATTTTTTTACATAAATTTTAAGTGTTTTATGTTTAATCCCCTTTTATTCAAAAATAGAAAGAAAATGATAACATCGAAACCAGTATGTTAATGTAATCGGTAATACGCAATCCGGAGACTGAAAACCGTTATATTTTGTACTAAACAGCCACATTATAAGCTTTCAGGCGCGAAATACAAACTGTGTAGAAATAGACATCTTTATATAGTTAATTTCATTCGTGTATGTTATATATTTCGTCGGAATCCATTAAGAATAGATTGTTCCATTGTATAAGAAGAAGAAATTGGCAATTTTTATCTATCTAATCGCTTTTAAGTCTGATTCTTTAAAAAAACAATTTTAAATTCCTCACATTTGACAAAATTATGCTAATGAGTTAAAGAAGATCCTGACGACAATCTCAACAGCACTCACAACAGAGCACAAAATTGAGCATCGACAGATCCCTAGCAAGCTAGAGGTGGGACAAGGTGCCCGGGAGGAGTAAGCATCCCCTGTTTGCTAGCCGCACCCGCAATCGATGTTCACGCACGAAATGGAAACAATGTATATAATACATACACTGTCTGAGGTTATCTCTATAAAGGAAGTGCTATGGTGACAATGTCAGGGAAAATTATTCAAGAAGAAAGGAAGGGATCTCCAACAACACTCGGTTGCGGCACCCACAACAAACTCCCAAAACACCAATGCAAAAACACAGAACAGACACCCACAGAGAGAGACGCAAAAGGGACAAGGAACACCAACTCACACCATAGAAACATGAAACATAAAATACTACACATAAACCAACGAGACCAATGGGCAACCGGTGCCGACTTAGGACGGCCATCTGTCACGTAAATAGCAAAAAAAACCCTCGCGGGGAACTATTTTACGAGCTCCACACGGCAAAGGGCAAAAGTGTGACACAAATGAGTTGAAGAAGATCCTGACGACAATCTCAAAGCTAGCTTACGAAAATGAAATGTTGGGATGTGGGGTTCCAATGAAATCTTGTGACTCAACTGTATTATTTTGAATTGAAGTACTGACAAGTATTCAAAGTCCAAGTAGTACATGTCTGGTGTACAATATTCGATTTTATGCATGGACCAGACATGCATGTTTCGAGTATTTAACCCTCATCAGTGATCCTTAATCTAAACAGTGTGATATTGCCAAAGAGTCTGAAAATTATAATGTACAAAAATTTACGGAAAGACGTTGCAGGATGGTTGGGATATGATGCTACAGGACCCACGTTTTAGAAATTTCACCAAATTTTGATAACAGAAATTTTCGAATGCGTTGAAGAGACAGACGATCAACCGAAATTGATCGAACTTGGCTACATGTGCCCTCGTGGACTCCTGGTCCACCAGCAGTGACACTCACCAAGTGGTTCAAATGTTAAACGTCTTCAAATTCAATGTCATGGGCAGCACAGGCTTTACACACAGAGCATCTAGATCTATACAGTTGGGAACTACTTCTCATAGCGTAGCAGACGACTTCTTTAGGTCCTGGCGTGGTTCGCCTCTAGTTCTCATAGACGTTGATTTCACGTACACAGAATTTGGCAGAATCATGTGATAAAAAAATTTCAAATGAATTTTCATTTCACACGATGTATTATGAAACTTTTTGTGTGTCATATATCCCCAAGGCTCGGTGATATAAGATACATAACTCGTTTGATAATACATTGTATGAAATGAACATTAATTTGAGATCTTATCTTAGGAAAGTATAGTATCCAAGCAGAAAGGACCAAAAAAGGAAGCCCGAAGCCAATCCCGATTTCTGTCTTAGTATTGCACACAGTGTCGCTGCATGGCCACGGGGAATTGTCTCATGTGAATGACTAAAATTAATAGTAAGTAGCGCCACTCTGAATAGATTCGAGCAGTTGACGAATGCACTTGATAGAAAGTAGGCGATTAATAACTCATTGACTACAAACTTCCTCTCACAATGTGCAATACAACGTTTTCCATTAGAGTTAATGCTCTTTTATCAGAAAAGGACAAAGCAGGTTTCTACGAAAGCTTATCAGGGAAGCAGCATTGCTTTTTAATAATTTGTAATAACAATAATAAATTATTAAACTGATATAACAAATCATTAATTTGATATCACAAATTATTATTTTGATAAAACCAAATATTAATTTGATAAAATCAAAGATTAATTAGAGCAAAAAAATTACTAATTTGATGTAACAATGAATAATTTGTGATATCAAAATAATAATTTGATATGAGAAATTAATAATAATAAATAGTTCATAATTTGTTACATCAAAAAAGTTATCTTATTTAATATATTAAAGCAATAACTGTTACATCAAAATAAATTATTTTTCAAGTTTAAGAGCCACTAATTTCAATCATTTAACCAGCATAAAGTCTTTGGACTCCTCCACGCTCTACACTGACATATCACACCAAAAGTTCAAAAACAGACTGGCCAATATTATTCGCAACACATTTCTTCCAAAATAATTGTAAAAGGAGATTCAACTACCTTTTCATAGGGCGGTAGGATACTGATTTCGTGAAAGAACACTCTGATTCAATCAAAAAGTATACAGAAGACGATATCATCCGGATGCTCGATTTTTTGATTGACAATATTTTTTGGTGTTTGGAGGATCGGTATTCCAGCAAAAAGTAGGCATCCCAATGGGTCCCAATTGCATCCCACTTATTTTTAGTTACATACAAAGCTGATTTCATCCAGACCTTACTCTCGACTGGACGAAAGCACCTCGCATCTCAGTTCAATTTTACCTTCAGATACATCGATGACGTGTTGTCCGTCAATAATCCGAACTTCTACATGAAATAAATCCTCATGAACCGCCATGTTCAACCCAACATAAGAGGGTTCGGTGGAGTTGGACCGCGGGTTCAGTACGTTTGCATTGTTTTCGCTCTGAGGTCGACTATTTCTTACAATTTGCAAATCTAATATTGCAAATATCAGAAAAAGGACATGCTCACGGGTTGAGGGAAAGCCTACTCTAGCTTCTAATGCTACGTAATGCTAGGAACAAGCTATAGAAGTCGATAACATTCGTGGACAATAAAGGTACTACCCTGTCAAATCGCATATTTATTAAAATTTCTTTGCTAAAATTGATGCTCTGGTACCTATGATTCATCTGGCAGGCAACAATATACATTGAATTAATAGCAATTCTCTGTAACCATTTAAACAAATTCGGCACGCATGGTCTCCGATTTTCATGAAATTTCACACATAAGTAGGGACCAATGAAAAAAGAAAAATTTGACAAAAAAATTATTTCTAGGTCATCTGGTTAAGATGGCAACGGCCTTTAAAGTTGAGAAATTGGCAAAATTGAGCTTATTTGAAGCTCTATGATTTGGTCTATATACGACATAAATGGAAGATTTTTTATGCATCCTAAAGATTTGGACATAAAATTTTAAATAAGCTTACTAGTAGATTCTGATATTGTGAAAAAGGCTGGTTACCATGACAACATAATTGGCTAATTTTGATATATTGATTTCAAAATGCTGTTTGTATTTTCCAATTTTCCTTCTCTCTTGATGGGTATATGATAAGGATATAGGATTTATTTTATAAAATGAGCAAATTCAAGATAAACCCACTTATTGCTATGTACATAAGTTACCTTGGCAACGGTAACTATGGTCTATATTATTACTTATTTTGCAACTTCAGAGTCATTAAAAAAATTTTGCATCATGATGAACAGATAAAAATTGTTGGAAAATATCCAACACAAAGAGCCATTTCAAAAACCGTAAAGAAGTTACGGGGAACATATGGCAACCAATTTTTTTTATTTTCATAAAACAGTAATTGTTAATCCCAGGAAGTTCAAATTCAATATCAATAAAGATCAAGTAAGCCTCTATCAAAATACAATAAAAAAGTTTCAAATAATTAATGGTTGCTATAGTAATTTGGCCATGCATTATAAAAATAAGCATTTTTTGTTGTTTTTCGAAGCCTTTTCCTCAAAAAACGAAACAGGCTTATACAATATTTTTTACATATACGATAAAGCAATGTCTAAACTTAATTTAGATTTTAAAAAATCCAGATTACTTAACTTTTGATGCCCGTATCCAAGAACTCAAAGTGGGCCTATGTGCAATTTTACACAATCGTTCCCATAGCAACGGGCTATTTCCTGAATATTTTTGAAAAATTTTTTTTCATGTAATGAAAGATCTATTTGAATACATTAATTAATTTTCATCACTTTGAATCAAAATTCAATGATCTAGTAGAAAAAGGACTCTAAATATTGTCCAAAATTGCTTTCATTTTTGCGATTTTAGGTCATGTTGCCATAGCAACGAACAGAGACTTTGTCCCACTGTTAATGCTTATGTTTTATTTGCATAAAAAGCTCAAAAATGTAAGTAATTTATCACTGATTTTTTTAAAAATGCCAAAAATACTTTTTTGATAGGGTACCTGTGTTGTTGCTATGGAAACATATAGATAAGACCATAAACCCAACATTATTATTACTTAACTTGAAAGAGCAATGATAGGATACTGATAATTCATCAGTGTTTTGTTTTAGATTATGCTACTTAAATGAAGTATGTGACTTCAAAAACGCCCAAAAAAGCATTTTTTCAATATTCAAAGTCCGTTTCCATGGCAACCGAATGTGATATAAAGAAAATTTTTAACAAATTTTTATTTTTGGGTCAGACTCAACCTTATGTACAAGTTTTATCAAAATCTGAGACATGCCGTGCCATGCGTCCTTCATAAAAGTGCAAATGCTTACAGGAAATAGCTATTAATATGCAACAACTTTTGACAACATCTGTGTCCTTTATTTAGGAATTAAAGAACAATTTATATTGAAAATTTAATGTTGGTCCGGGGGTTCGACGCAAAGTTGGTATGGGGGTTCGACGCATTTTCGTTTCTTGAGAAATATGAACTTAATAGACTTATTTACGCTGTAATTTCTGGTTAGTATGAATCTCTGCACTAACTTATCCCTAAATGAAAACAATCACTTTACAAAAAGATTGCAACCTTTTTTCAATGTTTTATCATGGGTATTCTTTCTCTAAAAGTATAAATTGTAAAATGAACTAAAATGTACATGTAGTAAAATCATATTATATCGTAGGCATACGAAAAAAGTTACTACTTCGACTATCGAAGCCAAAACAAGTGAAAAATTATCAACCAAAATAGTTTATCTGTTTGTCAAAATCGAAGCAAAACTCAAAGCCGAAAACAGACAATAAACAGAAAAAACGTGCATTTAAATCTACAACCACGCAAAAACGGAGTCGAATTTATACCCCGGGTTATAATTCTCATAATTCAACACTGACTCTACGGAAACACATTCTTCACAATTACTCACGCCTAAATTCGGGACAATACAAACTCCTTTGGATACATTATAAGGATTAAAAGAAGACATCTTTAAAAAAAAAAGAATTTGAAACGTGAAAATCTTCTCGAATGTTATTTCTTAAATATACGCTCTCAGTAATGACATTGAACAATTTCTAATTATCAAAGACTTGTGACCTTGATCCTAAAATTAATTAGTAGAGCACTTATTAGATTGCATGTCGCTGGCCAGGCGTAGGAAACATTCATTTATGAACTGAAACCATTTATAAAAAAATCAATAGGTTGCATTCTTGATACATAGGGAACATTCCTGACAATATTCATAGCAATATGTGCATTACACTCATTATTGTTCCAGAAGTCATTTTCAATAATCAAAGTCCTATGACCTCGACCTTTTGACCACAAAATCACTTGGAGCCCTTCTGTTTTCATTGTAAATATTCCTAACAAGTTTCATATCATTAGGTGCAATACACCCTTGGCAATGACTTAAAATCTTTTTTTCAATAATCAAAGTCCCAGGACCTTGACCATTGACCTTTTCACCCCAAAATCAATAGTAGGGGCATCTTTGACCCAGGGGAACATTCCATTCCTGGCTAATTACTTTACGTACACCCCCTTTCCTTTCTGTATTAAGTATTGTCACTCAAAACGCTTATTTTTGCACAAATTGAAATTGCCCTTAGACCCATGACCAATAAGTCGATCACAAAGAGCCGTATGGCTGCCGTATAGTTGATGTGAAAGAGGCTTTAGGCTGCATTGCGCCCACAATGTAAGGAGACGGACAAACAGATTGACTAACAGACAGCGGACGGACATACAGAAATAGGACGAACAGAGAGACCGCGCCATACCATGATCTTAAAAAAGGCGTATTAAAATTAAAGTACAGAAAAAAATCTATTCTCAGTAAAGCTTTTAAACTAAATGTTTGCCTCTAAATGGGAAGACAATAGGCCCCAAGCAACTATTCTTGAATTTTGCTACCATTTCAACAGATACACAAATGCTGAAAGAGTTGTAAGAATGAAATTTATTGATATTAAGCTTATGGGTTTTGAGTAAAGGGATGTCCAATTGTATAGTGTAATTTATACAAAAAAAAGTTTATGAGAAATACACATTTTGATAAAGTATAAAAGTACGAAGTTTGACATCATAGCTATACACTTGCTTTTGTTTGACAAATGTTACCAAGCGGCTGGCGAGAAATTGCATTTTGAAATATAGTTTAGACAGCATTTCTTACACATGTGCATCGTGCGTTTTAAATAATACGACACAGCAAACTGTTGATATGTCAAGTGAATTTCGTTTATCTATTTCATACTTCAAAAGACAGTGCGGACAGGGTTGACGGGAGAGGTTGGAGAGGGAAGGGGTGCCGGATATGGAGGGAAGGGAGATAGATAGAGAGGAGGACGGGAGGAAGGGATAAGCAGGATGGGAGACAATGAATTCTTTTTTAAAGATGTCTTCTTTTAATCCGGATAGTGTATTCAAAGGAGTCTGTATTGTCTCTAATTCAAGCGTAAGAAATGGTGAAGAAGGCGTTTATGTAGAGTCAGCGTGGAATGATGAGAATTGTGACACGGGGAATAAAATCGGTTTTGGCGTGGTTACTTTTGTTGTAGATTTACATGTTCGTTTTTTCTGTTTTATTGGATAATTTATCTGTTTTGACTTTGACAGCCAAAGTGGTAACTTTTTTCGCATTCCTACAAGATTATATGATTTTACTACATGTACATTTTAATTCATTTTACTGTATATACCTTTAGAGAAAGGGTACCTATGATAAAACAATGTAAACAATTTGAATGTTTTTGTAAAGTGATAATTTTAATTTACATTAGAGAAATGTTAGTATAGAGATTCATATTAACGAGAAATTGTACCGTAAATCAGCCTAATAAGTTCATATTTCTCAATAAACGAAAATGCGTCGAACCCCCATATTAACTTTGCGTCGAACACACGGACCAACATTAAATTTTCAATATAAATTGTTCTCTAATTCCTAAATTAAGAACGCAGAATTTGTCCAAAGTTATTGAATATTATTTCAATGTGTATTGTAGCCTGCCAGATGGTTCACAGGCACCAGATCATCAATTTTAGCAAAGAAATTTTAATAAATATGCGATTTGACAGGGTAGTACCTTTATTGTTCACGAATGTTCTCGTCTTCTATAGCTCGTTCCTAGCATAACATTGCATCAGAAGATAGAGTAGGCTTTCCTTCAATCCGTGAGCATGTCCTTTTTCTGATATTTGCAATATTAGAGTTGAAAATTTTAAGAAATAGTCAACCTCAGAGCGAAAACAATGCAAACTCACCGAACCCGCGGTCCAACTTCACCGAACCCCCTTATGTTGTGTTGAACATGGTGTGAACTAGAGATCGAGGAAACAACCGAGAGAGATACATCGCTTCGTACTTGGATATTCTTCTATCTTTCGACTAAAACGGCTTTTTGATCACCTCACTGTATGACAAGCGTGATGATGTCAGCTTCCACATAACTAACTTCCCTTTCATGAGTAACACCATTCCGTCTTCTCCTGCTTATGGTGGTTTTGTTTTTCAGGTGATACGATACGCTAGGGCATGTTCCAAGTATGACGATTTCGTCGTAAGAAACATGGTTCTAAGGTTAGCAAGTAAGCTACTTGTTCAGGGAAAGAGGGGATCACAGAGTTATGTTACATAACGGCTGAAGTCATCATTGAGGAAGTTCTTCGCAACGAAGATATAATAAGATCATACCAGATAACCCTTTCTAGAATGGTCAGTGGCATTCTGGATTGCGATTGAATGGCTGTCATCACCACCAAACAAGAAATATTTACCTAATATGAACATCTATATGTACATCGAGTCAATCGCCCTTTTTGACAAGTTTTCATGGAGCTGTTGCGACGGGTATTGCATTCAATCAGGAGACGCTGACTCTCCCGGGCACCTGGTCTCACTTCGGAATGTTATTCATTCCGAGGTTCGCAACCGTTCCTGATTTTACCTTACCTTATCGACATTGAGACTGAATAGCTGATGGGTACTTCTTTGATGGATATATATCAAATTGATAATTTGTTATTTCAAATTACTAATTTGATATATTAAATTAATTTAGTCAAATTAGTAATTTGAAATCGTAATTAATTGTTATAAAAAAATATTTTACAAAAGTCATGCTGCGGTCATTATAAGCTACGAACAGGAAACATACGCATAAAAATTTGGAATGAAAATTACACAAAAAGTAATAATGAAGAATAAGGACATCTTTCAGAACACTTGTATCATAAGGGTTTTCCTTTTGATCTGTTCTTAGCACAAATGATAAATGCCCAGAAAACGAATTATTTGAATTGTGTTGTTCCGTTGCTTGACTCCAAGTTTCTATCTTGTTGATATGATTTGCTTTTCCTTTGTGGTTCGCACAATTACCGAGCTTAGTGTCCGTCTGGTGACATTAGGATCATATCCACGGTATAAAAGACATTTGATGACTCTGACGCGTTTTCGATAGTTATGATGTCTAACTTTGATCCTTCTTATTTTGTTAATTATGTTACCGTAAAATGCAGAGTGTGAAATACCCAAAGTAATATACTCTGTTGCTTGTATGGGTCCGAATTTCAAGAGAAGTTGACAATATTTTTTTTGTAAATTTCCAGAAAGTCTTTACTAGTTTGTGAAAGCGAAAACCTTAACCTTAAAGTTTCTTCCATGAAAATCCAAAACATTAGTACATACTATAGGATACCGGATGAGCTGTGAAGTGTGAAATCACCGTCAAGCAAAGGGAAAACTATGTTGAATCCAAAAACATCTCTTTTGTCATACACACAGTTGTATGAATCTCACCATTAACAATTTTGATATTTAGGTCAAAAAATGATGTTTCTATGTTTGTAACGTTTGCCTTGTTTTGAGTCAATTTTTGTGGATAAATAACATTTTTTTACTTTTCAAAAACAGGATTGTAGTGAAAATATCATCCAGGTACATATAAGTACCGATAAAGCATTCCACATCATTATGTCTTCTTTGCTTTTGAAGATTTTGAATTAATTCTTTTCCATATGTGTATAAGTATAAATCTGCAACAAGAGGCACACAGTTAGTACCCATTGGGATTCCTACAACCTGCTTGTAGATATTCCTACCAAATGTTACATTAATGTTGTCCAAGAGGAAGGACAAGGCAATATACAGTTCACTACATGTCCATGATTTGTACATTATAATTTGTATTCTGTGGCAGAAAATAAACCCTTTGATTCAGATGTACAAATATAACTTTCCCCTCTCGAATAAAGTACCATTTAATGAGTTTGGACAATGTATCATTAGTTTTGCCGTGTGTAAGCGTGGTGTATTGAAAAGTTTGAAAAATCCTATGAAGAAATCGTATTTGCTTGAAATGACTATATTTCATAAACGAGAAGGGGCCAATGAATAACTCAATACGGGTTAATTATCAGCTTGTTTAGAAAAATGTATGTTTTGTACGAATTTTACCTCCAGAGAGCATCCATCTTTATAAACATATACTGTGTAATTTCTGTGAAATTGCCCGATGTGTGTGCTATATTTTTAAATTGATAGTCCCCAGTCCATAGGATTCATAATACCCTAGGATTCTATTTCAAACTTTGACAAAGGAGGGAATCTCCAACAACACTCGGTTGCAGTACCCACAACAAAACCCCCAAAAACACAAAGCAGACACGCACAGCAAGAGACGAAAAAGGTACAAGGAACATAAATTACAAAGAAAGATCAAACACAAATGACTACACAAACCAACGAGACCAATGGGCAATCGGTGCCGACTTAGGTAAGTCATCTGCCAAGTCAGTAGCAGACGGTGTGGTTATCCGGATTACGTGCGCACAAACCTCCAACTCTTCCGATCACCTATAGGTCTCCAAGACAACAATTGTAGTGTACTATAACCTCCTCATTGTAAGATTATCATACAAACAGACAGCATGACACAGGGGTCCAAGAAATACACAGATGGATATGTAAATTGATATGAAAATAGAAGGCGTAAAAAATACAGTCCGCGCTCTTCTGGCTGTATCGAGCTCATACAAATGTCACATCTTTATCAAACTTTGGCAAGTCATGCAAATGTAACATCTTTATCCAACTTTGGCACGTCATGCAAACGTCACATTTTTTTCCATATCTAGATTCACATCTGTATCATATGGACAGATTAAATCCTCTTAACTGATTCTTCGTTGTCAGAATATATTTTATAAGTTTTTATTTCCGAGTTTCGATACTAAGACAAGGACAAAAAACAACAGCATTTACTTCTTTTCTTGTATTACTTAAATCATTTTGATTTTTTGTAGCGCCGCACTTATTATTTGTAGTGGTTCCACTTTTTTCGTTTTCTTGAATTTGAAAAGGTATTATGTAGAGATAATCCATATACAGTGGTCCTTCTATTTGTGACCACTCCCCTTATGCTACCATAATTCTACAGCATTAGCATTTGTCAATGTTATAACACCCCCTATATATAATACCACAATCCGTTGCATTTAGGGTGGTCTCATAAAGGTGGGGTACTGCTTATAGTATATGTGTATGTGTTTCAATTGTAGAATTGGATTATCTCCATCTCCTTGTTCCATTTTCCTTGTCTCATGTTTGTGTGTTCCAATGTGACCACTCCAGCGTCGCCATGTTGGATATCTCCTCCTTGTATAACATAATGAAACAACAGCAGATAACACAAGAATGACCAACAGACAAGTAAATTAAACAAAGGCACCATCGATATATGAATGGCGGTAAATAAATAGAAAGGATAGATCAGTATATCTGTACATTAGGTGCGCAAAACCTCCAATCCGGATACTATAAGAATCTCCCATGGTCTTCTATGAAAGATTTAGATATCCCGAGGGTGGTAACGATTTATTTTTCATTAAAGACTATACATGAGTATTTTCTCTCAGGTATAAGGTCCAAAGTCAAAATTGAACAGAATTTAGTGACGACATTTGAAAAAATATCCAGTTCATCTAATCGGAAAAGTTTTGAGATATTTGAATCAAGCGTCCAAAAACAATTATTCTGTAAGAATAAACTACAACAATTAGACTTTTCAAAATACTAAGCAAGAATACACAGAAAAAATTACAACAAGAAAAAAAATCGACATAGGGAGTAACTTAAATTTAGCAATCACATAAATCCCATTTGATATCATTATTTGCTTAATCTATACATATATTTCATTATAAGATGTATCGTGTTTATCATTATATATTTTATATCTAAATTCATTATGATTACATTATGTATCATCATATTCCTTGAAACTCTTATTGAAAATGATAATATTTAAGTCTAGAAAGAAATAATATCAACTTGATAAAAATACAGAAGAAAGGAGGGGATCTCCAACAACACTAGGTTGCAGCACCCACAGCAAAATCCCAAAACATCCATGCAAAAAACACAGAACAGATACCCACAGAAAGAGACGCAAAAGGTACAAGGAACACCAATTCACAACATAGAAACATAAAAGACTACACATAAACCAACGAGACCAATGGGCAACCGGTGCCGACTTAGGACGGCCATCTGCCAAGTAAATAGCAGACGGTGTGGTTATCCTGGATTACGTGCGCACAACCCTCTCACTTCTCCAGTTACCTAGAGGTCTCGAAGAACGTACAAATGTGGTGTAAAACAACCTCCTCACTGTAAGATGACGTCACACAAACAAGACCGCGAAACGCAGAGGCCCCAGAGACACAGATGAATATGTAAATGGATATAAAAAGAGGGCATGCGTAATACAGTCCGTGCTCTGCCGGCTGTAGCGAGCTCATGTATGTAATCACCCGAGGAGTCCGACTGACATTCAGAGAGGACAGGTGGTCGGGGAGTCTACAGAGTCTGAGAACGTCATTTTGGATGTATACACCAATGTATACCATGAGTAATGGCACCAGTATGACTGTATCTGTTCTCACAACAGCCTGCCTGGTGACACTGCTGACTTGTCACTCCCGGCCATCCACAGTCCTCGGGTGTGTCCTGTGGTCTGTTACACGGAATAGACCGGAAACATAAGTTCTTCTCTGGATTAAAACAACATCCCAAAAGTCGGCAATCCGACTTCGTGATTCTTGAACTCCCACAGTTTAAGCGATCTTCGTCCCATGTTCTACAAATATCTGGAAAAGATTAATAGGTGCTAGTGCATGAAGGTAAACAAGGTGAAAAGTTGGTAGGGGTTCATAGTCTGGAATCGCCGAGGCCTCACTCGATACCTTTTGAGAGATGCACATTCCACTTCTTTTAACCCCCTACGCATGATCCCTATTGCTTTTCATTCACATTACGAGCTCGTATCATGTGCCACGTACCCATTTACTAATGGAAGAAGAAGATGTAATATAGAGTCAAAAGCAAATTGCCTGAGGTAACAATGGTGTTTCAAAATCACCAACGATGAGCATTGACTCTATTTTGGTTTGTAGGTCACCGCACCTTCACCAACACTAGACTAACCAATTTTTTAAAGGGTTTCTTCACGAGTAAAGACTGAGTCGATTGCATTAATTAGCAGCATTCGTTGAAGATTTTATATTTGCCTTTCCGAATTCCAGTAAATCCATTCTATTTCTTATCGACCTCTACCGAATCATGAACTGAATCAGTCAAGGCTGAGAGAAAGATGTTGATTATGAATATAAAAGATAAAACTCTATTGAATTATTACATACTAGTATTTGCTATGCTTTGAGAAGTAAAGGTGGGGATGATCTTGCATCTAAAATTAAGGGGTTTCTAGTTTTTCGCTCTTCGTATGTTTTTGGACCAGGAGTCCCAGAGGGCACATGTAGCCAAGTTCGATCAACTTCGGTTGATCGTTTCTTCATTGCATTTGAAATTTTCTGTAATCAAAATTTCTTGGAATTTATAAAACGTGGGTCATGAAGCATCATATTCCACCCATCCTTCTTTGTCTTTCGGTACATTTTTAAAACGCAATATCTTTCACACTCTTTGGCTACATTACATTGTTTAGATTTAGGATCAATGACGAGGGTTAAGTACCCGAAACGTACGTGTCTGGTTCATGTTGAAATTTATCTGTTCTTAAATCATACTATTGAATTTGAAGATGTTTAACATTTACAATGGAACTTGATATAATTTTAACCAGAAACAACGAATTTACCACTGTTTGTATCATCTTAACTTGTCATATAAAAGGTGCAATATATCTATTTGTTCTTAAACACAATGGAAATCATTTGACATCCGATTTAAACATCTATGTGATTATAGTGTTGACCATACAAAAAAAATATTTGTTTTTAAACTTCCAGCTTAACTCGACGTGACAGATTTTTCTAAATGCAAGTATTCTATAGACTCCCCCTCCCCCTTCCAACTTTCATTCTATACAATTGACTGATTTCCTGAAGTTAAGAATATAGAATGAATATACACTGCTCAAAAAATTAAAGGAGTGAGTTTTCCATTGTAATATAATGGTACATAGATTGTGATATCTTTTTGGATAAGCAAGGCTACATCATCAAGTTTTATCATGCGTATATGGTTAATCTGTTCAATACAGACATTGGTAATTAAGAAATGACTATCAAATATGTCTTAATACATTTATATTCAACATATAGAATAAGCAGCTGCAATTATAAGTGATATGAAAGTAGATACCTTGCTCCCTTAATTTTTTTAGCAGTGTAGAGTCCGTAGTCTTTTGCGATGGATATTTTCCTAGGCCTTATTCGTAGAATGTTGAAATCCAGGTACTAATACTGCTTGGTATCTTAATATTAATGTATCTGCAAAACTTTTAAAACAAAGTATTTTCCGTAGAAATTGTTTGTGAAAGCAAATTTTATTTTGTATAGCCTCAAATATCAATTATATAATTAGCTTCTTAGTGAATTCATACTCTGGAAAGTAAATATCAATTAAAGCTTAAATAAAAAAGCTGCTGTACAATATAAGCTACATTTAGTTTTAGAAATATTAATGGATACGGTGCTTTAAAAATTATCTGCTTACGCGGTTGTATAGAATCAATGAATATTCTGAAACACCATGTTGGCATTGGATATCAATAGAGTTGGGGATAATGCTAATTTGTCTAATAGATGTACATCGATAATAGTCTTACTATCGGAAATCCTGTTATTGATAAGTATATAAATACTATTTATCCACAAGAATTGAATCTAAACAAGGCAAAAGTTACAAACACAGAAACACCATTTTTGGGCCTAAATATCAAAATTGTTAATGGAGAGATTCATACAAGTGTGTATGACAAAAGAAATGATTTTGGATTCAACATAGAAAATTTTCCCTGGCTTGACGATGATGTTCCTAGATTACCGTCATACGGCATCTACATTTCGCAGCCCATCCTGTATGCTTGAGCATGTACTGATGTTTTGGATTTTCATAGAAGAAATTTAACAAACTAGCAAGAAACTTTAGGTCAATGTTTTCGCTTTCACAAACGAGTAAAGACTATCTGGAAATTTTACAAAAAAATGTTGTCAACTTCTTTTGAAATTCGGATCCATATAAGCAACAGAGTTGGGTATTTCACAAATTGCATTTTATGGTGACATAATTAACAAAATAAGAAGGATCAAATGTAGACAGAATTACCATCGAAATTGTGTTAGAATCATCAAACGCCTTTTATACCATGAATATGATCCTTATGTCACCAGAAGAACACTTGGTACTGGACCATTTTACAGCCATTTCAGATGTTAAACTTTCTGATCGACAACATTTTTGTGGTGTTTGGAGGAAAGGTCTTCCAGCAAATTGTCGGAATTCCAATGGGGACCAATTGTGCCCCACTCCTTGCCGACATTTTCCTTTACTCGTACGA
Organism: Pinctada fucata; assembly: GCA_028142955.1. Lineage (NCBI taxonomy): Eukaryota > Metazoa > Mollusca > Bivalvia > Pterioida > Pteriidae > Pinctada > Pinctada fucata. The sequence continues at coordinate 49,451,500 of AP027109.1, forward strand.
AGCTGAATTCATTCAATCTTTGGTCTGTGAAGGGAAAAGATACTTAGCTTCTGACTTCAACTTCACTTACAGATACATAGACGATGTGTTGTCCATCAATAATCCAAAATTCGCGGATTACCTGAGCAGTATCTATCCTTCGGAGCTTGAAGTCAAAGAAACTACAGAGACAAATAATTCAGCATCCTATTTGGACATAATGTTGTCCTACGACACTGATGGTCACATGAACACCTCACTCTATGACAAACGTGACGACTTCAATTTCAGCATTACGAACTTTCCTTTTCTGAGTAGCAACATCCCTTCATCGCCTGCTTATGGCGTGTTTATATCTCAGTTGATACGCTATGCCAGAGCAAGTACCAAATATAAGATTTTGTTCTGAGAGCTAGGCGTCTTTCAGATAAGCTTCTCAGTCAGGGATATGTTTGTGACCGACTAACATCGTCACTGAGGAAGTTCTACGGTCGATATGGGGAACTCGTCATACACTATGATGTCCCACTATCCAGAATGGTGGATGATATTCTGTAATAGACCATTTGAACCATCCAACCAAAGATTGTACTCTATGTCTTCCAAAATGGAAGTAACCGGATGTGACAGTTCTACCGAATTGAAGCGACGGGTGTTGCATGCAAGCAGGAGATGCTTACTCTTCCTGGGCACCTGGTCTCACTCTCATATCGGGAGTTCGCTTCTTTTCATATGGTGGAGGTTTTTGTTTTTGTTTGCTTTGGTTCCTGTTTTATCCTGATTTTGTATGCCTTCGGTTTCTGATTTTCTGAATTATCGATTTTGTACTGTAGACAGGGATATGGTCATTATCCATATTTGTCACTTGTAGCAACGCATTCTTAAGAATTGTACTCTGACTGACTGTGACGGGACTCAATGCCGGGCCCTGTCCAAACCCCGACCACTTGTCTTTGAATCTCAGTCGGACTCCTCGGGTGCACATGCATGAGCTGGCTACAGTCGGCAGAGCACGGACTGTATTTCGTATGCCTTTTGTTTTTAATAACCATTTACATATCAATCTGTGCGTTTATTTGGTCCCTGCGTCATGCTGTCTATTTGTATGTTCATCAAACAATGAGGTCACTTTACTCCACAATAGTGCGTTCATCGAGACCTCAGGGTAATCGGAAAAGAGGGAGGGTTTTGTACGGTAATCCGGATAACTACACCGTCTGTTACTTGCGTGACAGATGACCGTCCTAAGTCGGCACCGGTTGCCCATTGGTCTCGCTAGTTTATGTGTGTCTTTTGTGTTTCATGTTCCTATGCTGTGAGTTGATGTTCTCTGTCCCTTTTGTGTCCTTTTCTGTAGGTGTCTGTTGTGTTTTGCATTGGATGTTTTGGAGTTTTGCTGTGGGTGCTGCAACTGAGAGTTGTTGGAGATCCCCCCTTTCTTTTACATGCGAGATATCTAAAATACTGTTCAGTTTACAAATCCATCATAATCGCACATATATACCAAAAAAAAAAACAACAAAAAAGTTGTATCATGCAGGAAATGTCAGAAAAAGCGAATTGTGTTATTGAATCTGATATTTGTTTTATAAATTTAATCTGTATCACAATCTTAATTGACATCGCTTTAGCTTACATTATACCTAGAGAGTATTTGCTTATCTTCATATACCCAAACAACGAGTTCTAAATGAATGAATTTCACTTATTTCTAAGACATAATTTCATTACGGAAATTTAATTATCAATTATTGAATACTTTGTTTTCTTAATCGTTCAAATTATAACCCAAAAGGAACAAACGTAAATAAGGCAATTCTATTCTACAAAAGCTTGGAAAAGCATTACATTGTGTACATATAATAGAGAAAGTAATCTGCCACTGGCGAAACTTAGGATGGTCATTTACTAAATAAAACGCAAATTGTGTGGATCTTCAGCTTCTTCTCTATCTACCAGTAACCCGTTGGTATAGAAATACAAAGATACTGTTTTATCTGCATATTCTTGTTCATTGAAAACAACTTTGACGAATAAAACTAATGAAGATAGCAATATTGGCATTTGTAGGACAGTTCTTGCTCAGTTGGCATATGAGCTAGTAAGATCAGAGGAGTCCTACCTTTGAGAAAACAGCTAGAATTTGAAACCTCATTCCTCTGACGAAAGTTGTATAAGATAAACAGAGGCGCTTCCACATTCAACGCAATATAATATCTATACATGAGATCCACCTTTTAATTATACAACTAGATAACATAGGAAAACGACCTCAAGTAATTTTAAAAGTTGTAATTTTTTTATACATATTTCACACATGTATTCCTTTTGACAATACCTTTCTACAGATACCAAATTTTTGTACTTTGAGACCACGACCTCGATGTTTGACCTTATTTTGTTTTAATTAATTTTTCGTCAAGATAGAGCTTTGACATTCCATAGACCTTTCTACAGATACCAAAAGTTTTACCTCATGACCCTGACTTATATATTCGACCTCTTTTTGAAAAATTGAAGACCAAAAATTGTACTTTGGTTAATATTGTTAGGGATTTAAAATGCTTAGTTTTCAGTGAAAGAATATAAGACTCTTTCATTGTCTTCTATGAAAGATACATCGGTTCCACCCGAGGGGTCTCAAAATCATGTAAAACCCGAGGCTTGCCGAGGGTTTTGCAAAATTTTGAGACCCCGAGGGTGGAAACGATGTATCTTTCATAGAAGAACATGAAAGAGTATTTTTCTCTCATATCTAAGGGTCAAAACAAAACTTAAAGAAAAGGGACGAAATTTGAAAAAATGTCAAGTTGATCTAATCGCAAAAATTTTGCGATATTCGAATTCAGCGCCCCCGAAAATGGTTTATTCTATAAGAATAAATTACGAATATTAGGCTTTTCAAAGTAAAACGCAAGAGTACATTGAAAAACGATCTTAAAATCGAAGTTTTATGGCGACGTCGCCGCTAGCTTGTTTGTTTTGCGGGCTGAAATCATGACGTCACAATAGCGTAAACAGTCGAAACAATAGCGTCACGTGATATGTGATACAGCTGTCACATGATATGTGATACAGAAGTAGCTCACGTAGCTGTATTTCATGGGCCTACTCTGTAACACATACGCGGGTATGAGAGAAATAGCGATTCATGATACCATGATTTTTTACCTTGACCTCTATATTGACTTACTCTTCTGAAAATCTAAGGTTGACCATAATCTAAGGTTGACCATACCTGCAATTGTTTAGTGACATATGGCTTTGGTATTTCATGTTTTAATTCTTTTGTTAAGATCTTTGTATACATACTAGTACCATCTTTGTGACCTTGACCTAATTGTCAGCCGGAACGCCAGTCGGCACTTGTCTTTGAAGTTTAAAAACGAAGTCACGTGACAAATGTTTTGAATATGACGACATTGTACCACGTCATCAAAAACGCGTCATACTGACTGTGCTGCATGTGTAAACAAGAATGGCACAGGTGATTTTGATGGCAATAGAGATACCGTTTCAAGTTATAACACTTAATCAGGTAAATTTTGTGGCATTTTGAAATATATCGGGTGTTGTCAAGGGCAGTTTTTCGCCAACGATCTGTTTACCTGCATTTTATTGCTTATTTTCTTTTAAAATCCCGGCTGGGAATGATTGGGAACAATCTGAATGTAAACTTCATATATCACCGAAGTCACCAAAACCAAAAATTGTATGCCGATCTTTGCCTTAAGGGGTTTGTGTCACCTTTCAAACTTCGATATGCTGTTCGGGCGTCCATCTTCCATGTCAACGTATGGAAACTCGTTTGTAAACAGAGAGTACACGGGTGCACATGTACCCAAGTCAGTGCTGCGAAGTGGTTAGATTTGCCAAAATGAAACATGACATTGGCACAAAATCATCTACAAGGTATCAAACCATCAAACAAATGTTAAAAATTCCATTGCCACTTGAATTTGGTGTATTCTGAGTCCGTAATGATGAATTTTAATGAAAATCTGGTCCTCGTTATAGCGTTTTTATTTCTATTTATATAGTACTTACTGACTAAAATTCTATATAGGTATCATAATTGGGATTCTGTTGAAAAGATTATCATTGAATTTTGACCAGAAGTGCACAGGGGAGAATTCGTGTCAGCTTTTAAAACCAACGATGCATGCACAATTTTCGTTTGATCTTTAGCAGGGCTGAAAAATATTAAAAATCCATTTCAGAGGAATTTCAGTTATATGTAGTGAATTATACCTGAGTATTATTTGTTTTATAATAATATTTAAAATTTGAGATAAACAATTAAGGTCGTTTCGCCCAATTTATTCTTATTCCGCTACTTTGTATGTTAAGAGTTATCCGCCCCTTGTAGAAACAATGCTTCCAACCGTCAAAATAGGGATTGGCGTTCCGGCTGTGTATAATTGACCTACATCTTGGACCTATTTGACCCCGCCCTGGATTCATTTGACCCCGCCCTGGATTCATCCCCTAAACGGATCAGGCCAATATGAAGAAACTAGGTAGACGACCTTTAGTACTTTGTATAAACAAAGTTTCATCAAATTTCCCGAAGTAAAACAAGAGACCCAAGGGGCACAACGGTCATCTGATACCCGTACACACTCTTAACCTACTGAAGTGTTAGTGCCAGAATTTGAACCCACAGCCCTGGGTCTAAATGCACATAAATCTTTTTTATTAATTACAAAATCCAAAATATAAAATATAAAATTTAGGCATAAAATATATATCACATCATTAAGAAACCTAAATATGACAAATACACATTGAATAAGTGTGCAAAAAATGAAAATGGAGGGAAAACATATTTTGGTCAAAAATGAAATTTAAGGTATTCGGATGATTTAAAAAAGTGAAAGGCATTAAAACAAATTGGGGTGCCGATGCTAGGACTTGAATCCACAACCCTTGGGTCCATGTTCACAGTTAACATATCTATTAACATTATAAAATAAACCATAAACCGCTAAAGGCGGTAAGGCCGGATTGCGAAGTGTTTGTATAAGATGACGTTTACATTTTTGCGCAGACAGAAAGGTCAAAGGTCATTAATACTATTGTGCAATGAAAAAAACTATGGTCATAAGGAATCTAAATGTGAAATATCAAAGCCCTACCCCTCATAGTTCAAAAGTAGGTCAAAGATCAATGTCAAGGTCATTTGATCAAAAGTCGTGATATCAAATGAAAGGTCTGGTCATAAGGATTCTGCAAATGCAATATCAAAATCCTACCTCTTATAATTTAAAAGTAGGTCAAAGGTCATAGTTAAGGTCACAAGTCATGATATCTAATGAAAGATCTCGTCATAAGGAATCTATATGTGAAATATCAAAGCCCTAGCTCTTATAGTTTAAAAGTAGATCAAAGGTTAATGTCAAGGTCATTTGATTTTAAGTCATGATATCAAATGAAAGGTCTGGTCATGAGGAATCTGCATGTGAAATATCAAAACCCTACCCCTTATAGTTTAAAAGTAGGTCAAAGGTCAATGTCAAGGTCACTAGGTCAAAAGTCAGGATATAAAATTAAAGTTCTGGTCATGAGGAATCTATATGTGAAATATCAAAACCCTACCTCTTATAATTCAAAAGTAGGTCAAAGATCAGTGTCAAGGTCACTAGGTCAAAACTCATGATATCAAATGAAAAGTCTGGTCATAAAGATTCTGCATGTGAAATTTCAAAGCCATAGCCTCTATAGTTCATGAGATATAGCCCAGATTTATTGTTTTTATAAGTAGGTCAATCTCCAAGGTCAAGGTCACAAGGTCAAAACTTTTGGTATCGATGGTGAGGTCTTGTGACAAGGAATACATATGAGAAATATAAAAGCCCTATCATTTACCATTCAAAAGTTATGGCCAAGGTTAAACTTTTTCAAAAGTAGGTCAAACTCCAAGGTCAAGGTCACTAGGTCAAATTTTGTTGCTGTTTGATTCGTCTCATCATGGTCTATCACCATGTCAAGTTTCAAGTTGCTCCTTCAAACAGTTTTTTCTCAACGGACTTAAACGCAACACTTTAACCAAAATGTTGACGCACTGACAGACGAACAGACGGACTTCGCCATTTCATAGACCGGATTTTGCTTCGCAATCCGGCCATAAATCAGAAAAATTTAAAAAAAAAAAAAAAAGGGAAGATTATAGCATGTAATGTATATCAAAGCAAATAGTAACTGAAATAAGGACAAACATGCACTAAATGAGGGCACAAAACCACACATTTATAGAGTTAATCAAAGGAACAGTTCAAAAATGAGCATTTCTGACATAGTCCGAAAGGATGTCATAAACGAGTCAAAAATTTTGACTTCGGGCAGGAACCAAAAATATCAACACTTCTTAAGACATCCTTCTAGATCATCGAGATGCTTTCGGTTTGTCGATATGCTCTTCTGTTCTGAAGAAGTTTGTCAAAGGAGGGTTTTCCCGTGACCCACTTTTGCCTGTAGTTGACAGAACCGGACGAAAAACAACACTGATAAGGGACCATTTGTACTTCATCTGTACCAAGTTTCATCAAAATCCCTCCAGAGGTTTTCAAGATGATGTCCAAATGTATGAAAATATCCCCCTTCCTTTTTCATACAAGAAAAAAAATCATGAAAAATCCTGAAAATAAAAATTTTAACCAAAATCAATATAAAACCACTGAATGCCTTAAAAATGACGAATATGCAGTGAATGAGGGTATAAACCACGGGTACCCCTTGTTACCTACTATTGCATGTACGGCATTTACATCTCTCAGCTCAGCAGATACGCTAGAGCTTGTCCCATATTTCGGATGATAAAAATATACAAATTACAAAAAAAAAACTTACTAGTCAAGGATTTAGATATCATAAACTTGTAAAATCTTTATTGGAAATTTTACAATAGCTATTCTGAACTTCTTTCAAAACTTGCGACGACTCCAGCATCAGAGTATGTATCATTGGGAATTTCATTGCCTTCATTTTACGGTGACAAATAATAAAAAAAAATCAGAAGGATCTAAGACTGATCAAACTTAAACCACAGAGAAAATAGTCGGTCGCCTGCTTTACCGAGGTCATCACAAAAACACGGTACTGAACCAATCTACAGCTTTGTACCAGTGTCTTTCCCAAAGTTGCACACTGGACGACGGGTTTCCATGACGGGCTTTGTTCAAATCTCGCCAGAGAAGACTGGGCCCTGATCCTCTGTCCTATCTGGTGATTGATCATGAGCTCGCTTCAGCCAGCAGAGCACAGACTGTTATACGCATGCCATATAATTTTCAGATCCATTTACATAGAATCTGTTTTACAAGAGGCCGGTGCGTTTAACTATGTTGTTTGTGATGTCACTTTACAGTGAGAAACAACAATTGTGGGTCTATGGAGACTCCTGTGTGTCCGGATAAGTGTAACAACATCATTTTCTAATAGCAGATGACCGTCAAAAGTCGGCACCGGGTGCACATTAGCCTCCTTCCTTTTATGTGTTGCCATTAATGTTTAATGTTTCTGTAGTCTGTTTCGATTGTTTTGTATGATGTTCTGGTGAATATTGTTGTGTCTTTTTTGCGATTTTTTGGTTTCCTTCTGATGTCATTTGTGTGTCGCTTTCTTGTGTGTTTGTTTCGCTGGGTGAGTGCAGGGTGGTCATGCTGGAGATTTGTGGTGATCCAATCGTTGGTTTGCACATGTGCTTTAAAGAAGGCTTCTGTCGTATAACGCGATTCACTTTTTCATCCTTCAATATACATGTATCATTTATACGTCAAATTTCTTAGAAGACATGTTAAACAAACACAAATATTGCAAGTAATCGGTGTCATACATCAAACAAATGGTTAGTTTAAACTGTATTTAGACAGACAGTATTAGAACAATGCATTATAGATCGAGAAACTAGCGGAATGCTTACTTATACTAATTCCACTTATAGCAAAAACAAATGGTTAAAATAAAGTTTCTTAATTAGAGTGCTTATCTTAAAAGAGTTGTGTGATAAATGTTCCAAATCATCGATTATATCGTCAAAGTGTCAATTTCAGAGTTTTTTGTTTTTTGTTTTGTTTTTGTTTTTGTTTTTGTTTTTTTTTTCGATTCAGTTATAGAATTCCACGATCTATCCAAAGATTAAATAATAGAATTTGTCCAATCCTTGTATGGCTGATCCTCACAATACCTTCAACCAATTTAATGAGTTGATATTATATACTTGTTTACAACGAAACAAAATGAAATGACTAAAATATCTAGCATTTTCTTTACAGAAAATAAATGCATTTTCATTTTAGATCATTTAGTTATGCACGAATTTTTATTCCATTTTTGTTTTTTAAAGTGTGTTTCTAAGACTTAAAGGCAAAACATATTTGATTCTGAAAATGTATTTGATAGATGGTACTGTTTTGATATTTCATGAAAAATAGATTTTGTCACGAAAATACAACATTAAATAATTGTAGTTATGCCCTAAAGCATAACTGCACGTTATCTCAACGAATAAGCATAATTTATTTATTATAACGTCTATATTTGTATTTTCCTTCATACGTATATTAAACCGACAAAGGAAGATAACTCCTTCAGTCATATCTCAGTATAATCCGGAACGTACATGTACGTGTTGGTTTCATCAAATAACAACACAAACTGCGCATTTCGAGATGGCGTGCTCTCTGCAGAGGAAAAACTAGAATATTTAACTAAAACCCTCCCCTCCACACCCTTTCTCGTTACTTTTATAATTCACTCCACGAACTCTATTCTTCAGATGTGCTTATCTCATATTCTTCCTCATACAATCATTTATCACATGATACACCCGTTATGCAGTTTCATAAAGCCATTTCATAAATATATGATATGATAACACGTTACATATCGCTCTGCTTGAATGCGATTGGTCAAGTTTGTAACCTAATCACATAAACCTTGACAAATGTGACCTTTCAAATATCGGTCAACTGTTAAATTCAGACCCGGAGTCAATATCAATGATTAAAATTGTTGTTGTTGAATTAATTCTTGCATTATAATACTAAACAAAATTGAAATACTTTTCTCTTACGCACAGAATATCTATACAATTGGGACACTACTTCTCATGGCGTAGCAGACGACTTCTATATCACGGCGTGATTCGCCTTTATAGTTCTCGGAAACGTTGATTTCACGTTAGAAATACACATTTTTAGGCAATATCATGTGATAAAAAGAATCTCAAATGAATTTTCATTTCATACGATGTATTATGAAACTCGTTGTGCGTTTTATATCCCCTCGCCAAGGCTCGGGGATATAAAACCCACAACTCGTTTCATAATACATCGTATGAAATGAAAATTCATTTGAGATCCTATATATATTATGTCAATGTCAAAGTTTACATTCAATTTCCATGTTTTCTCGCTTGTTTCACTTTTATTTCAGCAACATTTACCAAGATTCGGGATTACGCTCGACGTACATGTAGATTCTCCATTTGATTGGACTTGCTGATAATTCATGTATCTAGGACCCATGCCTACAACTGCGACCCTCTTACATTGAACTTCATGATGGGATGCCCGCTCAAAATTTCGGTTGTCAGTCCAGATTACCTGCTCGTACCACCTCGCCTTAATCGCGTCATGGCTTTCCCATTCCCGTCCAAGTTCATTGTTTCAAAGACTGCAGTTCCGCTTATTAATAACTGTCTTAGTGTTCAGCAGAATTTTGCTTTGAAACCTCGCTTCAGTTTCTGTTGTCTTCCAGACTCTGAGCCAATAATTGGGGTTTATTATTGATTTGTATTGATTATCTACGACATATACAATTGAATGTCGTCGTAGACCATTGATTTAGTTACATTGTCAAAATATTGATTTATTGATATTGAAATATTGCACATATTTCATTTCAACTTATGAGCTATTGAGCATTGAACTATGAACTATTGAGCATTGAACTTGATGTACAATTGAGCATTGAACTTGATGTACAATTGAGCATTGAACTTATATTCAAGAACTAAGAAAAATCAACTTACTGAGCATTTAATTCATTTGCCTATTGTGCATTGAACTATTGAATATTGAATATCTATTTCAAATAAAGCCATGACATGAACCGCCAATCATCTTCCTTTGCTTTATTCTGTAGAGATAATTATCTCCTCGCAACATAGTTGCGGGAGGATATAGTAACGCCGTCGTTCGTGTGTAAGTCTGTACGTCACACTTTGTATACAGCCTAGAGGACACAGTTTTTATTGCATCTTGACCAAACTTCATACACTTATTTCTTATGACAAGAGGAAAAACCCTATTGATTTTCAAGGTCATAGGTCAAAGGTCAAGGTCATAGATAAGAAATGGCTTAACTCGCTGTATACAGCCTAGAGGACACAGATTGATGGAATATTTACCAAACTGCATACACTTATTCCTTATGACAAACGGAAGAACCCTATTGATTTTCAATGTCAAAGGTCAAGGTCACAGATTGGAAATTGCTAAAATCCTTGTATACAGTCTACAGGACTCAGTTTTGATCGAATATTGACCATACTTCATACACTTATTCCTTATAACAAGAGGAAGAACCCTATTGATTTTCAAGGTAATAGGTCAAAGGTTAGGGTCACAGATTGGAAATGGCTAAAACCCTTGTGTACAGCACGTCACACTTTGTATACGGCCTAGAGGACTCAGTTTTCATCGTATCTTGACCAAACTTGACCAAACCTCATACACTTATTCCTGATGGCAAGAGGAAGAACCCTACTGATTGTCAAGGTCGTAACTCAATGGTCAGGGTCACAAATAATGAGATTGGATATGGCAAAATTCATTGTATACAGCCTAGAGGACTCAGTTTTGATCGGATCTTTACCAAACTTCATACACTTATTCTTTATGTCATGAGAAAGAACCCAACAGATTTTCAAAGTCATAGGCCAAAGGTCAAGGTCACGGATAGGAAATGGCTAAAATCCTTGCATAAAGTCTACAGTATCTTGACCAAACATCATACACTTATTCCTTATGACAAGAGGAAGAACCCCTCTGATTTTCAAGGTCATAAGTCAAAGGTCAAGATCACAGATTGGAAATGGCTAAAATCCTTGTGGAAATAACTAAAATCCTTGTATACAGCCTAGAGGGTGCATTTTTGATTGGATCGTTTCTTTCTGATTGAATCTTTTCTAAACTTCATACACTTCTTGCTCATGACAGAAGGAAGAGTCCTATTGAAATTCAAGGTCGTAGGTCAAGGTCACAGATTGAAAATACAAATGTAGTTAAAAATCCTTGTAAATTCTATATATACAGCCTGAGTGAGTTCTTTGGTTTACATGCCATGCGAGGGGATGCTACGCTTTGCATTGCCTAGGTTTTATATTTTTATCTTTATCTTTCATCTTATAAAAAAATTCCTCCCCTTTATCAAAAATAAAAGGTCGATATCAAAGCTTCTAAGAAATAGTCATAATACTCCATTTTTTTACAACAACGGCTCAATTTGAAAAAAAATCGTAATTTTGAAGATTTCCATAAAAAAAACTTATGTCTGTTAAGAAGTAAGCATTGTGCATGTATTTATTTTCAAAATCGTAAGTTCGTCTACATTAGAATAGGAGCTAGCTATAATGGATATAATCCAATTTTTTCCACTCATTATGCAAAAGAATCAAGATTTTGACCCAGAAATACCCATTTCTGTATCGAAGTTGAGTTTGAATGTTCAGACCTAAGGCAGGTACTTCCATTCACATTATATTTACAAGATTTTATATTTATTTTATTTATCCTCAAAGGAATTTAATACTTTTTCCTGTTTTTAGTGTTTTGCCGTCCAAATTACGGGATTTCCCCACAAAATACCACTTTTGCACCTGCTAATTCTCTTTCGACGTATTGAATAGGAATCTTCAGGCTTTAATTTCATACATCAAACGTCTTTGTATCTTGAATGTCAATCAAAATGTCTTATTAGAACATATTCACTTTGGCACTTGTTGACCTCACTATTGAATCGATGGTGTCGTTAGTTAATCACTCGTTTTACTAATTATTCAAAAGTTAATCATAAAAGTGTTATTGCCTATTGAAAGAGCAGACATTGTAGTCATTTTCTAAATCATAAATAAGTAAAAGTTTCTACGTGTCGGACTAGGGAGCGAAATATAAAAGAAAAATCTTCTGACTTTTTCTCTGAATTCACAAAAAAACTTTTTGACACAAAACACATACTTCTGTACCAAAGTTGACATTGAATATTACGAAAAAAAAAAAAAGAAAAATTATTCCAATAACATCACTTCAACATTTTTTTCATTTTTTTAAACAATTATTCCCAAAATAAACACTTAAGAAGTACCAATTAGTAATTCAGTCTCAAAGTCGAGAAGGCAAGGCAAAATAATTAGATTTTCCCTAGGAACGGTTGCGAACTTCGGAATTAATAGCAATTCTCTGTAACCATTTAAACAATTTCGGCACGCATAGTCTCCGATTTTCACGAAATTTCACACATAAGTAGGGACCAATAAAAAAAGGAAAATTTGACAAAAAAATTATTCTATGTCATCTGGTTACCATGGCAACGGCCATTTAAGTTGAGAAATTAGCAAAATTGAGCTAATTTGAAGCTCTATAATTTGGTCTATATGTGACATCAATGGAAGATTTTTTATGCATCCTAAAGATTAGGACATAGAATTTTAAATAAGCTCACTAGTAGTGTCTGATATTGTTAAAAAGGCTGGTTACCATGACAACATAATAAGCTAATTTTGATATATTGATTTCAAAATGCTGTTTCTATTTTTTAATATTCCTTCTCTCTTGATGGGTATATGATAAGGAAATAGAATTTATTTCGTAAAATGAGCAAATTCAAGATAAATCCACTTGTTGCAATGTACATAAGTTACCTTGGCAACGGTTACTATGGTCTTTTATATTACTTATTTTGCAACTTCAGAGTCACTTAAAAAAAATTGCATCATGATGAACAGAGAAAAATTATTGGGAAATATCCAACACAAGGAGCTCTTTCAAAAACCATGAAAATGCTATGGGGAACATATGTTACCATGGCAACCAATTTTTATTATTTTCATAAAACAGTAATTATTGATCCCAGGAAATTCAAAATCAATAACAATAAAGATCAAGTAAGCCTCTATCAAAATACAATAAAAAAGTTTCAAATAATTAATGGTCGCTATAGTAATTTGGCCATACATTATAAAAATAAGCATTTTTTGTTGTTTTTCGAAGCCTTTTCCTCAAAAAACGAAACAGGCTTACGCAACCTTTTTTACATATACGATAAAGCAAAGTCTAAACTTTATTTTAGATTTAAAAAATTTCAGATTACTGAACTTTTGATGCCCGTATCCAAGGACTTAAAGTGGGCCTATGTGCAATTTAAAACAATCGTTCCCATAGCAACAGGCTATTTCCTGAATATTTAAAAAAAAAATTTTTTTCGTGTAATGAAAGATCTACTTGAATACATTAATTAATTTTCATCACTTTGAATTAAGATTCAATGATCTAGTAAAAATAGAACTCTAAATATTGTCCAAAATTGCTTTCATTTTGCGATTTGAGGTCATGTTGCCATAGCAACGAACAGAGACTTTGTCCCATTGTGAATGCTTATGTTTTATTTGCATAAAAAAAACTCAAAAATGTAGGTAATTTATCGTTGAATTTTGAACTAAATCCAAAAATACTATTTTGATAGGTCACCTGTGTTGTTGCTATGGAAACATATAGATAAGACCATAAACCCAACATTATTATTACTTAACTTGAAAGAGCAATGATAGGGTACTGATAATTCATCAGTGTTTGTTTTAGATTATGCTGCATAAATTATGTACGTTACTTCAAAAACGCCCAAAAATGCATTTTTTCAATATTCAAAGTCCGTTTCCATGGCAACCAGATGTGCTATTAAGAAAATTTTTAACAAAATTTTACTTTTGGGTCAGACCCAACCTTATTTACAAATTTTATCAAAATCTGAGACATGCCGTGCCATGCGCCCTTCATAAAAGTGCAAATGCTTACAGAGAATGGCTATTAATAACATTCCATAGTGAGACCAGGTGCCCGGGGAGAGTCAGCGTCTCCTGATTGCATGCAACACCCGTCGCAACAGCTCCATGGAAGCTTGTCAAATTCGGTGATTGTCTCGATGTACATATTGGTGTACACATCAGGGAAGTCTTGTTTGGTGATGATGACTGCCATTCAATCACAATCCAGAATGTCACTTATTATTCTGCTAAATACCGGACAGGGAACTTCTATAAAAGTCGTCTCTCTAAGTCCGGGGGTCAATCAGCAAATCACGTGTAATAAAAATCATCCCTAATCCCCTGTCTTAAAGAAATTAAAAATTTTGATATATCAAATTACTTATTTGATGTAACAAATAATCATTATCATTATGTAATTTTCTGCATATAATCATTTTATTTATTTGTTCTTTTCTGATCCAAGAGCATTAACTCTAATGGAAAGTATATGTTATTAATCAAAGGCATTCGTCAACTGCTACGAGGGCGGATTCTAGACATGGCGAATAGAATTTAACGTAAAGGAATTCATAATAGTCTGCTAAATCAATACTTCGCGAATAAATTGGTCGAAAAGACCAAAATGCAAAGTACATACATTCTTAGCGACAAAGATGAAAGAGCAGCATACTCCAGTTCTTTTCATGTGTTTGTTTGCAGTTTTTGTCTATTTTTAATAGTTTCTTGTATACGAAAAATAACCTTCAAACAATCCCTCTTATAAATCATTTAGCACCTTCTTAAGAATCTTTTCTATGATACATAGTGCGCATCAAATTTCTTCACAATTTTTTTTTCTCAAGATGTCGCTGCTTATGATGATTTTTAGGTACAGTCTCCGTTAAAATGTTAAATTACTAAATTTGCACGTCCGCAGCCTGTACAGAAATATTTCAATGGTAAACTATGCAAAAATATCGATTTTGATTACCTTTCACAATGTTCCAATTTACCACAATAGTAATTACAACCAGAACATTTGTGGTTCTTTTCCTTGGACCCACAAAGGGTCAATTTTGAGTGAATTTGCCTTGTCCGTTGCACAAGGCTACATTTTTGATGTAGAAAAATACGTTATAGATGTATCATCAGTGTCCTTTTTACTCCCAATTGAAACCCCAAAGTATTACTTTTTCATAAGGACTAAAACTTTTCCTGCATGAGAAATGTTGTTTTTGAAATAAGAAATATTCTGTTGTCCGTTAGAAGGCGAACAGATACGTTACCACACTTCAAGCTGCTAGAAATGTAAGACAATAACGACATATCCGAAATCTTTGAGTAGAAAAGAAAGCGTATAAATGGGTACTATCAGCAAACAGAGTCCTTCAACCATTCTAGCAAACGATATTTTGTCTGTTTCATTGGGAGTATTCAAAATCGGCGTTTGGAAGTTTAGACAGCAACAGATACGTTACCAACTATCTAGCTCTACAGTGAGAACTCAACCGTTTGGCCCTATTTATGGATTAGATGGAGTGAATGTTGGTTAAAAACGTCGGCTCTTTTAATAAGAATGAAGAAACATACAAAATAACGCGAAAAATGCAGCGAAAAAAAAAAACAGATACGTTACCGACAGATACGTTACCTAGATTTCATTTTTGGCCCATATAGAAGTTATATATTACTGGTTTGACGCTGATATTCCAGCTTTTGTCAGAAGAAACATATAACAGTTGAAAATAAAGCAAAACCACATCTTACAGGGCATATTTTGTGTTTTTATGGAAAATCCTGAGAAACAGCCTTTCTCTCGGAAAATCAATAAATGTCTTAATACAAAGGAATAATTTATGCCTTAAATTGTTGTCACATTACTCATTTGTCACGGTATTGAGATTCATATGGGATAACCTTTGCACTGTACTCGAATACGGCTTTAGAACTGAAAGTAACGTATCTGTTTCAAATGGTAACGTATCTGTTTCGATAGTATTTGTAGTATTTTAGAGAAACTAACGAGAATATCATAAAATAATGAGTTACTCATATACACTGCTTACTAATTACATCAATTAGAGATATTTTTGACCATATATGTTGATAATTGGTACTTTTATAACAAATGCACTACCACTGGTATACCAACGTAAAAATGCTGTCAACGATTTTCTAAGCAATTTACATAAAATTATAATGTGCAGGATCACATATGATACCATCTGGCATAACAAGCAATAAACATTTAGTTGATCAGGGATGCGTGCTTTGACAGTAAGTGTTTTGAATATTTTCCCTGACATGGTCGCCGTAGCACTTTCTATATAGACATAACCTCAGACAGTGCAGTGCATGTATTTTATATGTTTTCATTTTCGTGCATGAACATCGACGGCGGGTGCGGCTAGCCAACAAGGGATGCTTACTCCTCCCGGGCACCTGGTCCCACCTCTTGCTTGCTAGGGGTCCGTCGATGCTCAATTTGGTGCTCTATTGTGAGTGCTGTTGAGATTATAGTCAGGATCCTCTTCAACTCATTTGTATTATTGTAGTTGGAATGTACAGAGGGCGAAAATTTTTAATACAGAAATATTTATGCCTTCTTCAGACGTCAAATTTTCAAATACTGTACGAAATCAAAAAGGTTTATTATACTTTAAAAGATTTCTTATGCATAGTAAAACGGCAGAAGACAAAAGTTTATACTGTAACTACTTTTGTTCCTTCAGCGATGGAATGAACCAAAGGCTACCCCTTGTAACGTAGCTGTTAAATTGCAATCCAGGCCCTTCTATTGAACAAAGCATATCACAAGAAGTAGACCAAGTAGAGATTTCCCCTGTTCTATTTCAAATACCTAAGATATGTATCCTTCAATAAAACTATAAATATTTATCAAATGCGAAACTTTATTTTTTACCATTTTCAAATTGTAATGTAACACTTTAGTGGAGACTGCACATTTAGTATTCTTCTGATGCCACGGCCGATGGGCGAAATTCACCCTTGTTGTTTATTTATATATTTATTTATCTATTTATTTATCTATTTATTTATTTATTTATTTATTTTATTTTATTTATTTTTTTTTTTTTTGCTTGAATGTTTGTTTGTTTGTTTTTTAAATAAAGCAACAAGAGAAATTAAACTAGATGGCTACTGTTGCAAGCAACAGACGGATTCCTCCTTTATTAGACCTTCCTCGGAACTGAAATGTTAAAATCCGAAGAAAGAAGATGAAAAAAGAATAGTTGCTTTAGTACCTTATTCACTTCAGCAAATGAGTCAAAAGAGCTTATGGTTAACTTGGGACTCTTATCTATTTAACGACAATAAAAGAAGAAAAAGACGATAAATACCTTTTTAGTTTAGGAAGGCTTTAAACTCCTAGATCAATTCTATCCATTTTGAATCCTTTTAAATTACTATCCAAAAAAGAATTGCACAATGAATTAGCAATGAGAAAATGTCTATAAATAGAGAATGACAACAGCATGAAAGTACATACAAGTTATGCTACTAAGAAAAAAAAAAAGGAAACAGAGAACAAGAATGAAAGAGTTATCTATCTTACTATGAAAAGTTCAAATAAGAAGTACTACTTGTGTGAAGAATAAATATTAAAGAACAAAATCCTATCAATCCTACAAGAGTAAATCTTTGTTATGACCTTGAAAAGGTTTATTTGACCTTGAACCAAGGTCATGGATGTAAGATAAGCATTTTAGTTAATTCTCATCAAGATTTCTTTTCATCTATTTAAGCTCAATATTTTATCAACAAAAGTCTGTTGTGACCTTGAAATCGGACAAATAACCTTGGGTCAAGGTTAAGGTGAAAGGACTTGATTCAAGGAATATTTGCGTCAAGTTTGAACTCTCAATGTCAAATGGTCTTTGTACTATAGGAAAAATGTTGTTGTGACCTTGATAATTAGAATTTGACCTTGGGTCAAGATCAATGTGAAAGGGCTTGGATCAATGATTGTATTTATGAAGTTTGAACTGTCAAGGTCAAATAGTCTTTGTTCTATAGGCAAAAATTTGTTGTGACCTTGAGAATCATAATTTGACCTTGAAACTAGGTCATCATCAATGACTACCTATAAGTAACCTACCATCCAAGTTTCAACTCAAAATCTCAAAAACTGTAGAAATTGGCACTGTGCCAATTTAAAGTTCCATTTTCAACTCAAAATTGCAAGAAAACCGTAAATATTTTATCGAGCATGTAAGCGTATAAAAGTTTGCAAATTTCCCAAAGAACAATTTAAAACAAATTTCATTCAAATCGCACGATTAGTTTAGGAGTTATAAGGTTTTAAAGATTTTACCTTTGATGACCTCTAGCGGGGGCATATGTGAACTTATCGACAAACAAAAAAATTGTTAAAGAAGTCCTTTGTGTGCTCTTTCTAATGGTACCATCCTTTTTGCTCTGTGTTAAAAGACCTTTGAATAAAGTGTCTGGAAATGATTAGGGGTAAGAATAATAAGAATAATAATAATAAGAATAATAAGAATAAAGAAAAGACAATACAATAACAGAAAGGATTCCGACGGAATAGTCGGAATCCTAAATAAGAATAATAAGAATAAAGAAAAGACAATACAATAACAGAAAGGATTCCGACGGAAGTCGGAATCCTTAATAATAATAAGAACTAGATGGCTACTGTTGCAAGCAACAGACGGATTCCTCCTTTATTAGACCTTCCTCGGAACTGAAGTGCTAAAATCCGAATAAAGAAGATGGAAAAAAGAATAGTTGCTTTAGTACCATATTAACTTCAGCAAATGAGTCAAAAGAGCTTATGTCTAATTAGGGACTCTTTTTTATTTATCAACAAATCAGAAGAAAAAAATAATAAATACCTTTCATGTTTACGAAAGCTTTAAACTCCATGCTCAATCAATATCTAATCCTTTACAATGAGTTTCTCAAAAAAAGAATTGCACAATGATTTTGCAATGAGATAATTTCTATTAATAGAAAATGACAACAACATGAAACTACTGATATGTAATGCTACTAAGAATAAAAAAAGAAAGAAACAGAGAACAAGAATAAAAGAGTTATCTATCTTACTATGTTAAGTTCAAATAAGAAGTACTACTTGTGTGAAGAATAAATAAATAAGGACAAAATCCTGTGAATTCTACAAGAGTAAATGTTTGTTATGACCTTAAAAAAGTTTATTTGACCTTTAACCAAGGTCATTGATAAAAGATAAGCATTTGAGTTTATTCTCATCAAGAGTCCTCTTAATATAATCAAAGCTCAATATTTTTTCGACAAAAGTCTGTTGTGACCTTGAAATCGAACAAATGACCTTGGGTCAAGGTCAAAGAGAAAGGACTTGATGCAAGGAATATTTACGCCAAGTTTGAACTCTCAAGGTGAAATGGTCTTTGTTCTATAGGAATAAGTTTGTTGTGACCTTGAGAATGAAAATTTGACCTTGGGCCAAGGTCAAGGTGAAAGGGCTTGGCTCAATGATTGTATTTATGAAGTTTGAACTGTCATGGTCAAATAGTCTTTGTTCTATAGGCAAAAGTTTGTTGTGAATTTGAGAATCATAATGTGACCTCGAAACTAGGTCATCATCAATGACTACCTATAAGTAACCTACCATCCAAGTTTCAACTCAAAATCTCAAAAACTGTAGAAATTGGCACTGTGCCAATTTAAAGTTCCATTTTCAACTCAAAATTGCAAGAAAACCGTAAATATTTTATCGAGCATGTAAGCGTATAAAAGTTTGCAAATTTCCCAAAGATCAATATAAAACAAATTTCGTTCAAATCGTACGGTTACTTTAGAAGTTATAAGACTTTTAAGATTTGAACTTTGGTGACCTCTAGCGGGGGCATTGGTGAACTTATCGACAAACAAAAAGTAGTTACAGAAGATCTTTGTCTGCTCTTTCTTATGGTATCACTCTTTTTGTTCTGTGTTAAAAGACCTTTGAATAAAGTGTCTGGAGATGATGAGGGGTAAGAATAATAAGAATAATAAGAATAATAATAAGAATAAAGAATAGACATTGCAATAACAGAAAGGATTCCGACGGAATAGTCGGATTCCTTAATAAAGAAAAGACATTGCAATAACAGAAAGGATTCCGACGGAATAGTCGGAATCCTTAATAATAAGAATAAAGAAAAGACAATACAATAACAGAAAGGATTCCGACGGAAGTCGGAATCCTTAATAAGGTTTAGGCCTCCTTTTCGGTCCTACTTGCTAAGATACTATGTTTGAGTGGTGCTGATTGGCATGGCATCGAATTTAAAGCGCCACCGCATTTCATGCTTGCATCTGGAGATTTTGCATTAGATAAAGTTATCCTTCCTGTTTCTTTGAAGATGTGCTCTTGTCTCCGTCTCTTTGTCCCATTTTTCTTTTCTCGTGAGAGAGTTCTGGGGTTTTTTTTTGGGGGGGGGGTGTTTGTTTTTGTTTTTTGTTGTTGTTGATTCATTTGGGTTTTTTTTTATAGTTAATTCTTTAATTTTATTTCGGGTTTTGTGTTTGACTTTCATTCACTGATTCATGAATTGCGTTGCTTCATTGTATGTAAGAATATTTCATCCAATGTGTGTTTCTATATTTTCTAGTTGATAGTCCTCAGTCCACAGTGTTCACGATACCCTACTTCGATTTCAAACTTTGGCAAGTGACATGCAAATGTCATATCTTTTTGCATACCTAGATTCACAGTTATATCACGTCAACAGCTAGATAACATCCTATTAAAGTTGTAGAACCTGTTATCGACTAAAGTTAGATCAAATTCAATATGTAAAATACAAACTTCATTTCTCTAACATTGCCAAAATAATTAACTTTCCGCTAATTACTAAAATATAGTGCTCGAACCCTCCAGGATATCAGAATATAAAGATATTTCGTGTAAATATTCCTGGCTCACAATATTTACAACGAAAATAGAAAACCCCGAAGTTACGCATGCGTATAACGACATAGATTATTCTACAAAATTAGGTAAATAAGGGTTGATTTTCAAAAATTATTCAGTAAGTAGTAAACAGACACTAAAACCTTTCAAGATCGATGACTAAAAAGGTGAATTAAGCTTCGTGCGATCTGCTAGCTTTTTACGACATTATATACGCGAGTACATTTATAAACATTGTGTTTGTAAACATTGTTAATTGATGGCTAAAATAGACGAATAAAAGATGATATGTTTATATACCCGGAACAAGTGAACATTTTGTATGTTTCTCTACCAAATAAGACCAGAATAATAAAAATAAATATTTTACTAGGATATATAGGGTATACAACTTTAATTGATTCCACGCCGTCAGAATATTTTTATGCAAACTGTTTTAGTATAGTTGGGTCTTAAGCCTGAAAATTTTGCAAACTGCCCTATCAAAGTTAAAGCATTTTGTAAAGAATGCTCAGATCCGTCCAACAAAAGAGCAGTATCATCGGCGTATTGTAGAATTTTGTATTCATAGTTACAAATATTAATTCCTTTGATTCCTTTAATATTTCTCTTCTTCCTTGCTTTACTATAATTAAGAAATGACTGTCTTACTTTTGGTGTTCATGGGTGTATAATTCTGGTTGGACACGTGCAAATTTTCCGAGAATCGCGAAGCGAAGCGTATTCTTGCCTTTACAATGCTATACATAGATTTAATCATACGTATGAATCTAGTAGATACACCTTGTTGCAATAATTTTACCCACAATTGATTTCTTGGAACTCGATCAAACGCCTTTTGAAAATCTACAAATGCTGTGTATAATTTTTCACCAGACGTTGTTACTTTATTAATTATAGAATTCAATAAAAATACACAGTCAATAGTTGAAGTTTTTGGGCGGAAACCAAACTGGTTATCGACTATTTTTTCCTGATTTTGTGACCAAAAATTCAATCTTTCATTCAAAACAATAGAAAAAATTTTACTAAAAATACTTATCAAAGTAATACCTCTAAAATCATTAACATCTTTGGGATTGGCTTTCTTAGGAACTGGGACAATAACACACTCTGCCCATACAGATGGGTACACACCACTAGAATATATATGATTAAACAGTTTCGTTAGAACAGGAGATAAAACATCATTACATTCCAAAAATATTTCTGCACATATTTTATCTAAACCAACACTTTTATTCCGTTTTAACTTAGATATCGCTGATTTTACTTCATCTACAGAGAAACAATCATCTAAAAAATCATCGTTTAAATCATCTACATTATTTGACATGTGCGAAGACTGATTTCCTTCGTCACCCTGAAGTAACTTTTCAAAATGACTAAAAAACTCATTAACAGAAAAAGGATCATTTTTCGAGTTAATCCCCTTTGAATTCACCCGTTTAAGATTCCTCCAAAACTTTCTAGGGTTTCTTTTCAATGAATCAGCAAGTTGTTTTCCCTCTTTGAGCTGGTGTGATAATCTTGCTCTACGTTTCACTTGATTATAAATCTTTCGATTTCTCAAAAAAGTAGTTCTATTTTCAATATTTGGTTCTCTCATAAATCTATTTCGAAATGAATTAAAATTCCTTTTACTCTGTTTACATTTCTCATCAAACCAATCATCTCCCGTAAACTTTTCCTTATTTGCATAAGGGAGTGTTCGAATACTCTTACCAAATACACTATACGCTTGATTGTAAAGTATATCACTCATACCTTGTACAACACTATCAATACATTCTTGATTCGGTTCACTGATTTCATTTACCATTTCATCAAATACAACAACAGACTCACTGATTAGATGTCTAAATTGTGTCAATCTAATATCATCACTGCTATCCCATACAATTTTATGTATTACCTGAGGAGTTTCATACAGATAGGTATCCTCATATGACATATTTAGACAAAATTTGATTGGAGCATGCATTGAAAATTCATTAAATGACAAAATGGAAAACGATTGTACAGAGTCAAACATACTATCAT
The DNA here is from genome assembly GCA_028142955.1 of Pinctada fucata. Classification (NCBI taxonomy): domain Eukaryota; kingdom Metazoa; phylum Mollusca; class Bivalvia; order Pterioida; family Pteriidae; genus Pinctada; species Pinctada fucata. The sequence continues at coordinate 49,474,467 of AP027109.1, forward strand.
CGCAGAGAAAATAATCTATTACACTTTGACCTTGTGAGTTACAAAAAGTAAAATCACCTATATTACTATCATCACCAATTCTACCATTGACTATTCTTAAACCTGTCCTTCCACAAATAGACAATAATCGTCTACCACTACTATTGACCTTTGTATCTTTCGACACTCTTCTAATCATTTGATCACCAGCATCAATTTCATTATATGTATCATCTTCAAAATGAAAAACATAATTCTCAACATTATCATTTATTATACAATCTGGTAAATTCCCAGTTCTACAATTAAAGTCCCCACAAATAATGACTTTACCTTTAGCCTGAAACTCAAAAATATCTGTTTCTAATATTTCAAAAATATCTTCTTCGTCAAATTTCAAACCACTAGGGTTATTAGGTAAAATATACACAACACATAAAAACACATCAGTTACAGTTTTGAAGAACACTCTATCAAATTTCACCCAAAGAGTTTGCATTCCTTTAAATATACGTTTACTTATACATTCAATGCCTTCTGAAATATTTTCTTTATAGAAAAAATACAATCCGCCACTGCGGCGACCTTTTTTTCTTTCCCCTTTATTTCCTGGAATTGAAAATGACTTAAAATTACTAATAACAAGATTATCTTTTTCGCCATGCCATGTTTCAGCTAAACAAACACATTCATATTGGCAAACACAGTTAAGAAAGTCGTTGTCTGAAATTTTCTTCTTTAAACCTTCTACATTCCAAAAAAGTAGAGAAGTTCGAACACCCTCATGGCACCCCTAGGTTGGTTTGTATTCACGGTTGTTGATAAATAAACGGTCACGGACTAACTTGACCTCTCGACCCTTTTCACGCTCTCTCTTCATAATAGGAATTAACGCCTTTCTACGTTCATAGATTTCCTTTGGAAATTGTTGGCTAATTCCGATGTCCGTTTTGGATAGTAAACTACTCTTCGACCTAATTTCTTCTTTAACCTCGTAACTGTGGAACTTCGCCACTATAGGGCGTGGTTTTGCTCTCTGCCCAATCATCTTTTTACCCGATCGATGCGCTCGATCAATTTTGACTCTTTCCTTCACTCTCTCCATTTTCAGCTCATTCTGACATAAATTGAGGATAATTTCTGTGCAGTTTTCATCTGGGTTCTCCGGGACACCCCAGAACATCAAATTTTCACGCATTCCTCTAGCCTGTACATCCAACAAATCTTCCTTCGTTTTGGCACTTTCAATATTCATGGACTTAACTTCTGAACGAATTGCTTCTACAGCTTCATGTATTGTTTGATTTGTCGCTTCATTTGTTTCAACTTTCTTTGCCCATTCCTGTACCTCCTTATCAATATTATTCACTCTACTTTCTAAATTCTCCAATGACTTTTCTATTGTGTCCAATTTATTTAGTTTTGACTCAATCCTACCCATCCGGCTGCAAATATCTTGCAATGTTTTTTCAACCACAGTCATATTCTGTTGCGGATTTGGAGGGGGAGGAGGAGGAGGATTCAACATATGCGTATGTGATGGTAACATAGATACCGGGGCTGAAGTGTTCATTGGTGTGCTACAGAACTGGGGCGGATTCAAACCATATGGACTCGTGTTGAAGGGAGTGTTCGCATGGAACGTTTGATTATTCAAAGTTGACATAGCGTCTGCAAAAACTTGAGCTGGCAATACAGTGGATTGGATCGATAGTTCATTACCACTAGCACCACTAGATCCTCTAGATACTTCTTCAATGCCCCTCTTTTTCTTTTTATTTTTATTTTTCATTAGTAGGAGGTGATAGTCTTACCAAGATGGCGGAGGCGCGAAAATAGTCCGTGCATTAGATATTTCACTTCCACTCTCTGCTTTACACATACGGTAATATGAGAATCAAACAGTTCTATACAGAATATCACCAGTCTATACACAAGCAGTTCACAAAAATTTGAGACTATAATCTTCCATAAATTGTACATAAACGTAAAAACTCTCTCACTAAAAAATCACCATGGTCAGCATTTGTCACGTGATATCTTGACTCTTGTTTTAGCGTCAAATGTATTCGAACGTTGTTAAACTCTCCCTACATGCAAAACTTGAACGTGAGCAACCCAAGTTATTGGAATATAATTCTAGTTGCCTAATGGGCGTTTAACATGGGGAATCTACTAGTAATGTAAATATTAGCCATTATCTCTACACATAATAAGAAAATATAAGAAGACATTGGATCCCCCTGTCTGCAGCCACGCCCAATTTTTGAAAAAAAAGTGGAAAAGAAAGGCATAATTTCAAGTTCTTACAAAAATTATATATCCATTTTATTATATTTTCCCCAAAATTAAAAAAATCAAGAACTTTCTTTATATAGGACCATAAAACGGAATAGAAAGTTTTCTCAAAATCTATCATAAGCTAGTCTCCTGAATAGAGGGATGAAATTTACAGGGAATCTATATAATCATCTTACTAATTGATGGTTAAAATGTGGTTATGGTTAAATTCTTAGTTTACGATATATAGGTTCCTTATCTTACTTACTATTCTCATAAAATACTGTACACCGCTATATCTTCAGTTCTCTAGAAAGCATCCAAATCCCCTGAATAGGGGATGACATTGAAAGGATATCTAGATAATTATCATACTAATTGATGGTTCAAATATGGTTTAATTAAATTCTTCTTTTACGAGATATAGGTTTGATATCACACCCAATATTCACATAAAATACTGTACATCTCTACATTTTCAGCTCTCCAGAAAACATCCAAGTCCCCTGAATAGAGGAATGCAAATGAGTTAAAGAGAATCCTGACGATAATCTCGACAGCACTCACAATAGAGCGCAAAATTAAACATCGATGGACCCCTAGCAAGCGAGAGGTGGGACCAGGTGCCCGGGAGGAGAAGCATCCCCTGTTGGCTAGCCGCACCCGCCGTCGATGTTTATGAAGCATAGAAATGAAAATATAAAAACTCCATGCACTGTCTGACGTTATGTCTATATAGAAAGTGCTATGGCGACAATGTCAGGGAAGTATATTCAAAACACTTACTGTCAAACCCCTCGCGGGGAACTTTTTTACGAGCTCCACACGGCAAAGGGCATAAGTGTGACATAAATGAGTTAAAGAAGATCCTGACGATAATCTCAACAGCACTCACAATAGAGTACCAAATTGAGCATCGACGGACCCCTAGCAAGCTAGAGGTGGGACCAGGTGCCCGGGAGGAGTAAGCATCCCTGTTGGCTAGCCGCACCCGCCGTCGATGTTCACGCACGAAAATGAAAAGAATATATAAAAAAATGCACTGTCTAAGGCCACGTCTATATAGAAAGTGCTATGGCGACAATGTCAGGGAGAAATATTCAAAACACTTCTACCATTCACATAAGTCCCATTTGGAATTTGAAATCAGATACTCAATGTACACATCTAAATTCATTATGATTACATTATGTATCATACTATTTCGTGACCGTCATTCCTTGAAACTCTTATTGAAAAATCTAGAAAAAAATAATATTAACTTGATACATTGATTATATTATGAACAAAAGTACGGGATCTGTTCATCTCATTTTGGATGTCTACACCAATGGATACCATGAGAAATGAATAACTTCAATCTACCATTCACATAAATCCCATTTGGAATTTGAAATCAGATACTCAATGTACACATCTAAATTCATTATGATTACATTATGTATCATACTATTTCGTGACCGTCATTCTTTGAAACTGTTATTGAAAAATCTAGAAAAAATAATATTAACTTGATACATTGATTATATTATGAACAAAAATACGGAGACTGAGCACGTCATTTTGGATGTATACACCATTTGATACCATGAATAATGGCGCCACTATGACTGTATCTGTTCTCACAACAGCCTGCCTGGTGACACTGCTGACTTGTGATTCCCGGCCATCCACAGTGCTCGGGTGTGTCCTGTGGTCTGTTACAAGGAATGGACCGAAAACATAAGTTCTTCTCTGGATTAAAACAACATCCTAAAAGTCGGCACTCCGACTCAGTGATACTTGAATTACCACAGTTGAAGCTATCTTCGTCCCTTGTTCTACAAATATCTTCAAAAAGAAAAATAGGTATATGAAGGTTAAAGTAGGTGAAAGGTAAAGGTGGGGGTTACTGTCTCGTATCGCCAAGGCCTAACTCAACTGCGTCATTTTCCTTCTTTGTGAGACATGCACATTCCAATTAAGCAGAATGCCTAATATTATATGGTCATTATCCATATTTGTCATTCACATTATATCGTCATTATCCATATTTGTCATTCACATTAGGGAGCAACAATTTGATTTTGATGGTGGGAGGAAGACTTTGCAAAAAAAATTCTGGATCGAGATTTTAGGGGAAACAATTATCCGGCCCGAAGGGCCGACGAAAAAAAATTTCCGGATCATAATATTGGTGTCCCTCCCCCCTCTTCTGACCTTTCCACATGCCCGGTAAACACCTTTTTGTGTTATAAACTAAGTATAAATAAAATGAAACAAACTTTATTCAAAGTGACAAAATTCAAAAGTCATTAGCACCAAAGAGCCTGTCTGGCAGTGCATGAGTATCATTTAAGTGTAATTATTATAGGTTTCATATGCTATTCCAAAAATTAAAAAGAAGTGATCTTCTAGCAAGAGATGCCTTGATATACTCTGCCTTGGCACCTGATCTCGCTCCGTGTTTGATATTAAATATGGCCAAAAATCCCGCCAAATGATTAAAGAGAAATTTTCAATAACTAAAAAAAAATTTTTTTTTAAATAATAATCCTGCCCGAAGGGCCGGCAAAAAAATGTCCGGCTCTTAACGTATCCAATGTACAAATGAAGATCTCGCGAACGTCTCGTCCATTTAAACAGTGTTAGATTTATCTCGGTAATCTTCGGCAGTGTCTCGATAGTTTCCGTGGCTTGAGTGACGGTCGGCATGTTGACCTTTGGTGATAGAAACCATTATTTATGTTGTATTAGGTATATTTAAGTAAAAATATGCCATGATTCTAGCTATATAATACACTTGATATTTATTTGTACAACGGATACCTTAAAGTGGCTAAAAAAAAATTCCGGCTGGCAAAAGTCTTCCTCCCCCTTCCTCAAAGACAAATTGCCTAAGGTAACACTGGTGTTTCATAATCGCCGACGATGAGAATTCACTCTATAACCATGATGACTTCACCACACTTTCACCACCTACACACTAACCAATTTAATTTAAGGGTTTTTTCGCGAGTAAAAGACAGTCCATTGGTTGAAGATTTTACATTTCCCTTTAAGTTGGTAATGTATATACGTTACATAGTTGTGGTTTATCTGATATAGTATACATGGGGTTAGTAAATTTCATATGGGACTTCGCTCTCGTCCCATATGAAATTTACTAACCACATATATCCTTTATCAGGTAATCTACACACTATGTAACTTATAATTTACCCATTGAAAGCCCCAAAATGGGCCGTAAATGTGACGTTAAAATTAACACACTTTAGTTAATGAAAAACTGTTTCAAATCTTCTGTAGAGGCAGAATATTAACAAGTTCTGTATTTATCATTTAGATATGATGTGGACAATCGGATATGTACACAAAATTTTCTCAAATTTCTAAAACCTGGGTCCTGTAGCATCATATCCCAGCCATTTTGCTACGTCTTTCGGTATATTTAAGACATAATTTTGACAGATTTTGGTCATATTACATTGTTTAGATTGATGATCACTGACGAGGGTTTATTACCCGAAACGTGCATGTCTGGTCCATGCTGTAAATTCATCTGTTTAAGAACAGATGAATTTACAGCAATGATGCTAATGCATTTGAAGACGTTAAGACATGTATAAAATTATAAATGATTAATAAGACTTTTAAAAGAAATCGTCGAAATGAGATAAATTTCTGTCTATTTTCTGAACATCTTTGAGTTGTTAATTTTCAATAATAAAGTCCGTTAATTTGAAACCCTATCATTTATTTTTTCGTATAACTTGATATCATGTTCTTCACATGTCAAGTGAAACACCGATAAGTTCCTATTGAAATTTGACTGTCAGTTTTTAAGTTATAGTGATTTTGTCACCCCTCCCCCTTATTTTTACGGTACCTATAATGCTGACGTTCTTGCGAAAAACGCGCCAATGTCGCCGTTTCTATTATGACGTCATTATTGATTTAGAGCTTTCCGATGGGTTTCTTTTGGATACTGTTCTGGACCCCCTTAACGTAGCTCGCGGGGAAGCTTTCATCACAATCAAAAGTGTACGCAGGTTTCACCCTCGAATTTTTTTATGTGCACATCTACGCTATGACGTCATAAACCTTACTTGATCGTAACGTCACGTTACGTTGCGCGACATATATCGTTAGGGCGCAAATAATGGCTTTTTTTTTAAATACTTATATTTTCTAGTAAGCGAAGCGAGCCGAAATTTTTACACATAAACTTTACATTGTGTCTAAATTCAGTCAATGTATTTAGACACGCTTGCAATGAGAACCGGAAACTTTGAGGGATGTTTGGTTATATTTTAACTATTTCTAGGGAATGATATATGAATGCAATTTTTTCTTCAAATATTACGTTGGAAATTAATGTTCTTTCATCCATCCTCCTCCATCCTTATCTAATTTCTTTATTGTACCATATAGACGGACGGAGAAGGCTTTACTTTTTTTATTGTTTTTATTCACCACAACTTGTATGCTGACATAAAAGATGCACATATCTTCTATAGATAATGATAACATAATATTGCATATACATGTAAGACATTGCATGAAATATACAAGGTTAAACGGTATTGTATATAATTTGGTTTCATCTCAGGATTATACCAGAGTATAATTATCCTTAATATTTCTATCGTGATAAAAAATTATTGAAATTCAAAAGCTGTCGTGATTAGTTTTCAACTCGGAGAAATGGAAATTTCATTTTAATAATATATATCACGACAATCGAGGCGGCTGAACGTAATGATAGAAAACGAGCATGAAATGAAAATCACAATGTATATCTTACATGGACCGCCCCTCCCCAACCCTTATCCGATATTATAAAGTATATGTACATATAAACAAGAGGGAATTTTTTGTAAACCACGCCAAAAGATATCGGATTAAATAGTAATGAGCATGTCCGCCCGTCTGTTCCGTATGATGTTTTCAAATATTTGAAGAAAAAAATGTCATGTACGGATAATTTTATTTTTAAATTAAGATATAAGGTCTAGTTCGAATACAGCCCATGTAATTGTTGATTAATTATCTTTAAAAAAAAAAGGTTTCTGGATGTTTTAAAGAAGACCGTTACAGAGAATCAAATATTCCGCATACTCCTTGACGTCATGTTGACATATGCGATCTGAACACGCTGTGACTTTGACGTTGCGAGTAAAATTGACGCCGAAGCCACGCAAAACAAATTTTCAATCTTAAATTGCAAAAAATCTGCCGAGAAGACCTATCCATGTTTTTTTTAATATTCGAATTCAGCTCATTCTCTACTTTTACGTGTAAGAAGGGCTTTAAGGACCTCCACAACTTAATGGAGAAAATGATAATGAAGCAAGCCGTGTTTTGCCTTTTGAATGAGTGCGGATTTTTGAATAATAAGTTGCAAAATGGCGATAAAAATTGCAAATTTCCCCTTAGAGACACAATAATCCGTAGAAATACAATACTCAACATGGCAACAATATTTTTGATCTCCCTTTTCACCCTCCTCGGTCAATTTTCTAGATTAAAATTATTTTAGTTCAGAAAATGCATATATTCGGATTAGAACGTCAATGCCGTCTTTGAGGCTTAAAATCTCGAAAAACTTCGTGAAATAGTTACATGAAAATTATATCAAAGATTGACCAAATCTTATATTTCATGTAGACAAATTTTCAGGCCATGTCTTCTCGCAAAATTTTCCGTGCCGTAACGCCGCGATGTACCTTAAATTAAGGGGTTTCTAGCGTGTTGATTTTGCTCCTCATATGTTTTTACGTTAAAATTTTGTATAATGTAACAATAAACATCGAACACTGTTTGTATCATAAAAACTTGTAAGCAGATAAGTCATCCTTAAAATACCACAACCTCAATGGATCGAAATCTGGGTCGAGTTAGAATGGTCCTTTATAGTCTAATGAAAACTTGGTTACAGAAAGAAAGCTAGGTTTTGAAAAAAGGTGCAATAATTGAAGTCCTCTTGTCTACCCTTTCCTTTATCAGTCCACACATAAAACAACAATGAAAGTATCTTACCGTTAATGAGATGGCACCTGTCAATGGTAGAGTCAAAATGATAAGTATAACATTGTTTGTAACGTGTACACATGGCGGCACATTCTACATGACTAATGTTGTCTACTACCATTAGCTCTGTAACCCGGCTGTCGTCAGTGCATGTGTCGGTACGGTTCATGAAAGAAAAAGTCACATATTCAGATGACGACTCTAACTCCGTCTTAAGATATGTTACTGCTGTAGGTTCCAACTGCATTGAAAAGCTTAAATATGCATAACTGTAGAATAAAAAGGCACGAATACGCATCTTAACTTTCCAGGATAACATGGAAAGGCTGCAAAGATTAGACCCCCTTATGTAACATTTGCTTAAAAGATAATTAATTTACAATTATCGATTTATCTTTTTGTTCTTAAACACAATGGAAATGATTTGGCGTCCGATTCAAACATCTATGTGATTATAGTGTTGACATTACAAATGAAATATTTGTTATTGAATACCCAGCTTAACTCAATGCAACAATTTTTTTCTAAAAGGGAACATATAAATGCAAGCAAATACTGTCTGGTCGATCCTTCATTCCATACAACTGAATTATTCATCATAATATTATCCTGACGTTAACAGAATATCAGAATATAAATGAGCCTCATGCGACTTCTACAATTACCTCCATAGCGATACCTGTACAATCCTGCGCATTCTCAAGGGGTATATAAGCATAGCTGCCTTTTTAGGAGATAATTAATATAGAAGAAGGGAGGGGATCTCCAACAGACCCTGTTGCAGCACCAACAGCAAGACACCAAAACACCCGTTGCGAAAACACAAAGGCGACCACACGAAGAGACGAAAAAGAGGCATATGAACATCAAACACAGAAGACTTCACATAAACCAACGAGACCAATGGGCAACCGGTGCCGACTTTAAACGGCCATTTGCCACACATGTAGCAAATTGTGTGGTTATCCTGGATTACGTGCGCACAACCTTTTCACTTCTCCGATTACTTAGAGGTTTCGAAGAAAGTACAACTGTGGTGTAAAACAACCTCAACACTGTTAGATGACCATACATAAACAAGACAGCAAAATGCAAGCGCCCAAGCAACACAGATGTAAATATATATAAAAAGAGGGCGTACGTAATAAAGTCCGTTCTCTGCCGGCTGTAGAGAGCTTGTGTATGACAAATATGGATAATGACCATATCCCTGTTTACAGCACAAAATCGATAATTTAGAAAATCAGAAACCGAAGGCATACAAAATCAGGACAAAACAGGAACCAAAGCAAACAAACAAAAACCTCCACCATATGAAAAGAAGCGAACTCCCGATATGGGAGTGAGACCAGGTGCCCAGGAAGAGTAAGCATCTCCTGTTTGCATGCAACACCCGCCGCTTCAATTCGGTAGAACTGTCAATTCCGGTTACTTCCATTTCGGAAGACATAGAGTACAATCTTTGGTTGGATGGTTCAAATGCTCTATGACAGAATATCATCCACCATTCTGGAGAGTGGGACATCATAGTGTATGACGAGTTCCCCATATCGACCGTAGAACTTCCTCAGTGTCGATGTTAGTCGGTCACAAACATATCCCTGACTGAGAAGCTTATCTGAAAGACGCCTAGCTATCAGAACAAAATCCGTATATTTGGTACTTGCTCTGGCATAGCGTATCAACTGAGATATGATCACGCCATAAGCAGGCGATGAAGGGATGTTGCTACTCAGAAAAGGAAAGTTTGTAATGCTGAAATTGAAGTCGTCACGTTTGTCATAGAGTGAGGTGTTCATGTGACCATCGGTGTCGTAGGACAACATTATGTCCAAATAGGATGCTGAATTATTTGTCTCTGTAGTTTCTTTGACTGCAAGCTCCGAAGGAAAGATACTGCTCAGGTAATCCGCGAATTTTGGATTATTGATGGACAACACATCGTCTATGTATCTGTAAGTGAAGTTGAAGTCAGAAGCTAAGTATCTTTTCCCCTCAGAGACCAAAGATTGAATGAATTCAGCTTCGTACGAGTAAAGGAGTGGGGAACAATTGGTCCCCATTGGAATTCCGACTATTTGCTGGAAGACCTTTCCTCCAAACACCACAAAAATGTTGTCGATCAGAAAGTTTAACATCTGAATAATATCTGTTTCACTGTTCTTATTTTCAGAATCGGACTTTTGTTTTACAAAGTAGGTTTTGTCATAGTTAACAACAATAAATTTGTAATTTTTGCGATTCTTTCTTTCAATTTAGAATGTGGAATTGTATTGTAAAGTGTCGAAAAATCAAAGGCTTTGATCGAATGGACTCTACTTAAATGAGTGGATTTCAGATGTTCTAAAAGTTCCTTCGAATTAATTCTTTAAAATCCACATCTGGTTGATACCACTGCGAGAATATACTGTCGAACAATATTTTTGAAGCCCAGATTTGATTTCAGATAAAACTTTGGTGAGTAAGATCGATACAGATTTGGTAGAACATTTTGAGGAACCAGCGATGAAACGTTGTTTGTACGGATTCTTATGCATTTTAGGTATGCAGTGTAAGTATGGTAAATCTAAATCTAAATTGTTAGTGTCGAAGCCAAAGGAAGCAAGAGCTGATTTGTGGTTATCTATTATTCCAGAGGCAGAAAGGTTTGTTGGGGTGTAAGTGGAATTTCCAGGTTTCGAATTTAAACCCAACTCTTTAACTAGACTGTCGAAATAGTACTTTTTGCAAATAAATGTGTAATTATTTGAGGCTTTGTCCGCTGGTGTGATGACTTAATGATCTTGGAGGTAGGTAAGCTCTGTGATAACATCAGGGTCTTGAATATGGTGTTCACAGTTGATTTTAATCGGTTAATTCTAGATAAAAGTAACCCTCTGATGGATTTTATCCATTCGGAAAGGGTGTCGAGCTGTACATCCTCTTTCTTTGCCCAACGTCTTGCATATTCCTCACAAGAGTCCATGATAATTTTGTCATTTTGGTTCCATGTAAAGGACATACTTTCTCTGTATTTGGGACCCTTTTTAACAATTCTCTCAACTTGTCGTTCTTGACTATACTAAGGTCACCAGTAATAACGTGTCCACAAGGAGAGTAGTTGAAATCCGATGAAGAACATTCGCAAGGAAGTGGATGTAGTGAGGGATTACTTAAATCAATACACTGCAGGAATCGTTTGTAATTGTAAATTTTAGATGCAACTGTTGGTATGTAGCTATAGGAAATACAAGGAGTTTCTTTTCTTTTGAAATATGGCGGGATTTTTTCTGTGACAGTTTTGTTATTCAAAATTTGACCAAGATTCAATTTATCAATACCTTTGTTTGCAAATCTTTCTTTAATGAAAGGACGGTTTGTATGTTATCACCCGAGGAGTCCTACTAACATTCAGAGAGGACAGATGATCGGGGCCCTGTTTTCTCTATAGAGGTTTGGACAGGGACCGTCATGGAGTCCCGTCGTCACAGCCAGTCAGAGTACAAGTCTTAGGGTCCGCTCACCAGTTTCTCTTACCCGGTCACGCGGCACAGAAATATTGCGCAATCATACATAATTTGACGCCATCTCATTTTATTTCTTTATATTTCACATTATTATACTATATATCAATCTGTTCGTTATATCTACAGCTTTTATATGATACTAGTCTCAAGGTCATGTTAAGATTGCTATACATAATAAATATCATACATGTTTGCTGAAAAAGGTTCAGAAAATTTGCCTAAAATTCTTGGTTTTTGCCATTTTTCTGTGTATTGTTTCTGGTCTCCTGGAAAAATATTAGAAATAATGCTTATATTTCCTTAAAGCTATTATCTTATACTCCATTCTAGCCAAATTAAAAAAATTTCCAACACATGTAACTCAAAAAATGTGTAAAAACCCAAAACCTTCATATTTTCCCTTATGAATGAGTTAAAGAAGATCCTGATGATAATCTCAACAGCACTCACAATAGAGCACCAAATTGAGCATCGACGGACCCCTAGCAAGCTAGAGGTGGGACCAGGTGCCCGGGAGAAGTAAGCATCCCCTGTTGGCTAGCCGCACCCGCCGTCGATGTTCATGCAAGAAAATAAAAATCATATATAAAATACATGCATAACACTGTCCGAGGTTATATCTGTATGGAAAGTGCTATGGCGACCATGTCAGGGTAAAAATTCAAAACACTTACTGTCAAACCCCTCGCGGGGAATTTTTTACGAGCTCCACACGGCAAAGGGCATAAGTGTGACACAAATGAGTTAAAGAAGATCCTGATGGTAATCTCAACAGCACTCACAATAGAGCACCAAATTGAGCATCGACGGACCCCTAGCAAGCTAGAGGTGAGACCAGGTGCCCGGGAGGAGTAAGCATCCCCTGTTGGCTAGCCGCACCCGCCGTCGATGTTCATGCAAGAAAATAAAAATCATATATGAAATACATGCATAACACTGTCCGAGGTTATATCTATATAGAAAGTGCTATGGCGACCATGTCAGGGTAAAAATTCAAAACACTTACTGTCAAACCCCTCACAGGGAACTTTTTACGAGCTCCACACGGCAAAGGGAATAAGTGTGACACAAATGAGTTAAAGAAGATCCTGATGATAATCTCAACAGCACTCACAATAGAGCACCATATTGAGCATCGACGGACCCCTAGCAAGCTAGAGATGGGACCAGGTGCCCGGGAGGAGTAAGCATCCCCTGTTGGCTAGCCGCACCCGCTGTCGATGTTCATGCACGAAAATAAAAATCATATATAAAATACATGCACAAGTCTTGTCAAACAGGGAAAATCCGGTACATCTTTTAAAATATCTATATTTAGACTAAATAAGTCATGTGACCTAAGAACTTTATTGATCTCACACAAGGCAGGCATACTCTACAATATGCATCTTACCATTATAGACTATCTTCGTAATGGTCTTCTCAACCAACCTTTCAAAACCACTCAATTTTCCCTATTTCAGCTTTTCCACCCTGGACATTTTGGGTTTACTCTAAAAACCGATGAGCGGACCCTTAAGAATGCGCTGGTACAAGACTGTCAAGTACTAATGTTAAACGTCTTCAAATTCAATAGCATCATTTAAACCTGATTAATTTACAGCATGGACCAAACATGCACGTTTCGGGTACTAAACCCTCGTCAGTGATCCTCAGTCTAAACAATGTAATATGGTCAAAAAGTATGAAAATTATTATGTCCAAAAATATACCAAAAGACGTAGCAGAATGGGTGGGATATGATGCTACAGGATCCACGTTTTAGAAATTTCAAGAAATTTTGTAACAGAAAATTTCAAATGTGTTGAAGAGACAGACGATCAACCGAAGTTGATCGAACTTGGCTACATGTGCCCTCGGGGACTCTTGGTCCACCAGCGGTGACACTCACCAAGTAGTTCAAATGTTAAACGTCTTCAAAACCAAGCCTGGTGTCCGTCTGGTGACATTTGGATCTTATCCACGGTCTAAAAGGCTTTTGATGATTCTGACGCATTTTTATGGTTATGCTGTCTACCTTTGATCCTTCTGATTTTGTTTATCATATCACCATAAAAGACAGGTTGTGTAATACCCAAAGTAATGTACTCTGTTGTTTGTATAGATCCTAATTTTAAAAGAAGTTGACTGTAATTTTTGTAAAATTTCCAGAAAGTCTTAACTAGCTTCTTAAAGGGGAAAACTTTGCCTAAAAGTTTCTTGGTAATTTGTAATTTTCTACTATGAAAATCCAAAATATTAGTACATGCTCTGGCGTACCGGATGAGCTGTTATATGTAAATGCCGTATGACGGTAGTCATGGAAGTCATGGATGCCAGTCGGATAATAAATAGCCAGTCGGTAAATCTACTCCAGTTGTTTGATCAAACAAGAAGACGTCGAAGTCATGGTGTACGAAATACAATAAACCAGATATTCATGATATATCTTTCGACGGATTTTTGCCATTTGTCAACCACCTGTTAGGTCTTCATCATATTCGCACGAAGAAGTACTCTCTTCCTTTAAAGAAATTGCATGACTTGTTTGAATCACCAATGATCTTACATTTTACCGACACCGGTTCATCAGAATATCGCCTTCAAAATATTATTATGGACATCTCGTCAAATAAACTATTTAAGGCAGTCAAATCTGATATACCTATTAGCAGCGAAAATCGTCTCTTCCTTAAAATCAAATTTGCAAATATACGGATCGATGCTCTACGTTTAAGCAACATTCTAAATAAGAGTTCTGTCAAGGATAAAATCCCTCTTATTTCAATTCCAGGAGTCGCCTTGTATTTCCTACACATATACACAATCCGTTGCCTCCAAAATATTTTTTTAAAATTATAAACAAAATTGGAAATGTCTAGATGTACACCACCTTTCACAAAACCCCATACAACTCTGCTTATGTGGTTACTGTCTGGTTACCTTAATATTGTTGGTATCAATAACTTCTCAGTACAGGGAACCCCGTTCTTTCACATGGTGGGAAAACTTTGAAATAATTATGGATGCATGTGAGGAGTACGCCAGACGGTGGGCAAAAAAAAAAGGAAGATGTGGAGCTAGACACACTCTCCGAATAGATAAAATCCATCGGATATTTACTTAAAAGAAGAATAGGGCGTCTTCGACACTCTGTTGTTGCTAAAGAACTTCTGACCTCCATGAAAAATATATCAATGTTCCTGCTGACAAAGCGGCAAACTTTGCGACCCCTCGGTGATAACATACATGAGCTCGCGGCGGCAGAGCACGGATTGTATTACGTACGCCCTCTTTATATATCCATGTACATATTCATCTGTGTTACTTGGGCCCTTCGTTTTAAGGTCTTGTTTCAGTATGGTCATCTGACAGTGAGAAGGTTGTTTTACACCACAACTGTACGTTCTTCGAGACCTCTGGGTAATCGGAAAAGTGTGAGGGTTGTGCGCACGTAATCCAGGATAACCACACCTTCAGCTATTTTCGTTGCAGATGGCCGTCCTAAGTCGGCACAGGTTGCCCATTGGTCTCGTTGGTTTATGTGTAGTCCTTTGTGTTTGATGTTTCTGTGTTTTGCGTTGACGTTCCTTGTCCCTTTAGCGTCTCTTTCTGTGCTTGTCTGCACTGTTTTTGCATTGGGTGTTTTGGGGTTTTGCTTTGGATGCTGCAACCTGTTTGTTCTCGGAGATCCTCTCCTTTGTTTTACTTTCGTTTGCAAGTCATACTATTTCAAATGCCTGAGAGAGGAACTTGGGTTACATTCAGCACCTGGAAATCCAACATACACACTTACAAATTTATCTGTATCTGAAATACTTGGCAACCACAAATCTGTTCTCGAGTCCTTGGGTATTCATACTGATGACTCTGATCTTGAACTACCTTATATCTATACTGGATTCCAAAAAAAACCCCACAAAAATCCTTACATACAAGGTTCATCGCCGGTTCGTTCATGTGATCCACAAAACCTCAATCCATTTTGCTTACGGAAATATTAACTCGCATCAAGCAAGGTCTTCAAACATACTGCCAGACCTGATATTCCAGAAATGGAATCACTCAGATGTGGATCCTAAAGAATTCTAAGAAACTTTTGGAAATTTTAAAAGCCATCAATTTCAATTATATTACCAGCATACAGTCGTTCGACTTCTCCTCGCTATACACTACCATTCAACACCAAAAGCTCTTTTAAAATAAATAGGAACATGCGATACAAATACCTTGTCATAGGGCGGGAGGATACTTATTTCGTTAAGGAACACTCTGATTCAAACAAAAAGTATACCGAAGACGATATCACCCGGATGTTTGAGTTTTTGACAACATTTTTGTGGAGTTTGGAGGAATCGTATTCCACCAAATAGTCGGAAACACAATGGTTACATATTGCTCCCAACTGTTTGCAGACTTGTTTTTATATTCATAGGAGGCTGACGTCATCCAGTCCTTGCTCTTGATTGGGCGAAAGCACCTTGCATCTCAGTTCAATTTTACCTTCAGATACATAGATGACGTGTTGTCTACCAATACTCCGAACTTTAAGGATCATTTACATAAAAGCTATCCTCATGAACTAGAGATCAAGGAAACAACCGAGAGCGACAGATCCGCTTCGTGCTTGGATATATTTCTATAGTTCGACGCAAAAGGCCATTAGATCACCTCTTTGTATGACAAGCATGATGATTTCAGCTTCCACATAACTAGCTTACCTTTCATGAGTAGCAACATTCCGTCTTCTCCTGATTATGACGTTTTTGTTGCTTAGCTGATACGGAACGCTACGGCATGTTCCAAATATGAAGATTCCATCGATGTTATTCATTCCGAGGTTCGCAACCGTTCCATTGGAAATTCTAATGATTTTTGCCTTGCCTTCTCGACTTTGTGACTGAATAACTGATAAGTACTTCTTTGATGTTTATATAAAAGCTCAACTAATGTACCCTGTTTACTCCTGGGTAATGAGAGTGTAATAAAGTGTAGGTAATTAAAAATTGGTTTTAAATTTTCTTCAATAAGGTATAGAGTTGGAACATTTCCGGATTATTAAACTTAAAAAATAACTAAGCTGCTGTACAATATAGGCTAAATTAATAATACAAAAGTGTTCCAACTCTATACCTTCTTGAAGAAAAATTCAAACCAAATTACATGCACCAGACAGCACGTGTTTCGAATACTAAATTCTCATCAGTGATGCTTCTATCCAAGATGCTTCCATCCAAAGTGCTAATTTCATAAGCGGATCAAAGTCATTTCACTTGCGCCCTCTGGTTTTATTTTTAGAATCTAAATTTGTGCAAAATTAAAAAAAAATTAATGGTTAGGTTCTTTAAAATTATCTGCTTAATTGGTCTTATAGAATCCATGAATATTCTGAAACACCGTGATGGTATTGGATAAATCAAAGGACTGAAAGTCCTGCGAGTTGGCAAAGTCTAATATTGAATAAAGTCTTTGTTTGTGAAATACGAATGCTCCCGGCGGAGTATAAACACCATTTTTCTGTTAAGTATGTGAAAGGTCAAGGTCAGGGTCACTGGGCATAAAAATGTTGGTATCTATGGAAAAATTGTGTGACAAGGAATACATATGTGAAATATAAAAGCCATATAATTTACCATTCAAAGTTTTTTGGACAAACAGACGGACAGGCCAAAAACTATATACCCCCGAATCTTTGATTCCGGGTTGCATAAAAAGTTTGTTTTTTCTTAATCTCTAAGCGATATTAGTCCCCTACCAGCATAAATCTAAGTCATAACTTTTAAAGTGTTTCTTACATGTACAAGTACATGCTTATTTTTCTCACATTGTCTAAAAGCGCTTAAAATAAAATTTTATGTACCGGTATTCATTTTCATATGTTGATCAGCCAACGCAGCATTCATGAATGACATCACAAATGTCTGAATTGACATTACAGTTAAAAGGCACGTGAAAATGAAATCTTACCCCATAGGGTTTAGACTTATAGAATCTACATGTATCATCAGGTGTGAGCATCGACAAGGAAATGCACTCCGAATGTCCAGAATTTGCTTGTATAATGACAAGACTTGCCGAGTCATGGACAGAAGCTAATCCCAGACAAGAGGTATAGATTTAAGGAATCATTCTTATATTTTTTTGGTTGATCGAGGTATCAACACCAAAAATTTAGGGGAAACTGCATTGTGCGCAAAGCGCAAGATGCACAAGTTAATTCTGTTTTTCCTCAATTTTTGGTGTCGATACCTCGATCAACCAAAAACATATTACATTGATTACTTATCATTTCATTTTGTTGCTTTCCAATGTTTATTTGCGGCTTTGAAACCGTGTTGCTAACGACGTTGCTACGCACATACTTCCGTTTTGTGTTGATACAGGTATCAACAAAATTTCTCGGCCAAACGGAATCGTCGTTTC
The DNA here is from genome assembly GCA_028142955.1 of Pinctada fucata. Taxonomy (NCBI): domain Eukaryota; kingdom Metazoa; phylum Mollusca; class Bivalvia; order Pterioida; family Pteriidae; genus Pinctada; species Pinctada fucata. The sequence goes on from AP027109.1 coordinate 49,492,646, forward strand.
TTAATAATAAAAATAGAAATTAAATGATTTCCTTGTGACGCTATCAATGATCACACCTAAGTGATTGACGTTCGATAAGTTTTCTTTACTTTTCTGTCATCTTTTGATCAAGGTTGAAGCGACGCAGTGTGTTGATTATTTTTCTCCTTACGGGTATGTGCAAAAACGTCAAAAATAGTACTTTTCCTATGCCTTATCAAGACTAAACGTCATAGTCAACGTGGATGATCGATTTGCCATTTTGCTTTATACGAGTACAGTTCTGTAAATATGGGATAAAAGAATAATATAATCTTACACCACCACGAGGGAGGGATGGCGATTTCTCAACTCGAGTATAAATTTTGCAAGTCCATGACGAGGCTTGCCGAGTCATGGACAAGCAAATTTTTTACACGAGGGTTGAGAATTAGCCATCCCTCCCTCGTGGTGGTGTTTGATTGTTTTTCTCCCACGTTGGCACGTTATCGACTATCTAGAGTGACTGTTATAATCACCAGTTTGCCTTGCTTCCATAACGTCGCTTTGGTAGCGATGGCGTCAGAGGGTGAGATCGATTTAATTATCTCACCCCAGGGAAATTTGAGAGTTCTCAGTCTCAAGTGGGAGAATATTTTTCCCAGCGTTTCCATAAATATCCAAGTCCACGGTAATAACACGTGATGAAGTGAGTGTGTTGGAATACTACAAGTAGTACATGGACATATATACATTTATTGCAGTCATTAGGTGAAGATTTATTCAGCCTTGAAAAATTATATTCCTCGAGGACAATGCTCTTCTTATAACCCGAACTGTAATGTACATCGTTCATTCACCTAATCAAACACAACACGCCCCCCCCCCCCTCCTTCCCAAAAATCGAACTTCGATAAACAGATAACGACATACAGTAAATAGACGATCTAGTCTTTCGAATTGTGGTTTTTCATAATCCTTTATACAACAGATAAGAGAATATTCAAATATTCTATCAGTTATTGTCAAGAACTTACTACAAATCCAGTTCGCCATTCATCGTATGGCCTTCCGAGTGTCCTCTGATCTTAAGACGCAAGAACCATATATAGCGATTTATATTGACATCAACAGACTATTTTATATCTATCTTTTCATCAATGAAATATAAATCGACACGGTTATAATAATTATCATTAGGCCTAACCTCCAGTGCTACTTTGGACTACTTAAAAGTTGAATTCCTACGCGATACGAGAACTATACTCCGAATCTTCATTACAAATAGCTCTATATAGACCATTTTTTCACTCCAATAATTGCATTGGAATCATCGTTTACAACTTGCACTCAATGTGTCGTTTAAAATGTTTTTGTCCAAATAATAGTACATAATTGTACAACAACATTGTACAAGAGATACAACAACCCACTCCTTAAACAAATAGAGGACCAAAACCTAGGGACCAACATAGGAACAACAAATGTTGGGGCGCCAACAGTTGCCGATGACATATCAATGCTACCATCTAATCCACTTGACACTCAAATAATGCTACACACAGTTTCCAACAATGCAAAACTGGATAAAGTCAACTTCAACGCCACAAAAAGCGATATAATCATTTATAATAACCCAAATGCAGAGAAAACAGAATGGGAAATAGGAAGTGACAAGATAGAGCGCAGCAAAAGTACCACACACCTAGGTCTTGTCAGAGAAGACAACAACAAATTTGACATACAACCAAAGATTCAAGTAGCAAGGAGAACAATGTACAGCCTTATGGGAGCTGGTCTGCATGGAAGAAGAGGGCTCAACCCACTGACCTCATACAAATATGGGAATGCTTCGGACTACCAAGAGCCACATATGGGCTAGAGAGTGTTAAGCTGACAAGGAAAGACATAGAGAACATAGAGAAATACCAACGAGGCCTCCTAAGACAACTCCAATCACTTCCTGACAGATGTGCTAACATCCCTGTTTACACACTTCTTGGAGCAAAGCCGATTGAAGTTGTACTGGACATAAGAAGACTGTCCTTCTTCACAAATATGATACGCCAGAAGGATAACATAGAATTCAAAGTAATCAGCAGACAACTGGCAGTCAAGGACGAAGATAGCACTAGTTTTACTGTAACTGTAAGGAAAACCCTCCAAAAGTACAACCTTCCAAGTGCATATGAGCTGATCAACAACACCCCTAGCAAAGAACAATGGAAAGCAATGGTAAAAGAGGCTACCAACAAATACTACAAAAATAACATCACTGAAGAACTGAAAAGAAAATCAACACTTAAACACCTGTCCGTACAAGAAAACCCACTAGACGAACCACACGCAATAAATAAATATGTAGGGTCCAACCCACATGAAGCAGAGAAGGCAGCCATAAAAGCCAGGCTCCTTACGGGCACATACACCCTCCAGGCAAACAGACACAAGTATAACCAACATGAGGTAGACGCTACCTGTGAGATGTGCAAACATGAAGCAGAAGACAGAGAACACTTCATACTTCACTGTACAACTTTGTCGGAGGCGAGGGAGAAACACCTACCCAAACTTTTAGAACTTGTGCCAGAGATAACCGGAAGAAAAGAGGACCTGCTCCAGCTCATTTTGGACAGCACACATGAGAACCTTCTCTATCTTGAAGAGTCCTGCAGAAAAAGCAAGCTAGTGCCGAAAATAGAACAAATAAGCAGAAACCTGCTGTATGAACTGCACATCAACAGAACACAGACACTCGCTAGGAAGAAATAGATAACATGGTTCTCAATACATAAAACGCACCTCTACCAACATCAAAACAAAATTAGGACACCCGGCGGTGAGGAACTCTCACCCTGGACACAGTTCCTGTTATTAACAACTTTTACATATAAATATATACTTACCCTTTCTAAAACCAAAGGATATAATCCTCGATTTAAGCGCACCTTCTCATTTTTACCTTATAACAAACTGAAGAATTCTTTGCGGTGAGGAACTCTCACCCGAAAAAGGTATCGTCTCCTAATTGCATATACTTACCTTTTATCAAACCCGCACAGCACCTTTATATTTTACGTCTTACCTTATAACAGCCACAGGACCCTGGTGGTGAGGAACTCTCATCCCAGGTCAAATCCTCTCATTACAAAGTACTCACCTCTTTTAAGAATAATTTAACACAACAACTCTTATGGAAACGCACTGCATACCCTCTTACCGGCTTTTTAATATATGTACCGTAGGACAGAAAGTGGTGAGGAACTCTCATCCTGGATCAAAGTCCTATAACCAAAAACTCTTTTAATCATAAACTTCTTACCTCCTCCAAGAAAAGCGCTACCACTTTTATGTATCTTTTATCCTTTAACACACTTGGGACCATTATGGGGGTGAGGAATTCTCATCCCATTTAAACCCTTTCCACCAACCTCTCCATCATATCTTATATTTATCTTATATTTATTTAACTTTTAACTATGATCATGATGACATAGCCATTGACTAGCTATACATATCTTAAACTAAGGCACAAATTTTTATCCTCATCTTACTGACATATAGTAGAACAATCTAATTTAACCATCTGTATAAAGTGTAAATACGTAAAATATATGTGTACATAACTAACTTCCACTTTCTCTCTTTAATTATTAACTATAACTAGTCAAATTATAATTATGATTGAAATTTTTCAAATTTTAAATCTTAATATTAATATTAATATTAATTTTAATTGAAAATCACTCAGGTGACGGGACACAGATTGGTGATAGGGACTTCAATCATTCCTCAATTAACCCACCACATTACCATAAAATGCTCTTTTTACATAGGTCCAACCTATGGTGCTCCGAAGCCGGAGGAATTTACAAAACAACAACAACAACAGTGGTACTATTTCTTACTAAAGTAAGACTACAGATTTTTGACCGTTGCACGGTTCGTGCTGGCCCTAACTGGGGCATTCGATTCCAATGAATAGTTTGCTTTGCCAACTCAAAAAGGTGACAAAATGGGAAAAATGAAAAAGGAATAAAAAAAATTGTGATGCCGGTGCCGGGACTTGAACCCACAACCCTTAATTGGGTTTATGTGCACAGTTAACATATCTATTCACATCTTTAAAAATTCATAAAAATTCCAAAAAAATGAAGATTATAGCATGTAATGTATATCAAAGCATATGACAAACATGCACTAAACAAGGGCACAAAACCACACATTTATAGAGTTAGTTAATGAAATAGTTCAAAAATGAGCATTTCAGACATAGACGAAATTTGACTTCCAGCTGGAAACAAAAACAATAAGACTTGTCAGAAGGCAACATCACTCGCCGTGCAGGTTTTTTGATAGTAAAAAGGCAATTTCATAAAAAACAAAGGTCAAGGTCACTAGGACAAAAGTCATGATGTCAAATGAAAGCTATGATCATGAGGATTCTATATGTGAGATATCAAAGCCCCTTATAGTTCTAAAGAAGGTCAAAGTCACTTAGTCAAAAGTCATATCAAATGAAAGCTCAGATCATGAGAATTTACATGTGAAATATCAGAACCCATGCAGGTTAAAGTGTTATAAAGGTCACTAGGTCAAAGGTCATGGTATCAAATGAAAGCTCTCCCTGAGGAATCTATCTGTGAAATATCAAAGCACTATCCCTCATAGTTCAAAAGTAGGTCAATGGTCAAAGTCAAGGTCACTGGGACAAAAGGCATGGTATCAAATGAAAGTTCTCGTATGAAGAATCTTATATGTGAAATATCAATCCCCTTAATCCTATAGTTTAAAAGTAGGTCAAAGATCAGTTCAAGATCATTAGGTCAAAAGTCATGGAATCAAACGAAAGCTCTGGTCATGAGGAATATACATGTCAAATATCAAAGCCCTACCCATTATAGTACATGAGATATAGCACAGGTTAAAGTTTTTTTAAGTAGGTCAAACTAAAAGATATAGGTCACAAGGTCAAAAGTCAAGGTCTCAAATGAAAGGTCTGGTCATGAGGATATTGCATGTGAAACATCAAAGCCAAACCCTGTGTAATACATGAAATATAGCCCATTTAATAGGTCAAACTTTAGGTCAAGGTCACTGGGTCAAAAGTCAATGTCTCACGAAAGGTCTGTTCATGAGGAATGCACATGTGAAATATCAAAGCCCTACCCCTTATTGCACAGGAGACATAGCCCAGGTTAAAGTTTTTCAAAAGTAGGTCAAACCTCAAGGTCAAGGTCACTAGGTCTAAAGTCAAAGTCCCAAATGAAAGGCCTGGTGATGAGGTATCAACGTGTGAAATATCAAAGCCCTACCTTGTATAGTACATGAGATATAGCCGAGGTTAACGTTTTTAAAAAGTAGGTCAAACTTCAAGGTCAAGGTCACTAGGTCAAAAGTCAAGGTCCAAAATGAAAGGTCTGGTGATGAGGTATCCACATGTAAAATATCAAAGCCCTACCCCTTATACTTCATGAGATATAGCTCAGAATAAAGTTTTGTCCACGCAACCGACGATGCCGACACCAACATTAGTTCCCCAGACATTCCTCATGGCTCGCTAAAAATCAAATTCAAGGAATTGTGGTCCCCTGCTTTTGGGTTTTTGTCTTTAAAGAAATACTTAAAGACAACCCCCCCCCCCCCATTTTCTAACTCATTATATATCTCATGTATTATCAAAATTCTAAATATCAAAAGATTAAACTCTAAGAAAAGGTCAAAACTTTTGTTACCAAGGGTAAGGTCTTTTTCACTAACAAACTCCTTTATTATAGTTTTGGGCATTGATAATTCAACAACACCTCCTAATAAAAGTTAACAATTAGCTTGGATGACTGAAGTACCAGTCAATCTTTGAAAAATACTCAAAACTTCCTCAGTAACATTCACATAGAATCAAGAAAATTTAATTATGGTAAATGTAAAAGAAACATCCTTTTCCGTACTGAAAAAAAGCCGATTCAAACTATTTTTATAACGGTGGCGTTGAAGATTCAAACTATTTTTATAATGGCGGCGTTGTAAATTGTACGATGAAAGTGAGAGTGAGTGTTCGATTATATGTCTCTGGCCACGTGTTTATGGTCTTATAAATCTGGAATATAATATTTGGAGAAAATCATGTTTAAACACCGTATTTTTTATTGAATCTTCTCACTGTAGCTCATTTTGACATTTCGATCAACAAAAGCGACCGATTGTTAGAAAAATTTTGACATAATCACTCATATCTATTCATATAATAATAAAAAAAAAAACCACCCTCACTTTTATGTAAAATAAAATAGCAATCCAAGGAATGCTTGTGTCGCCTGCGAAGCGGTTTATTATTCTAGAAAGTGGATCAAAATCATTGGTATCAGTAGAAAAGTTTTGTCAAATGAAATTCATCTGAAATATCAGACCTCTTAATTACAAATTAAAAGATATGGTCATTCTCAAATTTTCAGAAAAGAGTGTCAATCATCTAGGTCAAGGTCACTACATAACTACTGGTAACAAAAAGGTCTCGTCATAAGAAATATTAAAGACCTATCACCTACCAATTAAAAGATATATACAACCTTAATTTCTGAGAAAAGAAGGTCAAATAGCTCAGTCAAGGTCTAAAGGCAAAAAAATGATGGTATGAGTAGAAAGGCATTGTTACAAGGAAAATACATGTTAAATATCAAAGCCCTATCACCTACCAATCAAAAGATATAGCCAATTTTACTTTTCTTGAAAAGTAGGTCAAATATCTAGGTCAATGTCACAAGGTCAAATTTCATGGTCTGTGTAGAAGGGTCTTGTCATAAGGAATACACATGTGAAATACCAAAGCCCTATCACTTACCAATCAAAAGATATATACAATCTTAATTATTTTGAAAAGTAGGTCAAATATGTAGGTCAAGGTCAATAGGTAAAAAGGTATGGTATGTGTAGAAAGGTCTTGCCACAAGGAATACACATGTGAAATATCGAAGCCCTATCACTTACAAATCAAAAGATATAGCAAATCTTATCTTTTTTTCAAAAGTAGGTCAAATATCTAGGTCAAGGTCACAAGGTCAAAAATTATGGTATGTGTAGAAAGGTCTTGTCACAAGGAATACACATGTGAAATATCAAAGCCCTATCACTTACCAATAAAAAGATAAAGTGAATCTTATCTTTTGTTCAAAAGTAGGTCAAATATCTAGGTCAAGGTCACAAGGTTAAAAAATTATCGTATGTGTAGAAAGGTCTTGCCACAAGGAATACACATGTGAAATATCAAAGCCCTATCACCTACCAATCAAAAGATATAGCGAATCTTATCTTTTTTTCAAAAGTAGGTCAAATATCTAGGTCAAGGTCACTAGGTCAAAATTTATGGTATTTGTAGAAAGGTCTCGCCATAAGGATTGCATGTGTGAAATATAAAGGTCCTAATATTTACCAATCAAAAGATATATTCATTCTTAATTTTTTTGAAAAGTAGGTCAAATAAGTAGGTCAAGGTCACTAGGTCAAAAATTATGGTATGTGTAAGAAGGTATTGTCACAAGGAATACACATGTGAAATATCAAAGCCCTATCACTTACCAATCAAAAGTTATAGGCTGTGACACCCAAAGTGTGACAGACAGACAGACGGACGGACAGACGGACAACGTGATCCCTAAGTGTCGCTATGCTTCGCAGGCGACACAATAAGTTATTTCTCATAATTATGTCAACAAAACTACAAATTTTTTATTTAAGACACTTAAAGTGAAATAATTTCATGTATAGGACACTTTTTAAATCATACTGGTTGAGCTGGTGTCGAAAACAAAAATTGGGCAGATTGCAGCTCTTAAAGTTACAGGTCCTTTCCCATTGCCAATGCCACTTGCTTGAAAGTAACACAAGTCATTGAGTCCTTTTGATTACTTTTGTCACTATTCATTTCAATTGTGCATGTTGTGAACCATGGGTCGCTTGTTTTCAATAAAACCGATTAATGATTTATTAATATATCTATAAGGAATGCAATTTATTGCAATATGCACTTCATATTGTGATACATTACAAATTAATTAAATATCGCAATATATCAATATATTGTTGCACCCCTAGTAAGCAGATTTCACCAGCGGAAAACAAAAAAACAATCCATGCTCTGTTTACTGAAGCCAGATCATTCTCTAGAATCCAAAAAATTATATTTGAAGTACAGAAAGGTCAAGTCCCTGTCTCTCTAGGAAGATTAATTCAAATGAACTTGTCATGGACTCGTGTCTTTACGATTGATTGGCATATAATATGCTTGAAAATTTGCTTGAGGTACATAGGAGAAAATGACAAGCTTTTTGCTATAACTCTGGGGGTCAAGAACTTAAAAATATGAGGTGCACAACAAAGTCATACACTATGAATCATAATTCAAAAAAAAATTCAAATTTTAAAAAGTACAATGTCCCCTTGAATGGAAATTTCTTTCATTGCCAAATGTGACCTTAACATTAGACCTCCGACCTTCAAAATCAACAGAATAAATTCTCTCACCATGGGCACCTCACATGGCATGTTTGATTAAGATTCAAAGTATACAGTAATGTCTAAAATGTCCACAAGCTTTCTCTGACTAACCCACAATCATCGTGCAACAGACAATTTTTCATTTTGAAAACGAAGGTAGATAATTTGATTGTGGATACAAACAAGACCAGTATACATTCACTATAAATCATAGACTTGCATTAACATTGCTTATAAATGTAAGAAAATATGTTTTACAGCATATACATTGTAAAACCATTTCAGAATGTCTTTTAAATATAAGACTAATAATAATAAATATTTGAACCTTTTTTAATGATATAAACATTTCATATCGTTATTATTTTTCATTTTTCTTTACTCTGATGATCTAATTGTTTCCGAGTTCTTTTCCTCATGAAGTTTAAATCCTGGATTGATTTTGGCGATTGTATCAGTTTCGTAGGTTTGTTTCCGTGTGAGGGTGACTCATTTTGTGCCGTTAACGTATGAGTCATTAACAGATTCTCAGGTGTGAGTAATTTACGACACACATCGATGTTCTCCAGTATACTGTCATAATGCCACTGAGTAAAGGTGAGTGCATGTTCCAGATGAAAGAATCCATATCGAACTCGACGTACTTTAGTAGCGACTGCTGATGATTTAAGGTGAAGTCCTATATCATGGATCAAACTGCACAAGTAATCACAGTTCTCGTTGATAGAGTGAATTTCTGTAGAAAAGGAAACATCAAAAGAAGGAACGTAAGTAATATTAGAGGAAATAGAGAGTATTGCCTATGGCTGGGATTAACTTTAATATATTCTTAGAATTATTTTTTTTACTTTCAGTGGATATCTTATCAATTAACAGACCCTGAAAATTACGTCTTATTCATACATGAATATACCTCCACAAAAACTTTTTCCAACTACTAGATCTCACTGTGTAGGATCATGTGACTTTATACAATTATCAACTTTTGATTTCAGTCTTCTTGTGACTATGTGACTTTATACAATTATCAACTTTTGATTTCAGTCTTCTTGTGACTATACAGGTATTGGTTGACTGAGGCCAAGGGGGGGGGGGGGGGGGGGGGGGGGGGTTAACCAATGCCTGACCAGGTCAGGTCTGTATAGTCGCAAGCAGACCAAAATCAAAAGTCAATAACTGCTTCAAGATTTTTTTAACATTTGCATTGTAATGATACGTGAAGATTTAACACTGCAAAAGTCAACGCACATGCACATGCTGGTTATTATTACATCACTGAATCCCAAATAGACCGCTTTCCAGCATTTGCGGTCAACTCACTCCGAGGTACACTCTACCGAATTATGTCTCCGCCAATCAGAAGTAAGCAATATCGGCAATAATTCATGATCATTTAATAAACGTTGATGAAACAACGAATAAATAAAAAGCTCGGTTAGAGGAAAAAAAAACAGGAATTACAATTATTGCTTTGATTGAAGTTTATTTCCTCATAGCCTAGAATGTCCTTGTCTAAACTGATACTTTTACAATCATGGACTCATAAGTGAGTAAAACACGGTTGTTTTTACAAACATTGTGACAAAAGCTGTAGATATTTGCGTGGAAACCACCACAACATTGTATTTAATATATTTAGACCACAACGTTCCTTTTGTCAGAATGTTTGTAAAATCTACCATGATTTCTTGATTGACAAACAAAGAATCATGAAAATATAATTTTTTACAAGGACATCGACTATATGAAAAGATAAAATTTAATCAAACAAATCATCACAGTACCTTTTTTTTTTTTTCCTCCAAATGAGTGGTATGCTTCCATTTTGAGTTTGTGGTTTTACCAACTTAAGTCATGTGATGCTAACAAGTGAGATCTAGCAAGGTACAAATTCTGCTATCCAAATGTAAAGTTAGACAATTTTTACTCGCCCAGCAAAATTTTTAGAAGGCTAGTGTTGAAACTAAATGGATGTTGAAACTACAACAAAATGATTTTTGTAGAAGTTGGATATCTTGTTAAATTTTGAACTTCCTACAAATCTTTTTCACATTACTGCATGACGTATACTAGCAATTTGTGGATGGCAAGTATTGACTCTTACTAACACTGTACGCTTCGTTAAATTAGAGGCACAAGGGACTCACATCGCTCACCTGAGTTGCAGACAAAAGAATGGTAGTGGACAATTTGATGGAGTCCCTTGAGTACTTAATGCTTCCTGTAAGGTTTGCGTGAAATTCTATGCAGGGGTTGCAGAGAAGTTAAACATAGGTAATCACAGATTACAAAGCTCACCTCGTGGCAGCAAAATTCAATGCAATCATATTTCTAAGTACATGTATATTGACTTTTAAAGGCGAAATCATTCAAGCAGAAAAAGTCATTTTATGAAAGTTTGATCAAAGATACATCCAATATGCAAGTTTGGTACATATAGCACTTATACTTTGCCCAATATTGGCTTTTAAAGGCAAAATCACTAAAGCGGAAAAAGTAGGTCAAGGTCATTTTATGAAAGTTTGATCAAAGATACATCCTATATGCAAGTTTGGTACATGTAGCATTTATACTTTGCTCAATATTGGCTTTTAAAGGCGAAATCACTCAAGCAGAAAAAGTAGGTCAAGGTCATTTTATGAAAGTTTGATCAAAGATACATCCAATATGCAAGTTTGGTACATGTAGCACTTATACTTTGCTCAATATTGGCTTTTAAAAGCAAAATCACTCAAGTGGAAAAAGTAGGTCAGATGCTGAATCCGATGCATGGGTCCATCTTGGCATCCAAAGATGAAAAAATTGTGCAAGTTTGGTTACTGTAGCATTAGTACTGTCAGATACTGAGCTTACCCAAACTTCTTAACCAAGTCACTCAAGCGGAAAATGTAGGTCAGATGCTGCATCCGATGCATGGGTCCATCTCGGCATCCAAAGATGAAAAAATTGTGCAAGTTTGGTTACTGTAGCATTAGTACTTTGTCAGATACTGAGCTAACCCAAACTTCTTAACCAAGTCACTCAAGCAGAAAATGAAGGTCAGATGATGCATCCAATGCATGGGTCCATCTCGGCATCCAAATATGAATCACTTGTGCAAGTTTGGTTACTGTAGCATCAGTACTTTGTCAGATACTGAGCTACCCCAAACTTCTTAACCAAGTCACACTGATTTACCCCAAACTTCTTAACCAAGTCACTCAAGCGGAAAATGTAGGTCAGATGCAGCATCCGATGCATGGGTTCACCTCAGCATCTAAAGATGAATCACTCGTGCAAGTTTGGTTACTGTAGCATCAGTACTTTGCCAGATACTGAGCTACCCCAAACTTCTTAACCAAAGAAGCCACTCTGAGCTACCCCAAACTTCTTAACCAAGTCACTCAAGTGGAAAATGTAGGTCAGATGCAGCATCCGATGCATGGGTTCACCTCAGCATCTAAAGATGAATCACTCGTGCAAGTTTGGTCACTGTAGCATCAGTACTTTGCCAAATACTGAGCTACCCCAAACTTCTTAACCGGACGGGGACGGGGACGTGGACGCGGACGTGCCGGGGTATAGCATAAGCTCACTCAACTTCGTCGAGGTGAGCTAAAAATTTGTCAATCAATCAGAGCCCTTGACCTATTGACACAAAAAACAAAATCTTGGTAGAGTACTTACTTCCTGTAAGGTTTCATGAAATTCTGTGCAGCGGTTCCAGGGGAGAAGTTGAAAATGTGTCAATTAATTAGAGAACACAAACTTGGTAAAACATCTTGAGTACTTGCTTCCTGTAAGGTTTCATGAAATTCTGTTAAGTGGTTGCAGAGGAGAAAACGAAAATGTAAAAAGTTCACAACGGATGGATGATGGATGGCGTGCTATGACAATAGCTCACTTGAGCCTTGCTCAGGTGAGCTAATAATCAATTATCCTTGATGACATTTTGCGGGAAAAGTACATGTCTTACCTTGCAGTCCAAAACAACTGAACTTCAGTTATTTGAAAATGGCTAATTATGATAAATAGCTTGTTGAATTGTGTCTCCACCAATCAGAAGTAAGCAATATCGACAATAATTCATGATCATTTAATAAACATTGATGAAACCACGAATAAATAAAAAGCTCGGTTGGAGGAAAAAACAGGAATTACAATTATTGCTTTGATTGAAGTTTATTTCTTCATAGCCTTGTATGTCCTTGTCTAATCTGATACTTTTACAATCATGGACTCATAAGTAAGTAAAACACGGTTGTTTTTACAAACATTGCGACAAAAGCTGTAGATATTTGCGTGGAAACCACCACAACATTGTATTTAATATATTTAGACCACAACGTTCGTTTTGTCAGAATGTTTGTAAAATCTACCATGATTTCTTGATTGACAAACAAAGAATCATGAAAATATAATTTTTTACAAGGACATCGACTATATGAAAAGATAAAATTTAATCAAACAAATCATCACAGTACCTTTTTTTTTTCCTCCAAATGAGTGGTATGCTTCCATTTTGAGTTTGTGGTTTTACCAACTTAAGTCATGTGATGCTAACAAGTGAGATCTAGCAAGGTACAAATTCTGCTATCCAGATGTAAAGTTAGACAATTTTTACTCGCCCAGCAAAATTTTTAGTAGGCTAGTGTTGAAAATAAATGGATGTTGAAGAAACTACAACAAAATGATTTTTGTAGAAGTTGGATATCTTGTTAAATTTTGAACTTCCTACAAATCTTTTTCACATTACTGCATGACGTATACTAGCAATTTGTGGACGGCAAGTATTGACTCTTACTTACACTGTACGCTTCGATAAATAAGAGACACAAGGGGGTCACATCGCTCACCTGAGTTGCAATAAAAAGAATGATTAGTGGACAATTTGATGGAGTCCCTTGAGTACTTAATGCTTCCTGTAAGGTTTGTGTGAAATTCTATGCAGGGGTTGCAGAGAAGTTAAAAATTCGTCAATCAATCAGAGCCCTTGACCTATTGACACAAAAAACAAAATCTTGGTAGAGTACTTACTTCCTGTAAGGTTTCATGAAATTCTGTGCAGCGGTTCCAGGGGAGAAGTTGAAAATGTGTCAGTTAATTAGAGCTCTTGGCAGCCATATTTGTTGACCGATCAGCATTAAAAACACAAACTTGGTAAAAGATATTGAGTACTTGCTTCCTGTAAGGTTTCTTGAAATTCTGTGCAGTGGTTGCAGAGGAGAAAACGAAAATGTAAAAAGTTTACGACGGACGGATGATGGATGGCGTGCTATGACAATAGCTCACTTGAGCCTTGCTCAGGTGAGCTAATAATCAATTATCCTTGATGATATTTTGCGGGAAAGGTACATGTCTTACCTTGCAGTCCAAAACAACTGAACTTCAGTTATTTGAAAATGGCTAATTATGATAAATAGCTTGGATTATTTTGGCTTATACTTTGTTGAATATCTACTTTACTCAAAATAAATATATGTGACAATGAAACAGGTTTTTGCATGTGTCAAAATCCTTTTCAAATCTTTTGAGTAAAATATTGTATAAACTAAACTTGGATTCATACATCTAACACAACAATGTGTAAGGAGTATAATACCTAGAGTAAAATCTGGAGGTTCAAATTCTATACACTTAATGCCGTACAGTATGGGAGGGGTATTGGGGGTAAGAGGGCGTATCATTCCCTTCACTGCCAACTCATAGGCTTCCTGACTGTCAGGGGATACTCCGGAATATCTGTAAAAATAATATAATCATCAGTCTGTCATGTGTATATGAATATGGTATAGTAACCATCGGGGTATCGGGGTAAGAGAGTGTATCATTCCCTTCACTGCCAACTCATAGGCTTCCTGACTGTCAGGGGATACTCCAGAATATCTGTAAAAGTAACATGATCATCAGTCTGTCATATTTATATGTTTATGGTATAGTAACCATCAGGGTATCAGGGGTAAGAGGGCGTATCATTCCCTTCACTGCCAACTCATAGGCTTCCTGACTATCAGGGGATACTCCAGAATATCTGTAAAAGTAACATGATCAACAGTCTGTCATATTTATATGGTGTAGTAACCATCAGGGTATCAGGGGTAAGAGGGTGTATCATTCCCTTCACCGCCAACTCATAAGCTTCCTGACTATCAGGGGATACTCCAGAATATCTGTAAAAGTAACATGATCAACAGTCTGTCATATGTATATGGTATAGTATCCATCAGGGTATTGGGGGTAAGAGGGCGTATCATTCCCTTCACAGCCAACTCATAGGCTTCCTGACTGTCAAGGGATACTCCAGAATACCTGTAAAAGTAACATGATCATCAGTCTGTCATATTTATATGTTTATGGTATAGTAACCATCAGGGTATTGGGGGTAAGAGGGCGTATCATTCCCTTCACAGCCAACTCATAAGCTTCCTGACTGTCAGGGGATACTCCAGAATACCTGTAAAAGTAACATGATCATCAGTCTGTCATATTTATATGTTTATGGTATAGTAACCATCAGGGTATCCGGGGTAAGAGGGTGTATCATTCCCTTCACTGCCAACTCATAAGCTTCCTGACTGTCAGGGGATACTCCAGAATATCTGTAAAAGTAACATGATCAACAGTCTGTCATATTAATATGTATATGGTGTAGTAACCATCAGGGTATCGGGGGAAAAAGGGCGTATCATTCCCTTCACAGCCAACTCATTGGCTTCCTGACTGTCAGGGGATACTCCAGAATATCTGTAAAAGTAACATGATCATCAGTCTGTCATATGTATATGGTATAGTATCCATCAGGGTATCAGGGGTAAGAGGGCGTATCATTCCCTTCACTGCCAACTCATAAGCTTCCTGACTGTCAGGGGATACTCCAGAATATCTGTAAAAGTAACATGATCAACAGTCTGTCATATTAATATGTATATGGTGTAGTAACCATCAGGGTATCGGGGGAAAAAGGGCGTATCATTCCCTTCACTGCCAACTCATAAGCTTCCTGACAGTCAAGGGATACTCCAGAATACCTGTAAAAGTAACATGATCATCAGTCTGTCATATTGATATGCATATGGTATAGTAACCATCAGGGTATCAGGGGTAAGAGGGCGTATCATTCCCTTCACTGCCAACTCATAGGCTTCCTGACTGCCAGGGGATACTCCAGAATATCTGTAAAAGTAACATGATCATCAGACTGTCATGCGTATATGTATATGGTATAGTAACCATCAGGGTATCGGGGGTAAGAGGGCGTATCATTCCCTTCACAGCCAACTCATAGGCTTCCTGACTGTCAGGGGATACTCCAGAATATCTGTAAAAGTAACACGATCATCAGTCTGTCATATGTATATGGTATAGTATCCATCAGGGTATCAGGGGTAAGAGGGTGTATCATTCCCTTCACCGCCAACTCATAGGCTTCCTGACTGTCAGGGGATACTCCAGAATATCTGTAAAAATATCAATTATCAGTCTGTCATATTATTATGTTTATGGTATAGTAACCATCAGGGTATCCAGGGGTAAGAGGGTGTATCATTCCCTTCACTGCCAACTCATAAGCTTCCTGACTGTCAGGGGATACTCCAGAATATCTGTAAAAGTAACATGATCAACAGTCTGTCATATTAATATGTATATGGTGTAGTAACCATCAGGGTATCGGGGGTAAGAGGGCGTATCATTCCCTTCACAGCCAACTCATTGGCTTCCTGACTGTCAGGGGATACTCCAGAATATCTGTAAAAGTAACATGATCATCAGTCTGTCATATGTATATGGTATAGTATCCATCAGGGTATCAGGGGTAAGAGGGCGTATCATTCCCTTCACTGCCAAGTCATAGGCTTCCTGACTATCAGGGGATACTCCAGAATATCTGTAAAAGTAACATGATCAACAGTCTGTCATATTAATATGTATATGGTGTAGTAACCATCAGGGTATCGGGGGTAAGAGGGCGTATCATTCCCTTCACAGCCAACTCATTGGCTTCCTGACTGTCAGGGGATACTCCAGAATATCTGTAAAAGTAACATGATCATCAGTCTGTCATATGTATATGGTATAGTATCCATCAGGGTATCAGGGGTAAGAGGGCGTATCATTCCCTTCACTGCCAAGTCATTGGCTTCCTGACAGTCAAGGGATACTCCAGAATACCTGTAAAAGTAACATGATCATCAGTCTGTCATATTAATATGTATATGGTATAGTAACCATCAGGGTATCGGGGTAAGAGGGCGTATCATACCCTTCACTGCCAACTCATAAGCTTCCTGACTGTCAGGGGATACTCCAGAATATCTGTAAAAGTAACACGATCATCAGTCTGTCATATTAATATGTATATGGTATAGTAACCATCAGGGTATCAGGGGTAAGAGGGCATATCATTCCCTTCACTGCCAACTCATAAGCTTCCTGACTGTCAGGGGATACTCCGGAATACCTATAAAAGTAACATGATCATCAGTCTGTCATATTAATATGTATATGGTATAGTAACCATCAGGGTATCAGGGGTAAGAGGGCATATCATTCCCTTCACTGCCAACTCATAAGCTTCCTGACTGTCAGGGGATACTCCGGAATATCTGTAAAAATAACATAATCATCAGTCTGTCATATTTATATGTTTATGGTATAGTAACCATCAGGGTATCGGGGGTAAGAGGGCGTATCATTCCCTTCACTGCCAACTCATAGGCTTCCTGACTGTCAGGGGATACTCCGGAATATCTGTAAAAATAACATAATTATCAGTCTGTCATATTATTTAACGGTATAGTAATGAACAAATTGTCGCCGATTTTGATTATCTACTTCAATTTGTTACAATCAATTGTTGTTAAAAGACAAGTATTTCTATATGAAGGATTTCATTATTACATGTACTTATTTTTAGTACATATTACTAGTACATGTATATACATGTATTACTAGTTCTTTTCCCTGTAAAGATAGTAAAACAATTACATCCCTGTAAAGATGGTAAAACATACATCCCTGTAAAGATGGTAAAACATGCATCCCTGTAAAGATGGTAAAACATACATCCCTGTAAAGATGGTAAAACATACATCCCTGTAAAGATGGTAAAACATACATCCCTGTAAAGATGATAAAACATACATCCCTGTAAAAATGGTAAAACATGCATACAATTTAGCATTAAATGCTTTATATTTTGCTTCTGGCAAAAATTTTCAATCCTACAGACAGGTTTTGAGTTAGAGGGGACGTAAAAAATGGTGATACTATATGCGCCCGAATTCCAATTATGGGGGTATACCAGATAAAGACTGACAGGTGAGATAACTAATCACTCAATATTGAAATCAAGAAGTCTGTTGATTAAAATACTCACATGGTGCTCATTTATCTGTACACATTTATGATATCAACATAAAAAAAACCCCAAGTATTTGATGTACATAGTCTATCAAATAAAACATCACAAAAAAAGGTAATTGATATGATACTTACTCAAACATATATTTCTGATGCATGTTCTGTGAATGGCTACAGATCTTTTCCAGCTTTGGTTTGGTTATATGATCTGAAAAATGTTAGATGAATTGTAAGTATTTCCATAGTCTAAATATCCTTTAGGCCTTGATATATATAATGACCTTGATTCAAGGTAATGAAGTCACCACACCCCTAGGTCTAAGGCAACAATTCTGTGAAAAAATGGTTGAAATCCCCGCAGAGGTTAAGAATTTTGGCTAAAACTATTCAACCTGAGCATAGAATATAATTTTTTTTTTAATTAAGAGGCAACAACTTGGTATCTTATTATAATTGTTTCCTCCAGGTTCAGCATGTAGCTGTAGACAGTTATAAGCGGAATATTGAAATTGATTAATTATCAATAATTTTCCAGGGTTACTTAAATACTCTTTCTAAAACTTTACTATATTTTTCAAACTTCTTTTCGTAGATACTTACGATATGTTGTCTTTTGTATCAATCTTCCTGTGTCCGTGAAGTCATCTGTCATTGTACCAAATTTACCTGACACATGATACACCTGAAAATAAA
The DNA here is from genome assembly GCA_028142955.1 of Pinctada fucata. Taxonomy (NCBI): domain Eukaryota; kingdom Metazoa; phylum Mollusca; class Bivalvia; order Pterioida; family Pteriidae; genus Pinctada; species Pinctada fucata. The sequence continues at coordinate 49,511,126 of AP027109.1, forward strand.
AGTCCGGGAGACTTAAGTGTGACAGACAGACAAACGTGTTGTTTATACATAGTTCAAACAATTTATAAGGTCAGTTAAATAAGGCCATGTAAAATTAATTCTTCTAATTGGGTCTAAAAAAAGTGGCAAGGTAGGTAGGGTTTTCAATTTTTGTTTTTTTTTCCGTCAAGAGTACTCTTATTATTCATGTAAGGCTAAAAATTGTATGCGCTGTCTAATCCCCCCCCCCCCCCCATTATTCATATAAGGCAAAAAATCTTATGCTGCCCCGCCCCCCCCCCCCCCCCCCCCCCCCCCCCCCCCCCCCCCCCCCCCCCCCCCCCCCCCCCCCCCCCCCCCCCCCCCCCCCCCCCCCCCCCCCCGTTTTTCTTCATAGAAAACTGTCTTTGAACCGTCAGTCAAAATAATGGTACATGTACATTAAAATTTATGGCTTTCTCCTGTAAATAAGTTGATTTTTTAAAAAGTAAAGTAGCCTACTCCTTCTGAGAACGGGGAGACGTAGCTCATCTGTCTGAATGGAAGAAGCTAATAGATACAAATACACGAAGTATGACATTTTTTGATTGCCATGAGTACATATAGTAGAATCGCGTAAGAGACTTGACAGGTGTTATTTGGTCAAAAATTTGGCCGATAGCGTATATCTTCGGAAGTCTAGTCTGGATGAATGAAGTGTTCAGCATTAACCACCGTCTGATAAAATAATGTACACGGGTACAATATACATTCTTTTATTCATAGATTTAAGGATTTAACTACGTTTCTCTTGCGTTCGTCGGCGGTCCTTGCTTATACTTTTTACAACGTGAACGTCATTATTAATAGATTCGGAAGTATTACAATGGACACTTGCTATTGTTCGGCATAGGTATTTACATATGCTGTAGAGATCAATAAAGAAAACTATACCAACGTTCTAATACATGTAATACTCGATGTATTAAATATCCGCGGCATGTGTCGGCACGTTGTTAGTATATCCTATATACTATATTTGAAAATCACTTTTTATTCAGATGTAACGTATTTAGCGAAGAACGGGAAGAACTGCTATCTAGTATTGACAAACACTGTACTAATTTTTCATCTCTTCAAAATGAAAATAAACTCTTTTGGCTTATGACTAATGAAGATACAGAGATTTTGCTGCTTCTGAGCGACTTTATTTTAGAATGTACTCAAATTAATTCTGTTGTGTAATATCAATAGGTCTCATTTATAGAGGTTATTTAATACTTAGAATTGAGAATTTGTTTCTTAATGGTATAGTTATCTTTGGCTTTCAATTTGTAAGCACTGCATGTATCCCCAGACAAAAAATAAATAAAAAAAAAAAAAAAAATATATATATATATATATACAACGTAAATATATTACGTACAGATATGTATTAATATCATATATAATATCCTGTTTCGGATTTTCAATATAAAATCTCTCCATTCAGCACTTGACACAGGATAATCACATTTTAAACATATACATGTTCATTTGCTTGATGCTAAAGTGATAGCAGGCACCGTCCCCTGGTGTCACTTGCTGTTTGGAGACATTTTCCTTATTTTCCATTTTCTATGTCTGGCAATGTATGTTAAATAGTGTCTCTCCACTTAGCTCTTGACACAGGATAATCACATATTGTACATTTATTTTATATTTCTATATAGATCTGAAAAGCTAGTGATAGCAGGCACCGTCCCCTGGTGTCAGGTGCTATTTGGAGACCACCATTTTCTAGTTTAATTGCCTAGCTAAACATACCTATTTAGTTGTGGCTGGTACATGAATAGTGCATGTGGATGTTTTAAAATATGTAAAAACTCTCCTCAACTCGGCACTTATCTTAGGAAAATCATGAAAAATTTTCATATAAATGCTTATCTAATTTAGCTACATATATTATTGAGTCAATGTATCTCACTACCTTTAAATAAAAAAAAAAATATATATATATATCACCGTCCACAATAATATGAAACATAATTTCATATGATAATTATACCTCTTTGTTATTCTAAGCAACCTAAATGGTGAATTGATTTCTGTTTACTTTGTCATGTGTATTCACAAGATTGATTGATTTATTTATTGATTTATCTTTTGTCATGATGCCTTATATTGAAATGTCATGCCTGCAAGGGCCCATTTTGGTCAATAAACTATCTTATCTTATCTTATACAATTCCCTTTAAACGGCGCGTGGATAAAGTCTTCACCCGTAACGTAAATACGGAACGCGCCGTAATTTATACGGCTTTTAAAAGTTTTTATTCATCGGGTACTGTTTGGCAATTTTACTGGACAATAAATATGTTCAATGAAATAAATGGATATTTCGATTTTAATCGAGGATGAGACACGGCGGATATTTTTTTCTGAAGTTACAATAAAAACGTCTCATCGGCAGCAAATTATAGCACGCGGCGGTGTCTGAGAAACATAGATTTTATTTTCCATAGCCTAAATTGTGAAAATTTTGAAAAACAATTTTTACAGCCTTTCCTTAAGGTCCGAGAGCCTTTCCCCCCCCCCCCCCCCCCCCCCAGCAAAAATAACCCCATTTACAGTACAGACTTACACGGAACTTTTTAACTGTATTAAGGAGGCTGACATAGACAGTGAGTATCCAGGAATAAGACACTGATCCACGTACTCAACTTCTGTTTAGTTATTTCATGTTGGACTATTATACCTGAGGCATAAAAAATCCAAAAATAACAAGATATGTCAGTGAAACCACTAGTAGCAGCCATCTTTTGCACCAAGGCTAGGAAACAGAAAGGTCAAATCTTGGTGTGGAAAAAGGTCTATTCACAAAGAACAGACAAGTGAAGTAAATTATGCACTGTCAGCATGGTGAAATTTCGGAGAGACAAACAGACAGATGGGACAAAAACAATCTTATCTTCAATCAGAAGGCATAAAATCTAGCTTCTTCATACCCTTATATAATTTGCATCTTCGATTAAGTCGGTGTACATCTCTCTTCCCTTGCCCATGGAAAGCACTACAAAATAAAAATGCAAAGGTAATCACAGAAAACAAAGCTCACCTCATGGCAGCATGTTATCAATGCAGAAAAATTCAATTAAGCACTTATCCAAGTTAGCAATAAACTAAATGAAGATATAAATCTTGAGGGAGTTTTAAAAAAATATATATACATCACAACTAAATTATACATGTTTGGAATTCAAAATTATATGCAAAATATTCAAAATGCAAGTTTCATACATGTACCGCATATACTCTGCTCAAAGTTTGAACTTCAAATTTGGTCTTCTCGAAATACACAGTTACTTCCCTTTTGTGCAGGTATCTGACATTAACGTATTGTGACATATCAATATCGCAACCAGCATATAATTCAGGGAAATACATGTAGTGTTACAAATATGACGTTTGCAAAGGAATTTAATGATGTCACAATGCTTTTACGTCAGATACCTGCAGAAATTGAACCCAGGTTTGTGAAATCAAAAGGCGGAATTGGATCCTAATCATTCAAGTGGAAAATTTTGGTCATGGTCAATCATTGAAAGTTTGACCAAAGAAACTTCCATTATACAAGCTTGGTACATAAACCACTAACCACATATACTTTGCTTAATATTGGCTCAGTAAAATTCATCAAGCTGAAAATAGTAGCTCAGAATGCAGTGTATTATATATGTTCATCTAAAGCATCATTAGATGATCTTCAGAGGTATAACATTGCTAATTTGTGACATTAGAACTACATGTATCTCCAATATTGAGCTTCTCAAAACTAGTAGCTAAATTGACCCTTCCGAACGCGGGAAAAATTGAGAAATTCCATGTCGTCACAATGCAATTTCGATGTTTGACCTAGGTTCGAAGCTTGTTTGTCCGAGGTAAAAGCACTGTGACGTCATGATATTTTTCATTCTTTTCCCGCAATTCAGAAGGGTCACTCAAACAGAAAAAATGGGTCAGATGCAGCATCCAATTCTGCTTTAATTGTTTTGGTATGCTAAGGTGAATCACTTATGCAAGTTTGCTTACTGTATCAAGTCACTTAGATTTTTTTACAAAACTACATTATAGGTCGACGGTCATAGTCAAGGTCACTGGATAAAAAATCATGGTATCAAACAAAAACTCTCGGTAAAGAAAATCAAAATACAAGATAAATTTGTATAAAATTCATATCTCTTTCAATTGATAAAGTATAGTACAATTTAGGCATTTTTAAAAGTAGGCCAAAGTCCAAGGTCAAGGTCACTGTGACAAAAGTTATTGCTTCTGCCTCTGCCTGGTAATTGCCACCATCAACAAGTTGATAATTCTGCCATTGAGAGGGCATGTAAAATTTAAAAAAGTTAAAACTAGTAAAATGTTAAAAACTGCTTGTCCTTTAGAAATTAATGATGTTGTGACACCTATGCCTTGAATGTGTCAGGTGTTTTTAGTGACACAATCCCTGGAGGTAATGCATTCCATTCCATGATCGTGCGAGGGAAGAATGAGAATTTCCTGTAGTCGCTAGAACTTGATGGTAATTGGAAGGCAAGTTGGTGCGAGTGCCTTGTCCTGCGGAAAGGTGGCGTAAGTTTATCGCTTTTATCTAGGGCTACATCATTATTAACGATTTTATACAAGATGATGAGTCTGGCACCCCTACGACGTTGTTCTAAAGATCTCCACTGAAGATGTTCCAACATGCTATCCACTCTATTTCCGTGTCTGTTACTAACATAATGCGCTTCGTTGGACCATGTCAAGCCTGTAGATATCTCTCTGATGGTACGGATCCCAAAATGGCGAGGCGAATTTACTAAAGGTCTAACAAATGACTTATATGTATTCTGTTTTACAGATGTTAATTATTGTATAATGAGGAATACGAAAGGCTTTGTCATGAGCAACCTACAGGTGAAATAGTTTTTTCCCTTTATGGTTGCTGAAATTTTGTTTCAACAGAGTCTTTAACAAAAATATTTTGGACAGACCAAAGGACACACCGATAAACAAGAATGCTGATGAACAATGTCAATCTATACATTGAACATAGGTAATCACAGATTACGAAGCTCACCTCGTGACAGCAAAATTCAATTCAAACATATTTCTTAGTACATGTATATTGGCTTTTAAAGGCAAAACCACTCAAGCAGAAAAAGTAGGTCAAGGTCATTTTATGAAAGTTTGATCAAAGATACATCCAATATGCAAGTTTGGTACATGTAGCAGTTATACTTTGCTCAATATTGGCTTTATAGAGCAAAATCACTCAAGCGGAAAAATTAGGTCAAGGTCATTTTATGAAAGATTGATCAAAGATACATCCAATATGCAAGTTTGGTACATGTATCACTTATACTTTGCTCAATATTGGCTTTTAAAGGCAAAATCACTCAAGCAGAAAAAGTAGGTCGAGGTCATTTTATGAAAGATTGATCAAAGATACATCCAATATGCAAGTTTGGTACATAAAGCACTTATACTTTGCTCAATATTGGCTTTTAAAGTGCAAAATCAATCAAGCGGAAAAAGTAGGTCGAGGTCATTACATGAAAGTTTGATCAAAGATACATCCAATATGCAAGTATGGAATATCTAGCACTTATACTTTGCTCAATATTGGCTTTTAAAGGCAAAATCACTCAAGCGGAAAAAGTAGGTCAAGGTCATTTTATGAAAGTTTGATCAAAGATACATCCAATATGCAAGTTTGGTACATGTAGCACTTATACTTTGCTCAATATTGGCTTTTAAAAGCGAAATCACTCAAGTGGAAAAAGTAGGTCAGATGCTGCATCCGATGCATGGGTCCATCTCGGCATCCAAAGATGAATCACTTGTGCAAGTTTGGTTACTGTAGCATTAGTACTTTGTCAGATACTGAGCTATCCCAAACTTCTTATCCAAATCACTCAAGCAGAAAATGTAGGTCAGATGCTGCATCCGATGCATGGGTTCACCTCAGCATCCAAAGATGAATCACTTGTGCAAGTTTGCTTACTGTAGCATCAGTACTTTGTCAGATACTGAGCTACCCCAAACTTCTTAACCAAGTCACTCAAGCGGAAAATGTAGGTCAGATGCTGCATCCAATGCATGGGTTCACCTCAGCATCCAAAGATGAATCACTTGTGCAAGTTTGGTTACTGTAGCATCAGTACTTTGTCAGATACTGAGCTACCCCAAACTTCTTAACCAAGTCACTCAAGCGGAAAATGTAGGTCAGATGCTGCATACGATGCATGGGTTCACCTCAGCATCCAAAGATGAATCACTTGTGCCAGTTTGGTTACTGTAGCATTAGTACTTTGTCAGATACTGAGCTACCCCAAACTTCTTAACCAAGTCACTCAAGCGGAAAATCTAGGTCAGATGCTGCATTCGATGCATGGGTTCACCTCAGCATCCAAAGATGAATCACTTGTGCAAGTTTGGTTACTGTAGCATTAGTACTTTGTCAGATACTGAGCTACCCCAAACTTCTTAACCGGACGCGGACGCGGACACGGACGCGGACGCGGACACGGACGCGGACACGGACGCGGACGCGGACACGGACGCGGACGCGGACGCGGACACGGACGCGGACGCGTGGGGTTATAGCATAAGCTCACTCAACTTCGTCGAGGTGAGCTAAAAATGCTTTGTAATGCAGTGAATATTTATAGCACAGCTTGCATTGACATAGAATCCGATGTCAAGTCTATGGACTAGTCCAAGAGATTTTGTAATTGAAGAACATATTTACCTCAACTTTGAAATATTAAAAAGAGGGAGATCTCCCACCTTGGCACTTGAAAAAGAGGGAGATTGCATGTGGACCCATTTTACTACATTTTTACTGAATTGCGACTTTTTGCACAAAACCAAATTTCAAATAATTTCATTGTGCTGACAATTCAATGCAAATACATTAATTTTATAAACAACGAAACATGTATCAATAATTTATTGCATTCTTTACTTCTTTTCTTGCTTTTTGTCATGCAATTTCTCATGAAATGCTCTAGATGTCCTTGTCTAGAGTTAATTTTCTTTTGTAAATATGACACCAAAAGAGGGAGAAAGAGGGTGATTTGGGCCAAAAAGCGGGAGATTTGGTCTCCCTTGAGGGAGGAATGCCAAGGAGGGGGATGAGGTCAAAAAGAGGGAGTCTCCCTCCAAAATAGGGAGAGTTGACAGGTATGAGAACAAACAAACTTTTTGTTTTCTGATAATACATAAACTGGGACTCATAGACTATCATTTCAGAACCTTAAATAATATCTTTTTATTGATAAGGCATCCGTATACACTTCCAACACTATATATATGCACAACCAATGTTATTCCCTGAGATGTTACTATTGAAAGAAACGTGCTGCAATTCGTGTATTAACACTCGTGACGTCACAATGCATAAGATCTAAAGAAACATGCCGTGACGGCTGTTCTAACCTGCAAACTGAGCCAGCGGTGACCTGAATTTTAACGTCACCCTTTTACCTAGAAAACGCGATTTCAGAAAACAAGAATGAAATAGACAGCTATGGTGCATATATATAGAATAAATGTCATAATTTGTGTTTTGTTACGGGTATACAACACACAGCAAATGCATTTATCGTATGAAATGCGCTAACGCGCATTACATGTACGATAAATGCACTTGCTGTGTGTTGTATACCCGTAACAAAACACAAATTAAGACACTTATTCTCTATATATCAACATTCTTATTTACAATTAAAAGAAATTAAAAAATGATGAGAATATGAATATCAAAGTAGTATTGTAAGGTACTGTAAATGTGGTTATTTTCGCTGTGGAAAAATTTCTTGATTATAACATCAAGACATTACGCGTGGGGGAAATATTCGCAATAAAAATACCTCTGTCATTGTAACAATGCAGCAGGGTTATTTTAGGGTCTATAGGGTAAATTTTTGCGAAGACCTTTGATCTGCGAAATGCACGAAAATTACCCCCACGCGAAAATTTCCATGTTTATAGTATAGTAAGGAAGTGTAAATAGACTGTTCAATAACAGGTATATTACCTGCTGCATGTTTGACCTTGACCTTGGAAGTGAACTTGATCTTCCTTGGGTGTCTCATCATACTTGATCTACTCTGCAAGTTTGATGGAAACACAGAGTAATCAATCAGTTACAGCCATATGTCAAACTGAGACTACCAGACAGACAGATGGACAAACAAAGTAATTCCTAAAGTAGTCCCACTTGCATTGCAGGCATGAAAAGGTAAGATAATGTCACTGTGTAACTAGAATCATTCCCTAGTACTTTTTTTTTACCGTTTTATAAAAGTAAACCTTTTCAGATGGACAATGGTTCACAGATTGATCTCTGGTTCTTTTGAGTAATGCAGTATTTTGATTCACTGAAACAAACGTTTGTGGTAGGGCGCGAATCGCAAAAAGTGACCAAGGTTTATACACAGGGAATAATTCTATTACATTAGGAAGCGACAAGATTGAATAATATAGAAGTACATGTACATACACATAACTCCTGATGACTTCTCTGATAATGGGTGAATACAGTGCGATCTAAAGTCCTTGGATTGATATTTGTTACCCAGCACTGATAAAGAGAAAACATTTAAATAATTTTTTTTTTTGAATATCATCTTTTTTTTAGATATTCATTTCACTATAATTATCTTTAACACCTGAATTTTGCTCTTATGAAAAGAACTTTCATGTGCAAAAGATTCAATTTTTATTCCATCTACTGGATCGTACATGTTATCTTTATTACAAAGTTTTTAACATTCTTCATCTCTACACACATGTATAAAACTGTTTAGAAATATCTCAAAATGCCATGAAAGTGCCAAACATGGAAACAAGAGGTTCAAGTTACATATTAAGTTCTATATGGAAGGTAAATAGATGTATGATAAGCTCTTTACACCCTGTCACAAAAAGCTTGGATCATAAGTAATCACAATCCAGTTGTTTCAACTAATCTAAAACAATTTATTTTCAAACACTATTTACTTGGCTTTAAATATAATTTTTCTAACTGGTTAAGTATGGACATAAATTCAGGTCATTTTTTAACCTTACTTTGCCGTACCTGTTCTTCGCATTCAAAATGCAATAAAATCATTAATACCAAACGTATTGCATTGAAACTTTGCACATATAAAATAGAAAATTAAATCTTCATTACAGTGAATTTGTTGACAAATTAACATAACAGAAAAGTGGATGTCACTTCATTGAAAATGGAAGATTTTCAAAAGAAAAATTGGAAAATATAAAGCTTTGTAATATTTTAATTCAATTCAATTTTTCTCATTAAATCATAAAATCATCTCTGGACATTGTTGATAATTTTGTTAGTTTGTTTGTTAGTTTTCATCCACGCGATTCCTAATAATTAACTATCAACTACAGTTAATTGGCTCAAAATCGCAAATTTTTGAGCGACAGTGTCATCTTTTATTCAAGTATTCTGTCTTTCTTTAAAACACAATTAATCTCATCTTTTCCATATGTAAGTGCAATACATTTATGAAGATTTTGGAAGTTAAATCAAAATTAATTTTCAATAGCTTAACGAGAACTGGAATGACACTTTCAATATTATGACGTCATCAAGAAATTCACGAAAATATCGATTTATGCATATTTCAAAATATCGTAGAATTTTTTCCTGTGGATAGAATCAAATGTAAGTTTGCATAATCAAGGACATACAAGAAATATGTAATTTCAGAAATTTTGAGAAAAATTGAATTTGGCGTCCATGTGTTCAATACCTCCTTAAAATAAACAACAGAGAGACATAAATATATCAAAGAGAGAAGCTTCTCACACTCTATAGGGAAGCATAATCAGGCAAAATTACCTTTTGTGTTGTTTTAGTTAATTTTCAGTTTGACTAGCCTTTGTAAGATTAAATAGCCAATGAAAATTGTTGAGACTACACTTCTGTTTAGAAAAAAAGTGAATAGTGATCGAAAAGTCTGGGAATAGACTAGCTGTTTGTTTTTGTTTTTTTGCAAACAGGCCTTCTGGCGCTTAACAAAGAAAAAACTGGTTGTGGCCTTAATTAGCCAATAGCAGAATAAATTCTAATATTACCCAGTCGATGTTGAGATAGGGGCATGCCATCTGGGACGGGTAAGTTGGCATAATATGCCAGTCCTGATGAGCCAGGAGAGACGACCCCTGTGTATTGGATCACAGCTTGGCCACCAGAGTCACTCTGCTTACTGTCTCCACTTGGAAGTTCAGCCAAGGTCTTCTTCAAGGCTTTTCTTTCATACTTATAATTTGGCAGTCCCTCTAGATCTGTGGAAATGTATGATTAAATTCAATAACATTTAGTAATAAGACATTAATAATTTAATAAGTGTCAAAGTTTTAATCAAAGCCATAATGTTTGGTAGATTGAAATATTTTTTACAGAGGGAAGGGACGGTAACAAATAAAAACACAAACACTCAAATATACAAATTTTCTGTCCCTTTGCCTTTATCAAGTGTAAAAAATGATGATCAATAACAATTCTAAGTACAATCCATCCTTGCTTCTCTGGCGTTCATTGCAAATGTTTAAGTTAGTCTATGACGTCATAATATTCGCGGCGCATGCATGCATTTCGCGTTACCTGTGAAAAGTTACAAAGTCTTTGTAATAATGAACGATCAAGGAGAAGATGGTTTTAAAGAACTAAATCATGATTTATACATATATATAACATTGAATTTGAAATATTACACATATACATGTACATGTATACATAACCTATTTAAACATATCAAATAATTGTGAGATACAAATATGATATGATATGATGCATGCAATACTTTGGCCAGCCGAAAGCAAAGCAGGCCAAGATGATAGCAGAAAAGCATTATAAAGTATGTATTTGCAGAAATGGCATTGAAATTTCTACAGTAGGGTATTACTTCTTTCAATCACAATGCATATCATGTGATAGCAAAATTTCAAATGTTTTTTAAATTTCATGCATTATTTATGAAACTCGTGTGATTTTCCAACTTGGCTCTGGGATGTAAAATCACATAACTTGTTTGGGACCATATACAAATTGTACGTGTGAAACAGAAATTCATTTGAGATAATGTATAAACGTATAACTATTTGTCTGCAAATGTCTCATTCAAGTTAACTTTACTGGCAAAAATGCTTTTTAACTCTTGAGTTAAAAATACAAATGCTACAGAATGTACATAGAAAAAAAATCCATATAATTTTACAACAGCTTTACATTTTAAATAATTTTCTCCTCTTCCTTTCCAAGAAATTTTATTAAAGATGAACCAAAATCACCGAAATGACCTAAAATAAAACCTGAGAACGAATGCCCCCGTTGGCATCTTTGTCAGTAAAACAAATGAAAAGTAATTAACATTTTAGGTCAAGGTCACAAGGTTAAATTTAGTATCCACGGAAAAGTCTTGCCACATGGAATTCATATGTGAAATATGAAAGCCCTATCACTTACCATTCAAAAGTTATGGCTAAAGTTTAAATTTTCAAAAATAGGTCAAACTCCAAGGTCAACGTCACAAGGTCAAAAATTTTGGTATCCATGGAAAGGTCTTGTCACGAGGAATACACATGTGAAATATGAAAGCCCTATCACTTACCATTCGAAAGTTATGCCAAAGGTTAAAGTTTTTAAAAAGTTGGTCAAACTCCAAGGTTAAGGTCACAAGGTCAAAAATTTTGGTATCAATGGAAAGGTCTTTTCACAAGAATACACATGTGAAATATGAAAGCCCTGTCAAAAGTTATGGCCAAGGTTAAAGTTTTGGCGGACAAACAGACAAGCAGACAAACAGACAGACGGACAGACCAAAAACTATATGCCTGCGAATCTTCGATTACGGGGGTATAAAAAGAACAGGGCTAGCCATGCATGTTCTTTTCACATTTGGTTTGACAAGTCATTCTTATTATTGAGTCAATTACCTCTCTTTAAGGAGTTGATTATATCGTGCCTCAAGCCTTTATCTGTTAAGTCCTTCGGCTTGTACACACATATGACACCTCTTAGTTTCCTGAAGACATCAGGAGCATACTGCACAACCTTTCTAGACATCTTTCTTCATCCATGCACATTGTACATGTACGTTATTTCTATATTCTCTTCTAAATCATATTAGTAATACATGTAACCTAAAAGAAAGGAAATAGTTAGCAATCAATACAAGAAATAACATGTACATGTATAGGGTAAAATATTTTTTGTTAATAGTGCAAGAATTATTTGGGGTTTTTTTTTTTTTTTTTTCTTTGGACAGAAAGACAGACTGATAGACACAAAGATAACTATAGGACATCAAAATTTGGATCCTAATAAGACTAGATATACATACATGTATATGTGATTTTTACCATTTGTATAAAAGCTAGCACAAGTGAATAAAACCTTAATAATGGTTGTGTCGTATGCTTCTATCAAAATATGGTACCTTGACTATGAGGTACAATGTAACATTTTCCATCTGAGACCTTTAAACTTGACCTTTAACCTTCAATAAAATTGTTCTAACCACAATGTATTGTAAGTAATATAGCTGTACCTGTAAGTCATAATTAGCTGTGCCTGTAAGTAATATAGCTGTGCCAATGTTTGGAAAAATAATATTCCAAAATAGAAAAATAATATTCCAAAAAAAAAATAATAGAAATAATATAAAACAGTACATCCCTTCGACCAATAATAATTTCTATAAACCAATATTACTTCTTTAAGAGCTTTCACCAATGACCTTGAAATTCTAATGTCACAAGAAATGCAAAACATGTGCTGAAATTGTTGAAGTTCCTTTAAAAGTGACCCGTCTAAATCTGTGAAGAGTTCTTCCTTATATTATGTATAATTGTATTGTCATTTGCATTTATTGTATGAAGTTAGCCCAAGACCTGCTGATAAATGACACCTCTAGGTTACCAGTAGACTAAATTATTTTGACCAATTCCAATCTGTGTCCTTGGCCTTTGTCCTATGACCTTGAAAATCAATAGGATTCTTCCTTATGCCATAAGCAATACTAGTAAGTTATAAGTGTACAAAGTTTGACAAAGCCGGCACACTGGTAGATTACATTTACCAGTACATACTCAAGTTAAGTTTCAAGAAAACAACAAAGGTGCTGATGTGCCTTCTCGAGGGGCCATAAACTTCACCTGTAACTTATATACTGTATGTGTAAATGCTGATCCTTCAACCAAAAAAGTAACTTTAGAAATCTTAATCAAAGTTTAAATTCTTATGTAATTTGATCAAAATCAGATTGAAATTAAAGAAATTCTAATGTAATATAATTAAATCCTAAAATTCAATTCATCAGAAATAAATGAAGTTCTAGGGGTATAAAAGTATCTCCTTAATAATTTAATGTTAGACAAATTTCAACAAATTCTTATTAATATTTTCCTTGTTGTACACACAAAACTATGGTTGTCGGATTGGCATTAATCAAAATATTTTATTAAAATAAATGGTGCAGTTGGATGTCTGTAGGGGAGTATGGAGGCCATTAAAAAAAAAAATTGACAAAGATCCATTGAAAATAGACCCTAAACCACTAAAAGCAATATGGCAGGATTGGGAAGCACCAGTTTAGTTTAAATATACTTTAAGGCATTCTTAAAAGGAATCTACCTGTGAAATATAATAATAAAGCCCTTTCCCTTGTACTTCAATAAATATAGCCAATTTTAAAGTCAAAAGGTCATAGTCTCAAATGCAAGGTCTTGTCGTATAGAATCTGCAATGAGTCCTTCAAAGTACTAGAAATGGGCAACTGTCCGGAAACTGTTACTGTCTGGAAACTGTTCTGGCACCAGTAGAAAAGGGCAGAAATGACTGGCAACCGCGCCAGAATGCAACGGTCAAAATGCAAATGACTGATAGAGTCTTTGTTTTAGAAAGGACTAGGTACGCTAACCCCTCATATCAGCCCTATAATTTGACGAAAAATGCTTTTCATTTTTTTTTTTTTTTTTCATTTTTCATTTTATAGTTGATTTCTGATACAGGTCCCGTCAGGCGCCTCTTCATCAGACTCAAAATATTCATTTCTTTCGCCACAACCAGATACAATATGAATTTTGGCTTTAAAATTGTCATACATTAATTCTTGTTCTGACCAGAATTTGTCCAATTTGTTTTTAAAACTATTTACAGTCTTTGCAGAGACCACATAGGTAGGCAAACTGTTCCATATGCTGACAACTCTGAGTGCGAAGAAGTTCTTCCTTACTGTTGTTTTGGCTTGTTGCGGATAGATCTTTAATGGATGTCCTCTAGTACCAGTGCGCGGTGCAACATCTTTCCATAGTTTGATACAGTTACAGGCTTCTTTGTCATAAATTCCATGAATAATTTTGTATATCTCTATCATATCGCCACGAATCCGTCTATAACTGAGAGTAGGTAACTTTAATTTTCTGAGCCTTTCTGCATATGTGAGGTTTTTCATACCAGGTAGTTGTTTTGTTGCACGTCGTTGAACTCCTTCAATTTGTTCTATCAGTTTCATGCTTTGTGGTGACCAAATAGAGCTTGCATAGTCCAAGTGCGATCGGACAAGTGATTTATAGAGAGGCAAAAACTGTTTTTCATCCAGGTGCTGGAACGTCCTTCTAATGACAGCAAACATCTGATTAGCTTTTTTCACTTTCTCTCCAATATGCTCTTCAAACTTAAGATTCTTGTCGATGATTACTCCTATGTCCTTCTCGCTATGTATGTGTTGAAGCTCAGTATATCCCAATTTGTAATTATTGACATCCGAAACTTTTTTGATTCCTACGTTCATATGTTTACATTTTTCCGGATGAAATTTTAAAAGCCATGTGTCACTCCAGACAGACATACTATTTAGATCCCTTTGAAGTAATTCTCTATCCTCTGAACTCTGCATATTCTTAAACACTTTTGTATCATCCGCAAACAAGTACACATCCCCCTCTACTATATCCGGTAAGTCGTTTATAAATATAACAAACATCAGAGGTCCGAGCACCGATCCCTGCGGAATGCCGGACGTGACTGGCTTCCATGTTGATTCCTCCCCGTTCACAACCACTTGCTGTTTTCTGTTACTAAGGAAATTTCGTATCCAATTTATCATCTGTTTCGATACTCTGTACGCCTCCAGTTTACTGATAAGCCTATTGTGTGGGACGGTATCAAATGCCTTTTGATAGTCCATGTATATGCAGTCCACAGATTCGCCTCTATCTAGAGATTCCGTCCAGTTATCTAAGACCTCTAGTAGTTGTAGACTGGTCGATCTTCCAGGAATAAAACCATATTGCTTTGTTGTAAACAGATGATTTTCTTTCATATGAATCATGATGTGATTTCTTACAAGCTTTTCCATCACTTTGCACACGACAGATGTCAAGCTTACTGGTCTATAATTTCCTGCCACTCCCTTGTCCCCTTTTTTATATAACGCACTAATTTTTGCCTTTTTCCACTCATCAGGAAGTTCCTCTTGCTGTATTGAGAGTTTGAATAATAGTGTTAGTGGAACCGCTATAGATTTCGCCACTTCACGCAAAAACCTTGGGTGTATTTTGTCTATCCCAGGTGATTTGTCGCTTTTAAGTTGACTCAAGAGTTTCTCTACTTCACTTGTTTCAATTTCAAGGTCATTCATCGCTATGTCGATATTTCGCTCTCTTATCCTCGGAACATCTCCCTCAGGTTCTTGTACAAAGACACTACTAAAGAAGTCCCCTAGTATATTAGCTTTATCTTTGTTGTTATCTGTTTTTGCACCTGTTTTAGTAGCTTGATCCTTGTATAGATCACTGATCCCTTCCTTTGTTTTAGTCTTAGAATTTATGTACTGCCAAACCAGCTTTGGATTGTCTTTTGATTTTTTTGCTATGTCATCCTCGTATTTTTTCCTCAGACGTGTTGTAAGTTTCTTTACTTGATTTCTTACTCTATTGTATTGTATCCGATCCTCTGGTTTTTTAGTACGTATTGCTTTCCTTGAAAGTGAGTTTTTTAGACGTATTTTGTTGATTGTTTCCTTATCTATAGGAAAACCATGTTTCTTTTTCACTGCCGATTTGATTTTCCTAGTTGGAACATGCCTCTCCTCTATATCACTAATTTGATCTTTAAACGCAATCCAAGACGCATTTATGCCCGTTTCCTCACTGATGAGATTCTGCCAATCAACACTGCTAATTTCTAAATTAATGGCATCAAAGTTTGCCTTGTTATAGCACTTCACTTTCCTGACATAATTACTCAGCTGTGTATAACATTTGAAATCAAAACGTATCACACAATGATCTCCTTTTCCAAGTGGGCTTTGTAACTCTATATTGTTTACCATACTCTCCTCGTTTGATAGAATGAGATCCAGTGTGTGTGGAGTAGCATCTCCTCTCCATCGTGTGGGCTTATCTATGTGTTGGTAAAGAAAGTTATCCTGAACACATTCCAAGAATTTATATTCCTTGTTTTCTATACTTTCGCCTTCGGTATTCCAATTTTTCCAATTGATTCCCGGGTAGTTAAAATCTCCCATCAGCAGTAAATGTGAGTAACCCTTGGCCGATGCTTCACAAATGAGACTCCTTAGTTCATTCTCCTTATCTTCATTCACATTTGATGGTGACCGGTATATAAGACCAATGAGCAACATGTCTCTGTTGTTTAATTGTATAGAAACGAATATGTTCTCGCTGAATTGTGACGTCATTTTCACTTCCTTTACTTGAAGGGTCCTATGTATATATAATATAATACCTCTCCCTTCTGATTTGATATTTGAAAACATCTCATAGTCACCAATGTCATCTAATGAGTATTCTGCTAAGTTATATGCTGTTGCACAGTTTTTTGGTTTCACTTCACATATACCAATGATGTGTGGTAGGTCATTACCAATTCTAACTTGTAGTTCCGTCATCTTATTTTTTAGTTGATCTGCATTGGTATAAAAACACTTCAAATTGTTAATAAAATCCAACTTATCTACACTATGTACATTTTTTCTCCTTTGTGTTTTTACTTTGTTTTGGCAATTCGCACGAGCTTCCTTGCCCATGGTGGACCTCTCACTCGGTATATGAAGTCCCCCGATTCATTCTCACTCCTTCGTTTTGCCTCGTCTCTTAGCGCCATCTCCTGTTCTCTTTCACTACGAGTAAGATCATTCGAAATTCTAATATTTCGCATCTCTTCATTCGTTTGTAGGTACCTTATGTTCTTAAATAGCTGCTTTTTGCTGTTTACTTTCTCAAAAGATACCAGAATTGGGCGTTTTGGTTTTTGTCTGTCAAATTTTCCAATCCTGACAATTCGACTCAATTTATTTTCACAGACTGGAACCTTACATGTTTCAAGAATCTCGGTTACCTTTGAATTGTCATAACCTTTCCTCTCCTCTTCTCTTTCTGAGACTAGTTCCTCAATACCATGTATTATTATGTTGTTTTCCCTTGACTTCCTTTCATTTATCTCACTGAGCAGTGACGTCACTGTCTCTGGGTTTTGTTGTGTGTGGTCACTGTCATCCACTTTACTTATTTCCTCCTTCACTATTTTACGTACTTCTTCTTTTGAACAACTGTCTTTTATTGTTTCCTCCAACCTACATATTCTTGATTCGTAAGTAACCATAATTTGCCGACACCTTTCCTCTATCTTTATGTCAATAGCAATATTCTTCTCTACAATCTGTCTACATTTAGCACAAAACCACATAGAATCCGACTTGCTGAGACAATTATATTCTTCTATAGTTTTATTCAAGCACGAGATGCATGACGTCATGTTCTGAGCTCATTTACCCTGAATGACGAAAAACGAAGGAAAAATCATTGTATTTTACACACTAATCTTCAAAATTCATCTACGCTACAGGCCTCGCCCAAGATATTTTTTATGCAAATTAAAAGACCAATCAGAAATCCATCGATCGATACAAAAATATTCACGAGCAAGGCCTGGAGTGCTAGAGCGCTGTTGACTATTATCGGCAGGGTACAATTATCAGCACCTTTGTTTATCGCTTATAATAAACGAAAATATTGACGTGTTTGTTGTTCTTTTGTTATACAGGTAGAAGCAACAGTATATAAGGAATGATTTAATGAACTTCAGTCCATCATATACCTAATAAATATGGTGCCTACCACTGTCTTTTAAAAAGGATGAAAACAATAGTAGGGAAAACACCGTCTTTATCATAACAAATAAAAAACTTCCTTTTTTGAGTCGATGTTTCATTGAATTTAAAGTTGGTTTTTGCAATTCTTTTCAGATTCACAATTGCATAGTGTATTCCTCTTTCTTTTTTCATATTTTTTGATCACTTTTATGAAGAACTTGCCTACCTGTTACTCCTTCCAATTTATATCCCATTTTCATGACCCGTCTATTATTGGCATATCTGAATACTTACCTATGCACCTACATGTAGCCATGTGTTCCCGCTTTGGGAAAATTTCATTGCCGTTTTTCAGTAGACAAATACTGAAATTTGTAAATTATTTTATTGTCTTTTTATTATGTATTGGATATACGCCGAAAACTGTCCAATATCTTTAAGCATGAATTGTTTGAGGCGTATATCGTACTTAAAACATTGATCACTATTCAAAGTGGCTTGACCTTTGACTTTGTTCTTATTATGTTAATTGCCTTTACTTTAACGAAATGTAATCACTCCAGGTTCTATATTCTCGCTACTAGCAGTAGGGAGTCGTTTATAAAAGAAGATAACGGAGATGAAATTTTCAATTAAAAAAGAAAGTTGTGACAAATTATGACAAATTATGACGCAGATTCCGTAAACCAAGACGAAATGTTACGCAATTTTTGGGAAAAAGATCAACGAGAATACTTTGCGTGAAGACGATTTAGGTGAAGCTTCTTTGAGATTTAGAATAAAAAGGCGTGTCTGTAAAATTGTCGTTTTCCGAACAAGCAATAAACATGATAAATAATATAGTGCCGAAATACCGAAAAGAAATCAGTGGGGACGTTCAACTTACTATACATGTATGTAAGGTTAAATGTAAGAAACAATTCAGGAAGATATTTTGATGGAGTCTAGTTAAAAAAACCTGCCCCAAACCCAGCCTTTGACGGTTATTTGCACCAAGGGGGGGGGGGGGGGGGGGGGGGGGGCTGGGGGACTGGATCAAAATAACCGCCAAAGGCTGGATTTAGGTAAGGTTTTTCGGACTAGTTGAAGTCGAGCAAAAATCTTAATTAAAAGTAAAATTAAATAGATGGGGAAAAAAAAATTAAGACCGACAAAAAAAAAAACGGACTGAACTACAGTGTCTCTTACATTGTAATTACCGACACAACGACCAAATCTTTAGATATAAAAGATTGTGCTGGATTATGTCAACTCAGGAAAAATAGCAAAAATTGGAATAGTCAGTACCACGATACATGGAATTCTTGTCACGTGATATCTAAATAAGGATTGTAACAGTTGTCCTGTAGATGTCAAAGTACATTTACCTATGACTGTCCAATATTTAATCTAGGTCGCGTATATTTTTTTAATAAACGCGACCTAGATTTGATATTGGACAGTCAAAGGTAAAATTCGGACCGTTCGAACAAAGGCATGACGTCACATCAATTTTTTAAAAAATAATATGCAGTGGTTATTTGACCCAGTTTCAGTTTTAACCAACGCTTTTCAAACTGATCAGGGTAGGTGCCGATAACGCGGAACACACAGAAAATATAACTTCATGGGTAACTTTATTCGGAAGCGTTTATGACCTTCCAGGGTCACAACGAACTAAAATAAAAGTTTGGTAGTGGACGTCTTGGGGAACACCAATCACGTGGTGAAGTCATAAACTTGTAACATTACACTTCAGCCATCGCACAACGGCGATTGCTCATCTCTCTTGTTGAGGGTGACAATAATACTGGACATATGCCGATAACACTGAACAAAAGTTGACTTGCAAGAACTGTTTTATCGAGAGGTGGGCCACAATTGTGCTATATAGAGATGGTGGTCAAGGACGATAAAAAAATCACCCTACACATGGTATAGTCGATAAAATAATAAACTGTATTAAACAAGACGCACCGGCCGCTTGGCAAGGTAAAACATAAAGGTGCCGATAATTGTCTACAACGCTCAAATTGATTTCATAGTTTTGTATCAAAATGTCGCTCATTTATTGATATTTTCAATGACTTCAACGTTTTGAGCGGCGTAGTATTCAGAATAGGACTGTGAAATCAACAAAGGCTTTCTTGATATGGATTCACAATACATTTGACATTTTATAAACTGGAATTTTATGAATGAAGTAGTGTCCTCTGTAGGGAAGTTTAATGGAGGGGTATATTGACAAGAAAGGTATAATGGAGGGGTATAATGACAAGAAAGGTATAATGACATATTTCAAGGATTTAAAGTCAAAAAATGGTAAAATGTATGGAAAAGTTATATTTTTTATAAAGATTAGATATAATTCTAATATGTAATCCAACTTTTATCTAAATATCTTGTCATTTGTGGTCACAGTGGTCATTTGTGTATTGACAAGAAAACCCCAGGGGTATAATGACAAGAAAACGAATGACAAGAAAACAGTTATCAAAGGATTTAAAGGCAAAAACTAGGAAAATGTTGTGAAAAGTTATATTTTTTTAAAGATTAGATATAATACTTATATTTAATCCAACTTTTATTTAAGATTTGTATCATTTGGGGTCACAGTGAACGAATGTAGATAGACAAGATAACAGAGGGGTATAATGACAAGAAAACGAATGACAAGAAAATGGTTATCAAAGTACATGTATTTCATGTCCAAAAATGGAAAAATCATACAAAAAGTTATGTTTCATTTCAAGATTATACATCATCCTAATACTTAATCCAATTTTTATCTAACTTTTGTACATTGTATCGTTTGGTGTCACAGTGGCCATTTGTGTGTTGACAAGAAAAAGTCAGGAGCATAATGACAAGAAAACAAATTACAAGAAAACAGTTATCAAAGAAAGTAAAATTTACTTATAAATTATATTCCATGAATGAATAAAGTGTGCAAGATAATTTTTAATCCAAGTACAACTTTTAATTATATCAATTATTTTTATCACTGTGTTACCTCTAGTGTATCATATGACAAGAAAATGTATGTCACAAGAAAACGGTAATCAATGGTTCAAAGGACATTTGAGTGAATTTTTACGTGAATTATACTACTCAATGATATAAAAATGATATATACAACTTAATGATATAACCAGAAGTCTCTGATGAGACTGAAGCTCTCCTGGTTGATTTGTACATATACACTCAAGAGAATGAATGCTGGACTTCACCTTGCCTAATACCACTTTTTTCATCGACCCAATATATTTCTGTATCCCCCCTGTAAAACACTCTATAACGAATTTATCCTGCTGAATCGCTTTTGGTTTGTGTATGTTACGTCAACATATTCTAAAGCATTTTGGTGACGTCAAAAGCATAAAGCAT
Source organism: Pinctada fucata (assembly GCA_028142955.1). Classification (NCBI taxonomy): domain Eukaryota; kingdom Metazoa; phylum Mollusca; class Bivalvia; order Pterioida; family Pteriidae; genus Pinctada; species Pinctada fucata. Next base: position 49,532,617 of record AP027109.1, read on the forward strand.
CTTAGTAGAAGCAGGATATCAAAATAATATTCTGTTAGTAAAATAATACAACATAATATTTGGTTCTTCTCGACCAACCACATTGCAAGAAATTTGCCAGAGGCGGGATAAATGTGTATCAAGTTTTTTTTATTAGAACCAACAACCACATGCCATTATGCATATCCATCAATTCCTAATTAATTTTTTTCATTCAGAGCAAAATTTTTTTTTTTGAAAAAAACGGAGTCCCCCCCCCCCCCCCCCCCCAAGAATATCAAATGGACCGTGCCTTAGATTTCTCTAGAATGTAGGAGAATTACTAAAAACGTGTATATACAACATGTATAACATACCATATGTATCAAAACTAAAATAACAGATGTTTTTATTTTTCAAAAAATGTGGGTCAAAGGTCAGTGATGGGGTCAAAGGTTAAAAATTTGGCTCCAAAAGATGAGCCTTCTCAAGGTTCATAGTCATGCAATATATGACAGCTCTATTATCTGATACCCTTTCATCAGAATTTAGTTGAATGGAATGATATACTGACAGTCGGATGGATAGACAAACAGATGAACAGACAGACCTAGCTACCACTATATGCCCTTTGATAAAATTAAGACTAAAGGCATAAATAACCTCTCATTTGAGCTGAAATAGTATTGCATAGGATACTCTATAGAGATATTTCCTTCTTTCTTATACTGACCAGTGAAAATACTTAGATCAAGTAATCAGGCAGTTTCAGATTGAAATTAAATATAATAGGACATGTGGCCTACCGAGTGAAATTTTAAAAGTATCGGCCATTTTGTTCTAAAACCTAAAAAGGTTTTAGGCTATTTATTTAGTAAATGTAAAACAATGTAAATAGAATATTGAACGAAGAACATGAACTTTTAGGGCGAATGTGGTATTAATGTAGACAGAAGCTAATTATTAAAATATAATACAAAACATTTTTACATACCGGTATGAAATATTTGATCCTCTATAGAAAACATTTCTACCATATATCCCAGTTCAGAAAAATATTTCAAAATCTGCATGAGGTTGAAATGATGTTTTTGATTGGTCAAATTTTAAAAGGACAAAATGACTCGAGGTCCAATTGACAAAAAGGCCTGAAACATTAGTTTATTACCATTAATTTATGGCAGGAACAGGTATCGTACCCAGATAGCTCAGTTGGTAAGAGCGTCTGCCCAGATAGCAGAAGGTCTCGGGTTCAATTCACGGTTCGGTCACATCTTTTCCTCTCCTGTTACAGAATTGGCACCAAACTAAATGACTCGAGGTGAAGTGGAGTTTTGTGTGAGGTTTCCAGTGCATGGAAACCTGAAAAATTGGTAGAGAGGAGTGTGGCAGGAACGGGCATCGTGCCCAGATAGCTCAGTTGGTAAGAGCGTCTGCCTTGATAGCAGAAGATCTCGGGTTCGATTCCCGGTACAGTCACATCTCTCCCTCTCCTGTTACATAAATTCAACTTCTATAACTTACACAAGCACCTTTCATTTGGCAATGTTAAGGATGCATTATTGCTATTATATTTGATAAAATGATCAATCTTTGTGATTCTGGTGTTTCCATTTATCAGAAAGCACAGCTCAAGTCCGTGATCACTTAGGACAATATTCTACTCTTGCAACAAAAAGTCTCACTACTCTCTCTAAAAATCTTACACCTTAAACAATTAAAAAATAAGTAAGAAATACATGCATTTTGATTGTTTGTTATCTTTCTTGCACTGTATAAACATAATAGAAAAGATTTTGAAGTTGATTGATTGATCAGAGGAAATTCCGAAACTATCCCCTAGCGTTTCTATAGAATTGAAGATAAAATCCTGGGTCAGGCCCCAAATAAAATATGAGAAAAACTTAATTTCAGACTCATCTATGATAATATTATCAAATGGCAATAAAGGAAAATTTTGGTAGAAGTTTTCCTGGGTTGAAATATTTTTGTATGAGTCGGCTTTTACAAATGATTTTTTTTAGTATTTTATTTTAATCTTTTTAAAATTTGATTAACACATAGTAGATATGCCAATAAGGCATCTCTTGTTATATTATCTTCTATTAAAACATGTGTCACTTGCTTTAATGTAAACATTATGAAAAATTTTATCAAACCACACAGTTTTAGTTACATCCCATTGGGGGTGGTACTCCAAGCAGTGGAGGAATTTATAAGAAGAAAGAAAGATGTAAGAGTTACCTCCCCCCTCTCTCCCCCCCCCCCCCCCCAAAAAAAGCTTACACAAGCACAATATTCCTTTCATTTGGCAATGTGAAGGATGCATTATTGCTATTTTATTTGATAAAATGATCAATCTTTGTGATTCTGGTGTTCCCATTTAACAGAAAGCACAGCTCAAGTCTCAGTGATCACTTAATAGGACATTCTTGTTACCTCCCCCCTCTCCCCCCCCCCCCCCCCCCCCCAAAAAAAAAAGCTTACACAAGCACAATATTCCTTTCATTTGGCAATGTGAAGGATGCATTATTGCTATTTTATTTGATAAAATGATCAATCTTTGTGATTCTGGTGTTCCCATTTAACAGAAAGCACAGCTCAAGTCTGTGATCACTTAGGACATTCTAGTTACCTCCCCCCTCTCCCCCCCCCCCCCCTCAAAAAAAAAAAAAACTTACACAAGCACAATATTCCTTTCATTTGGCAATGTGAAGGATGCATTATTGCTATTTTATTTGATAAAATGATCAATCTTTGTGATTCTGGTGTTCCCATTTAACAGAAAGCACTGAGCTCAAGTCTGTGATCACTTCGGACATTCTTACTCTTGCAACAAAAATTCTCACTACTCTCCCCAAAAATCTTACACCTTAAACATGTTAAACAAATAAAAAATAAGTGAGAAATACATGCATTTTGACTATTTGATATCTTTCTTGCACTGTATAAACACTATAGAAAAGATTTTCATGTTGATTGATTGATCAGAGGAAATTCCGAAACTATCCCCTAGCGTTTCTATAGAATTGAAGATAAAATCCTGGGTCAGGTCCCAAATAAAATATGAGAAAAACTAAATTACAGACTCATCTATGATAATATTGTAAAATTGCAATATCTTTGTTTATTTATAGTTTCTGTCACTTATGTACTCTAAATGCATGTAGATAGGGTAAGAGAAAATAGCCATATACCCATTTTCCAGAATCCTAGGGAACAGGGACTGAAGGAAAATACTGTAATGACATCTAAACTGCAAACCGATAATATTTTGGAATAAATCAATTAACTATTATCCATAAATTCTGGGAAATTAGCTATCATATGAGATCACATGTAGTTTAATAGAGAGAAAACAACCACACCCATTTTCTAAGACCCTTGGGGTCAGAGACTCAAACAAAATATGAGGTGGACAACGAGATTACAGACCCATCATATTGCATAAAGAATTTAGTCTCCATTATTTATAATGTCAGCGCTGTAAGCATAAGATTATATGGAATAATATAAAAGAAAATGGCCACACCCTTTTCTAAGACCCTGGGGGTCATTGGCTCAAACAAAATATCAGGTGCACAACTAGACTACAGACCCATCATATTGCAAAAAGAATTATGTCTCTATCATTTATAGTGATAGAAGAGCTATCCGGACAAAATTACATAGAATTTAATGACCACACCCATTTTCTAAGACCCTGGGAGTCAGGGACTGAAACTGAATGTCAGGTGCACAACTAGACCATGGACCAAGTAAACTACAAAAAGAATTAAGTTTCTATCTCTAACAGTTTCAGAGGAGTTGTCCGGACAAGAATTGTTTACGGACAGACGGACAGACAGACAGACGGACAGACGGACAGACGGACGGACGCCGGACGAAGGGTGATCGCATAAGCTCGACTGGTCTGAGACCAGTAGAGCTAAAAATGATATTCAATACAACTTTTATAAGAGATTTTATGGTCACAGTGACTGTGCAGTTTGTGAAATAATATTATGACCAGAAAACGAATGAGAAGTGAATCCAAAGGTTACATGTATATATACAAGAGAATGGATGACAAGAAAACAGTTATAATCATCAAATGATTTCAAGACACTTAAGTTGAAATTATTTCATTTACATACTAAACATAAAGCTTATGTTTAATATAACTTATATCCTTCTCTTGTATCATTTACGATCCTCATCGGGTGCTTCTGATTAGTTTGAAAGGAAATCCTGGTATTAATTACTATAATCATTATAATACCAGAAAAGAAAACGAATGACCATGATATATTTTTTTCTTTAAATTGCGGTCTCATACTTATGACATAAAACTCATATGTGGTTACTCCGATTGATAAACGAAGTCACAGCATGCAAAACTTTAACTCCAAATGTAAAGGAATTTTTTTCGGTGGAATATAATTTTTACTTTTGATGTCATCCTTTATATTTTGCACACTTAAATATAAAAGTTTGAACATTTCCGATTATTTTCATATATGGAACACCAAATTCTATTATAGTTTACTTAGCTGCATTCCAATTTTCCCGCCTCGACCTCTTATTTATTGCATCTCTATCACGGTAAAGAAGGCTAATTAGGAAGCGACACAGTGGGGGTAGTTAAAATTAGATAATTGGATAATCACCCGGTGAAACACTAGGTAGATATACAATATGGCTTCTTTAAATAGAAGTATAAACCCGCACAAATTTTCTTCCGATTTATCTCATCGAGGTTATGTACGTCTGTATGACAGTCTAAATTATAATCAAAATCACCATTAAATGAATTGTCATTTACCTCGAAATAATCATATTCACTAGCGACTCTGGAGTTAAAATTTCCGACTAAACAGATAAATCATCATTAGATTAGTTGAATTATTCACTTCATCAAAACGTATACTTTAGCATGTGTGTCTTCTTCAAGAGTATCGTAAAATAAAATATCGTGAAACATCAGTGGAAGTGAAGTCCTTCTATTACTCGAACCACCAATGTGCTTCATTTCCTTTTTTTTAGGACTTTACACAGACAGCGAACAATTTTGTCACTTGATTTCATACCACTTTCTCTCTATTTAAAACAAAAAGGAGCTCGAACGATAAGTATGGAATTCCGCCCAGTTGGGACCGAAATTTTTTTTTATCATTAAAAGAAACTAAAACTCTGAATTCGGTTAGAATTTTGCTGAATTTTATGAAAATAGTAATATTTCAAACATGCGACCTATATTTTGTGTATAATTTGGGTTAAAACAATCGATTTTAACACTAAAGCCTATGGAAACGCATTTATCCATTGTGAACTATTGGGAGTATATTGATTAAATGTAGTTCTGAATACGGAAAAGAACATAACTCAGAGTAAAACGATTTTCTCAATATTACATCTGATTTTATTGGATTTTATAACGTAATACCACGGACTCTAAATGGTGTACCCCACGTTGCTTTGATTTCGAATAAATGCCAAGTACGTGATGAAAATGACAAACATTTGAGTAAATATTATAGATTATAAGTTTTTTCTATCTATAAATATATATTTTATACCTTAGAATAGTTTTAGTAACCCTACGGGAGATTTTATTATCTGGGCGGATTTCGCACCAATTCGTGCGAGGTCCTTTACCGGACATTCAGCTCAAATTTTACCGGTGATTGCCAGTATCAATAATATGAAATTATTCCATGATGGGACTCAGCAAAATGTCATCAAAACTTCCTGTGACTTAACATTTGCAGTTCCTTTGCTCTCGTAGACGAAGTGTGCCTCCATATAGAAAAAAATTAACAAAGTTTCATTATTGTATCTGCCCCAAAAACATCTTTCAAAAAAAAAAAAAAAGATTTTCCTATCTACCGACCCTCTCATTTTTTGGCTTGTTTCATGATACAAACATATATTTTTTTTGCCTAACAACAAACTAGAATGATAAAATAAAGTGAAATGGTAAAAATATCAACATTGAAATAACAGAGAATATTTGTGAAATAAACTACTCATACTAATAAATAACAATAAACATTAAAAAAAAAAAAAGAGTTGTTAATTTGGGGTGGGGTCATTCTTCATGTCAATTCTAAGGAGAAAAGTTACATTTTATTTCCATTGAATCTTTATTGCATCCTTGATCCTTAAGATTCATCTCTTTTTTATTTACTGTACATTCCTTGTCATTCAACTTTTTGTTCTTTAAAAATACACAAGTGATGGTTTTGACCACAAATGACACAAAAGACAAAACTTTGATTGAACAAAGGTTTTTCTTATTCATGAATGAAACATGAAATATCTGATCAATTCAATTGCATAGATATCTCTTCTTAACCTTTGAAAATCCTTTTCTAGTCGGTCCTCATTCTTGTCATAATATCTAATGGATTCGATTGTCAATCGTAACATACTGTCACTGTGACCATAAATTATTAAGTATGATTCATAATTCTTCTCAAACTTTATATCTAACACATCCATTAGTGATACTCTATATGTATATAATTCACTTGAATATACTAAGTAATTAAAAACTTTTGAAAACTATGTTCTTTTCATTGTGTTTCTTGTCATTTATCATACATCTGGCTTTTTCTCGTCAGTCTGCATAAACACGTGTAACTGTGACAATAAATTATGTAAATCTTAGATAAAAATAATGAAGTAAATATTAGTACTATGTCTAATCTTTAAATAAAATATTACTTTTCATAACATTTTCCTAGTTTTTGCCTTTAAATCCTTTGATAACTGTTTTCTTGTCATTCGTTTTCTTGTCATTATACCCCTGGGGTTTTCTTGTCAATACACAAATGACTTCTTTGACCCCAAACGATGCAAAAGTTGGATAAAAATTGGATTAAGTATTGGTATGATATATAATCTTTAAATGAAATATAACTTTTATTATGATTTTTCCATTTTTGGACATTAAATACTTTGATAACTATTTTTTTGTCATTATACCCCTCCGTTATCATATGATTGTCTATCTACATTCGTTCACTGTGACCCCAAATGATACAAATCTTAAATAAAAGTTGGATTAAATATAAGTATTATATCTAATCTTTAAAAAAATATAACTTTTCACAACATTTTCCTAGTTTTTGCCTTTAAATCCTTTGATAACTGTTTTCTTGTCATTCGTTTTCTTGTCATTATACCCCTGGGGTTTTCTTGTCAATACACAAATGACCACTGTGATCACAAATGACAAAGTTCAAGGATTACATATTAGTATTATATCTAATCTTTATAAAAAATATAACTTTTCCATACATTTTACCATTTTTTGACTTTAAATCCTTGAAATATGTGTCTTCTTGTCATTATACCTTTCTTGTCATTATACCCTTCCATTGGTTTAATATAATAAATAACAATGAACACTCTATATCTACAAATTTTCAGCCACTCGGCCTTTATCAAGTGGAAAAGAACGAATATTCGTGCTTTTCCACTTGATAAAGGCCGAGTGGCTGACAATTTGTGGATATAGAGTGTTCATTGTTATTTGGAATATTATGGATATATGAACAACTTTGAAAACTAAGGGCCGAAATGGTAGGTTACCGCACGTACTCCTTTCTTGATCTTGACAAAGAAATAAGGTTTAATTCAAAATCTGGATAATAGTTCGGAGAAGGGCCTGATACCTGTGCTTATCTTTTACTGATTAAGTCACAAAATAAGAGAAACTCCAGTTCAGAGAAACGCAATCGCCCGAAAATCAAGTAGGAAATAAGACAAACCAATATACGGAACCGATAACGTACCTGATCCGGATTAGAAAAGAGAACGGTGTCAGTGTGTACATCCATATGCTGTTAATTTGTGATGGGAAGAACAATACTAGCTGATGAATCAGTACAAAATTACTCTTTACAAATACTAAAATCTGATAAATGGCACATTGGTCTCATAATAGGACAGGTAAGACTACAGTAGACTCTTCAGTAGAGTAGATTAATGTGCAATTTACAATTAACCCCCCTTTTCCCTTTATAATGGTATAATTTGAGAAATGATATGAACAACATAGGGTACAGGTCTGGATAATATACCTGATTTGCTACTAGTTAATAAACAGAGGTTGAGAACAATTAATGCTTCTTCTTCAAATCTCCTTTTATATTGGGGTTTGAGGACCTTATATCGGCTAATTAATTGATGGCTCCTTCAGTGATTGAATTCTCGTAGATTTGTCCTTGATATAAACGTCAGGTTCTAGACATAAAGCAATTTCCATACACTATGCTCTATGACATAGAGAATGGATATTATGGCGCTGTGATGGAAAATCACGCCTAAAAAATCTGTCCTGCTGGGACATGAAAATTCCTGTACAATTAATATAATTTGTCCCGAAATGTCCCATATTTCAGTGCCAAAGTCAATTTTTTCTTTCATCGTTCAAAGAGAGTCACGTACTATTCTCTATGTCGGCGTGATGTCACACAAAGGTTCAATTAGAGATAAGCACGAAGAAGTTCCGAAAATAGTTGGGCGGATAAACTCGGTGTTTATCATAGAGCATAGTAAATGGAAATTGCTTTATATCACTTAGAATCTAACGTTTGTATCAAGGACAAAACTATTTTAATTTCATTGAAGGAATCATTGATGAATTAGCTCTATATATAATAGATCGTCAAACCCTAATATAAAAGGAGTTTTGAAGAAGGATCAAACAAAATCTCGGCTTTTTCATAGGGTACAGTGAAAAATCTCATGACAAATCCCCCTGTACATGGCGGAAGTCTGGTCATGTGACCAGTCCGACATCAAGAATAGTTGTCAGCTAAACAGCTCACAGGTCAACGGATCTAACTTGAGCTAGAGTACTCTTCATCAGTATGGGAACCCCTCCACACACAGACCATTGTCAGTCAATAGTGGAAGCAGTCCAACGAAGAGCAGCTCGTTTTGTCACTGGGAAATATGACCATCATGAAAGCGTCACAGCATTGATGGAGGAACTGCAATGGGAGAGTCTTCAGAACCGCAGACAACGCGCCAAACTCACCATGATGTATCGGATCTCCAACTCTCTTGTAGCTATCGATCATCCTACATTCCTCTAGTACCTAGGTGCGGCTACAAGAGGGCACCAGCTGAGATACCGAGTTCCCTACTGCAGGACACTAGTCTATAAGGAGTCCTTCTTCCCATCCGCCATCAGACTATGGAATGCTGCTCCAGCCAACATCACAGCAGCGGACTCCCTGGAGTCCTTGAAGGAGAGGACCCAGGGATACCAGTGCAAGCAGCCATAGACATCTCTGTTTTTAGCCTGTTTTTAACCCTGTACATAGAGAGACTCTCCCTAACGGATGGGCTTTAGTTTTAAACCTAGTGCGAATATGCCGCTCATGCAGCCCAGCACTTCATGGAAGAAGAAGAAGAAGAACTTACGTACGGTATACCTTAGATCATGCTTTGATGGTGATTACTGTTAATTAGCTTATATACGTTTATTTTTCATATGATTATCTTAAGCCGATTTATTGTTTTTCATACGCCGCCCGGCACGCTATAATTTTAATATTTAACCCTACGAGACTAAGGGAGCAACCATTTTATTTTTAGGGGGGGGGGTGCAGGAAGACTTTTTTTGCCAGCCGGAAAATTTTTTTCGGCCATAATTTAAGAGCCGGAAAAAAAATTTTCGCCGGCCCTTCGGGCCGGATTATTATTTTTTTTTAATAATTTTCCAACGTTGAAAATTACTCTAAAGTTTAAATAATTCAGCGTGATTTTTCAGCCATATATAAACATCAAACACACAATGAGTTCATCTCTTGCCAGCAGATCACTTCATTTTAAATTTCTTGAATGGCATATGGTGCCTATAATCTGTTTACTAAAATGATACTCAACAGAGACAGGCTATATGGTGCTAATGACTTTTGAATTTTATTTATTCACTCCAAATTGCGTAAAGCTTGTTCCATTTTTTTAGCTCACCTCGACGAAGTTGAGTGAGCTTATGCTATAACCCAACGCATCCGCGTCCGCGTTCCCGTTCGTGTCCGCGTCCGTGTCCGCGTCCGCATCCGGTTAAGAAGTTTGGGGTAGCTCAGTATCTGACAAAGTACTAATGCTACAGTAACCAAACTTGCACAAGTGATTCATCTTTGGATGCTGAGGTGAACCCATGCATCGGATGCAGCATCTGACCTACATTTTCCGCTTGAGTGACTTGGTTAAGAAGTTTGGGGTAGCTCAGTATCTGACAAAGTGCTAATGCTACAGTAACCAAACTTGCACAAGTGATTCATCTTTGGATGCTGAGGTGAACCCATGCATCGTATGCAGCATCTGACCTAGATTTTCCACTTGAGTGACTTGGTTAAGAAGTTTGGGGTAGCTCAGTATCTGACAAAGTACTGATGCTACAGTAACCAAACTTGCACAAGTGATTCATCTTTGGATGCTGAGGTGAACCCATGCATCGGATGCAGCATCTGACCTAGATTTTCCGCTTGAGTGACTTGTTTCAGAAGTTTGGGGTAGCTCAGTATCTGACAAAGTACTAATGCTACAGTAACCAAACTTGCACAAGTGATTCATCTTTGGATGCTGAGGTGAACCCATGCATCGGATGCAGCATCTGACCTAGATTTTCCGCTTGAGTGACTTGTTTCAGAAGTTTGGGGTAGCTCAGTATCTGACAAAGTACTAATGCTACAGTAACCAAACTTGCACAAGTGATTCATCTTTGGATGCTGAGGTGAACCCATGCATCGTATGCAGCATCTGACCTACATTTTCCACTTGAGTGACTTGGTTAAGAAGTTTGGGGTAGCTCAGTATCTGACAAAGTACTAATGCTACAGTAACCAAACTTGCACAAGTGATTCATCTTTGGATGCCGAGATGGACCCATGCATCGGATGCAGCATCTGACCTACTTTTTCCACTTGAGTGTTTTTTTCGCTTTTAAAAGCCAATATTGAGCAAAGTATAAGTGCTACATGTACCAAACTTGCATATTGGATGTATCTTTGATCAATCTTTTATAAAATGACCTTGACCTACTTTTTCCGCTTGAGTGAATTTGCCTTTAAAAGCCAATATTGAGCAAAGTATAAGTGCTAGATGTTCCAAACTTGCATATTAGATGTATCTTTGATCAAACTTTCATAAAATGACCTTGACCTTCTTTTTCCGCTTGAGTGATTTTGCCTTTAAAAGCCAATATTGAGCAAAGTATAAGTGATACATGTACCAAACTTGCATATTGGATGTATCTTTGATCAATCTTTCAAAAAATGACCTTGACCTACTTTTTCTGCTTGAGTGATTTTGCTCTATAAAGCCAATATTGAGCAAAGTATAACTGCTACATGTGCCAAACTTGCATATAGGATGTATCTTTGATCAAACTTTCATAAAATGACCTTGACCTACTTTTTCTGCTTGAGTGGTTTTGCCTTTAAAAGCCAATATACATGTACTAAGAAATATGTTTGAATTGAATTTTGCTGTCACGAGGTGAGCTTCGTAATCTGTAATTACCTATGTTTATACTTTGTTTATGATACACAAAAAAGTGTTTATTTGGCAGTGGAAAGGTTGGAAGAGAGGGGGGGAAGGGCAATTTCATGATCTGGAAAAATTTTTCCGCCGGCCCTTCGGGCCGGAAATTTATTTCCCTAAAATTTCAATCCGGAAATTTTTTTTTGCAAAGTCTTCCTGCCCCCCCCCCATAAAAATCAAATGGTTGCTCCCTAAATTTTTATCAGATAAAAATATCCGTCCTGCCTCATGTCTGATCACTGGTTAAACATGTTAAAGTTTAAAGTATCAATTTATTTAAAGGAAATTACGTTATCCTATTAGATATTTCAGTAATCACAGGGCATCCAGTATTCTTTAAAAAATGTGACGTTACGGGTAATTTTAAGATAGGTGTGCTTTACATCCAGACTTCATTCATGCATTGTAAATTTTTTTTTAAGAAACTGTAAAGCAATTATACCCGTTGATGACTCAGCCACATGCCCCTCTCTTCAAGTCAATGGATTTTTTAAAATACGCTCTGAATTATCCATGGCTTATGAAGATGCCACATGCCGCTGACAAATTAAAAGACCGTTCTCCACTGACAGCCGCTAGAGAAACTAAAGCTAACTTGAATATAACCAGAGCACATTACATACATGTATGACTGAGATTTAATTACTTTAATTTTAATGCTGTAGGCTATCAATTCCACTCTTCAGAAGATAAACGTTATGTGTCATAATTAAAGGCCAACTTATTGGACCCACCTGGAAAAAAACGAAGAGTCCTTGCTTATCGTGTGCAAACGCTAATATAAGACACATGGATTAAGGAACTAGATTGGGTACATGACAATATGATAACATTTTGTTTATAAATCAGAAAAATGTCCTGGAATGTGTCCCAGAATTTTAAAATTTTTGTTCCAGAATTTTGTCATTTATACCTGAAAATTTTCATCACTGTCCCAGAATGGCTGAAAAAATCTGGCATGTATTATGCATTTGTAATAAATAATTACAGATCCAGTTCGAGTTTCAGAAAAATTGACCTATTTTTAGCAGAGCTATGGCCCTAGAACAGAGGGATTTTCTACAATTTTACACAGTCAATAATAAAAAGACAGAATACAATTTTACACTCAGCTTTTCCAGACTTCTTTTCACCACCTTTGCAGCTATTGAATTAAAACTTGATATATGCCTTTGTAATAAATAATTACAGATCCAGTTTGAGATAACCCATTTTCCGATGTAAACTTTTAACATTTTCAACATCTTCTCTGCAACCGCTACACGGAATTTCACAAAATCTTACAGGAAGCAAGAACATAAGGTCCTCTACCAAGTTTGTGTTTTTCGTGCCGATCGGTCTACAAATATGGCCACCGAGGGCTCTGATTTGCTGACACATTTTCAACATCTCCTTTGCAACCGCTGCACAGAATTTCATAAAACCTACAGGAAGCAAGTACTCAAGGTCCTCTTCCAAGTTTGTGTTTTTCGTGCCAATCAGTCAACAAATATGGCTGCCAAGGGCTCTCATTGTCTGACACATTTTTGACATCTCCTCTGCAACATACCGCTGCACAGAATTTTATGAAACCTTACAGGAAGTAAGTATTCAAGGTCCTCTACCAAGTTTGTGTTTTTCGTGCTGATCGTTTAACAAATATGGCTGCCAAGGGCTCTGATTGGCTGACACTTTTTTGACTTCTCCTCTGCAACCGCTACACGGAATTTTATGAAACCTTACAGGAAGCAAGTACTCAAGGTCTTCTACCAAGTTTGTGTTTTTCGTGCCGATTGTTTCACAAATATGGCCGCTGAGGGCTCTGATTGTCTGACACATTTTCGATATCTTCTCTGCAAATGCTGCACAGAATTTCATGAAACGTTACCGGAAGCAAGTACTCAAGGTCCTCTACCAAATTGTCCACTTTCATTCTTTTTTGTGCAACTCTGGTGAGCGATGTGGTTCCCTTTGGCCTCTAGTTGGTTTACATCATAATATGCACCATTATCTTGTCATAATGCATTATGCGATTGTGATACAAATCAGTCTGTGCCACAGCAGTATATGGAAAGGAATTAAAGCCCTATCACACTGAAAAATAACTGAATAGAATAATGTGTGAGACGGGCACAATTGATGCTAGGAGGAACCCAGTCAGACCCATTCCAAAATAGCTGTCTTTCTATAATTTGTCTAACTTCAATGTAAACTGAGGAGCTCTTTTCTTTTTGAAGTCGGGACATCTAGCGCAAATTATCCAATCACGTGTGTAAGTTATCATGTATGAATGTACAGTCTATATTTCTTAAACCTTACATCCCATCTAATTTTTACATATGTATATTGTACATGTAGTAAGTTGTTGCTCAATCTCATATCTAAATTTACCAAGTTTTCAAATCACCTTAACCCAAGGTAATGTTGTGATGAAATATTTCTTCAAGCATAATATTTATTCCTTGGAAATTTTATTGTGTCGCCTGCGAAGCATAGCGACACTTTGTCCGTTGTCCGCCTCGTCTGTCCGTCCGTCAGTCCGTCCGTCCGTCTGTCTGTCTGTCTGTCACACTTTGGGTGTCACAGCCCATAACTTTTGAATGGTAAGTGATAGGGCTTTGATATTTCACATGTGTATTCCTTGTGACAAGACCTTTCTACACATACCAAAATTTTTGACCTAGTGACCTTGACCTACATATTTGACCTACTTTTTCGAAAAAAAAATGAATGCTGATATCTTTTGATTGGTAAGGGATAGGGCTTTGATATTTCACACATGTATTCCTTGTGACAAGACCTTTGTATACATACCATAATTTTTGACCTTGTGACCTTGACCTAGATATTTGACCTACTTTTCAAAAAAGTTAAAATTTGCATTATCTTTTGAATGGTTAGTGATAGGACTTTGAAATTTCACTTGTGTATTGGTTGTAACAAGACCTTTCTACACATACCATAATTTTTGACCTACTGACCTTGACCTACATATTTGACCTACTTTAGAAAAATTAATATTGTATATATCTTTTGATTGGTAAGTGATAGGGCTTTGAAATTTCACTTGTATATTCCTTGTAACAAGACCTTTCTGCACATACAATAATTTTTGACCTTGTGACCTTGACATAGATATTTTACCTACTTTTCAAAAAAGTTGGGATTCGCTATATCTTTTGATAGGTTAGTGATGGGGCTTTGATATTTCATTTGTGTATTCTTTGTGACAAGACCTTTCTAAACATACCATTAATTTTGATCTAGTGACCTTGACCTAGATATTTGACCTTTTTTCTTAGAATTGCGTATATCTTTTGATTGCTAAGTGATAGGGCTTTAATATTTCACGCATATATTTCATATGATGTGACCTTTGTTTTGTTATAAAAATATTTACGCAGTGACCTTGACATAGTTGATTGACACTATTTTCTGAAAATTTGAGATTGACCATATCTTTCAGTTGGTAAGTAAGAGGTCTGATATTTCACATATGAATTTCATTAGACTTTTATAGTGATATCAGTAATTTTGAACCATGTGATCCACCTCCTAGAATAAGCTGCTTCGCAGGCGACACAAGCATTCCTTGGATTGCTATTTTCATAATATATAATATTTTTTCTCAAGAACTTTTATTATGTATCAAAAATTCCAAAAGGAAATTTTATTATGTAATGAATTCCATGATCATAATAAAAGTTCTCAATATTACCATGGAAAATATATAACTTAAAATTCCATCTTGATTTTATTTAATGTTCATAATAAATGTTCTGATACTACCATGGAAAAATCCTGCATAAGGCCAACCTTAAAATATGTTGTTTTTTTTTCCGAATGCGACCCAACCCTTGGAGTGTTGGGTAGGTAGGTAGATAATTTTTTTTTTTGGACAACAAGATGTCTTATAGACATGATTAGTCTGCTGACTGAAAAAAAAGCTTGTAGCAAAAACAATTATACAAAGCTTGATTTTTCCTCAAACTATTTTATTTTGAAGACAGTGAGTGTTCTCCCCAGAAATTTCAGATAGTATTGTGCCAAGTCTGTTAAGCACCTTGCATTGTGACATGCAATTTTGCATTGCGTGTTGCGTCATTGCACGTTGTGTTATGTGTTGTTGCTTTATTACTGAACTGTTTAGCATAACTGTATAAACAATTTTGATAAACTGTTGAACTATATAACAATTTTGATAATGAAATGAATGTGTTAATTATACTTCAATCTTATCTACATGCTTAACGTAATTATACTTTAGATAATGTGTTCTATTTCAAAATAGAGATTGAAGTCAGTTTAAAAAACTCAATTAGTTTTAGGCCTTTTGAGAAAATCCTCTTGAGGCTGTTTCATGACCTTGACTCCTGGTAGTAGATGGACTTAGTGTTAGTATTTAGTATATTAGTGAATCTTAAGGAGTATAAACTTTAATTCTAAATTTTTGAATCAGGAAAGGGTAGGTTTCGCCTTTTAATAAAGCCTGTGTTTGTGAAAAATGAATGCCCCCAATGGCATCTTTGTTAGTATAAACACAATTTTCTGTTAAGTATTTGAAAGGTCAAGGTCATGCAGGAACACTGGGTTAAAAATGTTGGTATCAATGAAAAATCTTGTGACAAGGAATACACATGTGAAATATCAAAGCCCTATCACTTATCATTCAAAAGTTATGTCCAATGTTAAAGTTTTTCGGACAAACAGACAGACAGGCCAAAAACTATATGCCCCCTAATCTTTGATTTTGGGGGCATAAAAAGGTTGAGAAGTGAAAAATTATCTTCAAAGGTTCAATTTCCCACTTGAACATTTGGGTGCATATATGGAAACATTAACATGCCCCTCCTTTAAGTCTGCCATTGCAGTATTCAAGGTAATCTCTGACAAAGATTATACTTAGCCTGCAATATGACCCCCCCCCCCCCCCCCACACACACACACACACACTCAGGATTTCATATATATGCGCATAATAATTGTAACTGGAAAAAATATTACAATGAACTTATTTACAAATAGAATTCAGAATAAGATATAATAAATTTTAAAAATCATGTACTGTACGATGTTTGAAAATTTGATCCCTACATTATTTCTTCAGATAGCCAAATGTTGTACTTGTAGAAAAAAATTAAAAAGTATAAATCATATTAATATAATAAAATTTAAAAGGTAAATGTATTACCTTCACTAACATATGAACCATTCCACAGAATTGTTGTTATGTAATATTTATTCCTGTAAGCTATCCATAAGGGCTGTCACGGTTCAGCCTTTAGTCGGTTTGGTTCAGGAAAATGAACCGCGGTTCTCATTTTTTTCGGTTCGGTTTGAGTTTGTGTTGTTTAATTCCATAAAGGAGTGAAACGATGGTAAGAAAAACAAATCAACAAATAATTCTTTTTCATTTTTCTGCTTTGAAAGCATTTTTCTTCGAGATTTTATCAACATTCAACAAAATAACCAAATTAGAACACTAAGAAGACTTCTGAGACACCATCTGTCAAACAAACAAGTGCACATTTACAATCAAGAAGTGAAACAATCCATTTCTTTGGGTGAAATACAACAAGAGTACCAAATCACAGTCTGTGTATCATACAAGTTGATAAACTACTGATTACCAGATATAACCAAAAAAAAAAAAAAGAACTGAACTGAAATCTGACAAGTACGATCCGAATCGAACTGACCAAACTTCAACCGCGGTTAACCGTATTTTCAGTTAACCGTGACAATTGTTACCCTACTAACCATGTTACTGTAATCCTTGAAATGTTTGAATTATGAAAAAATATTTGTAAATCAGTCATTCATGTGTTTGAAGCATATATGGATGGGAAAAATATTATACATGATACTCACGTATATATTTCTTCTGTTTTAAAGAAAAAGCAGTCCTTTTGGGTAAGTGGATAAAGAGTAAAACATCAACAATTTTCATAACGTTAACGTTTTTGTCTATACAGATGGAAACATTGTTGTGAATGTTGTTTATGTTTTACTCTTTTGTCATAGTGTGGCGTCCGTCGTCCGTCCGTCCGTCCGTCGTAAACTTTTAACATTTTCAACTTCTTCTCAAGAACGGCTGAAGGGATTTTGATGAAACTTGGTATGCATGAAGTACTAGGCCCCAGAAGGTACCCCTCTTCAAAAATCTTCTTCTCCAGTTCCACTGAATGGATTGAAAAACTAATTGTATCTAAGTGATCTAGAAGGATGTACGATTCAAGTTTGTTCATTTCGTTAAAATCCAATAACTAATTTTTGACGCGTTTTTGACGTCTTTTTCGACATTGCATTTTTAATGCAAAAATTGATATTTCTCTTAATATTTTCTTTCTTATTGAAAAATTCTGCTCCAGTTTAGTTTAATTTAGCCATTTTTAAGCAAAGGAATGCTTTAGTGAAAGAATTTTGCTGAAAGGTTTATTTTTGAATTTTTAATGATTTTTTTAATACTGTAAAAAAGGAAGGGAGGATGGTCATTTTCATCATTTTTGGCATTTTATGGTTCTTCCCATGAATGATTGTTTTAACATTTATCATATTTATTGTAAGGAATGTAACAGTGAAAGAATTTTCTCAATATCTTGACTTTTAGATTTTTAATGATTTCTTTAATACTGTAAATAGGCATGTTTTCTTTGTCAATGAGTCCCAAGGTAGCGAGTTCAAATTCCGGCTGGGCCTTAAAAATTTTTTTTCTTTATTTTTCATTTTTCATCCATATTTTAAGCTTTGAATGCTATTTTTAACTTACCTGAATAATTTTAATGCCATTTTTGCCACTTTTTGAACTTTGGAATTTTTTATGAAGTTTGGCATTTTCTCCATATTAATTTCCCTTGAGTTCATATTGATATTTTGAAACCTATATCCTAGGTAAAATTAAATTAATGAATGCTTGTGTGATAGCATTTTTGATTAACAACATGTACAATTTGAATTTATAATAATTCTTGTATTCTATAGAGTATAAAAGGGGGGGGGGGGTCAAAATTTCTGTAACAACATCTGCTGACAGATTTTTTTTTTCTATTAGATGATATAATAAGAACTGGACAAAATAATATTTTTTTTCTAATTGGCTTGTATATTAATGAACTAATCAGAGTAAATACTAATCTTTCTTTCATTTACTCCATCTAACAGTGGTTTTCTGCACTTAATATTTCTTAAGGATGACATCCTATCTGATGCCTCTTTAGGTTGTCCATCCTTTCCCCGAAAGAGAGAGATGTTAGGGTGCTCTTATTATTTTTCTTTAACTATTTCTTTTAATAACTTAGTAAATATATGATCTTCTGCACTCATTTATTGCATGTTTGTCAGATTAAGTTACTCAATTCTTTTATATACATTATTTGCTATAACTTTATTTTTTGAATTTTTTTTTTTTTTTTTATTTTAATCTAGATATGCTGTGCGTGCACATAGACCCAAGGATTGTGGGTTCAAATTCAGGCACTGGCATCCCAATTTTTTTTTTCATTTTTTGCATTTTGCAAGCTTTTTAAGCACTTTTAAATCATCTGAATACAAAAAAAACCTTCTTTTTTCTTTTTCCATTTTCATTTTCTCCATTTTGCACACTCATTTATTGCATTTTACTTTTTTGGAATTTTTATGATATTTTTTTTAATTATTTATGGCATATGGACCAAAAAATTCTGACTATGGCTCTGGCTCTAACATTATTCAATGTCAGTATGTTCAGAGTGTGCATGGATATCAGGTGAGCGTTGTGCCCCCCCCTGGGGCTCTTGTTTCACATACCAAAAGGACTGTGGAAAAAGTTTTATGGACAAGGAAAAAATACTCTATAAAAAAATCCTGGGAATTTTCATTATAATGATAAACCTTCCAGGAGGAAGAGATATTATGCGGAAGAAAGTTCATTCACACCTTAACCAAAGTGAAGGCCACTTAGTTGTTATGTGATGAACATACATGTATATGGAAATAATGCCCCGGCCTTATCTCTTAAAAAAGTGCTTCCAATCACTTTGAAAATTCAAAATTACTGTATATGTGTAGCAGCATGCTATTTCCTATAATGATCTTGACAAAAGATCATGTGAACCTAGTTTAACATCAATAGTACTTATGAAATGAAAATTGGTATGCCTTTGTCTGGCTATATTTCTGCTGGCCTTGCCTTGAGTTGCAATCTTTTGGAACATTATAATTATAGATTTGAAAGAATGAACTGCATGTACATGTATATACATTTATACTTACAGCTAACTACTCAGAAGGACTATGTAATGAGGCTGGTAAGGACCCCTGA
Organism: Pinctada fucata; assembly: GCA_028142955.1. Taxonomy (NCBI): domain Eukaryota; kingdom Metazoa; phylum Mollusca; class Bivalvia; order Pterioida; family Pteriidae; genus Pinctada; species Pinctada fucata. The sequence goes on from AP027109.1 coordinate 49,552,400, forward strand.
ACCAGCTGAGGACATATGTACTGAGGAGGAGGAGGGAGATGTGGAGGCCACACCCACTAAAAAGAGGAGGCGCTCCTCACAGAAACCAGACAGCTTGGTCAAGGTGGATGACAAATGGACAGCCACTCATGCCAAGCAGGTATAGTCTTCAGAACAGTTTTCATGAATGCTTGATCAGTTGCATGCATGGGCAGTTCTTATTTATCATTTATCAAGTTTTTTTTAATACAACTTGATGGTAGCAGGATTTCATGTTTGAATGGATTGAAAAACCAGTCTAGAAATGGCGAAGTCTGTCTTTATTTCGGTTATCCTGTCTGCAGGCGATTACATTTTGGTTTAGCTGTTGCGTTGAAGTCTATAGGGAGAAAACTGTATGAGGTAGCAGTTTGTAATTTTGCATGATAATAGAACATGATAAAACAAATCACACGAGTTAAACATTTGACCTTGACCCTGACCTTTGACCTTGAGATATCAAATACACAATTTGTGTTTAAGCCAATAGGGAGAAACTATGAGGAGTATTGACTAGTTACTTTACGTGAAGATGGATTATTATGAAATTATCACAGCATGATGATTAGTTTTTCCCTTGACCTTTGAACTTGTGATCTTGAAGTTGAAGTTTGACCTACATTTCAAAAACTTAACCTTTGATAAATCCCTTGAACAGTAAGGGGTAAGGGCTTTAATATTTCTCATGTGTATTCCTTGTTGACAAGAATTTCATTTAAGACTTTCACATTTGACCTATTGACCTTGAATTTTGACATGGTTTTCAAAAATATTTACTCTTGCTATATATCTCTTGAACTGTTATAAGTAGAGCTTTCATATTTCACTTGTAGATTACTTACAACACAGCTTTTCTTAGGAGACCTTGACTTTTGACCCAGTGGCCTTGACCTTGAAGTCTGGCATACCTTTGAAAACTTTAAGCTTAAATACTTTCCTTGACTCGAAAGACTTGTGACATGGCCTTTCATGAGGGTGTGACCTTGAACTTTGACCTACGTTTTGAAAAGATTGAAATTCTCTTAAGGCATTAGGGATATAATACTCTACTTCCAGTTGTTTTGATAATAGAAAAATTAGATACCATGAAGTTGGCCAAAGACACACAACTTTGGCAATGTTGGAGACCATACATTTTCGTTAAGAGTTGAATGAAAGATTAAAAAGAATATCAAATATCTAAGAATATGTAAGATATGGAGGTGCATAATTTCTAGCTCTTCAAGGATACAATGTATTGTTATTATACCCCTATTACCTTAATATGTAAAGGGTAGGGCCTTGATTTTTCATGTCATTTTGACAATACCTTTGATAAATAAAATATACATCAACTAAAACTTATGCTTCGCAAATCGGCCTTACCAACTTTAGCAGTTTCAGGTTTATTTATTTATAATTAGAATATTTCTCCTGTTATACTTCTTACCCAAAGTAGAATCATGTAAATATTTACACATAATCTTTTGGTAGGAAGTTATGACAGGAGAAAACCCTGATTTTATCCTGCAAAGTATACATGTACATTTTATTGTAGAATCTAGATGTTTAAACATTTAGTGACATACTTTGGCATATTAGTTAAACATCACATGACTGTAATAGACAATTCTCACATTAACGCAGTAGACTTGAATTTTATACAGGCCAAGACCCGACATGAAGACATTTGACATAACTTTTAACTGTGATGTCGAAACAGGTCTATGACGTCATAATGAAAAATTACGTCAAAAGTTATGATGTCGGGTCTTGGAGTGTCTAAAAGGCAAGTCTATCGGTAATATGAAAATGGTCTATTGACTGAAACTAGACCAAGGCATTATATCACCCATACTTTGATGTAAATATGATGGTTTTCAAACATAATTTATAGGTGACCAGAATGCTTCCTGGGGGATTAGATGTCATAGGAGTATTTGCTGTAGCTCCACCAACAATGATGCAGGATGCACAGAGCAAACTTAGACAAGTGAGCACATTTTGTCATTTAGTACTTTCACCTGAGCCAAAGGCTCATAGTGAGCTATTGTCATACTTCACCATCTGTCGTCCGTCCAACGTACATCCGTAAACTTTTTTAATTTTCAACTTCTTCTCCAGAACCATTGATGGGATTTTGATGAAACTTGGTAGGAATGAAGTACTCATGGTCCCCTACAAGCAAGAGTTGATGTTTCTCGTCCAGATCTGTCACCTGGTGGTGCCAACACAAGCAAAATTAAGTCATGGGGGGTACCCTCCTTTGACAAACTTCTTCAGAATGGAAGTATGTATCGACAAACTGAAAGCATCAGGATGATGTAGAGAGATGTGTTAAGAAGTGTTGTTATTTTTGGTCCTTCTCCGAAGTCAAATTTTTGACGCCTTTTTGGCCCCCGCTTTCGCGAAAGCGCAGGGACATTAAAACTGGTCTGTCCGTCCGCCTGTCTGTCTGTCAGTCACAAAAACTTTAACCTTGTGCATAACTTTTGAATGGTAAGTGATAGGGCTTTGATATTTCACATGTATATTCCTTGTGACAAGACCTTTCCATGGGTACCAACATTTTTGACCTTGTGACCTTGACCTTGGACTTTGACCTACTTTTCAAAAAACTATATCCTTATCCATAACTTTTTAATGGAAAGTCTTAGGGCTTTGATATTTCACATGTGTATTTCTTGTGAAAAGATCTTTCCATGGAGACCAAAATTTTTGACCTTGTGACCTTGACATTGGAGTTTGACATACTTTTCAAAAACTTTAACCTTGACCATTACTTTTGAATGGAAAGTGATAGGGCTTTCATATTACACATGTGTATTCCTTGTGACAAGACCTTTCCATGGATACCAAAATTTTTGACCTTGTGACCTTGACCTTGGACTTTGACCTACTTTTCAAAAAACTATATCCTTATCCATAACTTTTTAATGGAAAGTCTTAGGGCTTTGATATTTCACATGTGTATTTCTTGTGAAAAGATCTTTCCATGGAGACCAAAATTTTTGACCTTGTGACCTTGACATTGGAGTTTGACATACTTTTCAAAAACTTTAACCTTGACCATTACTTTTGAACGAAAAGTGATGGGGCTTTCACATTTCACATATGTATTCCTTGTGACAAGACCTTTCTGTTGGTAACAACATTCTGACCTTGTGTCCTTGTGCTTGGATATTGACCCACATTTAAAAACTTCAACCTTGACCATAAGTTTTGGATGGTACTTTAAATGATAGGACTTTAATATTTCACATGTGCATACATATTATTTTTCATAAGCCCTCTCCCTTGGTAACAAAACAAAAGTTTGGACCCTTTGACCTTTACTTGGAATTGAATCTTTCATATTTAGAATGTTGATAATATGTGAGATATATTATGAAAACTTGAGAAGGGGGGGGTCTGTTAACATTCTTTAAAGACAAACACCCAAAAGCGGGGGACCACAATTCCTTGAATTTGATTTTTGACGTCATTTCGGACTTTGTCAGAAATGCCCATTTTTGAACCGTTTCCTTGAATTACTCTATCAGTGTAAGGTTTTGTGCTCTCATTTACTGCATTTTTGTCATATTAAGTCATTCAGTGGTTTGATATTGATTTTGGTTGAAAATTTTACTTCTCTTACGTTTCATGAATGTTTTTCTCATGTTAAAAAAGGAAGGGGGGGGGGTGTATTTTCATACAAATTTACTTCTTCTCCAGAACCACTGGAGGGATTTTGATGAAACTTTGTTATTTATAGAATAAAGCTTAGCTTATGATTAGAATTATGCAAGTATAAGTCACATTCAAATCCTGCTAGGGTAAGATTTCCAATGTTCTCATGTGAGCTTTGTGGCCCTTGGGCCTCTTGTTGTTACATATTTAGATTAGAACTTCAACATGTTCAATCAAGTAAATAAGTATCAGAAAGTTGTTTTTAAAAAGATATAAAGACAAGAGAAGTACAAATATTGAAATATCTGTGGTAATTTGTCACTATGTAGAGAGAACATGGGTATCAGCAGCCTGCTTCCTAAAAATACTAATTACTTACTTAGGGAATTTTCTTAACTTTTGATCGCTCAAATCTTATTATAAACCAAAAATTGTAATGTCTTGTTTCTAAAATTTTATCAAGTTTGCAGAGATGATATTAGAAAATATAATACGATGTAAATGTAAAACATTTTATACCTTTTATTTAATGACGAAAGTTACGAAAATTTCTGTAATTTTTCGTAAGAATTTTTGTGAAACTGTGCCCAGGTTCTTGATTCTGCTGATACAGTTTGTATGTATGTGTATGATAATATCTGCAATCAATAGCATTGATTTTAAATGAAAATATTTTTATTTCAGAACATTTATTTATTGTGAATTCTTCTTGTTTCAGATTTTGTATTCAATACATAAAACACTTAAGAAGACACATATTTTGCCTAATGATGATGCCATATCTGAGAGGCTTCTGTTACAGATCTGTGCGGACACAAAGAAGTATCTTTTATTCCTTGGAGAGTTTATTTGTGTAAAATTGCCAGCAAACAAACCTTGTGTCTTTTGTATGGTTGTGTATCATTGATTTTTAGCTCACCTCGACGAAGTTGAGTGAGCTTATGCTATAACCCCACGCGTCCGCGTCCGCGACCGCGTCCGCGACCGCGTCCGCGTCCGTGTCCGCGTCCGTGTCCGCGTCCGCGTCCGGTTAAGAAGTTTGGGGTAGCTCAGTATCTAACAAAGTACTAATGCTACAGTAACCAAACTTGCACAAGTGATTCATCTTTGGATGCTGAGGTGAACCCATGCATCGGATGCAGCATCTGACCTACATTTTCCGCTTGATTGACTTGGTTAAGAAGTTTGGGGTAGCTCAGTATCTGACAAAGTACTAATGCTACAGTAACCAAACTTGCACAGGTGATTCATCTTTGGATGCTGAGGTGAACCCATGCATCGTATGCAGCATCTGACCTACATTTTCCGCTTGAGTGACTTGGTTAAGAAGTTTGGGGTAGCTCAGTATCTGACAAAGTACTAATGCTACAGTAACCAAACTTGCACAGGTGATTCATCTTTGGATGCTGAGGTGAACCCATGCATCGTATGCAGCATCTGACCTACATTTTCCGCTTGAGTGACTTGGTTAAGAAGTTTGGGGTAGCTCAGTATCTGACAAAGTACTGATGCTACAGTAACCAAACTTGCACAAGTGATTCATCTTTGGATGCTGAGGTGAACCCATGCATCGGATGCAACATCTGACCTACATTTTCCGCTTGAGTGACTTGGTTAAGAAGTTTGGGGTAGCTCAGTATCTGACAAAGTACTGATGCTACAGTAACCAAACTTGCACAAGTGATTCATCTTTGGATGCTGAGGTGAACCCATGCATCGGATGCAACATCTGACCTACATTTTCCGCTTGAGTGACTTGGTTAAGAAGTTTGGGGTAGCTCAGTATCTGACAAAGTACTAATGCTACAGTAACCAAACTTGCACAAGTGATTCATCTTTGGATGCCGAGATGGACCCATGCATCGGATGCAGCATCTGACCTTCTTTTTCCACTTGAGTGATTTCGCTTTTAAAAGCCAATATTGAGCAAAGTATAAATGCTACATGTACCAAACTTGCATATTGGATGTATCTTTGATCAAACTTTCATAAAATGACCTTGACCTACTTTTTCCGCTTGAGTGATTTTGCCTTTAAAAGCCAATATTGAGCAAAGTATAAGTGCTAGATGTTCCAAACTTGCATATAAGATGTATCTTTGATCAAACTTTCAAAAAATGACCTTGACCTACTTTTTCCGCTTGAGTGATTTTGCCTTTAAAAGCCAATATTGAGCAAAGTATAAGTGATACATGTGCCAAACTTGCATATTGGATGTATCTTTGATCAATCTTTCAAAAAATGACCTTGACCTACTTTTTCTGCTTGAGTGATTTTGGTCTATAAAGCCAATATTGAGCAAAGTATAACTGCTACATGTACCAAACTTGCATATTGGATGTATCTTTGATCAAACTTTCATAAAATGACCTTGACCTACTTTTTCTGCTTGAGTGGTTTTGCCTTTAAAAGCCAATATACATGTACTAAGAAATATGTTTGAATTGAATTTTGCTGTCACGAGGTGAGCTTCGTAATCTGTGATTACCTATGTTTTTTTTTTTGATTGTAAGCACAAACAAAACGACACCATGATTTTCTCTGAACTGCATATAAGTTACCTAAGCTGAAAATGAGCTAATGTTATCTGTGCTCAGTCATGAGTTGGTAAACATTAGCATTTTTAGCTCACCTCGACGAAGTTGAGTGAGCTTATGCTATAACCCCACGCGTCCGCGTCCGCGTCCGCGTCCGTGTCCGCGTCCGTGTCCGCGTCCGCGTCCGGTTAAGAAGTTTGGGGTAGCTCAGTATCTGACAAAGTACTAATGCTACAGTAACCAAACTGGCACAAGTGATTCATCTTTGGAAGCTGAGGTGAACCCATGCATCGTATGCAGCATCTGACCTACATTTTCCGCTTGAGTGACTTGGTTAAGAAGTTTGGGGTAGCTCAGTATCTGACAAAGTACTGATGCTACAGTAACCAAACTTGCACAAGTGATTCATCTTTGGATGCTGAGGTGAACCCATGCATGGGATGCAGCACCTGACCTACATTTTCCGCTTGAGTGACTTGGTTAAGAAGTTTGGGGTAGCTCAGTATCTGACAAAGTACTAATGCTACAGTAACCAAACTGGCACAATTGATTCATCTTTGGATGCTGAGGTGAACCCATGCATCGGATGCAGCATCTGACCTACATTTTCCGCTTGAGTGACTTGGTTAAGAAGTTTGGGGTAGCTCAGTATCTGACAAAGTACTGATGCTACAGTAACTAAACTTGCACAAGTGATTCATCTTTGGATGCTGAGGTGAACCCATGCATGGGATGCAGCATCTGACCTACATTTTCCGCTTGAGTGACTTGGTTAAGAAGTTCGGGGTAGCTCAGTATCTGACAAAGTACTAATGCTACAGTAACCAAACTTGCATAAGTGATTCATCTTTGGATGCTGAGGTGAACCCATGCACGGTATGCAGCATCTGACCTACATTTTCCGCTTGAGTGATTTGGATAAGAAGTTTGGGGTAGCTCAGTATCTGACAAAGTACTAATGCTACAGTAATCAAACTTGCACAAGTGATTCATCTTTGGATGCCGAGATGGACCCATGCATCGGATGCAGCATCTGACCTACTTTTTCCACTTGAGTGATTTCGCTTTTAAAAGTCAATATTGAGCAAAGTATAAGTGCTACATGCACCAAACTTGCATATTGGATGTATCTTTGATCAAACTTTCATAAAATAACCTTGACCTACTTTTTCCGCTTGAGTGATTTTGCCTTTAAAAGCCAATATTGAGCAAAGTATAAGTGCTAGATTTTCCAAACTTGCATATTAGATGTATCTTTGATCAAACTTTCATAAAATGACCTCGACCTACTTTTTCCGCTTGAGTGATTTTGCCTTTGAAAGCCAATATTAAGCAAAGTATAAGTGAAACATGTACCAAACTTGCATGTTGGATTTATCTTTGATCAAACTTTCATAAAATGACCTTGACCTACTTTTTCCGCTTGAGTGATTTTGCCTTTAAAAGCCAATATTGAGCAAAGTATAAGTGATACATGTACCAAACTTGCATATTGGATGTATCTTTGATCAATCTTTCATAGAATGATCTTGACCTACTTTTTCCACTTGAGTGATTTTGCTCTATGAAGCCAATATTGAGCAAAGTATAACTGCTACATGTACCAAACTTGCATATTGGATGTATCTTTGATCAAACTTTAATAAAATGACCTTGACCTACTTTTTCTGCTTGAGTTGTTTTGCCTTTAAAAGCCAATATACATGTACTAAGATATATGTTTGAATTGAATTTTGCTGTCATGAGGTGAGCTTTGTAATCTGTGATTACCTATGTTTTATTTTTTCTCCATAATTTATGAATGGATATTGATAAAATTTGGTACATTTGTATCATGATATGAGGCCCAGTTTTGTTGATTTAATGTTGTTTAAGGAATTTCTAATGATAAATTTTCTCGTATGGTTTTCAAAAATACTCAATTTCATCCTTTTACATGTCTTCAAACTCTGGTTACTGCTATATAAAAAAAATATTTTGTCTGATAGAAAATTCCCATATCAGTGTCAGACATAGTCTACCCTGATGTCACTGTGTCAGACTTAGTCTACCCTGATGCCACTGTGTCAGACATAGTCTACCCTGATGTCACTGTGTCGGACATAGTCTACCCTGATGTCACTGTGTCAGACATAGTCTACCCTGATGTCACAGTGTCAGACATAGTTTACCCTGATGTTACAGTGTTAAACATAGTCTACTCTGAAATCACAGCATCAGGCATAGACTACCCTGATGTCATAGTGTCAGACATAACCTACCCTGATGTCACTGTGTCAGACATAGTCTAACCTGATGTCATTATGTCAGACATAGTCTACCCTGATGTCACTGTCAGACATAGTCTACCCTGATGTCACTATGTCAGGCATAGTCTACCCTGATGTCACTATGTCAGACATAGTCTACCCTGATGTCACAGTGTCAGACATAGTCTACCCTGATGTCACGGTGTCAGACATAGTCTACCCTGATATTACTGTGTCAGACATGGTCTACCCTGATGTTACTGTGTCAGACATAGTCTACCCTGATGTCACTGTGTCAGACATAGTCTACCCTGATGTCACTGTGTCAGACAAAGTCTACCCTGATGTCACAGTGTCAGACATAGTCTAAGCTGATGTCACAGTGTCAGACATAGTCTACCCTGATGTTACTGTGTCAGACATAGTCTACCCTGATGTTACTGTGTCAGACATAGTCTACCCTGATGTCACTGTGTCAGACATAGTCTACCCTGATGTCACTGTGTCAGACAAAGTCTAACCTGATGTCACAGTGTCAGACATAGTCTAAGCTGATGTCACAGTGTCAGACATAGTCTACCCTGATGTCACTATGTCAGACATAGTCTACCCTGATGTCACTGTATCAGACATAGTCTACCCTGATATCACAGTGTCAGGCATAGTCTACCCTGATGTTACTGTCAGACATAGTCTACCCTGATGTCACAGTGTCAGACATAGTCTACCCTGATGTCACTGTGTCAGACAAAGTCTACCCTGATGTCACAGTGTCAGACATAACCTACCCTGATGTCACTGTGTCAGACATAGTCTACCCTGATGTCACTTTGTCAGACATAGTCTACCCTGATGTCACTGTATCAGACATAGTTTACCCTGATGTCACAGTGTCAGGCATAGTCTACCCTGATGTCACTGTCAGACATAGTCTACCCTGATGTCACTGTGTCAGACATATTCTTCCCTGATGTCACAGTGTCAGACATAATCTACCCTAATGTCACTGTGTCAAACATAGTCTATCCTGATGTCACTGTGTCAGACATAGTCTACCCTGATGTCACTGTGTCAGACAAAGTCTACCCTGATGTCACAGTGTCAGACATAACCTACCCTGGTGTCACTGTGTCAGACATAGTCTACCCTGATGTCACAGTGTCAAAAATAGTCTACCCTGATGTCATTGTGTCATACATGGTCTACCCTGATGTCACAGTGTCAGACATAGTCTACCCTGATGTCACTGTGTCAGACAAAGTCTACCCTGATGTCACTGTGTCAGACATAGTCTACCCTGACGTCACTGTGTTAAATGTCTTGCTACAACATGTACTGTGGACAATTCTTGTGGATTTATTTTCAAAAACTTGGCATTGTGCATCCAATTAGTAACATTTTTTATTTTATAAAGCAAACAATAGTTTAAAAGATGAAATAGGAAATATTCCAAAAGGATCTTTTGTAAATAGGACAGTAGATGTCTGCTACAAAAAGGTCATCTTGTGTCTTTTTGGCACTATAGAAATCACATGTCACTTTGAATAGTCGTCAAAATATGCATGTTAAATGGCCATGAGTAGAGATTTGCATCTTTGTATTTAAAGGTCAAAGGTCAAGACAATATGAAGTTCATAATTTTGTCATGCAAGGTTTTATGATAACTTGATGTATGTTAGATCTATATCAATTTTGTTGTTTTCGTCTTACTACACTTGCTACCAATGCATTATTCAACTTGACTTTCTCAGATTTACATGTAAAAGTATAGATGTTACAGACCCAAAGGTAATGTATGTCATATATACATATTTATAATCATTTAAAAAGATGTTGATTTTCTCATTAATCAATCAGGACACAATTTATCATACAGTAAATGCCAAACAATATCATTCTAAATTTTATCTTCATGTTAAAAAAAGATATGAAAAATAGCATCTATTTTTTTTTTGTCTTAAAACTGCACAAGAAAGTATCATAGCATGGCTGTATTTTAGCATCTCTTGTAAGAAGTGTAGTTCAAAAATATATTTCATCGTACTAAACATTGATGTCTTGGTTACTATTTACTAGTCACTTTATCCAAATATTGGTTATTAATTGTTACAGAGTTCATTTAGACCAGCAGAGCTCAAGGTTCAAAGTTCATCTGAAAAATGGATTCAGCTTCATTGTCAGCTAAACATCAATATACATGTAGCTTCCTCGATCACAGATCAGAGTCAGTCAATGCTGAAACAAATCCAGGTAAACTCACAGATCAAAGTCAGTCTTTGCTGAAATAAATCCAAGTAAACTCACAGATCAAAGTCAGTCTATGCTGAAACAAATCCAGGTGAACTCACAGATCAAAGTCAGTCAATGCTGAAACAAATCCAGGTAAACTCACAGATCAAAGACAGTCTATGCTGAAACGAATCCAGGTAAACTCACAGATCAAAGTCAGTCTATGCTGAAACAAATCCAAGTAAACTCACAGATCAAAGTCAGTCAATGCTGAAACAAATCCAGGTAAACTCACAGATCAAAGTCAGTCATTGCTGAAACAAATCCAGGTAAATTCACAGATCAAAGTCAGTCAATGCTGAAACAAATCCAGGTAAACTCAGATCAAAGTCAGTCAATGCTGAAACAAATCCAGGTAAACTCACAGATCAAAGTCAGTCAATGCTGAAACAAATCCAGGTAAACACACAGATCACAGTCAGTCAATGCTGAAACAAATCCAGGTGAACTCACAGATCAAAGTCAGTCTATGCTGAAACAAATCCAGGTAAACTCACAGACCAGATAGTCAATGCTGAAACAAACCTAAGTAAACTCACAGATCAGAGTCAGTCAATGCTGAAACAAATCCAGGTAAGCTCACAGATCACAGTCAGTTATTGCTGAAACAAATCCAGGTAAACTCACAGATCACAGTCAGTCATTGCTGAAACAAATCCAGGTAAACTCGGACATCACAGTCAGTCTATGCTGAAAAAAATCCAGGTAAACTCAGACATCACAGTCAGTCTATGCTGAAAAAAATCCAGGTAAACTCACGGATCAAAGTCAGTCTATGCTGAAACAAATCCAGGTAAACTCACAGATCAAAGTCAGTCATTGCTGAAACAAATCCAGGTAAACTCACAGATCAGAGTCAGTCATTGCTGAAACAAGTCCAGGTAAACTCACAGATCACAGTCAGTCATTGCTGAAACAAATCCAGGTAAACTCACAGATCAGAGTCAGTCAATGCTGAAACAAATCCAGGTAAACTCACAGATCAAAGTCAGTCTATGCTGAAACAAATCAAGGTAAACTCACGGATCACAGTCAGTCTATGCTGAAACAAATCCAAGTAAACTTACAGATCAAAGTCAGTCAATGCTGAAACAAATCCAGGTAAACTCGCAGATCAAAGTCAGTCAGTGCTGAAACAAATCCAGGTAAACTCACAGATCAAAGTCAGTCAATGCTGAAACAAATCCAGGTAAACACACAGATCACAGTCAGTCAATGCTGAAACAAATCCAGGTGAACTCACAGATCAAAGTCAGTCTATGCTGAAACAAATCCAGGTAAACTCACAGATCACAGTCAGTCAATGCTGAAACAAATCCAGGTGAACTCACAGATCAAAGTCAGTCAATGCTGAAACAAATCCAGGTAAACTCACAGATCACAGTCATTGCTGAAACAAGTCCAGGTAAACTCACAGATCACAGTCAGTCATTGCTGAAACAAATCAAGGTAGATTCACAGATCAAAGTCAGTCATTGCTGAAACAAATCCAGGTAAACTCACAGATCAAAGTCAGTCAATGCTGAAACAAATCCAGGTAAACTCACAGACCAGATAGTCAATGCTGAAACAAATCCAGGTAAACCCACAGACCAGAGTCAGTCAATGCTGAAACAAATCCAGGTAAATTCACAGATCAGAGTCATTCATTGCTGAAACAAATCCAGGTAAATTTACAGATCAACATGATCAAAGTCAGTTATTGCTAAAACAAATCCAGGTAAATTCACAAATCAAAATGTTTCATTGCTGAAACAAATCCAGGTAAACTCACAGATCAAAGTCAGTCATTAATTGTTAAAACAAATGTAGGTTAATCAACAGATCAAAGTCAGTTATTGCTGAAATAGCAAATCCAGGTAAATTAAGAGATTAAAGTCAGTCATTGCTTAAACAAATTAATCCAATCTACATGTATTAGCAAAAATTGTTTGTTTGTTTGTTTTTTTTTGTTAGCAAAAATCAATTCTTATTATGATTCCACATTTGATTTGAATGAAGTATGCAAAGTAAACTGATGCATGTGTTCTGTTTCATTACTTTTCAGGCTGGTATTTTACCTTTCTGTAGAAGTCTTCAGTGTGGCTTAGCAACGATAAATGGTTCATTATGTACAAACTCAGAATTATTGGATCAATCGCAGAGTGAATCAAAAAGAAGCAAAGGCAGGGACAGGGGGCAGACAACTCCTCAGCAAAAATATTTAGTGGACTACCTTGTACAGCAGGTGGTTATGATATCCATGGTTATATGATTTAAAAACTTTCTAATAAATGATGGAATTAATGTTCTTATTTTTCGCAGTTGGAAAATTTTGTGAAATGTAAATTGCAACTGTATGGGTGGGGGTAGTTTTGGGGAAATCTAAAGTGTCTTTATACTGGTTGTAACATTCATGTGCGAGCTATTTTTGCAATAATGATACAATCGCTAAAATAAACCCTGCATGAAAATTTCCACTTTTACAATATATTTTATCATAAACTTTCAACAAAAATAAGAGGCTGCTTTACCAGGATCCCTGTAATACTTATTATATGCACCCAATATAGGACAACTTATTATGGTATGGCTTCTCTGTCAGCTCCCATGTTCTTATTGGCAAGAAACAGTCAGCCCTAGAATATGCAAAGTTTCCACAAAGTTTTCTATGCTTTCTATGTGAAGTTACAAATCAAGTTTGCATTTTGTCGTACTCTCTTTGGCATTAGATTTATGTGCCCTTGAATCTTCAAACTTTAATTTTTGACATTTGAATATCCATATTCAGTTTCATTATCAAACTGATTTTACAGTTGTTCCCTGTCTTTTCATGATAAAGTAAACTTACCTTGCCCTTCTATTGTTTCCACAGAACTACATCCTGTCTGGTGATCCAGTAGTAAGTGACTGCTCTTCAAGTATAGCCATACGAGGACAGGTCCATGGTAGGGCATATGTCCCAAGTCGAGCTACAGTGGGGGAAGGAATCCAGGCCATGACCTCTGACCTCATCAGGAGCCTGAATGCTCGTTGTGAGCTACTGTGTGAGGACATAGAGTTAGTGGAAGAAGATACAGGTGTGGAATCAAACATACATTGTATTAGAAAAGAATGTGCTTCTATTATGACCAGAAGTCTCTGATGAGACTGAAGCTCTACTGGCTGTTTTGTTAAATTCACTGAACTAACATCCATTTTCCAACCCTGGGGGACAGGGGCTCACACAAAATATCAGATGCACATCCACACCACAGACACATAATACATGTAATGCAAAAAGAATTTACTCTCCATGAATTATCGGTATACTTTCTGAGATCTGGTGTTCACAAGATTACAAAGACTTATATAGTAAAAAATGACCACACCCATTTCAAAGACTTAAACAGAATATCAGGCACACAATCAGACCACAGACTCATTGAAATGGAAAAAGAAATATCTCTCTACAGTATCAATTATATTTTCTGAGAACTGGTGTTCACTAGATTACAGATTAGGGACTATTAGAGTTAAATAGGAGAACATGACCACACCCATTTCAAAGACTCTGGAGGTCAGATGCTGAAAAAAATTATCTCTCTATCAATTATACTTTCTGAGAATTGATATTCACAAGGTAATATAGACTTATATAGTAGAAAATGACCACATCCATTTCCAAGACCCTGGGGGTCAGGGGCTCAAATAACATATCAGGGGCACAACTAGACCAGAGACTGATTACAAAAATAATTATTTCCCTATCAATTATACTTTCTGAGAATTGATGTTCACAAGGTAACATAGACTTATATATGAGAAAATGACCATACCCATTTCCAAGACCCTGGGGGTCAGGGGCTAAAAAAATATAACTTTTATAAGGGGCACAACTAGACCAGAGACTGATAATAGTGCAAAAAGAATTATTTCTCTATCAATTATACTTTCTGAGAATTGGTGTTCACTAGATTTCATAGACTTATATATGAGAAAATGACCACACCCATTTTTAAGCCCCTTAAGGTCAGAGGCTCAAACAAAATATCAGGGGCACAACTACACCAGAGACTGATCATATTGCAAAAAGAATTATTTCTCTATCAATTATACTTTATGAGAATTGGTGTTCACTAGATTACATAGACTTATATAGGAGAAAATGACCACGCCCATTTTCGAAGACCCTGGGGGTCAGAGGCTCAAACAAAATATCAGGTGCACAACTAGACCATGGACTAAACTAAATGCAAAAAGAATTAGCTTTCTATCATTTATGGTTTTAGAGGAGTTGCGCTCACAAAAAAATGTTAACAGACAGACAGACAGACAGACGGACGGACGCCGGACAACATGGTATCGCATAAGCTCGACTGGTCTTTGACCAGTAGAGCTAAAAACTGTACAACAAAGATCTGCAGAAGTAATTAAACTGTCCGCAGGGAAGAAGATCCCTATCAATTTTTGTGTTAAAAAAATTCAAAGTTCAAGGTTACTCTAGTTTACATGTATGGCAACCTTTAATAGCATTTTCCAACTCTAACTCAAGTAATTCTTGACCTACAGAGATGATATTTCACACATAGATTGTAGATGACCAAAGGAGAAGGCTTAATAGTTTTAGAATCAAAGGTCAATTCTAATTTCTTGACCTAAAGTAATCAAACTTCTCACAAATATGGTTCCTGATGAAAGGAGGAACCCTGTCAATTTTGGCTCCAAAGTTCAAGGTCAAACTTCACATTATGAATCTCAGTGTTATAGCATCATTCATAACTTGATTCATTACTGTTCTAAAGTGATGAAACATCTCACAAGTATTGTTCATGAAGAAAAGAGAAGCCGAAATGTCAAAGGTCAAACTTTGCTTGTATGGAGAACAGTGTTCTTTGCCAAAAGTGATAAAACATTGCAAATAGATTTTGAGTTTTTGGTCAAACCACAAAGATCAAGGTCACTCTTTGCATTTGTTGAATCAGGTGTTCTGGACAAGAACTGGAGTTATTCTTTACCAAGAGGTGAAGGTTCAAGGTCAAAGTTGGTTTTCTTATGGCATTGGACAAGTAGCAGCAGTCGTAATCAACACTAAAGCAGAGGGTCCTGCAAAACAGTTACTTCAGCTGCTACATTGACCCTGCTTTACAAGAGTTTTCTTATTTTGATTAAGTCCTCCTAAAGGATGTTATGGGTCACATGCATGTGTATTGTTTGTAAGCAATTTGTGAATATAGATTATACCAAAATTTATAATCTTCCTTACAGTTATGAAGGAGTTATATGATACACCAGTGCGAGTTTTTGGCAAGCTTTCTGGATCCCAAGTAGAATTCTGTGATTACATGTTCCAAGATGAGAAGATAGAGGAGGTCACCGACAGAATCAAAGATTTGTTAGACGTAACTGTGTCAGAGGATGACCTAGATATGACATGCGAGAGAGTAGCGACAGAGCTGGACTGGGCTCATGCTAAACAGCAACCACAAGAGGTGGATCTAGAGATGGAGGGTTCTAAAAGCTCACTCAGAGATCTGGGATTACGCATAGGTAATATTTGATTTTGCATAGGTATTATTTTGATTATACATAGATAATATCAGAGATCTGGGACTATGTACAGGTAATATTTGATTTTGCATAGGTATTATTTTGATTATACATACATGTAGATAATATCAGAGATCTGGGACTATGCACAGGTAATATTTGATTACACATAAGTAATATTTGATTACACATAGGTAATATTTGATTACACATAAGTAATATTTGTTCATACATAGGTACTATTGGATTACACTTAGGTATTCTTTTGATTACGCATAGGTAATATCAGAGGTCTAGGATTAAACACAGGTAATGTTTGATTACACATAGGTAATATTTGATCGCACATAGGTATCTGAACGTGTCTAGAAATTTCATATTCGCCACCATTTTCCTGATTGGCTGCTATTTATACCCCAAGCTCGGCCTTTAAACCTTTCTTACATGAAGATTATTTAAAAACTTATTATAATTACAGGAGCAGCAGCAGCAGGATTGTTGGCAGTGATTGTGGCCGGAGCATCGTATCTTTTCATGGACGACACATAGGAAATCACACATTATCGTGATTGACTGTTATATCAGAGGAAAAATAAGGAGACCTAGTCATTATAGTGAACTTCTTGTACTATTTTACAATTGTCACTTTCATAGATTCAATGCAATAGAAATTTTGTGCAAATTGTTGATGAAATGATATGAATAAACCATTCAAAAGTTGTAATTGTCATTGATCATAACACACTGAAGCTATTGTATTCATGTGCATGTACCAGAACAATTTGCCTTAAATCTTTGAGGAGACCTTCATCATGCAAATCGCTGTGTAGTGTTAATAGATCAATTGTAGAAAATTCTCAAACTGTTATACACCTTTTAAAATAATTCGGACTGTTGTCTTCATTGTCCATGAAAGCATGGGGACATTAAATAAGGTCTGTCCACCTGTCTGTCTAGCTGTCAGTCTCAAAAACTTGAGATTGACCTACTTTTGAAAAGCTTTAACCTCGAGTCTAATGCTCGAATGGCGAATGATAGAGCTTTCATATTTCATATGGGTATTCCTTGTGATAGTACCCTTCAATTAGTATCAACATGTTCACCTTTTGACCTTGCTCTTTAGGTTTGACCTACTTTTGTCATACACCCGAAAATCCCTGAATCTGCATTCTTGACCTTGACATGTTGACTTTATTTGACCTTGAATTGTTGACTTTACTTGACTTCGACAACAATTTCTCTTCATAAGCCCTTTTCTAACAGATTGCTGGTTGTATCTCTAGTTATTTTCTACGACTTGATAGATGTAAAGAGGCAAAAACTCTTGATCTGTGTGTACAGTTATTCTACAACAGAATACTCAATTGATATACATGAACATGAAAACAATTATTTAATCTTGATTAGAAAACAATACACCAGACCATAATTTCACAAGTAACATACAATATTCAAGAAAAACAGCTTCTATATTTGGAAAATAAATTCTTAAAATAGGAAAAAAATAGAACAACTTTGCAAACAATATAAGATTTAAATCAATAATATTTAATGTAAAACAAGTAAATGTTATTCGCAACAAAGGTATACATGGAATTCAATGTGAATACGTGGACACAGTGATTGAGATTGGTGTCCTTTGAGCAATCTGTAAATTTTGTAGAGTTATATTATAAATCCCTCTAGTCAGACTGTCGAAGAAGCTTCTTGGAGTGTTTTGTATGCTAACTGGGCTTTCTGTTGTAAACAACTCCGACTCCGTATCAGTTCTGTCAACTCCTCCTTACTTAGTTCTAAAAGCATTCCTATAAAACAAACAAATCCATGCATAATACTCATTCCTATAAAACAACTTCATGTATTATACTATCAAGGTATTGAGAAGAAAGATGTGTTTGAGAAACACTGATGCTCCCAAGCAGCAATATAAGATATGAAGCTTAGAGAATATGTCAAGGTCACAATGTGAAAAAGAGAATGGTACAAGCAGACTTCTATGGTATGGCCACTTGCTCATTTATACATCATATATTGAGATTCAAAAATTTTGCCATTTGCCAATTCATCTAACTTATTTCAAGGTCACCAATTCAGATTTACTTGCCCACTGCATGAAAACAATGACCTAAAGGATATTACAGTCATGCATAAATTACAGGTAGGCACATTTCAGGAATTGAATTCTTAGAATATACATTATCATACAAAATTTCAACAGATTCCTCAAAGTCAAATGACCTTTTCAGAGCATCAGATTTTTGTTCACCCTAACTGCCTGCATTACCTCAAACTTTGCAGGGTTTGAAAGTGTAATGTTACACTGACAAAAGATCTTACTGTAAACGTGGTTATTTTTGCAGAAGGGGGGGGGGATTTTGCTATTATGACATCAAGACTTTTCGCATGGGGGAAATATTTGCAATAAAGATGTCTTTCCCATTATAAAAATGCAACGGGGATATTTTCGCGAGGGGTAAATTTTCGAGAAATCCCTCTGTTCGTGAAAAACTCGAAAATTATCCAACCGCAAAAATTTCCACGTTTACATTTAATTTACTGTTCAAGTAAAATGTTTTGAAAAACAGAGCCTTTTTGTGATTGCTTCAGCCACAGATAAATCAGAACTTCTTACCTGTTATTTTCTCAGCAAGCTGTGGGTACATGGTTTCCACCACCTCATACACCATCTCCCCAAGGTCACTGGTCCCACCCTCCCCCTGGGGCACTAACATTGTCATAGCTCTATCTACAGCCTCCTGTAGCTCCATGGGGCAAGCCACAATCCTCCTCTTCATTGAAGGACTCAGTTCTAACAACATACCTGTGAATAAATTGATTTTTAGCAATGTTGATCATAAATTGAAGTAATTATGTTCAAATATGTCCTAATAATACAGATCTAATCAATGTCCTAATAATACAGATCTAATCATGTGCCTTCCTGTTTTCATACCAGTGAGAGCACAACCCTAGTGTTAAAGGGGATTAAGTTTGAAATAGGCAAGATCAATTTTTTTTCGTTATATTTAATAAAAATTAATATTCAGCGATACTAAACATGCACAATGTATATTGAGAGAATAATACATAGTCTTGGTACAACACAACTTACAGATCATTTTTAAGGCTGTGACAATAAATGGATACCAAAATGACATTTAATTCATAATAAATTGATAGTTTTGATACATGAATTTGATCACCATAAGATTGATCTACCAGTCTCATGAGTCTTATATAACCTTGAAATAGGACTCAATCTGTTTAACATTTTTACCATTAGATTTCACTTTAATTTTCTGCTCGTCTCTCGATCTTTGTCCTATTCAGGGCAGTTCAATTGTGCACATCAAATTACAACAGGAGTTCTTTTAACATGGATATATGGAGTCAGTGAATATACAAATATTTGATAGAAAGATTCTTGCATATTTTACCCTCAAGAAACAGAGAGTCAGACAGAATGATGGTAGGACATTGTAGACTTTGCAGGAGTCTACATGCTGCATCTTAAGTCTATAGCTTCTCTTGTAATTCCAAATCCTTACCTGTAATCTGTGGTGCAAAATCTGGCTGCAGCTTCTCAACAGCTTCATAAAGGTCATCGTCAAGGGCATTGACAGCTTCATAAAGGTCATCGTCAGGGGCATTGTCAGCCTCATAAAGGTCATTGCCAGTGGCATTGTCAGCTTCAGGTTTATCTGGTGAATCACAGCTCTTACTGCTCCTTTAATAAAATGCAACTCAATTTACATACATTTTAATTTTAATCACAAATTTATTCTATCATTGAAGTATTCTTTGTCTTGAATTAAGAATTTCCCCTGATACAATTAATGAAAAGCAACCTAATGTTTACTTCTTTTTAGCATTGTCAGTTGCAATAATGATGATGAGTATTAGAATTATTCAAAATAAAAGAAAATCATTAAAATAAATCAATTAAAATAACAGAATGTTAAAATTTTATATTGGATTAAATACATGATTAAATACATGATGGTAGTATACCAACACATGTAGTCACAAAAAAGTAGATAGGGCTTATGTTAAAAGCTGTTACTCTAGATACTTAATTTAAACATACATGTTTTTATTTTGAATCAAGTGATCATACAACAACAAACTAAACATGACAATTGAGATTGGATTAACTATTTTAATTAAACAGATTCCTACTATATGCATTCTGCTCTCACTCTAGATACTTCATTATAACTTACAAATTCTTCAAATCTTGAAGTACAAATGGATACCTTACTTACTCTGAAAGTATCTTGCTTGCTGCTTCCACTCTTCTTTGAAGGAAATCATCATCTTGTAACATGTGCAATATTTCTGTGTTGCTGCCACAGTTTAACATCATTCCCGTTATCTGTTCTATCATACTCTGAGATAATTTGGGATGTGATTGTGTTATTTTGATGAACAAATGTTCCCCAGCAGCATCCTCAAAATCAAGCAATTCTGGCTTAATTCCTGACGTGCTGTACTTGGGTAAGGAAACCATTCTCATTCAGCTGATACATGTACGTGTACATACCATTTTCTACTTTCAGTTTCAACCTAACAACTCTAATTCTATTATTGCGCACTAACAAAATAGTTCGCCTAACATTTAATTCTTGTACCATACTTCCTGTATATTTCTATTTCTCCATGGACAAAATGAATAAATTACATAATTTGAATAATAAGAAGACAAACAAATCAAATAAAGAATTCTTTTTTTGCGGATGAATATGTTGTAATTCTCTTTTTCCTACACGTGAGAATGTAAGGATGTTTACTTACTTTTACCCACAAAACTTGTATTCAACAATATGTAGACACGATATTTAATCAGAAATTATTTGTTTTATAAATAAGGCATTTAAAACTGCATCGGAGACAAATTATTAATCTATTTTTTTCAATTTTATTGTGTTGTCAAAGGCATTTCGGGCTAAAAAAAAATTGTCAGATTGATTAATACATTTTTCCAAGTCCAGTTGATAATGCATGAATAATGTTCAGTGATATATCACTCAGTTGATCTCCTTTAGTTTGTTTTTATCGTTCTGGTATTACTGGTAGAGCATATTTCATCCATTTTTTGTTGTACAGAATTTCAGAAAATGAAATGTGCGCATGCGAGTTGCGAGGACAACTTTCCTTTGCATTTGATAGATTTTCTTGCCAGGGAAATACTTGCGAAATTCTAGCGGAATTTGGGATTTGCGGGTAGAAATTCAGGAACTTAAAAAAAATAGCGAATGGTTCTTCTATCAGGTTTCTTTTTTTAGGCGAGTTTCGCGTAGCGATCTCGGCTATAGTGATCGCAGGATTTTGACGTCACACCACTTCCGTGACATCCCCAAGCCCCCAAATCATGAAAATGTATAAATGAGTGAAGATAAATATATATTCACAGTTTTTCTCAACTCCGATCATGTGGCTCGATGACCCTGGACCTCATGGACCTCATTATTCACCATATTTATTTAAGACAGCGTACATTGCATTCCGCGTTTTAACAGTTGTTTCATAATGTTTAAAAAAAGTTAGAGATTATTTTAAAAAGGATACTTAGGATGCAGTAAACATCAACTGTCTCGTGTGCACGTGTGTTGAGATTGCTTATAAGTTTATCGACTATACTGCGGTACTTGGAATTACCGAAAAGAAAGCATTTACCGAAACGACAGTGATATTTACCGAATAGACGGATATATTCATTTTTTGTTTTGGTGATACATTTAAATTCATAAACACATTTCCAATCATAAAAAGTGTTTAGTTTTGAAATTTAAGTGTCTTTTCGGTACAATTTGGGGTCTTTCCGGTAAATACCACTTTCTTTTCGGTAAATGCTGTCTTTTCGGTAATTCCTACTACCCTCTAGTATACGTGACACTATGTAAATAAAATGGAAGGCGCTGATTTTCAAGTCGTAGCAGTTCGAGTGTTTAAGCGATTAACGAGGAGTTACGGTTATACATTACACTTCTAGGTATAGAAATCAATTTAGAATTCACAGACAATCAAGCGTTCATAGCGCATTGGTCTGTCGCATCTCGCAAATAGAATGCACTGACTCACTGAACATTGAGCCAGGGCTGGAACGGACAATTCGAGTAAACAAAAACTAGGTCACTGAAGAAATGGTACCTACGATATCTCTGGAAGTACGGGGAATTTTTTAATGAAATTTGGTGACATAGTAGATAAAATATATAGGTACAATCGTAGAAAGTATGATCTTATTGGAACCTCTATAGCGAATTTTGCAATGGTTGAAGTTAGAAATTTGACATGACTGTGTATCTGCGAGATCGTACACATACCAGGCACTTTTACGGCCTGTGGAACAGATATGCAGATCTATACACCACAGGGGTGAGGTATCATCGCTTGGTCACAAACCCTTTCCTCAATACAAACCCTTCTGTCTATATATATAAAACTTTTTTAATATAGAAGAAAGGGTACGTATAGAGGAAAGGGTTTGTGACCAAGCTATAATTAATACCTCACCCCTGTGCTATACATGAAGAAAAAATAAACGTCTGTACTATCAGTGCAGATCCACCTTATTATTTAGGGGGGACGTAAATAATTGGCAAGGGGTCTGGGGACTTCCTAGACCCCCAGCGGGTCCAGGGCAGAGCCCTGTTAGGGGGGGCCTCCTGGAATCTCTTGAATTTCAGCCTTTTTAGGACCATTTTCGTGACTGTAATTAATTAAAGAATGGGATTTGATGCATTTAACAATTATATTTACTAAAAGGTAAGTAGTATTCACTAATATTCACTCTTTCTTTATTCAAAATGATTGTTTTACCCATGATTGGAAAATTAAAGGGGGCCCTACGCCCCTCTTGAATCTGTCACTGACTAGCAGTCATACTGACATAGGTTCACAGGGACAAACCTTTATCAAAATATCCTAGGAGCCAACTGGGCCCCCAAACTCTAAAATTTAGGAGCCCAGGCTAAAATTTGGGGGCCCAGAAAAAATACACATCTAATCTTAAACTTGTAAAGAAGATAAGTTTATTTCTTCCAGGTACAGATACTCTTGTACAATGTCGAGTTCTACACGTTTTAATAGTCTCTAATAGAACAATAAAAACCTCTGCTGTAGTTCTTTTGAAATCACTTTCACGATCATTTTTTTTTTCTTTCTGCGGGTCGTGACACCCCATCCAGACGCTCGCCTATTGTTTTTGTTTTATTTTTTTTTGGGGGGGGGGGGGGGTTGGTCTTTTTAATCCGTTAGGTTTCTACTGAATAAAACGTCACTTTAGTATTGTACAGTCTCACGTTTCACGCTTATTGATGTACGTTATCAACGACAAAATGAGAGAGAGAGAGGGGGGGGGAGGCTAGAACAATACACGGTTCCTATAGATATTTTTAAAACGTCAACAGAGAGAGAGATGTAAAAAGTGAGTTTCTGGTCGGCACATTCATTACATATATTCGCGCCGTTATACCATCCCCTATGGCATGGATTGAATCAGTTGAAATGAGATTTTGGGCGTAAATTTGGCGAACGACGTTAAAAGATTTTCGATAAATGAATTAAGAAAATTAGTTTTGATTTCGGCCGTGCAAAGTACCACTACCTTTCAATGAATCGGTAAACGTGTACACGAATGCTTTTGAAAACATGTACATGCAGTAAGGCTGTGTCGTGCGAACAACATGCAGTAATCCAAATTCCAATTATCTTAATAGCAACTTTGAACGAGGGCTTCGCACAGTGACACGTGAGAAAACGTAAATTTCGCGTATGTAAACAGGTACGTACATGTATTAATATAAGCCCCTGATTTTAAAAGAGCTTCATTGACGAAGTATGGGGCCTAACATAGAAGCGAAAGAAATTCCTTTTTATAATTAGATATGGACTATGTATTTTTATTTTCATTCGCCAAATGGGCGAGTAGGACATGATGTTTTGGGGGCCCAGCTAAAAATTTGGTCGCCATGGCGACTGGGCAACCGCCAATTTCCGTCCCTGACGGTTCATAAATCTATTATTTCCGAACATTGGAAAATGGATTTGTTCTATCTGCTAATACAATATTTAAAAATCCCATGAAATAGTTTGATATCATTCTAAAATGAATAAACGAAACTCGCCATCAGTTCCTTCAGAGCTTTGATTGTAATCCTTCCGATCATGAACATCTGACATCACGTGCAAAGTCGCACATGCTGTAACATCATGCTTGATGTCATGACCGTTTTAGCACTGGCATCATCACGTCATTATTTACTTTTTGCAAGATGGCTATAAAAACGTCGGTTTAGTAAATTTTATTCAGCTGTATATGACAAAACTCAAAGGAAATTGAAATTGGATAAGTACTGATTGATTTAAATATTGATTGAAAACAAAAATTTATTCATTCATCACCGTATGAATTTCTGCTGGGCTACATGTTCTGCGTTACTATTATACACTCTTTGTCAGTCTTCGTGAAAACTCACTAGCCCGACCGCCCTGGCTACCAAATATTTCCTTGGGCTACCAAAATTTGATGGTGAACTAGCCCGACTGGCTAGTGACTTTTAATGAAATGCAGTGTTCTGATTAAGGGCCGACGGCTGGCGATTTCTCATCTTATACTTGGGGTAATATCGCCGCCTTCTTTCCACAAAAGTACACGTTGCGTCTCAACTTTTATCGCTGGTTAAGTATGAAATGTATATGTTAATGAACATGTTTCAAATGAAATATGATAAGGTTTTCCTGTAAAATATGTTTATTAAAATATTGTCCTAAGATACAAGATAAATATTCCCGTAACAACGGTGCATTGATTTCAGCGCGGCGTGATGGGTTATTCTACGGTACTGAGTATAACATGTTCAATTAAATATCTAACAATTTCAAAAATCTCGACTGAACACTGAGATCAGGGACGTATATTAAATATATATATATATACGTCCCTGCTGAGATGAAGAAATTCTTACGAAAATTTTATAACTATTGGCCAAGCACCGCAAGCAACGGCCGGCCTTTTAACGAGTATGATTCAAATAAGGTCTTTTTTTTCTCCGTCCATTTTCTGCAGACAAAAGCGTATTTGAAATTATATTTATACAAACAATATCATGCATTCATTGTAAAATTGAGTCTATTGATAATGACGTAGCTGACATCTGCCAGAGAAATGATCGGGTGGTGGTTTAACTTTGTTCGATTTTATGTATACTCTATATTTGTGTGAATTTTTGCCTACTCAACGGACCTAGCTGAAGAAACGATGGGTCTTTATAGCGTTTTTATTTTTTTTTCAATGGCTAGAGAAAATTTTGGGTGGCTAGTAGATTTTGGCACTCAACTAGCCCAGCTGGCTAGTGGTCAAAAAAGTTTTCATGAAGACTGCTTTGTATAATACAGGTAGGCAGGTCTGTAGAATGATGCAGGGTTTTTTTTTCCATGTTTTGGGACCGAATTTCGGCCCCTTCCCAATGCCAAATTTCCTCTATTTTTCCCCAAAAATCACCCTGAAATTCCCAAAGAGGAGTTATGAAGAAATCACCCGAGAAAGTAAGACCCAAAACCTGGAAGTCAGCACAAAATGTCATATTTTAAGTGCATTTTTTAGCTCGCCGGGACGAATGTCCGGAGAGCTATTGTCATACCCCCGGCGTCGGCGTTGGCGTCGGCGTTGGCGTCTGCGTCTGCGTCTGCGTGCGCGTGCACAAAAACTTTAACCTTGCTTATAACTTTTAAACCAATACAGATTGGGCTTTCATATTTCACATGTGCATTCCTTGTGACAAGACCTTTCCATGGATACCAAAATTTTTGACCTTGTGACCTTGACCTTGGAGATTGACCTTCTTTTGAAAAACTTTAACCTTGGCCATATTTTTGGAATGGTAAGTGATAGGGCTTTGATATTTCACATGTGTATTCCTTGTGACAAGACCTTTCCATGGATACCAAAATTTTTGACCTTGTGACCTTGACCTTGGAGATTGACCTACTTTTGAAAAACTTTAACCTTGGCCATATTTTTGGAATGGTAAGTGATAGGGCTTTGATATTTCACATGTGTATTCCTTGTGACAAGACCTTTCCATGGATACCAAAATTTTTGACCTTGTGACCTTGACCTTGGAGATTGACCTACTTTTGAAAAACTTTAACCTTGGCCATATTTTTGGAATGGTAAGTGATAGGGCTTTGATATTTCACATGTGTATTCCTTGTGACAAGACCTTTCCATGGATACCAAAATTTTTGACCTTGTGACCTCGACCTTGGAGATTGACCTACTTTTGAAAAACTTTAACCTTGGTCATATTTTTGGAATGGTAAGTGATAGGGCTTTGATATTTCACATGTGTATTCCTTGTGACAAGACGTTTCCATGGATACCAAAATTTTTGACCTTGTGACCTTGACCTTGGAGATGATTGACCTACTTTTGAAAAACTTTAACCTTGGCCATATTTTTAGAATGGTAAGTGATAGGGCTTTGATATTTCACATGTGTATTCCTTGTGACAAGACCTTTCCATGGATACCAAAATTTTTGACCTTGTGACCTTGACCTTGGAGATGATTGACCTACTTTTGAAAAACTTTAACCTTGGCCATATTTTTTGAATGGTTAGTGATAGGGCTTTGATATTTCACATGTGCATTCCTTGTGATAAGACCTTTTTTATTGTTGTTGTTGCAATTTACATATGGTTGCCACCGGCGAGCTATGTTGTCATTCTGACAAGTCTGGTTAAAGTTTTTTATTCATCCCATGTTCAGTTCAAGCAAATCAATGGATTATCAGTGTTAATAAATGATACTTTAAGGTTATACTTTGGTGAGAATTTGTACAAAAATTTTCCCAATTTCAGCAAAATGTCGCAAATTTTCCCAAATGGGACAGGCACAGGCACCTTCCCCATAATAAAAAAAAACCCTGTGATGTTCCTACATGTTTTTATGATACATTTGTTGATTTAAAGGTCAAGGTCAAACCTTGCAAATATGGAAAGTTTGTTTCCCATCTTGATTGTCATATTTCTACATCTTTAACATTTCTTCAAAATAATAGTTTACCCATGACCTAAGGAGCACCACTACTTATTTTGACTGTAGGGGGTTCAGGTGGATTTTATTGAAATGATCAGTAGGCATGTAAAATGCTTTTTCAGAAGGTACAAAGATTACAGATCAAAATGCTTTTTATTTGATGAAAAAATATGCATTAAAACCAGAGATATCGCATTTTGAATGTTGCAAATTGGAGTTGATTTTGTAATTAGTCTTGTATTATGATATATAGAAATAAATGGCACCAAAAGCGCTAAAATTGTGTAAAATACATGGTTTGTTTCAATATTTTTTTAAAGAAAGCATTACAAACCCTTTATCACCATATTGGGCATATATCATTTTTTTCCTTATGGCATTAACTTTTATGGGAATTAGAAAAAAATAAAAATGGCAACCAAGATGGCCACCATCTCAATGGCCAATATGTGTATAGAGACAGACAAATGACATAAAATAGTATTACCTTGTGCTATTAACAGGGTTCTTTCATTTTTTGAATACATTTTTTCAAAGTAATCAAAAAGAAGATCAACTTCCCT
Source organism: Pinctada fucata (assembly GCA_028142955.1). Taxonomy (NCBI): domain Eukaryota; kingdom Metazoa; phylum Mollusca; class Bivalvia; order Pterioida; family Pteriidae; genus Pinctada; species Pinctada fucata. The sequence goes on from AP027109.1 coordinate 49,580,255, forward strand.
TCAATTTACTTCATAATTAATGTTCAGACAATCTTCATGCACAATTTTGATGCATTTTCTCAGTAAACTTTTTACGGTCATCTCTAATGCATGTTAATTTTACTTTTTTGAAAAAAAAAAATTGAATGATTTCATGAAAGTGAAAAATCATGATCAAATATGTTTAACTAGAAACAATTTCAAGTATTTTCCCCAATTTTACCTGTATAAAGTACAGGATTCATCGGGAAATAGGTATTTGTAGGTATGGTCAGATGAAATTCGGGCCAAAATGGTAAAGGGTGAGGGTGATTAAGCTTCATTTTGCACTAACTGACAGTATTTTGTTTGATAAGAGAAGTTTTATTCAATATGTTAATCATCACTCTACTTAATATCATATGAAATTCGACTTTTGAAATCTATTATCTTTGAGAAAATAGTGAAAAACGAGAAAAAAAGACAATTTTTTGGAGTTTTTCTAGAATTTTGATACAATCCCTGAAAGTCATCTGTCGATTTCATATTGAAAACGAAAGTACAGAATATTATCTTCAATTTGATTGGATGGATATGGGAATCCCATCAATATGATGCCCCAAATCAGCCAATGAAAATACCTCTTGTATTTGAAAATGACGCAAAAGGTGGTCCATGTTTAGAACGTACTGGAAAACCTGCTATAAGTAGGTTACATTTTCACGACTTGTTCATTAATTCCAAGCCTTGGAAATCTATTTTAACGTAATGAATGTTAAGTTTAAGCCTTAAATTGGACACTGATGTCATACTTATGACATTCTACCCATAATATAATGTATTTTTACGAAGGAGAACAATACATATATTTTGTTCGAATGCCGCCTGATTACACTAAAAAGTCCATGACCTGAACCCCCTATTTTGAGATCAAAAAACAGAAAATGTGTCTCCATACCCTATCTCAGGCAGTATAGGCAGTTTCTGAAAGTTTAGTATCTTTCAAAAGTCAATGTTAAGTATAGGAACTTGCATATGTGTATAGACTTTCTTATCTTTAGGGTCGCTTCATGAACTGGTTGTAGCTCCCTAATACTTTGACATTTACAAGCATTGTAGTTTCCCTTTGGATCCATGAATCTTTAAAAAGAAAGGGGAACTTGGAATCTCGGCATGAATCAGTAAAAATTTTGATTTTCATTTTAGCCTGTAGATTTCTATTTTAGCCTATGGATTTTTTTTTCCACAGGCTAAAATAACATGTTGTTAATTTCAATGCCTGGAATTTTATCTATTTCTGCTGTAAATACTTACATGTTGTTAATTTCAATGCCTGGAATTTTATCTATTTCTGCTGTAAATACTTACATGTTGTTAATTTCAATGCCTATTTCTGCTGTAAATACTTACATGCTGTTAATTTCAATGCCTGGAATTTTATCTATTTCTGCTGTAAATACTTACATGTTGTTAATTTCAGTGCCTGGAATTTTATCTATTTCTGTTGTAAATACTTACATGTTGTTAATTTCAATGCCTGGAATTTTATCTATTTCTACTGTAAATACTTACATGTTGTTAATTTCAATGCCTGGAATTTTATCTATTTCTACTGTAAATACTTACACCACACCATTTGCTACTTGCGTGACAAATGGCTGTCCAAAGTCAGCACCGGTTGCCCATTGGTCTCGTCGGTTTATGTGTAGTCTTTTATGTCTGATGTTTACAAGTCGTGTGTCTCTTTTCCCTCTCGTGTTGTACTCGTCTTTTGTGTTTTTGCATCGGGTGTTTTGGTGTTTTGCTGTTGATGCTGCAACGGGGTCTTGTTGGAGATCTCCCTTCTTTTACCTTCTAATTTACCTGTAAATAAGTTGTCCATTCGCCTGTTTGAAAATAAATAAAATTTGAAGTACAGATACCTAATCAGAAAAAGTAGAAAAGAAAATTTTGATACTTGAAATAGTATAAATTCCATTGGTTATTCTGGCATGGGCCATTTTATTATGCTGCTATTCAATGATTGCCGTAACCCTAACCGTCTAATAAGAGCAATCGGTCAATGGCAGCAATAGATTACCGTACCTTTTGTTAAAATTTAAGTTAACGCCATTCTTGTTAGAAAAAAAAGAATCTATTTAATTCAGTTCATAGTCTTTTATGAGGTGTCGAAATATTTCATTTCTGTATTTTAGATGATGACAAGTAAATGTATCCTGTTTGCACTCAAAAGGGACAGAATTGTTGTTTTGTTTATGGGAAATCTTTTGTTACTGTTACTAAAAAATTGTACTACATTTACAGAAGCTTACAATACTTATAAATTTCTAAGATTTAATTGTGTTTTATGCATTATTTTCATTCACATTCATACACATTACTTTATACATGTATAACAAGATATGAATTCTGCGGTCATAATTATTAGAGTATCAAAAAATAGACTTTACAGTCACTGGTGAAATATCGATATGGTTCCATGCTCTATATGTGCTAACAGTCCCTTGCAATATTTCTGAATATATAAACTGATAATCTCTCTCAATGAGAATATATAGTAATAATATACTGTATATTCAGAGATGAGGTTTAAGTAATGAGGGCATGTATAGTTTTTACATTGCTGAATATCCCAAGAGTTTTGACTGTAAAATTGAGAATCTCGGCAACATGCTCGTTGGTGCAATTTCATACTACAATTACATGTACTAGTAAAGTGCTGTGACTAAAAGAAATTTTAAATTTCAGGTTAAGTAATGCTAAGAGGTCAACAAAATCAATTTTCCTTAAAAACTTACATGTATTTAATAAAATGTAAACATTACATGAAGATGTCTCTAATATAAACAGGATTCATATCGGTACTTGCATTCATTTTTAGAGTCCTGCATATAGACTTTTATCCTAATAAACATATTTCAACATTGTAGCACCCTGCCAAGATGTCTCAGGATCTCCAGTGGTTGATCATTCGTAACAACTCCAGCTTTCTGCTCAAAGGCAATAAGCAGACATTCAGCAGGGTACGTCATATTTTAGTCTCATGGCTCTTATCAAATATGAAGGTACAATCTTGGCCTAACAGTTACTATTGAGGGATCACCAAGTATCCAGCATTGCGCCTGCTGGCAGATTCATAATCAATGACCCGTGAAACAATACTTGAACGGGCCATTTGATTGTGGTATCATAGTGCACACACATGTGTAAGATCGAACTCTTTTCAATCCTTCTTCATTTGTTTTTCACACATGACAAAGAGCAGATGGCCAGAAATTTATGTAATAGAGTGATGATTTCTTATTTCTGTATATGTGTATTGCTGTTAGAGGATCTAACAAACTTTCATTGTTTACGAAATAGTCTGAGAAATTACAGGACATTTTCAATATTTTTGGTTGTTTTGCTATATAACATGATTAAAAATTTCCCAAAAATCCACGGGACATTGACAAAAACCACCAGAAATCTCCGGCAATCCGGCACATTCCCTAAACACTGGATTTTAGTACTTAAATTGACTTCTAGATCAAAGCAAGCATTTCATATAATTAATTTCTTAATCATTTTAATTAGTTTATCCTTATTTTTGGTTTGTTTTTAGAAGTCATATATTGAATGAAAATTAGGACTTATTTCCTTCTTTTAATTTTTGAATATTTTAGGAGTCAAACAACTTAAAAGGAAAGAACTCTTTCCGTTATAATGGATTAGTACGTAGGAAAACTTTGGGTGTGGAAGCTGCCAAGGATGGCAAAGGTGTTGTCTTGGTTACCAGAAACTCCCAAGGTAAGTAATTAGATTGTATAAGTATTTTTCATTGTCTAAGATTTTGTTGAAAATCCCTCCAAAACTATGTATTATTCATACAGATTTTAAGCAAAGTATGCAGAACAAGCACTGATAAAAATCAATTGGGCCATTTGGGGACAAAATTCAGTGCCATTCCCAATGGAAAATGGTTTTAAGTTTCCTCAATCTGTCAAAATTTTTTTCCCAATTCTTCATTCTACACAATTAGTCATGATTTTTCTATTTCAATCATTACAATTTTATTTTACTTTCTTAATTTATCTGCTCATTGTTTGAAAGGTTTGGAATAGATTTTCTTTAAGCTTACGTGTATCTAATAATTGCCATATACATGTACATGGGAATTTATTAAAATTCAAGTGTAACACTTTACACAAAATTCCCTATTTGACATAAAATATAATCTTATGGCTGAAATGTCGAAAGAGCAAATAAATACAGATTCAACAACATTCCCTGTGGAATATTTATACAGATTAAAACATCATTTGCTCCACATTCATTTATGTTGACCTCAGCCTCTATACCAAATTGTCATTCATCATAAACTAATATGTAAAAGTAATCATGTAAATTTTGAAGTTCCACATGTATAGCTAAGTGTATATACTGATTTTGAGTGTTACTGTTTAGGTTATAGGAAGCCAGCCCAATCCTTCACACGTACTGAGCTGAAGAGAGATTCTAGACGCACCATGGCTAGCATCAGGAAGGTCATCAGGAGCAGCAGATACAGAAAAGATCTGAAAATGGTCAGTCCACTAAGTCTGCTGAGAGCAATGTCTATGCAATATATTGACATTTCTTGCTGCAGTAGCAAACAGGAATATTCAATCTCATATTGTCTTTTTGTCTTGAAGTCACAAAAATTTTAACCCTTGGCCTTGGCTGAAATGTTTTCTTTTGGCTTGGTGGAGATTTTAAATTGCAAGGCTGTACATGTATTTAAAATTTTATACATTCTACTTTTGCATGAAGTTTAATTTTTATCCTCTTATATCGTGCGAGCAAAGTAAAAGTACAAATGTGCCAACTTATACTATAAATGACACTGTGATCCCCTTTTTAGCTCGCCAGGACAAAAAAGTCCGGAGAGCTAATGCCATACCCTCGGCGTCGTTGTCGTCGTCCGTAGACAAAACTTTAACCTGAGCTATATCTCTTGAACTATAAGGGATAGGGCTTTGATATTTCACATGTAGATACCTTGTGACAAGACCTTTCATTTGAGACCATGACCTTTGACCTAGTGACCTTGGACTTTGACCTACTTTTCAAAAACTTTAACCTGGTTTCTGACAAAAACCTGTATAGGTGAGCTATGTAATCTCTGATTACCCTATGTTCTGATAATGACTTTAGCCTACTAGACTTTTCAAAAGCAAAAATATTATAGAGGACATTCAGATCAACAGATCGAGTGGAAATCTACAGGAATGAAAATATTCTGTGTTTACGAAAAAAGAAAAAAAAATTGTTTTTCTTCTTCATATGTGCATATAATGCATTTAGTTCGTTTTTTAGTGGCTTTTTCCGAGTTATTGAAAGAAGATTTTTTTAAAAAGTAAACTTAACTGGCTGCATGAAGAAGAGAGTGTTGGCTTTTCAGGGCCATGAGATAGGAGGGATGCACAGAGAATTTTTGGTTGCTTTTACATGTATATGCATCCATTACATGTCCTTGTCCTTGAGTGGCCAACCCTCTCCTATTCCTGCAAATAGAGAGCAACCAAGCTGAATGATGATATTACATGTGGTCCCGCAATAGTGGCTCATTTAAACAAAACGATATTCTGTAGGATTAAATTGTTGGACTGAAACATTTTATGAGGGATGACCTACATTTTTCACTTGAATGACTTTTAAATAAAACATTATTGAGAGAATAGAAGTGCTTGAAATGAATATGAAAAAATCTAATTTATTTGTATCAAAAACCCATGCTTACATGTACTTACAATTTTCTCCTGAGTGATTTTACTGTAAGCTTGTTAAATGATTACTTTTCTACTGAACAAAATGTTAATTATTGCAATCTACAGTATGTCTACATACACATGCATGTAGGATCTCAAATATCATTCCATATGACATATTATAAAATGAGTTGTGTGTTTTATATCCCCGAGCCTTGGCTAGGTGATACAAAAAACACAATGAGTTTCATAATGCATCTTATGAAATGAAAAGTCATTTGATTTTCTTTTTATCACATGATCCTGCCTAAAACTGTGTACACTCCTGCCTAAAACTGTGTACATGTATTTTGATAAATTTTATGTATTGAATCACATATGTATATTTGAATTTCAGGCTGCCATCAGAAGAGCCAGTGCTTTACTCAGAAGCCAGAAACCTGTAGTTGTCAAAAAGACACAGTCCAGGAAATCGAAATAGACTCTTATACAGTGAAATATTAAAATAAAAAAAGGGCTACAAACTCTCTTACTGTTATGAATTAAATCTAGCCTAATATGTGGTACTGTATTTAAATTTGCACATTCATGTGCTAAATTGTCTTTCCCTGCTTATGAAAAAGGATAAAATCTGTCTGTTGCAAGGTCTCAGGTCAAGGACAATTTTGTATTTTGCAGATTCAAAAAAATGAAAGGTACATACATGTATGTCTCCTTGATGAATGATGCGATGACATTAAAACCCAAGGTCTGTTAAATACTACATATATCATGTATGTGGTCAAACTCTGCCTTGATCAATTTAGTCCTGGTATGATGAAACAGGAGAGAAATATACAAATGTAGATTTCCTCACTGTGTGTCTGTTGGAATAATCTTGTCCAGGCTATACTACCTGCATGGATCTGATCATTTTTTACGGGATTGTTGCCAGGGATCCAAGGATGTGTCATAATCTTGATCCAAGGTCATCGGTCAAGGTCGCAGTACATAAGGGTTCAAGAGTCTTGTCTTAACCATTACTTTTCACTATCTGCATGGATCAACATACATGTACATGTATTATTTCACAGAACTGTTGCTGAGGGCCCAAAGGTTTGTCATGACCTTGGTCAAAGGTCAAGGTAACAATGCAAGTGGGTTCTCCATGGATCTATATAATAATTCACAGAATTGTTGCCAGGACCCAATAATGCCAAGGTCACGGGACATTTGGACTGAAAAATTTTATTTTGACCTGAACTTTTTACTGATTGGATTTTATTAATAAATGATAATTCCCCCGGGACCAAAGGAGGCAAAGTGACCTTGATCAAAGTATTTGTAGTTGAAAAACTTTGTCCCAACAATTACCATTTTTAAAAGTTTTGGATGGATTTGAATATTTTTGCCTAGCATCCAAGGGTATTCCATCACTTTGAACCAAGATCACTGCATTTGATCAGTAATATTTTGAGATGAAATGTGGATAAAGTTATGGGGAGAGTTACATGACCCCAGTAGGGGTCATATATCACATGTTGATAGCTTGTGTACTTGCATGTATTTATGATTATAGATTACCCTATTATGAGTGTAGTATGCAAATTCATGATTATATGTGAATTTGCTGTTTTCAGTTAAATGGCTATGCGTAAATAAGAATATGTACAGTGTACAAAGTTTCACAATGTCTGTCCACAAAATTCAGGGGATTCAGATTGACACAGGCTCTTTTGCAGATTATAGTTCCAACTGGCCAAAAATTAGCTAGGGTATCTCTGTTAAGAGGAATGGATAGAAGTTCACATGGAACAGCCCTGTAATGATTGGAGGTGTTTTTCTCGTCACTAATCTTGAGACAGGGTTTATAATGGCAGTGTCTGCCAAGTATATCTTATCTCGGCTTCTTTCCCTCTGCATGGATATTATTTAAAATGTTTCACAAAGTTTCATAGGACACAAGAGTGTCGTTGCCTTAAACCAAGGTCACGGTACACTTTATGGCCAGAGCATTGTCCAGGCTATACTTTTGTCCTCGCTGTATTGGTTTCGGTGATATTTCACAGAAGTTACTTGTGGCTGGAACTGTGTGTCATGACTTTGAATGAAGGTAAAGGTCACAGAAAATTTTATGGATAAAACCTTGGCTGGCTAAATTCTTTCCCTATGTATGGGTTTCAACATTTTTTCACAGAATTGTTGTTACATCCTCAATGGTGTGAGAATGAAGATGATCAATTATTTGATAAAATTCCTGATCAACTATTTACATGTAGGAACCATCTCTTGGTAAAATAATACTTAACACATAGTTTGACCATCATCATACTGGTAACACAGCTCCAAGGGGACATACATGTAATAACACTACCATTCGTGTGCAAGTAACAACAATCTTCAATGAGGATCAGACTTCTTTTAACATGTTTAAACATTCCAAAAAATGCATTTTTCAATATAACTTCATAGTTTTACCACAACAGGTCTAGTTACAGTGGCAAGGGGGAGTTATAACTTAATAGTTCAACGACATGTGCAAGTAAGGACAAACTGGTGTACGCATCAGACTTACCTTGCACACTAAAGAATATGCATTTTTAGCTCAGGTAAGCTTTTTTCATAGCAATCTGTCCATTCATTGTTAACTTTCTTACATTTTCGACTTCTCCAGAACCGAAGTATTTTGATGAAACTTGATATACATGTACATGATGTACTGAAAGTCTCCTACAAAAACTGTGTTGTGAACCCAGATACATTCAAGGACAGTGCCAATAGTGTCCAAAAGGATACCCCTCTTCAAAAATCTTCTCCAGAACTGCTATAGGATCAGAAAACTAATTACATCTAGACAGTATATATGGATCAATTATTAATAAGACTTGTCGGAAGACAACATCGCTCGTCCTGTAGGTTTTAGATAGTAAAATTACATTTTTTATATAATTATAAGATATGAACGAGCTAAGGTCAGGATCACTAGGTCAAAAGTCAAGGTCCCAAATGAAAGGTCTGGTCATGAGGAATCTACATGTGAAATGTCAAAGCCCTACACCTTAAAGTGAGAAAGAAATAGCCCAGGTTAAAGTTTTTTGAAAATAGGTCATACTCCAGAGTCAAGGTCACTAGGTCAAGGTCCCAAATGAAAGGTCTGGTCATGAGGAATCTACATGCAAAATATCAAAGCCCTGCCCCTTATAGTGAGCGAGATATAGCCCAGGTAAGAGTTTTTTTTAAATAGGTCAAACTCCAAGATAAAGGTCAACGTCCCAAATGAAGGGTCAGGTCATGAGGAATCTACATGTGAAATATCAAAGCCCTATCCCTTTTTTGACATTGTAAGTAACACTCATATCTTTATGCATTCAATATCAGTTAAAATTGAATCTACTCTGTTAACTTAAGCCAGATAAATAAACAAATATTTACTTGTAAGTACAAATTTAATGATACATAAAAGAAACATATTATAATGGGACCATCTGATATCTGGGGACTAAATGTAAATATAATATCACAGATGAAATAGATGTCTGACAAGACTTGACATCAGATCTTTACAATCACAACCTACGAACATAATAGGAATTTTACTCGGCATGGAATGATACAAAAATCTAAAATATAAAATCATACGGTCATCATTTCCTAAAAATAATGTATACATAAATGCTTTCTTTGCAGTAAAAAGGAAAAGCAGATCTAAAACAATGTAAAAAATAGATGAATCATACTAAAATATTAATAAATTCTTAAAGGACGGCATTCAACAATTCTGGGCAAATGTAAGAATTGCAGAGACAGGACTATTTGTAAAATAGTACAATATATACCAAAAATGGATGGAATCAAATAGAATTGGGAAATGGATAATAAATACGAATATACAAATAAATCTACAAATGGTATGTGTAAAACATAGGTGCAGTCATATCACAGTGATGTCAACAAAATAAATACATGTATGTACAAATAAATCAATAAAGACAAGTGTCATGCTGATAGCGAAATGTATCTCCTCTCATTATCATGATCCATAAAGTACATGTATGCGAGTTTAAATCATTATTGAATTTCATATTCAAACTTTGATTTCTTTTTAAATGATAATGCTCTTTAAATTCATGATCTTTCATGCACTGAATAGATACAAACTTGTTCAAAGTACAAATCTCAAATTATACATGTAAAAGTTCTTAAAATATAGATCATTCATTGTATAAATGATCGATTAAGTGCAATGTACAGACAGTAGATATTGCTGAGGATTAATGTAAAATGAAATCAAAACTTGTATTTAAACCATGATTCAACATTTACTAACTTAAAATGTCTCTGTCACTTCATACTGTACATATGTAAATATAACATGTAACTGGCATTATTCAATATTTATTTAGCACTGTAAGGAGGTTATCACCATCTCAACTAATAATACAAATCTCACAATGAGATATAACTCATACCGTATTCATTATCTACGTCAAATATTTAATCATGTTAATACGGTACTTTTATTTCTGTGTATTTCCTAATTTCAGGTTTTCGCATTTTCTGAAACTATGTCATTGTCCTATAAGCAAAGTGTATAAATTTACTTATGTTTAATTTTTAGTAAGAAAGGATTCAAGATTATAAATCATAATTTTTCTCATCTCTATCAAACTTAATTAAAATGAATTTTCTTTAAATAAATCTTTAAGAGGTATTTCCATCAAATTTCCAACAATAAATTTATATGTATACTGAATAAAAACTCTATCTCTCTAAGCTCTAGATATGTATGTAAATAATTTGTATAAATGATGTAATATAAAGCAATTTTGATTTGATATGGCAGTCACATGACAAACATCACTTCAGGCAATCACCAACAAGAGCTACCGAAGTCTTTACGGCGTTTTGATTTGGCAAGTTCAGATTTGACGGTCCCCATCATTTTGTACGTGAGGTCTCCTATTTCTTCTGTGAGGTTCAATGACTGATTGAGAGCATCTTCATATTCTTGTGACTGTAAATTTATAATACAAAGAAAAAATTTTAAATATTGAGAATTTAGTTAAATTTAAGCTGCATGGCAATTACTACTGATTAAAATTCAAAAACCAAAGAATACTTTTCACTACTTCATGAAAAGATATGTTTATCTGCACTCATTTTTCTTCTATGAAATGTCTGAAAATTTCTTTAAATAGAAATATAGGCCTATATGTTCCACAAACACTTTTACTTATAATAAAGATTATACATTGTAGTTTTAGCAAGGTCTTTCACATTAAGGAACAAAAGAAGTATGGAAATTTTTTCGATGTTTACATACATTTATGAATTCTATATACATTTGTACAATAAAGAGTAATTATCTTTTTTAAATAATATCCAACATAAAACCATTGTCAAAATGGCACGAGTTGATAATATAGAAACATCATTTTTGTCAAATCACTTCCCAAAATTCAACTGTTTTTCAAATTGAATGAAATCACAACTGTTTAACCATTATGTATAATGAAATGACCATATTGTACATGTTCTTAACCAAATCTTTGATTGAAGTGAAAAGTTAACATATTATCCTATGCATTATACATCTGAAATTTTCATATAAGGATAGCATATGGAAGACAGAACAAATTGGTTAAGTGCATGGAAGACAGATCAAATTCTTAGATCCTTATAAACAAATACATGTAAATGTACTAGAGTATAAGAAGGTTCAAATTTGCAATTATCTGGATGTCATTCATAGCATACATTTTTCTCATGCAAATAACCAAACAATAAATTGAAATTATTTTCAAGTTGTTTTTTTTTTCTCTCTTCTTTTTAATTATGCTATATGATGACCAATGGAGTATTTGTGGAATACAGAGTTATTTCCCATTTGAGACGGTATCTGAAGTAAAACCATTATGACGCCATTAAAATGGTATGGTAAAATCAATCTTATGCCATTTTCCTAGAGTTTAAGGCCTTTTTCCATAGAATTAGATGATATTAAAATCAGTCTATGTCAGACACATCACAATTAGTCTACGTCAGATACTGTTCCCAGCAGGAAGTGACTCTCGTTTTCAAAAATATGGAATTTGACCACTGAAGCAGATAATAAATCTTACCTCCTCTAGAACCTCAGGCAACACAACATCAAGAGAGGAGGAGGGTCGAGGCAGAGGTGTGTTAGATAGATTGCCCGCCACAGGCGTGAACATAGAATTGTTAGCTATAGAGGATACAGGTGTGACAAACTGTACAGGTGTCAGAACACGTGCAGGTGTAACATTCACAGAGGTTGTCACTTGTACAGGTGTGACCATGTGCGCAGGTGTAACATTCACAGGCGCTGTCATGTGTACAGGCGTGACTATACGTGTGAGTAGAGTATTAGAGGATAGATTAGCTACGTTGCTAGCAGAGATGTTGTGCAGAGTAGTGTCCCCTACCGGAACATTGTTAGCAGTGTTAGGAGAAGCTCCATCACCAGGGGTTACAGAGAGGTCATTGTCCACAACCTTGACCCCAGGTTTTACCTTTTTGTACTTGCGAGTTTTTCTCCTTGACCTGCGACCCAGACTTCTGCTCCTACAGAAAATATTAACAAAAAGTTAACATAAGAATTTAATAAATTTTCATCTGTCTTGTATACTGGCTTTAAAAGATTTCCATGACATCATCTAGTTCTGAACTCAAGAGCCAACTTTTCTTGGTTTTTTTTTTTCCATCAAATTAGTTTTACATATATTTACATAAAATAAACCAGTATTTCCAAATTCATCGATGAGTCAGGATATTGAAAGTGCATCAGATATTCGATAAATCTGAACCGATTAAAGAATTAAAGAGACTTGAAAACTAAGATACAGCAAAGTCAACGGAGATACGAAAATCCCCAAGGTTTGTTAATCTCAAAGTGTGAAGTATATTTGTTCACTCTATGGGACCACTTATCAGCCCTCGTAGCCTTACCTTCTCCTGTATACAATATCATCATCCGACTCTGCACTCGAACTTTCGGTAACATATTCCCTGAAAACATAGCGTGACCTTGACCTTCCCTGTGGTGAGTAGTCCTGTACTCTGGATGCTGACTTGGACCTTCTCCTTGGTCGTCGTCTGCAATACATGAATACAACAGTCATAACGTGCAGTGAAAAATGATAATTAATGATAACACCGAGGAAGTAAAGCAGAAGCATTTCAACTTGAGTGAAAAATGACATTCCATTTCAATTTTGACCTCTCAGGGTATGAAGAATTGGCTCTTAAATTTCATTCAATATAGAGATATGTATATAGATGATTTGCATATTCATACAAAGATACTTAAAATACAGTACAACATTCTGTGGTCAAGATGTTGAATGATGCTGTTGTTTCTATTATTACCTTAACTGCTGTATAATTTTTTCAAAATAATTACTTATCTAAACATAGGTAATCACAGATTACGAAGCTCACCTCGTGACAGCAAAATTCAATTCAAACATATTTCTTAGTACATGTATATTGGCTTTTAAAGGCAAAACCACTCAAGCAGAAAAAGTAGGTCAAGGTCATTTTATGAAAGTTTGATCAAAGATACATCCAATATGCAAGTTTGGTACATGTAGCAATTATACTTTGCTCAATATTGGCTTTATAGAGCAAAATCACTCAAGCGGAAAAAGTAGGTCAAGGTCATTTTATGAAAGATTGATCAAAGATACATCCAATATGCAAGTTTGGTACATGTATCACTTATACTTTGCTCAATATTGGCTTTTAAAGGCAAAATCATTCAAGCGGAAAAAGTAGGTCGAGGTCATTTTATGAAAGTTTGATCAAAGATACATCCAATATGCAAGTTTGGTACATGTAGCAGTTATACTTTGCTCAATATTGGCTTTATAGAGCAAAATCACTCAAGCGGAAAAAGTAGGTCAAGGTCATTTTATGAAAGATTGATCAAAGATACATCGAATATGCAAGTTTGGTACATGTATCACTTATACTTTGCTCAATATTGGCTTTTAAAGGCAAAATCACTCAAGCGGAAAAAGTAGGTCGAGGTCATTTTATGAAGTTTGATCAAAGATACATCTAATATGCAAGTTTGGAACATCTGGCACTTATACTTTGCTCAATCTTGGCTTTAAAAGGCAAAATCACTCAAGCGGAAAAAGTAGGTCAAGGTCATTTTATGAAAGTTTGATCAAAGATACATCCAATATGCAAGTTTGGTACATGTAGCACTTATTCTTTGCTCAATATTGGCTTTTAAAAGCGAAATCACTCAAGTGGAAAAAGTAGGTCAGATGCTGCATCCGATGCATGGGTTCACCTCAGCATCCAAAGATGAATCACTTGTGCCAGTTTGGTAACTGTAGCATTAGTACTTTGTCAGATACTGAGCTACCCCAAACTTCTTAACCAAGTCACTCAAGCGGAAAATGTAGGTCAGATGCTGCATCCGATGCATGGGTTCACCTCAGCATCCAAAGATGAATCACTTGTGCAAGTTTGGTAACTGTAGCATTAGCACTTTGTCAGATACTGAGCTACCCCAAACTTCTTAACCAAGTCACTCAAGCGGAAAATGTAGGTCAGATGCTGCATCCGATGCATGGGTTCACCTCAGCATCCAAAGATGAATCACTTGTGCAAGTTTGGTACTGTAGCATTAGTACTTTGTCAGATACTGAGCTACCCCAAACTTCTTAACCGGACGCGGACGCGGACGCGGACGCGTGGGGTTATAGCATAAGCTCACTCAACTTCGTCGAGGTGAGCTAAAAATTGGAAAAATCGAAAAAATCAGAAATCCTTTTTGGAAAGATGTTTTCTTATCTTTTTATGAATTCAGAAATCTTATTGACAAGAATGACCCATTATTATTTCATGCTCTTTGGTTCAATTCAAATATTAAAGTAGATGGAAAACCAATCTTTTACAGAGAATGGGCAGATAAAGGAATCTTATATATTTATGACTTCTTTGATGATGATGGCAAAATAATTAGTTTTGATAACTTTTGTAACAAATTTGATTTTAAGCCAGCCTTTACTTTATTTTATGGAATAACTAATTCAATTAGGAAAATCTGCTCGATGATAGATGTAATTTTTCTAACAAGAAACCTACCTTTTAGACAAAAATTCATTGAAATTTTAATGAAACACGAAAAGGGCTCAAAAGATTTTTACGATATTTTTGTATTCAATAATTATGAAAAACCAAACAGTGAATCTAAATGGGAACATGAATAAGAATTTCATCCAGGAAATCAATGGTGGAAACAGCACAATAATTTAGTGAAATCTATATCAAATGACATGACATTAAGATGGTTTCACTTTCGAATTATTCACCGAATAATTGGAACTAATAATCTTCTTTTTAAAATGAGAATATTTGATTCTAATGCTTGCTCTTTTTGTAATAACCATCCAGAAACAATTAGCCATCTATTTTTTACATGTCAAATTATAGCAGATTTTATGGAAGAAGTTTTCAATTGGATAAATACCGTTTGTTTAGACTATGACTATACTTGTAACATTACAGATGTGATTTTTGGAAAATTTGGCAAAAGATATAAAACATTTAATTTGATAATTTGTCTTGTTAAAAAATATATGTATCAGCAAAAAATGAATTATAACCTACCACATATCACAGGAGTAAAGCAGTATATAAAACGTTATATTGAAATGGATTATTAGGCCATGTAAAATAAATTCTATGTTTCTCAGATAATTGGATCTAAAAAAAGTGGCAAGGTAGGTAGGGTTTTTATTTTTTGGTTTTTTTTTTTTTCCATTAAGAGTACTCTTATTATTCATGTAAGGCAAAAAAAATTGTCTCTCCTGTCTAACCCCCCCCCCCCCCATTATTCATGCAAGGCAAAAAATCTTATGCTGCCCCCTCCCCCCCCCCCCCCCCCCCTTTTTCCTTCATAGAAAATATTGCCGTGAGTACATTTAGTAGAATCTCGGAAGAGACTCGACGGGTGTTATTTGCTCACACCTTGTTTAAACCCAGTTCAAATTAAATACATCCCCTTACTTCCTCCGTTGGATCCGTTCATATGGTCAAAAATTTGTCAAGTTTGGATGAAGCGGAATCTTTAGAAATCGAATGAAGTGTTCAGCATTAACCACGATCTAGTAAAATAATGTACACGGCCCGGGTACAATATACATTCTTTTGTTCATAGATTTAAGGATTTAACTACGTTTCTCTTACACTCGTTGGAGGTCCTTGCTTATACTTTTTACAACGTGAACGTCATTATTAATAGATTCGGAAGTATTACAAATACAATGGACACTTGCTATTGTTCGGCATGGGTATTAACATATGCTGTAGAAATCAATAAAGAAAACTACATGAACGTTTTAATACATGTAATACTCGATGTATTAAACACACAAATAGCTGGCAGTCCAAGTGTCCGTGACACGTGTCGGCACATTGTTAGTTTATCCTATACAATAGTCTTTACCCGTAACGTAAATACGGAACGCGCCGTGAATGATACGGACTTTTTAAAGTATTTATTCATCGGGTACCGTTTAGACGAATTTAAAGGACAATATACGTTCAATGAAATAAATGGATATTTCGTTTTTAATCGAGGATGAGACATGGCGGATATTTTTTTCCGTAGTTGCAATAAAAACGTCTCGTCGGCGGCAAATCTTAGCGCACGGCGGTGTCTGAGAAACATAGATTTTATTTTTCATGGCCTTACATACTGAAGAAAAATATGAAAATTGAGAAATTTCATGAGAAATGGGGAAATTTTGCAACAATGCCAATACAATTTAATTAATCATTATCTTAACCATTATCTACAAAAATATGCAATTTTATATGCTTGTTCTCATAAAAATATCTATACTTACATTATATGCTTTTTCTAATAAAATTATTTATACTTGCATCTATGTGTGTGAAAGGAGTGTGAAAGGTATGAATGTCTTGTAATGTCTATATATGTTGCTATTTATGTCAGAAAATGTAATTAAAAAAAAAAAAATTGGAAATTGGCAATAAATTTCACCTTGGTGTATCATGGACTAGATAACCCATGGTTGGCCTCTCGGACGGAGCATCATATACATACTCTCCATGAGTGTGGTAGCCAGCCCCACCACATAGAGGACATGCCTGTGTACGCTCCATGTACGCAGGGGGAGGGGGTGGATTGTGTGCAGGGGGTGGAGGAGCATTAGTAACAATGTATCCTATTGGTTCCTGATTACGAGCATCCATGTCATCATATGAATACTGCTTAGGCACACTAGTTCTTTGTCTGGGCTGACGGAGAGAAGATCGTAATCTGTTATATCCTGCAGATATTGGAGTGGCATAAGACGTAGTTGGCACATTTTGTGTTTGTACAGGTGGGGGAGGGGCAGTAGTTAATGTAGAGTTCTGTAGCAGGTTTGGCTGTGATGAGTAGCGTTGTATCCTGGGAGGCACATTAGGCGTGTAATATACAGGAGGCACTGTGGTTTGTGTCCGAGATGAGTAATACTGAGGCACATAGTAATTATACAACTGTTCATCAGTGACAGTAGATGCCGTCACTCTAGATGGAGCTTGATCAGAATCAGATTGATCGTGTAATGTCTGAGCTTCACTTTCAGCAGTCCTACGATACTTTCTCCTCATTTTCCGCCTACTCCTTGTTCTAGCCTCTTGGACCTCTGCGTTCACCGGACGAGACTGATTGTAAGAGTCTGCTGCAGCATACCCAAGAGGAATGTCATCTACTTGTTGATTCAGCGGATATTTCCACCAATCGTCCCAGTCTCTGGCCGCAGCACCAGAGAAGGAATTTGCACGTCTACGTGGCCCCCTCATAAAGGCATAGGGATCCTCTGTGGGATCAAAGTACTGGTCACCCTCAGGCTGAGGCTGGGGAGGGGCAGGTGGGGGAGGGGCATTGTGCTGCTTCTGCTGCATGGCTCGAAAAAATTCCTCTCGTAGATGCCCTATCTCCTCCTGTAATAGCTTGAACTTTTCACTGAAATATGTATTAATAATATATTAATATAATTTGAATACATACATGTACATACAATATATTTCCAAGTGGATTTTTCATGAGCATTTCAGCAATTAAAATATCACCTGAAGAATTTGAATTGAAAAAAATTATATTCCCTATTCAATTTATGTACTGCATCATATTTTTATTTTCTAAAACATATCTTCTTTTGGTATTTCTATTACCGTTATGCATAACTGGGTGTAATAAAGGAAAAGAAATCCCACAAGAGTATATCCAGGAATTTCATTTTTTAAAGATTATGCTCACTTTTCACTGTCTGGTTATACAAATGTTTTTTGATCATATTACAATTGACATCATTTAAAAAACAAATGCATTTGATAAAAAAAGTTCCTCTACTTCTAATTGAAAAATAAAAGCATTTGATAAAGGAGTTCCACTTATTCTGACTTAAATCGCTTAAATAATCAGCATTCTACAACCCATCTTAGCAATTTATACATGTTTATACCTGCTCTCAGAACCTCTGGTCCCTGCTGTAGCCACAGAGTCCTTCACAGTATCATCGCTGTCTGACCCCACGGCTCTGTCCTCTGTCACCCTGGGTACCTCTGACCTTGGTAGCTCCTCTCTTGACCCTGGCCTTTCTGCCTCTATCCTTTGAGCGTCTTGTCGTCGTACAGGCGTAGCTGACCTTTCTGACCTTGGTGTTTTGACACCTGGTGTTGGTGGTCGCACTGCTTCTTTCCTTGCTGCATTAGAATCAAATACAATTCACATAATATTCATGTAAATGTAAAAAGAAATAGGGCCCCATCACTTACTGTTTTACATGTAGGTCTCATTCTATCCTTTTATTTTGCATTTTTTGAAAAATTATTAGAAAATAAGGATTTCGTCTGTAATTCAGAATCATTCAGCATTCATGGCAGTAGACCTACATACCAGGTGTGGGTGGTCGTACAGCCTCTTCTTGTCGGGTGATTGTAGCTGGCTCCTGTAAGTTAAGCCTCTCCACTACAGGCTTGGTCTGTTCTCTGGGGGTATCCTCCTCTGATGAGAACACCTCCCGACTGTCGTTGAAGCTCTGATTTGGGGTGTGTTTGGGTGTGGCCTCATCCTCTGATTGGTCAGATTTGGAGGAGAACGAGACATTTTGTTTGGGTTTCAATGGCTTTGTAGGAGTTTTCTGCTGCTGAGACCTACGACTGCTCCGTGACGAGTTACTCAGTATTGACCTTGGTCGTTCTATGAATAGATGAAAAGTTTGATTCAGCTTAACAGATATCAGAATAGTAGGCTTAGATTTTATTTGTGTATTATTTAATAACTTCATCTAGTACTGTGAATACATGATTGTACAATGATATTCTGCTACAGAAATTATGAGTATGATGCAGAGACTTGTAATCTCTTTGGTAATTTCATGTATCTATGTTTCACTTTTAAGTATCAGTACACTTTCCTTTTTATACAGAACTTGCATACTACTGTCCGCGCAGCTCACTTCAGAAATTGGAAAATTAAAGTTTTCTCTAATTAGTTGGCATATTTTCCGATTAAAATTTATATAGGGGGATAGATCTCGAACTCTCATAACTAACGGTGTATGATATATGTCTGTACGACCAATAGTATGCTCACAGTGAAAGAAAATAATTTTAGATAGGGAGTTTTCTATGTTAATTTTAGCATGACGTTGTCGACGTTCTCCATAGACTCCGTGTTAAACATCAGCGATGTCGCGCTAAAATTAACATAGAAAACTCCCCATCTAAAACTATTTTCTTTCACTGTGAGCATAATATTTGTCGTACAGACATATATCGTACACCGTTAGTTATGAGAATTCGAGATCTATCCCCTGATATACATTTTAATCTCAAGAATTGCCGACAAAGTAGAAAAAAACTTCAATTTTCCGATTTCTGAAGTGAGCTGCGCAGACAGTAAATAATTTAAGCAAACAAAAGCATCGTACCTTGATTTCATACAAAATTTCAATGACTCAAAAATTCTTATGATTGAGAGGTCTTGCAATGAATGTACATGTATGTGAACAAGTGTCCAATAAATTCTAAACATGAGCCATAAGATTTGCTAGTGTTTTGGGAGAAAAAAAACGCTGTTTGCTCTGCCTACTTCACAATAAGACCACACAAACTAATAGCTTAGGGTAAGTTTTGGTCAAATAAATTCTCCTACAGGGTGATAAGAGCTGCAGATTCTGCAGTTTTCAATTTATAAATATGAATAACTGAAATCCCTTCACAACATTTTACAATCATTTTTACTTTGACTTAGCCATACACACAAATTCAATATACATGTAATACATGCAGCAGCAAAAAAAAAGCAAAGTAAAGCAAAAAACCAGATATGAATTTTCAGCCTAACCAATACGATTAATAATAAATGGTGACCATCCGTGGCCAGATCTTATAGTACGGCGGAAGTCCTCTATACTGTCATAGGATGTTAATGTTGTCAGTAAGTCTGGAAAAGGGATAAAACTACCTGGTCAACATATTACTTATCTTATTTCTTTATTCAACATCAGTTACACAGTATTTGAAGGTAGTCAGTGAATACATGCAACTATTAAATTATTTTATGGATGCAGATATACTTGTTTTCCAAAATTCACAAACTTCCATGCAATCTATTTAATCAGATCTTATTGACATTTAATTTCTAAATCAATAAATATTCATTTATCATTGATTCTTTCTTGCTACACACCTTCTTCCTCCTCTTGTATTGCCCTATCAATGCTTCCTCTGCTGTGACCATGGTTACGACCTCTCCTTGACCCCGGCCTCTCTGGGATGTCAAAGCTCATCTCACTCTCCGTTGTCAGTGTATAGCTATCATCTGTGTAATCCCTGCTCTGTGCTGCCTGGTCTCTTCTTGTCCTTGGACGAGCTGAGTCCTGTGACCTCCGACCTGACCTTGAACTTGTAATAGAATGTGTGTCGTCTGGACGGGACCTTGATCTTGGCCTACAATATAAAAAAAAGTTGTAAGGATCCTGTGATCAGAGGCAATAATTAATGAATTAGTTATATATTAATCTCACTGGTTAAATTTAGCTATGAAATTTGAATTTCTTCTGTACTAATAGCTGATTTTCCAATAGATTCATAAGGCAGACAGACACCAGACATCACAAAATTTGGCGATATTTTCATTGTGACGTCAAAATAGAAAGCATGACAACACATCAAGGTGCTTCAAGACAGTGCAATCAGATGTGACATCACAATTGAAAGTTTTGCCAAATAATGTGTTGTCTGGTGTCAGTACATTTAAAATAAAGGTTTAAAACGGTCATAGATATTCTCTGGAAAATGGACTACTTTGTAAATCTGAACACCTTTATTTACTTCTCCAATTCAAATTCTTTGTTGACTTGTTCCAAATTAAGTTATATTAGCATACATCTCCATAAAACAAATTTTAGAATTAGTTAATAATGACAATATAGAGTAAAATATTTGCTCCAATTATATTTTTTGCCATTAAATGATCACAGATTGAATTAGAAATTTGGATAAATAAAGTTGCAAATGAAGGATCATGTAAAATAATTTTGCATGTAGGTCAATCTAAGACTGGTTTTTTTAAGAGGTTAAAATGAGAATATTTAAATCCAAAGCTGAATCCTATGTGATCTTGGCAAAACTCACAAGGTGTACTGAGTTGAACAAAGATAAATATAAGACTGATACGAACCTCTCACTACTGCTGTCACTGGGTTGTCTGAGCCTCAGTGTCGGTTGTTGTTGCTGCTGCTGTTGCCGTGCCGACAGATGACCTTGACTGACATCTGACCCGACCATAGAGCCAATAAAGCCACTGTCAGCGTCTCCTGCATGCCTCTGCTTCGTCATTTGTTTGAACGTACCAGGTCCTGGTAAATTTGAAAGAGGACCTGTGGCATTACGATCACGACCTGTGGCGCCCTCGTAATCAGATATACCACTATCCTGTAAACTGCTCATACTTGCTCCCTCCGGTCTCTGTGAATAAACCATCAAAATCACAAAATGGCATTTACTTTGTGCGTGTAATTTATATAGTCTTATTTGTACTAAGATGAAATGAATTTATGAAAATGTTATGATATACTAGTATGTTTAATACAAGAATAATCTGCTGAATTATAGATTTAATGCCTTTCTTCCTCCAATGTGCATCATGGTTTGGTTAGAAGAGATTCATGCAGCTCGATTGTTATTGATGTGAAAGATGGTGAAAGTTACCTCATCAGAACCAGAATGAAAATCAAAGCTGTCTGTCAGTACAACATGAAGGTGATTCATACTCTGACACATATTTAGTGACATACATACAACAGTGAGACGAAGGAGCAAAACCACAACTACCACAACCATAAAGAAATTCAAACAGAACGGCAGCCTCAATAATGTCACAAAATCAAATAATTATCTCATAGAGGATTGATTAAAGAGCTGAATTAGTTAAGATGATTTTGCATCTTATGATATGATGGAAATTTAATAGTGCAGACTTGTTTTTTAATTTAAAACTGCATGGAAAAGTATAAGAGTGCTTTCTTGTTGATTCAAGTAAATAAAAAAATTCTTCATTTTATTACTTAAAAATGTTAAGTAACATCAACATTCATGACATGGATTAAAAGTACTGCTGCAATACTGAACCCAAATTGTTTTGCAATTCTTCAACATGTACATGTATTCTACAGAAAGATGAAAATTGTGAAATTCTTAGGGCTGATCATGTTTGGGTTCAGTGATTCCATGCAAGTGAGGGTTAATTTCATGCAGCTATAACCAACCTCATTAGACTCTGCCATCTTTTTAAAGTAGAGCTGTTCATTAAGAAACAGGAAAAATTATGATGAGATATCTGAGAATGTATACTATGCTACTCAATGACTTTCATTCAATCTCATATTAAGGGAATTGTATGACAAGATATGAAATATATTTTGAGAATATAAAGAATGTATGCTCCAATGGCAATTTTTACTGAGACTTTATTCGACTTTAGTCAACAAAAGTTAAAGTTATCAATTATGGAGTTAACAAGAAGAACAGCTAGATTGTAGTCCAACCTTCTATATCATGATATGGATCTTAATGAATGAACTATATACATGTATTCTAATGATGATAAAAAAGTTTGGTTGTTTATTTTTCTCACCTTCTTCAGATTTCCGGACCTGCGGTCAGGATGATCATGTCGGCGAGGGCGGGGCAAGCGAGGTGTTGGTGAGTCACGATCAAATGTTGAATCATGTCTTGATGACAAACTACTACGGCTGCTGTACACACTGGAATCATTTAGCCGTCCAGCTGTAAATAAAACACAAACCGATCCGAGGTTTCACTTTCCATGGAGTATAAATAACAGTAATTATCATATTCAGAATATTAGTATCTACATGTTGCAACACTTATATCTTTATTTTCAGCCTATAAAGGGTTACTTGACAATGAGAAATAATGTCTTGACATATCATTTGAAATGCATCCATAATGTTGCATTCGTTCACCAACAAAAATGACTTTCTTTTCATTATTAGTCTTTCATAATAAAGAAAATTAGTTTGTTCAAAATACCTCCATTCATTTCAAGGTCAGAGCGATGCAGTGAGCTAGAGTTACTACCAGTGTGGTCTGGTGTATCACGACCCTATAAAAACAACAAAATTATACAAAATGTGAGCATGAAAGTATATGTATATGATCACTATGTATGGGGAAATCAATCCATGTACATGTAGTTATTCACAAAATATCTCATCTTTTTTCAATCACATCTTCACAATGAATTAAGTAGAGAAATTTGTATAAACTTTAAATTTTGTCTTATTTTGTTTCCAAAGTAACACAGTGACTGAAAATTTTCGTGTTAATTTACAAATTCAATGCATAAATATACTTAGAATCAACCTTATTACAATACCATATCACTTGAAAGATACTTTAAATGGATGTATACATCCATTTAAAGTATCTTTCACTGCACTGTCTAGATAGATCATGAAGACTGACAAAAGAATATCATTTCAGTTTTATACTGTACAGACCTTAGTTATGTGTTTATTTTCTGTAGTAGCGAAGGGTTGTACATCTTTACTCTGTCTACGGCCGGCTACGGTCACTTCTGATTGACGACAACTGAAGGACCGCCCATCTTCCTCTCCTCTCTGTAGTTCCTCCCACCTAAACAAAATTGAATGACATTTTAATTTCAAATTCCTAAAGCTAACATTTCCATTCCAACATTATGAAGGCTACAGTCAAAGGCATGTGCATCATTTATAATTAAAACAAATTATATAGTTATAGGTATGGAATAATTTACAAATTTTGGTTTTTATCAAAATTATAAAGTTCTGTTACAGTCTGTAATGATGCATAAATTGCACAAATCTGCTGAGAAAAGAATTACAAGTATTAAAAGACCTCAACTGAATTAGACTCATCTCTTCAGATATTTTTTAAAAAAGATGAAAATCTTATGTTTCATACATTCTGAACATGCTGAAATTTTTCTACTGTGGAATGCACCAACATGCATTTATTGTTAATAAGACTTTCCCTGGTAAGATATGGTTTCACAATTTATATCACAAAATTCATGCATTGCTAAGACACAATTAGGCAAATTAATTCTGATATGACATTAACTGGCAACTGAGAGATGTATACATAATTTATTACACAAATAATCAATTATTAGGAATCTATATCTCATTAACCTACCGATAGTATGAAAATATTTTCTTTTTTACAAAAACAATAAATCTCTGTTTCCTTTGCAATTTTCATGAATTCCTTTTCTTGCAGAGAAATAATGCATCTAATTAAATTTTCTTTTTTTTCTCCAAGTTTCAATTTCATGAAAACTGCAAAATATTACAGAGATACATCTCATGTGAGAAAATTTAACAATTCTGATTAAATTCCAATTCTGAAATTTAAGAATTCTGACTGAATTATGATCTTTACGTATACGTGAAAAAAAAATCTTCATTTAAAAAGTTTTTGAAGAAAAATGCTGGTTGATGCAAAAAGTGAGCTTTAAATTTTTTTACCATCATTTGCCACATCTTCAAAGCAATACATTAGAATACACAATTACTGAGTGAAAATAAGAGCTGTATGCAAGTTCTATATATAAATATGTACAGCATAAAGCAATGCTAACACACCACCAACAAACAGACGGAGTTGAAACATTATGAGGTGAATGTCAAATGTGTTTCTCTATAATACAAATTTTAAACCCTGGCTGATCATGACTTTTTTTCAGAGCTACTTCTTCCCCTCAACTTCATCCATTTCATCCGATCCCATCCTTCCTCCCCACCTTACCCTTTTTTTCCTCTCTAATAATAATTGAAATCTAAATCAAGTATTCATGATGTAGATAAGGGGAAGGAAATAGTAAACAGGACAACATGTGGAAGTGGCCAATATGTGCAGTGCAGGTTGAACATCTTAAATCTGGAGGTTTTGACTTACTGCCATGTTTCAAATCCTCTGTAAGCTATTTTTGTGTCGCCTGCGAAGCATAGCGACACTTAGGAATCACTTTGTCCAATGTCCGTCTGTCTGTCTGTCACACTTGGATGTCACACCCTATTAAAGTGATTCCTGAGTGTCGCTATGTTTCGCAGGTGACACATGCATTCCTTGGAATGATTTTTTTAACAAGTTGTGAGCTATAAGGCTTAAGAAGAAGCACTGTAGTGATTAGCGTGACAAGTATCAATGTGAAATTTCTGCTAGCCTTTGCCCACATGGCTTATAAACATATTCCTTGAAGGAGTTATGGCAGTAAGTCGTAGCTCATGATGTTTGCAGTTTATAACCCCCCGCTACATGTATACCTGCTTGTAGCTTCCGTGTCCGTCTCCTCATCCCATATGCTGGTGTCATGTGACACATAAGTTGACGATGATGAAATACTGGAGTTCCGCCCACTAAAGAGTTGTGCAAGGGAGATCATTATATAATCAAAGGAAGGAGAAGGTAGAATGGTGTTACCAAAAAAAATTACACTATTATATGCATGTTGTATGAATGATAGCCTTTGCAATATAATGATACCATGCAAATATGATAAGAATTGTTAGTGCATAAAGGAAAAGTAGCGTAAAATATTTCCAAAACCAAATCTAATATAATCTTGATTCTACTTTAAGCCAGCATTTACTGAAGCGCACACCAAAAGCTTTTAAACTGTAAGTTGCTTCAGTCATGAAGCTATTATTGAAGCTGTTAAACCAAATGTTATAAGAAAAGTATACATGATATAAACAAGAGGCCCTCACCTGCCCTCAAGCTCATGTGGCATTGGAAATACAACTGGCTCCTCCTCACTTATCTGATGTAATTTCTGTAATAAACAAGATACCATCATTATGGGTAACGACAATCGCAAAGTATTGCAGCAGCTAGGATAATACATAATGCGTTAAGAAAAATAATTAAAGGGTAGAATAGTGAATTCAACTGATAAGTTTTTTTTTCATGCTGAACTATCTCTCTCTCTCTCTCTTCATTACTACAGAGAAGATGACATACCCTGACTAGATTATCTATCTCCTGGTCTCTCTCTGGGGTCTGAGCCATCTGTTTCAGCCTCCTATACCGGTCCATCAAGGCGTTATACTCATCATGTAGCCGCTTTAAATTCTTCTGTAGTTCCTCATCCTGCTTAGGTTCTAACATATCAACTCCTGCTTTAGTTCCTTTTATCTTCTTCTTCATCTGATCAACAGACCGTGTCTCCTGATCACTCATGCCTGACGTCATGACGTCACTGTCTGACTGTCGTCTGTTCGTGGCAAACGGCTGTCTTTGAGAATGCTTCTCCTTTCTTTTTTCTTCCACCTTTTCGTGAATTTCATCAAACTTCATTCCGAGTTTAAAGAGTTCACCCTCAAGCTCCTTATTATCATCAAAAGTTACATCCCCTACCGCAGTGCTCCTTTTGCGGGCGTTATAGTCCTCTTTTGCCCGTAGATAATCTTTGCGTAAAGTCTCGTGATCATTCCTGATTTTATCGAAAACTCGTTCCTGTTCGTCATGCGTCATTCCCTGACCAGCATCCAGAAGGGCTTGGAAGGAATCCATCTAAATCAACGGTAAAATTCAATGCTTTAAATCAGATTCAACTCAAAAACAACTGAACATGTGGTCACATACGGATGAATCAATCATTTTTCGCCTCAACTAATTCTGTAAGAATTTCATTCACTCCCTGATGTGTACGTATAGGTATTTACTCTGATAATTTCTTTTCAACCTTTTGTAAAGGAAAATTTTAATGTCAATATTTGTAAGGAACAAGTGCCCGTCTGATAGTAACATACTGGTGTCAACAGAAAGCTTAGACACCTGGCAAAATTGTTCTGAACTCTACACTTAATTTTGTAGTTTATTACTGAATAGAACTTCTGTTTGCTTTTAGGAACATCAAAATGAACAACTTTGTATTATTAAACTGATTGATGAAAAGAGAGATACTTTTTTTTCCAAAGTTCGTGAATCGTGTGCCCAAAGAGATCACGTCAGAGGAATTTCAAGTAGCCTAAGGATGACTTTGAAATAAAGCCACCGTTCCACTGCAATCCCGCTGTACCTACGACCATTCCCGACCGCGATTTTGACAAGAGCGGGTAAAACTTTCCCGACCTTTTCATTTTTTTCTTGTGATTACGCTCTATTCCCGACCGATTCCCGATCAATATATGACCGATTCACGTTTCATCGCGGACTTACTCACGCTTTACCCGCTCTACTCACGATCATTTTGCCGACCAAGTCCCGTTCTATCCGATCAAACTCCGATCTATTCCGGACCAAAACCCGATCTATTCCCGATGCAATCCCGATCCATTACCGACTGTCTCCGACGCATTCCCGCTCAAAACATAAATTCTAACTTAAACTGATCTCATTTGTCATCCAATGATCCTATCGGCCAAGAAGAAGCCTATATTTCTCGTTTTGACCAAGCCTTACCCAAAAGTGTCGCGATCAAAATTTAAAAAAAAATTCCTTACTTAAAAATGGCATTGGATAGCCAAGAATCATCACCGCAACATTTAGATAATAAGTATTTCGAACAAATCAATATCAGTGCGAGAAAATGAATGAAATTAATTATGCACAGATCCTATTTGAAGCGTCGTTTTGTCGTAACTTGGTCATATAGAGCGTGAATAGGTCGCAAGATGGTCATGAAAAGGTCTTAGTACGATCAGCAAATATTGAATCTGTAGTGGATAGATCGTGGTAAGAGAGTAGAATAGACGGATAAAGATCGGGAACAGAGCGTAATTAAAACGTATCTTGTGCGTGAAGAGAGCGGGGTTAAGTTTAATGCCGATCAGACCACGCTCAAGCCACGCTCTTTCCCGACCAGGACACGATTAACCTAGGCTGTACCCCCGACTATCCCGACCAAGCGCCGACTATTTCACGACCAAAAAGAGAGCGGGAAAGTTTCCCGTATTTTTTCAACCGGTTGAAAGAATACGGGAAACTTTTCCCGACCTCTAAAGCGTGCCCGCTCTAATACCGATCGATTTTGGACCAACATACGCTGTACCAGATCAAGATACGACTAAGAGCCGTTCTCTCCCGACCTGGCAATTTTCGAGGTCGGGAATGAACGTAGGTACAGCGGGATTGCAGTGGAACGGGGGCTTAATGTAATCCAGTCACTCATATCAGGGACGTACATGTACTGAATATACTTCGTTATATAGGTCCCTGACCATACCCTGAAAATTTTGCATATAACTTACCCTCTGATCTAGTGTTTGGGCGTGAAATGTTAGTCCCATTTTGACGCCCTCCGCACCATCAGCAGAGGTGTCCCTCCTGTCCGCGCTCTGGGGTGGCATTGCGTGACCGTTGACCAATGACGCCTCAGACTCCGTCCGTCTCCCACTAAAACGTGAGTCGTTGTGTCCAGCATTTCTGTCCGGTAAAAATTCGGCCGCTACGCTCTCTGTGAATAAATAGATATATTATATTTCAATGTAACTTCAAAATTTTAAGAATATTTTTCTTACTTTTTGTATACTACATAATATCTACCTTCTTCTTTACATGTGGACACCTCAGATATAATGGAAAGAGGCATCAGAGAAAGCCGCTGTCAACAGAACAATAATCTCCACACAAATCACAATACATCGTATATCTATTTCTCCAAATATACCGGCACTTTTGATGCACTGACGAAATATATTTAAAATTCATTTTTCACATAAAAAGTTCCCGTCCTAACATGGAGCCTCAATAGAATCACAAATTACACGTTTTATACTGGTATAACTTGTGGAATAACAATAAATGTGCAAACGTGTCCCAAACAATGGAATTTAATATGATACAATATAAAGAATGAACTTAATCCTATCAAACTTGGTATGAATAGCAAAATACATGTACTGTGTCACTTCAGACATTAACATTACAAATGTTGTTAGTATTACGAATATCTTGGGGAGTCCCATGCTATCACCTGTATCTTTACTTTATGCAATGTTTTAATGGGTTGGAATGGAAAAGTTTGGATTAAACTCTTACCACCTGAAAATTATTACACATTTATTATGGGTATGTTGAAGAAATCAGTAAAATACAGACAAATCTTAAGGTGGATTCACGATACGTCACGCAAAGATTCCCATAAAATCGTATTAAATACGATATTCAGAAACAAAGGCGATCTTTGTGTTGCTTAAGGTTTTCAACTGTGGATGCCATAATTTATAGGTTATCAAAATCATGTAAACAATCAACCTTTAATTTACTAGTTTTAATACGTGTGAATGACCAGGTTAAATATCTACGACACCTTTATACGTCTATGCATCACACCTATGTTCCGTGGTCTTTATGCCACGCCTATTTTTGGGATTTAAAAGTACCAATGTCACCTCTGACATGACATGACATGTCCTTAAACACACTATTATAGATTTTCAATATTAATGAGGAAACAAGAGAACCAGAATGGGTCGATATCACACATATAGGAGAAGTATACTTTGTGGATTTGATAAATTTAATAATAGTATTCTATCGATAAATCATCTTTTTTATCTTCCCTTTTTTTGCGATCCAACATGATTTGATCCCACTACTCTCAATATAACATAATATACATACTAAAAATGTTAAATTTGTACTACCACATATTACATCATGATCACTGACATAAATGTACTTAAGAGAACCCTCGAATTAGATTGAATCTATTGATTCTATTTTAACAAAATAAACTTGCATTTTGGTCCATTTTCTTCTCCTGCGGTAGTATAACAACTAGAGAATGTCTGTAAATCATATGTCCTCGCTGTAGCAGTTTGTCTCTTCAAGACAATATTTCAAAAAAAGGAAGTACGACCCTGACCAAATGAATAACAAGACACCGCTAAAGACGGTATAATGGCCAGACTGATGACAGCAGATTGTGTTTTGAAACACTATGTCCATGGAAAGCAACAGAGTACAATATTGATATTGCCATTCAAAGTTCAATGTGAGATTCTATATAGTTTTGACACACATTAGTCTAATTCAAAGTCATATGTCCAAGGCCAAGGTCAATCCTCCAAAGTCAACTTCAGTACCAGAAATCATTTCCACCAACCATGTTCTACCTCTATGACAAGTTTTAAAGTGATACTTCATAGAGTAATGGCGTATGTCCAGTTCATAACAAAACTGTCGAGGGCAAGGACCATACCTGAAATCAAGTCCGGTTACAAGTATCATGTTCTACCTCCATGTAAAATTTTAATGTGTTATCTAATACAGCACATTTTAATGTGTTATCTAATACAGTACATTAAAGTCTCATTCATTGTTTCATATACATGTTAAATCTTATTTCAAAGTTTGAGGTCAAATCTTGAGATCAAGGTCAATAACTGAAATCAGGTCTCCATGCAAAGTTTGAATGTGCTATAATATTGGTACCTTACTATGGTCAAAAAGTCAAATACAAAATTGTATCTTCAAGGTCAAGGTCAAATTGCCAGGTCAGGGTCAATACCTGAAATAAAGTCAACTCATTAATTCCTATCTCTATGCAAAATTGAATGTAAAATATAGTATGTATACAATAAAGATAAAGTCATTAAGTTACATTTTCAATGTCAAGGTCAAATTACAATGTCAAGGTGAAAGACAATAATTGCGTTCAAATCCTCTCACCATGTTTTATCATTGTAGCAAGTTTGAAGATTGTTCCCCTTATAGTTCTTTCACAACTAACCTACTTCTCAAAGTCAAGGTCAAGCCTCAAAGACAAGTTCAAAAACAATACCTGCTTTCAGATTCTCATCATGCTTTATTTTTGTATCAAGTTTGAAGATTGTGCCCCTTACAGTTCTTTCACAACTAACCTAAATGCAACAGCTGAACCAAATTGTTGACGCAGACGGACAGACGGACGGACATCGCAATTTCATAAGATGGATTTTGCCTCGCAGTCCGGCCAAAAAATGAATTGGTACCTTCCCTCCTAATAAGGCTACAGCAATCATACATGTACATGTATATCAAGGAATTTTACTTTATAAGTGAAAATAGTTTTGATGATTGAAGTCTCCTTAAAATTTTCTTAAGCTGACCTTGACCTTCCACCTAATGACCCAAAATCCAAAAGCTTTCTTCATCTGATAGCTAATTTTTGGCTCGGATTATTGGAAGTATTCTCATGAGTCTTTATTTCCAAACAGTGACCTTAAAATAAACAGAAGTTTCCAATAAGTATTCAAAACATGTATAATATCCAGTTTTGATGGTTTTATAGGATTCTCGAGTTATTGATGGTTTTAAAGGATTCTCGAGTTATCATACTGAAACAATACTGAAGACTGATATTAATCGTTAATCAACTCTTAACTATCCGCCATTACAAATGCCCACTGTTATGGTCACTTCCATTGTCCGTCCTTAATGATTAATACAACATAATCTGTTTTTCCTTCAGTTATACTGTTAATCAGACAATATACATGTAGTTTTCTCCACATTTGAGTAAGAAAGGAATTGTTAAACAGATTAGGGTATATAAGGGTATTTAGGGATTAATGACAGCTATATTGCCCTCTGAAACGACTGGACAAATACACTATTGATCTTAGTCAAATTTTATAGAGGAACAAGTAATAAGACAAATAGACAAACTAACGTGGCGTAAACGTCCCCATAGAAAGATTCAGCCTGAATTACACGAACGCAATCATAAAAGTCGTGAAAAGAAATATGAAAGCTATTTTCTTTTCTATTGCTTTCCATGTGTTCTAAGGAAATATTTCATGGACGGAATTCAATTCTGGACCTTTTCAATTACCAAAGTCATTTAAACTATTAATTCACACTAAATGTATTGAATGAAAATATTCCATATATCATGCCAAAATTTGAGTGCTCACTTTATGTATAGAATAAACGATTCGGTATGGGCAAGTTTTTAATGTGAATTCAGCGTGCTTTCGTGATAAACATATATTGGACGTTTACCAACAGATTGTCGTATTTAATCGACCTATACATCTGTAATGTCTGAATGGTGTAATAATAGTTTAAATTGCTTGACAAACAAAATAGATAAAGGAACATGAAGCAGCACTTACCATTCAGTGTCAGGGGACTTGGTACCCCTAAAGATCCCTGGAAAGGTGAAGGCGATTTAACCCCACGGCCTATTTGACCCATTTGTATCATCTGAGGCTGCTGTCCCCCGGGGAGGGCACCTGCTAACGCCTGACTGGGCGTGGGTGATGCTGCATGTAATGTGACAGTGGCTCCCAGACGGAGCTGGTCGATGGTCAGTTCGGCCTGAGCGTACTTGGACAGAAGTTTGTCATAGTCCTGTTGTAACTGCTGGACAAGCTCTGTAGCCTGCTTTCTCTTGTGAAATTCCTGATAAAGTTTGGAAGACAATTCAGTGCGAGATTTCTCAGATGTGGTACTAATCTCACTATGGTCACCTTCTCCAATGTCAATATTCACTAATGACATAGTAGGCTTCAGCGGCTTTGATCTCTTGGCGGCAATGTTAGTGGTGCTCTTACTTTTGACCTTGAGAGGTTGGTTGACCTCCGCGGCACTTGGTTTTGGAAGAAGTCGTTTAGGCATCTTCTCGCTACTTGACCTCGTATCTCCTTGATTTTCGGATTGAAAGAAACTCTCCTGAGATTTTGCTTTTGACAAATTCGATGAGGTATTGGGAGTTTTTGATTTCTGCTTTGTAGAAAAACTGTCTGAAGCTAAAGACCTCTGACTAGCGACAGAATCCGGGCGATTTGTGGGAGTGTGTGACCTCGATCCTTGGTAAGTAGAAGGTCTGGAATCAATAGGAAAATTACTGGAAACGGGAGTTAGTGATCCTGACCTATTGAATGGACTCTGAGACCTGCTTCCTTGTGACCTCGAGTCCTCGCCACGACTAAATGACCTGTCACCTATAAATGTTTGACCTTGACCTCTCCTATACGGAGTGTTACTTCGACTTCCGCCATCACTTATTCGACTATTTGGTCTACTACCAGAACTCGTAATAGACCTGGGACTAATAGATCTATCGTCCTGATCCGATTTTCTTTTCTTTAATCCTGGCTCATCAGAAATCCTACTTGTTATTATAAATATTTCGTCGTCGTCACCGGGTGTTTGCTGGGATTCCTGGAATTCTATACTAGCGGCGTCATTGTCAACCAAATTAACTTGCTGCACATGATTCTCAAACAACTGTAGCGCTTCCTCCGGAGAAATTTCCGGGAAAGGTTCACTTCCTATTGTCCTCGCGGAGTTTGCTGTACTAGGTCGAGTTCTTGAAGCATCTGGCTCATGACTGTCTTCTGCGTACCTCTGGCCAATCACGTTACCTATTAGCTGCTCACGTGTCGGAGTACGACGAAGAAACTCCTCTATTTCATCACCCTGTTCTTCCTCGTCCGTAAAATCCTCGTGGTCACGTGACACATGAGCTTCTAACTCCTCAAATTCGTTCAGAGAATTTTTGTCATTTGAAAAATCTGCACCATCCAAAAGAACACCAAGTTCTTGTAGTTGTTTATAATACTCCGGATCAAATAAATCCTTGTCCGAAGTGGCACTCTTCCTGTCCTCGGTGTCCTCAAAATTCAACGAATTGTTGAAGCTGCTCCGACTGCTCCTTCCGCTCTGGTTTATATATAGATTTGTAGGGGTATTCCTACTCCCGTCATGGAATCCCTTCACCTTATCAACACGATCAAACTCATTTTCAAAGTCTTGGTCCAAACTGAGGTCATCCTTCGAGGCTTCAAGGTCACTGATATTGGCATGGTCGTCAAGGGGATGTGATACGTCATCAAAGCTCTGGTAAGACTGTAGATCAGAGTGTCTGAGCGTTGAGGAGCTGCCAGCGATCTGTTTGTCCCGCTCTAGTCCGGAGTCTGTCCAGTGTGTTCCGGTGGATCCTGTGGTGTATTTACTCTGTGTGTCAAAGCTATCACGGATTATACCATCATCGTCAATCACAATCCCACCGGCCGCTGGAATAAATGGAGAAAACAGAAATTACTAGAATATCAATGTCACAATAATATGTGCAAGACCTTAGACCTGTACACAAATGTAACATGCATGTCAACCGAAAAAAACTACCATTCTAACATTCTTATACATGTACTCTCACCTACATTAATTATAATTTATGGGTTCACGGTTGCAACAGCTATTTTGTTCATTTAATCCTGAGGTTTATAATGAGGTTAATAGCAAGCTCTAAAGAAGAACATGTCGATTTTACAGGTTGATAGTATTTATCATAACAAACCATCACAATGATCGGATCATAAGATAGCCATCTTGGTAATCAAATGTCGGTTCTACATGGCTTACGTGGACCTAGACGTTTACCCTGTGAATTCTTACATTGGAAAAGGAGGGAGATCTCCATACTTCCGACTCCCTTTCATCCCTATATGACTGGTTACCATAGAAAAATATATTACTTTTCATGATAAAGTTAATAAATAACAGCCTCTTGATTCGTCTATACTTCGTTGTATTTAGGGTCCCCCTTTGTTCTAGGGGAACAGGTGTTTTAAAAACGGCCGTCTTTTTCTAACTTTCAATTCTGTATCATTAAAAGTGATTCAATTCACGCTGATACAAGCATCAAGTCTTCTAGTATCCTTCATTTCTTACTACAACCCGACCCTTTTAAATATGAAGTATCTATACAACAAACTAAATACTATAATTTCCTTGTTTTAAATTATTGATTAATTAGCTCCATCAGCTAGTTCTATTCATAAATATTTCACACAACGTTTACATCTTAATTGCTCTACAAAACAGAGTTTTTATTTAGAGTTTGTTTTACAACGATGAAATCGATCAATTACCCGACAGTTTGTGCAACTATAGAGATAATCTTCATCATGCCTTTAAACTCACCAAATATATTTGGCCAATGAGCCTTACAGAAGAGGACAGGGGGAAAGTTTAATTCAAACATAAATTCATTCATTTTGCAATGTTTTACTTGCTTTCATCAAATTCAAAGACCCCAAAAACTCCCGATTCTGACCGTTCTAAAAAGATGGGAATTTCTTTAGCTTTAGCTTCTGATCAGACTCTCTTACATTTACATGTAAAGGCATATGTTATGAAGTGCGTTCATGTTATCACATGGGTAATATTAATTGTAAACACTCATATTGAAATCTTTTCTTTTCTACATATATATGGAAAGTTTAATCAATACGTACAACACCGTACTTATCTGACTTTACACTAAACAACCAACATGACCAAAGGTAAACTATGATTACATTCCTTCGATACATAATAGTGACGGTAGTGAGTGTATCAAATCTGATCATATTAAAGTTTTTACTAAAAGATCCCAATGGTTCTGACAAAACTCAAGAAATATATCTGCAATCATATATCAATGGTTGGACTAAGCTTAAATATAAATATCTGCAATGTCTTGATATTCACCTTCTAAATTTACAACAACCAGACGGACGAACGGTCGGTCGGTCGGATTTTACATATTATAAAGAGGGTTTGACAATGATGTTTTATAAATGAGCAAAGCATATGAATGAGTGCATCCTATAACTTACAGCATAAAATTACCACTCATTTAAGGATGCAAGCAACGGTAAATAGAAATCATTTTGTGAATTTAACCCAAAATATAATCTAGCTAGTCATATAAGTCGGAAAGCAACTGCAGTTTTCAAATCAAATTACAAACATCCCTTACCGTATAAAAATCGATAAACAGGAGAAAATTCAAAATCCCTTGCTAATTTTCTTTACAAAAGTTAAAGCACCTTTTTGCATACACTTAATAAGGGAATGGTATGCAATATTTCGTACGTCTATACATCACTTGTCAATACTTGAATATAGTCCAAATTCGATCCTCAGCTTTGTCATAAATTTACGTCTCGTATCAGTTCAGTTTTCGATGTAATTGTATATTTAAAGCCATACAGCCTATTCGGAATTATTTCACTTGTTTGGCGAAGATTTAAGCAAAAGTTTTCAGATAGCTTCTAAAGAAAGGTATTTTAACGCATATACATGATATGACTTAGATCTGTGATAATATGATAAAAACACTTTTAACTACTTTTTACAGCACCTTTTAAAATTTTAAATCTTTCATAAAAAAGAAAATTTACGAAAATTGGAAATCTAATACTTCAATATCTACACCAATCTCCTGTTTTTTAGTATAAGAATCTGATGAGTTTATTTCATCTTTTTTCTGAGAAAATAATTTATTGTTATCCAACTTTATCAAATAGAGCTTCTACCTGTTTTTCATAAAATTTTTATGTCGAACCTTTCTCTCATCACAAAAAAAATCTTTCCAACTAATATCCATTACCATAGAAACCAAAGAATAGTAGTATATGATCGTCATCGATTTTGATACATTTTCTCGTAAAAAAAACTTACCTACAAATATTCTCTACAAAGAATTA
Organism: Pinctada fucata; assembly: GCA_028142955.1. NCBI lineage: Eukaryota > Metazoa > Mollusca > Bivalvia > Pterioida > Pteriidae > Pinctada > Pinctada fucata. Next base: position 49,616,958 of record AP027109.1, read on the forward strand.
AAACCTGACTTGTATATCAGAAACCAAGTTACTTCAATTTAAAAATCCTTTTGAAATGAAGAAGATAGGTCAAATCGGGTATGCAATTATAGAAGATCGCGGCTATTCTTGTTGATCGAATGTTTACCTTAAGTTTTCAAAGGGGAGTCAATAGCTAAATGACAACCTACCGTACTTAGATCTGATTAATAAACAAAGACCCGAGGGAAGAGTAAATAAGGATTAAGGTGGGTCAACTTTATATATCATACAGGTATAATGGTGTTAAATGTATCTGAGGTGCTGGAACTCGGGGGTCAGCTAGAAATTATAAATTCTAGTGAAGTTTAAAGCATAATCGTTTAAAAGGGTTTCTGCAAGGCACAATATCATTGCTTTTTGAATTAACGTAATTTAAAAGTTTCCTTTAAACCACCCATATGAAAGAAATTCCGTACATGTGCATTCTAAATGCATTTAATTTGCTTTAATTAGATCTTAGATTTCCAGTTTAAACCTTTAAGGTATAATTTATATATCTCTCAAATGCAACATAAAGGGTGAAACTAACAAGACCATGTCATCCCTTTCCAAACGTCCTAGTAAAAAACGAATTTCGTTGATAAAAAAAAAAAGTCAAATACAATGAATATTTACATCCTCAGGTATGACAAAACTATACATATACATGATGTAGCATGGAACACAAGTCACCTACATTAGGCATGACCTGTACCCTGAGCCCGTGACTCTGACCTCTACCATGACATTGGCTCTAACGAACGGACAGACACACAGACGATGAACAAAGAGATTCATCATCCTTAAGGGGCTTATGTACCACTTGCTTCACAAAACCAACCTATTTAATTCTTTGATGGTTTACCTATTGTGAGTACAATTTCAGATTTGCAATTCACTGCACACTTACAAGACAAAGAATCACGTAAGATGCCATCGTCATCTAGATCGAAATCATCGCTGTAACCAAGGTACGCCATGACAACCAAACTGCTCCCTCTCGTGGTCAACAAGTCCTATCATCACATCTTGTATCGAAAATCTGCAAAAAAAAGAAATCTTGTTTTTAAAAGCATTACCAAAATGAGTATTGATGAAAACTGAAGTAAAATTTCGCTAAAGAATAGATGTCAAAATCTTTCGCAGTCGAGTATTATGCATATTGATCAAGGCATAGTCAGTTATGTGAAAGTTTGACTACAAGACGGACGGATAGACGCCGGACATGAACAAACTACAAATGTAGCGATCAAAGATCCTAACAAACAATGCAACGTTCTCAAACGTGAACGATAAAAGATCCTAACAAACAATGTACTGTTCTCTAAATGAAATAATCAAAGATCCTAACAGACAATGTAATGTTCCCTAAATGGAACGATCAAAGATCCTAACAAACAATGTAATGTTCTCTAAATGTAACGATCAAAGATCCTAACAGACAATGTAATGTTCTCTAAACGGAACGATCAAAGACCCTAACAGACAATGTAATGTTCTCTAAATTTAACGATCAAAGATCCTAACAGACAATGTAATGTTCTCTAAACTTAACGATCAAAGATCCTAACAGACAATGTAATGTTCTCTAAACGGAACGATCAAAGACCCTAACAGACAATGTAATGTTCTCTAAATTTAACGATCAAAGACCCTATCAGACAATGTAATGTTCTCTAAATTTAACGATCAAAGACCCTAACAGACAATGTAATGTTCTCTAAATTTAACGATCAAAGATCCTAACAGACAATGTAATGTTCTCCAAATGTAACGATCAAAGATCCTAACAGACAATGTAATGCTCTCTAAATGTAACGATCAAAGATCCTAACAGACAATGTAATGTTTTCTAAATGTAACGATCAAAGATCCTAACAGACAATGTAATGTTCTCTAAACGGAACGATCAAAGACTCTACCAGACAATGTAATGTTCTCTAAACGGAACGATCAAAGATCCTAACAGACAATGTCATATTCTCTAAGATCCTAACAGGCAATGTAATGTTCTCTAAACGGAACGATCAAAGATCCTAACATACAATGTCATATTCTCTAAATGTAACGATCGAAGATCCTAACAGACAATGTAATGTTCTCTTAATGTAACGATCAAATATCCTAACAAATAATGTAATGTTCTCTAAACGGATCGATCAACGATCCTAACAGACAATGCAATATTCTCTAAATGTAATGATCAAAGATCCGAGCAGACAATGTAATGTTCTCTAAACGGAACGATCAAAGACTCTACCAGACAATGTAATGTTCTCTAAACGGAACGATCAAAGATCCTAACAGACAATGTCATATTCTCTAAGATCCTAACAGGCAATGTAATGTTCTCTAAACGGAACGATCAAAGATCCTGACATACAATCATATATTCTCTAAATGTAACGATCAAAGATCCTAACAGACAATGTAATGTTCTCTAAATGTAAAGATCAAATATCCTAACAGACAATGTAATGTTCTCTAAACGGATCGATCAACGATCCTAACAGACAATGTAATATTCTCTAAATGTAAAGATCAAATATCCGAACACACAAGTCATGTTCTCAACATGGAACGAAAAATGAACCTAACAGACAATGTACTGTTCTCCAACTGGAACGATCAAAGATCCTAACACACAAGTCATTTTCTCTAAATGGAACGATCAAATATCCGAACAGACAAGTCATATTCTCCACACGGAACGAAACATGAGCCTAACAATGTACTGTTCCCCAAATGGAACGATAAAAGAACCTAAAAGACAAGACATATTCTCTAAATGGAACGATCAAAGATCCGAACAGAGAAGTCATGTTCTCAACATGGAACGATAAATGAACCATACAGACAGTGTAATAAACGGGACGATCTAGAGTCCTAACAGACGTAATATTCAAAAATGCAATGATCGCTGTGCGATATAAGTCCCCTACCGGCGGCATAAATTTATGACTTGCATCTCTGTTCATTAGTTCATCTTCTGCAACAACAGCCAAGAAAAGTCTGGGAAACTGAATTCACGAAATTTGCTAAGTCCAATGGCCATAACTCTTGTGAAAATTAGTCAGTCTAAATTAAACTCAAATCTGCATCACACTATAATGTATTCACATACAAAAAATCAGCTCATTATCTGCAATAACAGGCATGAAAAAGTCCGGGAAACTAAAAATTTCATGAAATTTGCTAAGTCCAATGGCCGTAACTTTTGTAAAAATAGGCCAATGGAAACCAAACTCAAACTTGGTCTGTATCACACTGAGATGTCTTCATTTACCAAAAATCAGTGCATTATTTGCAATAGAACCAAAGAAAAGTCCGGAAACTGAAATTTTCATAAAATTTGCTAAGTCCAAGGGCCATAACTCTTGTAAAAATAGATGAATCTAAAGCAAACTCAAACTTGACCTGTATCCCATTGAGATATATCCACATACCAAAAATGAGTTCAATTTATCCAACAACAGCGGAAAAAAGTCCGGAAAACTGAAATTTTCATAAAATTTGCAAAGTCAAAGGGCCATAACTCTTGTAAAATTAGGTCAATCGAAAGCAAACTCAAACTTGATCTGTATCACATTGAGATATATCCACATACCAAAAATGAGTTCAATATATGCAACAACAGCGGAAAAAAGTCCGGAAAACTGAGATTTTCATAAAATTTGCTAAGTCCAAGGGCAATAACTCTTGTAAAATTAGGTCAATCAAAAGCAAACTCAAACTTGATCTGTATCACATTGAGATATATCCACATACCAAAAATGAGTTCAATATATGCAACAACAGCGGAAAAAAGTCCGGAAAACTGAAACTTTCATAAAATTTGCTAAGTCCAAGGGCCATAACTCTTGTAAAATTAGGTCAATCGAAAGCAAACTCAAACTTGATCTGTATCACATTGAGATATATCCACATACCAAAAATGAGTTCAATATATGCAACAACAGCGAAAAAAAGTCCGGAAAACTGAAAATGGGACAGACGGACAGACGGACAGACGGACGGACGGACGGACAGACAGTCAGACCGAGAGGAAACTAAGAGTCCCCTTCGGCGTTGCCGGTAGGGGACTAACAAACATAACAATCGAAGGTTAAAGCTGAAAATGGGTTGATCGAAGGTTGTAACAGACAATGTTTTATAACAAAAATTTATCCAGTTATAGTATTATTAAATTCTTTCTAAATAAATGAACGCAATAGCCCATAAAATACTTTGAAATATGATTCTTATCATCATGATCAGTGTAAACAAAGTTATTTTTATAATTCTCTCTTTACATACACCATAAAAAGAAATATCTGTAATACAAATACATAAATCTAATAATACGCTTATATCTATAAATAGAAAGGAACAAAATATTATGAATCTACAATGTATATAAGAGTTGTAAAAAGAGTCTTGAAGTGGCAATCCTTAACAATAAGTTATATACGGTTGACAACATAGCGTTCTAATATTACCAACCTATCAGACTTTGCAGAGCAACATCTTAACAATATCCGGCTTGATCTTGTTGCAAGAAAGAAAGCTTTTATGAAATCACAATGTCCTCATCTGAGAAAAGGGGGGAGGGGGTCAATGTAAATGTCTGTTGAATCGTGCAATAACGTTCTTATACCACTCTCTGTGACTATACTAAAGCACACAATTTGGGATCCTGCAAGATCTCTACTACATTCTCCCTTTAAGAAATAAAAAATGACAAGCCGGGCTCTATTGTCTCATAATGCCCTAGCGTCCTCAGCCAATCACATTTATTACCGAGCCGCGTCAGCGGCGAGGTGATAAATGTGATTGGCTGAGGACGCGAGTGCATTATGAGACAATAGAGCCCGGCTTGTCATTTTTTATTTCTATTCTAATGATGACCAAACTTAGACCTGTAAAACCAGTTCCTGTCAGTTTATCTGCTTTCAGAAAATGGGTAGGCGTGGCTTATCGCTATAGGGCCTATATTGGAGAATAGAGCCCGGTTCGCGTCTGTTGTCTTAATAGGGAAAAAGAATCAAGTCATATTCGAATTTTCAATAATACATCTTTATTTTTGTCGCCATATAACTAGCAATGTCTTTCTTTTATATGTGTGAAATACAAGATAATTTCTTCACGTTGGCAACTATCGTTTGTGTGCACTATGCAGAGCGTAAACCAAATAAATACCCAGCAAGATCAAGCTCAACATGTTAAAGGTAGAAATTTTCGCGTGTTGTAATTTTCGCGAAAATTAAACCCACGTGAAAATTACAACCAGTGTAGAAGATTTAAGGGAATACTCTCCATTTTGCCAAAATTCCCCCATGATTACTGTTGCAATGTCCATTTCGCAAAAATTACCCAACTTTTCAGTAGAAGGTCAAGTTCAAGGTCACAAGTTCAAATCTTGGTACAAAAGGAAGGTCTAGTCACAAAGAATGCACATTTCAAATTTGGAAGACATCACTTATCGTTCAAAAGTTATGCTCGACGTTAAACAAACAGACGGACAAACAGACAAATGAATACTGTACATGTACTGAAATAACATGTATACAATACAAATACAAAATACCCTCCAATGCAAGGTGGGAGATAAAAAGTATAAATGATTTATGGAGAAAAATCATATTTTGATGAACTTGGAGGGACACTTCTAATGATGGACGTTCGTGAATCTTAGTTTTTATTATTCGGAAAATTCAGTACGAGTGTCGCCAACAGTATACTGCCAAGGTTCTGGGTATAGTTTATTATAGAGTCCCTACCACAGTAAACTGTCATAATCAAGGGCTTTAATTATTTATCTCCTGCTATAAATACAAAAGATATTGCTTATACTTTGTTCATATCTACGTCATTATCGAACCTTTTGTCACGGCTCCGGATATATTAAAGGATAATTGTCATGGTAACTAGATACTCATCATTAGGGTATATTTCATGGTGCACTAAGTAAATCCATTAATTCAACAATCTTATTACGAACTTTCTGAAAGAGAAAACTAGAGTAAGTGCATTAATATCAGGACAGTGATTTTAGTCGCTGGGTTTTTTTTTGTTTTTTTTTGCTTTTTTTTTTTTTTTTGGTGGGGGGGGGGGGGGGTTGGTTCGACCTATCTTGCACACTTGAGATGCGGCTAATTTCGAACAAGCAATGTTTTCCATAAAAAATGTTATGATCGCTGAGCGATATAGTCCCCTACCGGCGGCATATATTTATGTCCTGCAACTCTGCCAATGAATAACTCTTCAATTAAACATGTATGAGTTTTAATTAAACTAACTGTCTGTGCAGCTCAGTTCTGAGGTTTTATCTGCTTTAGCTTTATCGACTCGAAAAAGAGGTCAAGCGTGACGAAAGTTGAACTTGCTCTGTAACTATTCAAGACTAAGCTGAGTATCACATTTTACCTGAATATCTCTATTTGTTGCAGAAAAAAGTCTGGAAAACTGACAAAAACTGAATTGTGCAAGTCATCAAGGGGCATAACTCCTTGAAAAATAGGTCAAGCATGACAAAAGTCGAACTTGCTCTGTAACTATCCAAGACTAAGCTGAGTATCACATTTTACCTGAATACAGTATCTCTATTTGTTGCAGAAAGAAGTCTGGAGAACTGACAAAAACTGAATTGTGCAAGTCCTCAAGGGGCATAACTCCTCGAAAAATGGGTCAAGCGTGAGAAAAACAAAACTTGCTCTGTAATTATACAAGACCAAGCTGTGTATCAAATTTCACTTGAATATCTCTATTTGTTGCAGAAAGAAGTCCAGAAAACTGACAAAAACTGAATTTTCCAAGTCATAAAGGGGCATAACTCCTCAAAAAATAGGGCAAGCGTGACAAAAGTCAAACTTGCTCTGTAACTATCCAAGACCATGCTGTATATCAAATTTCATCTGAATATCTTCATCCGTTGCAGAAAAAAGTCCGGAAAACTGACAAAAAGTGAATTTTCAAAGTCATCAAGGGGCATAACTCCTCGAAAAATAGGTCAAGCGTGATGAAAGTCAAACTTGCTCTGTAACTATCCGAGACAAAGCTGTGTATCAAATTTCATGTGAATATCTCCATCCGTTGCAGAAAAAAGTCCGGAAAACTGACAAAAACTGAATTTTCCAAGTCATCAAGGGGCATAACTCCTCGAAAAATGGGTCAAACGTGACGAAAGTCGAACTTGCTCTGTAACTATCCAAGACCAAGCTGTGTATCAAATTTCATCTTGATATCTCCATCCGTTGCAGAAAAAAGTCCGGAAAACTGATATTCGGACAGACGGACAGACGGACGGACGGACGGACAGACGGACGGACGGACAGACAGACCGAGAGGAAACTAAGAGTCCCCTTCGGCGTTGCCGGCAGGGGACTAAATATCATGAAGTCAAATAAAGTAAATATAAATAAATAAAACCTCGGAAAATGATAAATAATTTGCAGCTAAGACTTTAGGCTCTTGCTGTAGAGCAGGAACGAAGCCAAAAGGGGTCTATAAATCTCGCCTGCCTGACCCGAGTTCAGTTTAATTAGATGTAGATGGTTAACGTCTTCAAAAATTTGATTTCGGAAAGGATCCAAAAAATATCAGCGCTTAAATCGTCTCTAGATAATTTCTGAGGCTATCATATATACTAGAATATGTTTTTGTTCTGAAGAAGAAATTCCTCAACAGCAATTTATCTTCGTTAACCCGTATTGAATTAAAAGGATATTTACAAACAATGGATTCAGAGAGATTTTATGAACATTTTTTTAAAAAATTCTTTATTTTTACATTCGGGGAGGTTTTACAGTACATATGTACATGTATTTTTATCGCGAACATGTACAATGCATGTACATTGTATAAATAATAATAGAATACCAATAGAAGTATGCATGAAACAGAAAAAAATAATTTTACAAAATGTCATGTGGAAACTAGCTATCAACTTCGGTACAGGAATATAGACAGAACATTGTACTAGTATTTCCAGCAGAACCACATCGATTTTATTCCATCTATATACTTACTGGGGTAATCACATATGTAGTTTACATCCCTAGTCAAGTTCCACAATAAATACACAATCAGTAATACAACCGTCCAAGAGGTGAGGGTGTCCCCTTAGTCAAAATAGTGCCTACAGGGGCGTAGGAACTACACAAATCTTCCTACACAACTACAACACACTGCCTTCCTACGCCGCTGTCAGCAGCATCTCACGACACACGACAGAACAAACGAAGGGTGATTCTATACACTGACTGACGTGAGCCTGTTCAATACACTAAAAAACTCTAAAGAATTCCTGTTTGATATAGTCTTTGATATAATACACTGATATCATACAATATCAGTGACGTATTAATCAGGTACCATCCCATACCACAAGGTAAATTAATGTGATCCAAATATTTTGTTTGATTTAAAGATCCTTTTGCATAAAGTAGGAATTGAAATGAGACATACAAAATGTTCTTTGAAAAACTGCCAAAAATGTACATGCCCACTTAATATCATTGAGGTTTTTTTTATCAAGACGAGCAGTGTTTGCGTTTTTATTGTTATTCGTCTCTTAAATATTGATAATTCTGTCTCTACTTGATGTTAAAAATGCTGATCGAAAAAGAAGACATTTTTGAACGACAGAAGATAACAAACTGACAATGAATATGTGACATTTACAGGCCATGGGAAACTATTTTTGTTTTACGTCCGCGGCCATATGGGTACCTTTTAGTAGAAAACCTTAGAGGAAAATAAAATCAAACATGTAACAGTTAAAGAACCGCACTATTTGTTTTAGTCAAAAATATACCTCAACAGACAAAACATCAATCTTGATTTTGTTCCTGAGAAAAATAATATATTTGTAATTTACAGTAAAATTGTCAAACCTACCTGTATTCGGTACCTAATACCTAAAGAGTACTGTCTTCATCAAGTACTACAAATATCTTTTGTTGATAAATCCACTTGTCTCAGTAAACTAAATGTTGTTTTCCCAAATTTCTACAGAAAATTCCCATAATAAACAATTCAAGAATGCCGACACAATTCTCCGTGCAAACAGTATGCCTTATTTAACTTCATTGGCATTAAAATGTTAAAAGTAAGACGATTAGAGCTCTATATATAAAAAGAAGATTAAGTTAATCTCTCGTGACAATATAATTCCAACGACAAAAGTTGACTATAATTTTCAGTACCAATTCAGCGTTTCAAAAAAGCCGATATTTCCATATAACCAATACACAGCGTCACTGATTACGTCATTACGCATCGCAAAACTTAATTTTGAAAAGGGATGATCTGTCATCTCAGACAAACTTGTTGACTCAGTGCTTTGATGGATGCATTGTTTTTCTCTTCACATGTACAATCACAGTCACTGTGTTTGGGCTCTCATGCCCATTTTTTGGATTGGGGCCGGGCCTTTGAAATGATTGGGAAAAATAGCGACGTTTTCTGATAAATTGGGAAAAATAAACTGCAATAGATTTGGATGCCTTTTCACTTCAAATCTAGCATTTTTAACTCATTGATTTGAATTTTCCATAAAGTTTCAAATTGGGAAGAATTTGTCAATAAACTTAGAAAAAGATACTATTTTGCACTGAGAATGGGGCCGATAATCGGTCCCATATCAGACCGATTGAGAGCCCTGAAAGCATAGGCGGATAGATCGCCTTGTTATGCCGTATGCGCTTAGAATAAAGTGGGGTTTGTAGTAGATACGCATGGTGCCTGTAAATTAATATTATCCGCCCTTCTTTCTCCGAATCATGACTAAAAATGGCCGTGAAGATTCATGATTCGGAGAAAGAAGGGGGTCATATTTTCACTCGTACAAGCACCTCTGTTTGGGTTGTGTAATGTGTGCAAAAATCGTTTATATTGTCGATCGGAAGTAAGTGTACTCACTTTTACGTAACGTGCAGCCTCTATTGACCAGATGTACTGTAGATTTGTATTACTTTGGATTGCCGCAGAAACGGCCAACGACACACTGTTTCTGCGGCCATACTTTGGGGTATTTAACGTAAAAATTGTAAGATTGTATGAAACCGGAATGAAAACATGAAGCATCTGTAGCTCCCTAGCGACCATTGATTTTTAGAAGGGGCGGGGGTCAGGAAGACTTTGCAAAAAAAAATCCGGATGGAGATTTTAAGGGGGAACATTCCGGCCCAAATTGTTGAAACATAAATTTTCCGGCTGGCAGAAGTCCACCTCCCCAAATTTCAATGGGCAGTGGAAAATACACCGATAATTGAAGGACACACAACGAGCTCTGATCGCCGATTTTCCCAACACACTTTATGAAACACGCATTTGAAACTGAGGTTGCGCTTAGACAAAAAGTAAAGAAGCTCCTCAGTTTCCATTGAAATTATTCCTCCCCCTCCCCCCTACAAATCAAATGGTTGCTCCCTAAGTGGAAAAAGTATATTTCATCCACTAAAACTTTGCCCTCGAAGTTCTGGGAAAAGCTTAAAAGCTTTCTGTCTTAGACGAATTTACCTGAGCATGCTGAGATTGACCTAACAAAATGGCAGAGCACGTCATGTGGCGAAAAATTATACTTTACAGGACAAACTTACACAAAAGTTAAAACTTTGAGAACTATAGTTTTGTCCTGATAAATTAATCATGCGACGAAAATAATGATTCAAAACATATTGTAAAACGCTATCGATTTACATGGTGCTTTACAAAATGTAAGGAAAACAAGTTGAGCAATCTTGTATTAGAGTCAATTTATCCTTTAGTGGGGCTCGTGAATGATTTAGTACTTTTTTCAATAAATTATACAAATATTGATTCAGTTTATTTTACCATGCATAGATGCCAAATACTCCTGTATCATTGGAATTTACACAGAATGCAGATATTTCCAAAGAATTTAAAAGGAACTTTTTAAATGATTGTAATTGTATGTAACATAACTTACATAAGTATAATAAATAGTGCAAAGACATTCAGTTTAGAACTTGTTCAGTAGTGATATCTTGTATAATTCAAACTGTTGATAACTATTGAAGGACGTGAGGTAAGTCAAAAGTCTTACATTGTACATGTATTACTAAAACTTAAAATCTCATTTTATCCTACCGGTATATTGTTTATACTGTAATACAGTATATTTACATGATTTACTCAGAATCAAATAAGTTCAGCATTATCATATACATTTTATGAAACAACTACTTTTATGTAACTACAACAGTCTGGTTCTAAAGTCTGGATATTTGTTTTAATGTGCTCACATGTACTCCAGTACAGGATAATCACACGTGAGACTAGGTTGTAAATAAGGAGTAATTTTCTCCTGCTTCCTCAAGTAGACGTACAAGATAAAACAAAGAATCATATCCACATTGACAGAATTTCTGCTTTATGAACCTCAAACATTACATTCTGAATTGAAAAGGGGACACATTGACGGTATTTCTGCTTTGTGAACCTCAAACATTACATTCTGAATTGAAAAAAAGGACACATTGACAGTATTTCTGCTTTGTGAACCTCCAACATTGCATTCTGAATTGAAAAAGGGACACATTGACAGAATTTCTGCTTTGTGATTAATGTGAACCTCAAACATTACATTCTGAATTGAAAAAGGGACACATTGACGGTATTTCTGCTTTGTGAACCTCCAACATTACATTCTGAATTGAAAAAGGGACACATTGACGGTATTTCTGCTTTGTGAACCTCAAACATTACATTCTGAATTGAAAAAAAGGACACATTGACAGTATTTCTGCTTTGTGAACCTCCAACATTGCATTCTGAATTGAAAAAGGGACACATTAACAGAATTTCTGCTTTGTGAACCTCAAACATTACATTCTGAATTGAAAAAAGGGACTAAATTTTGCCTTTTCATAATTTTGTTATGTTCATCAGAGGTAAACAAAACAACAAAACAAAATTGTATATGCAACAAATATACACTCTAAAAACAATCCTTAAGTATGATCCTTGTGACAAGACCTTCCTGCAAAAATCAATGACCAAATTTACCTAGATTATACATGCAAGACCTTAGTGGTACCTTTCCAACATAATAAACTTTTTCACCTACACAGTAAACTATTCTTATTTTCATTTTCATCTTAGCAATTGAAATACTTCCTGAGTCAAAACTTAATATATGTTAAATATAGGCAATAAGCATACCAGGAATATGCTTTTAATTCATGATCATGATGATATTGATGATGGTTAGAACCATTCTAAATGCAACAGACAACACTATATAATTCTTCATTCCTTGAACATTATGATAATATACATATTCAAAGGGAGTAACTTATCCTTAAAATCATATCACAATGATACTTTGAAATTTGAAATAAACAAAACAGGGAAAAAGAATAGTACAATCAACTTCATCATCAAATAAACTACATTGTACAAATTACTAAATTAAAAATGCATATATCCTAACGCAATGCTCAGTTTACTTTTGGAAAACATTCAAATTCAGAAACCAATCAATATGTCTATACATTACAACATAAAATGCAGCAGGTTAGAAACTATATTGATCTTAGTGAAATATTATCTAGATGCAGGTACTGTATCATATCCCAGAGGACTAATATTTCATCCACATGATCTACTTGCATTAATTACCATACATACATGTATATGATTATCCTTGACATTTTATTTGAAATAACATAAAAAACTCTTTTTCTTCAAGGTAACCCATTGCAATATAAAGAATTTGTACTATATAATTATAGCATGAATGCATGTAACCTGTACATTTAAATCACAGTGTGGTATATACATGTTGTAACATGATTATGTACAAACATTCCACCAATACATGTACTGTACACTGTGTATGGTATTTGAAAAATGCACTTAACTGAGAATAAGCAAAACATACATGTATGAAATTACTACCTAAGATTAGGAATTTAGTAAATCTAATTCATAAAACAACACATACTTTCTAAAGGGTCTACTGGTACCACAGTTTGTGACAATTTTGTCAGTGACAATGCATATGCAATTTGAAGTATATTTTTCTGAAGAATATACATGCTTTTACCATGTAAACATAAGTTAAGTGACACAAAGCAAATCAAATGCACCATCAGTATATATATATATATATATATATCTATACGTGAAGCGTAATGAGGCGTTGTGAATGACGCTCTCGCTTAGAAACCAACTGAGCATGTGCGAGCTAAATAACCTACCTTGCCTGAAAGGTCTTCCATTACTGCGTTTAGAATGAGGCGTTCTAAGAAAAATAAGATACCCCTTCCTTAATTCGATTCGAAACTTCAAAAATAGATCAATATTTATTGATTGGAAAGCAAATCATCCTTGGTTGTCACGCTCTGTTGGCGCTGTCCGTCAAACCTTATTTAAGATTTATGTAACGATTAAACAAAACGAAAAAAAGGGAGTGTACTGTATAAATAGGAATAAATCAATTAGAAACGATTAAAATGAATGTAAATGTATCAAGAAATTAAACTGAACTCCATTAATGTGAATAAAGAAATGTTACATCTATTTCACAAAAACATATTCCACCAAAACACAGAAATCATAAATTCCGGATCGAGGGATGAACCGACTGGGCTTGGATATTATCTGCCAGGTTTTGTTTCTTGTCCAGGGTTTAGAAGAAGATTTTGCAGTTTTTCATTTAATTTGTACATAATAATGTTACAAATGATCTTGCTTTACATGTGAAAGGAATTCTAAGAGGTTAAGTTGACTAACTAAAGTTTTGTTACAATGCAGGACGTTTCGGTACAAGGACGTTTCGGTACATAGAAAAAAGTCGTTTAGGTACATGGTACAAAGACGTTTCGGTACATGATTTAGGTCGTTTCCTTACATATTTATGCTTTTGTACATTACCTAAGGCACAGTCCATTTGATATTCTGGGGGGGGGGGGGGGGGGGCTTGGGTTTTTTTCGAAAAAAAATAATCTTGCTCTTACAAGTAATTTGAAGAATAACCATAAAATTCGCTAAAAATTCCTGAAAATTTTTCGGCTCGCTTCCCTCGCCGCAGTTTTAATTTTCTACAACAAATTTTTCGCTAGCTCGCTTCGCCATAGTTTTCTTCTGTAATGGCAACATCATATTTGAAAATATCAAAAGTGTGCATGTGACTGAAACAAGGGGCTTCCTTAAATGCTTAAATATATTATCAATATAATTTATTAATATTAATAGATACATGTATCACCATAGTGTTTAATTTTTCATACTAGCTTGGAAGGAGAATTTCTTTCATTCTTCACTAGTTTTCATTTCTACATGCAAAAACTTGCCTAGAAGACCCTCCCCTCAGGCCCTGTTACATGACCTTATATACATTTTGTTTACTGAAAATTATAAATCACACATTGTAAAAATCTCTCTCAGTTTAAAAGTAAATACAAGTTTTACATAGAAATAAAGTAATGTTTAAATTAGAGTTTAATCAAGAATTTCTATTGAAAAAACACAAACATTCTTAATATTCACATCAATTGTTATAAAAAAAAATTCCTTGCTCCAACTTTGCAAGAAAAAAATAATTTTGCCCTGGTCTGGGGCGAAAAAATAATCTTGCTGCAACAAACCCCCCCCCCCCCCCAGAATATCAAATGGACCGTGCCTAAGTATTGACTGATTAGAGAGGATATTATCAATGTGTTGTTTACTACCATAGTACTCCCCCTCCCCCCCCCCCCAAAAGAAATAAATCATGTCTGTGATTGTTTCACTCGAATTCCAAAATATTATGAAGCTTGTTTTTATCATCAATTTGTCTTTGAAGTCCGATCCATCAAAGAATGCTGCATAAACATAATTTCAGAAGAAGAGCAATTTATAAAATCATGAGACATATTACGTCAATTTCTAATGTTGCAACTAAACTTATTAAAACAAAAACCAAACACAAACTTATTATCACCCCATATCATAAAAAATCATGTACATAAACATCTTTTTGTTGTACTGAAATGTCTTTTACATTGTACCGAAACGTCTCTACTTGCACCGAGCCATCTTTCTATTGTACCGAAACTCCCTTGTACCGAAACGTCTTTGTACCGAAATGTCCAGCACTCTTTTGTTTAATGGATCGAAATTAAAAATTATACAAAAAAAACTCGTATCATTCATCATATGCATCATGCATCTCCATCATCAATGCACAGGAACGGTCAACCTGTCATTATATTAGAGAATATAAGTTATTGTTCACTACATCATGCCTCTGTGTTCATAAATATTTAAGAAAATAATCTCGACATTGATTTTCCCAAAATAAATCCACCGATATATTCTCTACATGGGGTATGACGGACAAATCGCGACCTCCAACACTTAAAATGATATATTTTGTTATAAAAACAACAAACATTACTTACAATAACAGCAACAGGTAGATGCAACAGCTCCTTTTACATACATGTAGTCAAGTAATATTTTTTTTGAGTTGGCAATATATACAGTGTACAGTGTAACAGGAAACATAGCTCTGTAGCTTTTTAAACGACTAGGACATGAATAATTTCAATGTGAAACTGAGGAGCTTCTTTACTTTTTGTCTAAGAGCAACCTCAGTTTCAAATGCGTGCTTCATAAATTGTGTGGGGAAAATCGACGATCAAAGCTCGTTGTGTATCTTTCGATTATCGGTTTATTTTCCACTGCCTGTCCAAAAATAATGCATGTGCATTGAAATGAAATGAGACATGAAACTTGGAACATATGTCTCAAATTTTTATTGAATAATTATTTTAAAGTTTTTATTTTTCATCATCTTTTACATGCTTGTCAATATTTTAACCTCAAGATTTCCTCAATTTCACAACTTTGCTAAAGCAGTAACCAAACGATGGAGCATTTGGATGTGTTTTATTGATTGATTTTTAATTCTATGTTGATAAATTTGGAGTAACACCTTTCCCAAAGACTGAATTGAAGAAAATTAGGGAAAATTCCTACAAATATAGTTCTTACTGAAAGTTTTAGGAGGGTAACCTTTCCCAACCGTAATATCTAATTTGAATCTATCATTGCTTAATAGGTGACCAAAACCTATTCATCAAGTCACTCTATTGTAAAAATGTTGATACTTATGTTAATTTCTAGTGAAACTTTATTTGTTTCCTTAATTTTATCTAATTTCATTATTTCAAATACCCCCTACACTTTATTAATGTATATTACATATTTCTTCCAGGACTGAAGCATGGGGGAGAGGACGGACTCTCCAGGGCTTCCAAGGACTCCTAGGATCCCTGATCCTGTAGGATCATCCAGGCATCTTCCTACTCCTACTCGAATGGAGGTAAGACTCAATCATCAATTATCCCATCTTCTCGAGACAGTAAGTGTACGTAATATCTTACTCCCCCTTGTCGGATTTCAAATTAGAAATTTTATATTTCCCATGACTTTCTGAGAGGTGCCTAGTTAGCATTCACAATTTATGTCCCTAGAGAGCTTGTTATCACTAGGTAATTAGCAAATATATCTCGACAGTTTTCATTCGATAATCGATTTTGGTACAAAATCAAGTACCTGATGTATCTATTAAACATTTGAAACGTATCTCTGAAAATAATTTGCATGTTTCTCTTCTTAAACTCACTCCGGCATATTAATCTACAGATTTAAAAAGTTGCCATATTGTTTTCAAACCTTCACTTCGTATGTTTATCAGGAGCCCTTCAGGTCGAATCTCATTGGTCCAGTCTACCTTACCACAGAGCCAATGAAATTGATGAAATTATAGTGGCAAGTGGTAGTTTGACATCCGACAAGGGGGAATAAGATATTATGTACACTTGTCTGGTGATGATGCAACGATCCATGTTTAAATTGTTAAAGATTTATACTTTAAAAGAAAGAACAACCACCTATGCAACATATGTATTGTGATATTTGTTCCTTTTATGCATCTCTTAATTATTAATAGAGAAAATATTTCAAGATATTTAACAAGGTGGATAATTCTTACAAATTTTTAATAAAAGAAAGCAGAGCAAATGAATTTATAAAACATTCATTTATCAGTTTATATGCTCAAAGAGATATCATGTTATAACCTATGGTGAAGAAATTAAAAAAGATGTAAAACAAACTAAATTAATCTGACATTGAATTTGCTGTATACTTTTCACTTGGTATAGTCTGTAGATTTTTATGATAAGATAATGAAGAGATATCAATTAGATTTGCCTAATGCTTGTGTCATTCTCTGACGGAGATATATTTATTGCTTTCAGGGAGATGGATCTCCTCGACCAGTCAGTTTAGATGAGAACCTTCGACAGAAAAAGACAGAAAAATCCAAGCCTTTCTCAATCAAGATAGAACTGGACATTGTACAAACTGTTCTCTTTCTTGTTGCCTTGGCAACTAGATTATGGATGCTTGGACAACCCAGAGCAGTAGTGTAAGATTATCTTTGACATAATGTTGTAATAATGTTTCTGTCACAATCTTAGTACATAAACCATTTTTGCTGTCAACTCATGTAACATGGTAACATTGTCTATTGACTCTGTATGATTACTGTAGCGTACTTCCAGCTGTCAACTTCTGTTACTTTCTTCACAGATTTGATGAGCTTCATTTTGCCAAGTTTGCCTCACTGTACATGCAAAGAGTTTTTTTCTTCGATGTTCATCCGCCCCTTGGAAAACTTCTCCTGGCTTTGGCAGGTATTGTTGGATGATTTCCATTGAACTGTAAATCCTCTGTTGTTTTTAGCTCCACTGGTCTAAGACCAGTCGAGCTTATGCGATCGCCCTGTGTCTGGCGTCCGGCCATCTGTCTGTCTGTCTGTCTGTCTGTCTGTCTGTCTGTCTGTCTGTCTGTCTGTCCGTCCGTCCGTCTGTCCGTCTGTCCGTCCGTCCGTCCGTTAAACTTTTCTTGTGAGCGCGAATCTTCTGAATCTGTGAATGGTAGAAAATAAATTCTTTTTGCATTATAACGGCCCTGTGGTCTAGTTGTGCACCTGCTATTTTGTTTTAGCCCCTGACCTCCAGGGTCTTGGAAAATGGGCGTGGTCATTTTCTCCTATATAACTCTATGTAATCTTGTGAGCACCAATTCTCAGAAAGTATAATTGATAGAAAGATAATTGTTTTTGCATTATTCTCAGTCTGTGTTCTAGATGTGCACCTGATATTTTGTTTGAGCCCCTGGCCCCCAGGGTCTTAGAAAATGGGTGTGGTCATTTTCTCCATTATAACTCTATGTAATCTTGTGAGCACCAATTCTCAGAAAGTATAATTGATAGAAAGATAATTGTATTTGCTTTATTCTCAGTCTGTGGTCTAGATGTGCACCTGATATATTGTTTGAGCCCCTGAGCCCCAGGGTCTTGGAAAATGGGTGTGGTCATTTTCTCCTATGTAACTCTATGTAATCTTGTGAGCACCAATTCTCAGAAAGTAAAATTGAATGAAAGATAATTGTTTTTGCTTTATTCTCAGTCTGTGGTCTAGATGTGCACCTGATATTTTGTTTGAGCCCCTGGCCCCCAGGGTCTTAGAAAATGGGTGTGGTCATTTTCTCCATTATAACTCTATGTAATCTTGTGAGCACCAATTCTCAGAAAGTATAATTGATAGAAAGATAATTGTTTTTGCTTTATTCTCAGTCTATGGTCTAGATGTGCACCTGATATTTTGTTTGAGCCCCTGACCCCCAGGGTCTTGGAAAATGGGTGTGGTCATTTTCTCCTATGTAATCTTGTGAGCACCAATTCTCAGAATTCAAAGTATAATTGATAGAAAATGTCAATATTGAAATATATGTTCTATAGTACCAATTTTGTTGTACTAGACTAGATAATTGTTTTTGCTTTATTCTCAGTCTGTGGTCTAGATGTGCACCTGATATTTTCTTTAAGCCCCTGACCCCTAGGGTCTTGGAAAATGAGTGTGGTCTTTTTCTCCTAGATAACTCTATGTAATCTTGTGAGCACCAATTCTCAGAAAGTATAATTTATGGAAAGATAATTCTTTTAGCATTTTGTTTGAGCCCCTGATCTCGGGGTCTTGGAAAATGAGTGCGGCACTTAGATTAATTTAAGCAAAAAAGCAGGAGAGCTTCAGTCTCATCAGAGACTTCTGGTTTAATTTCATTTTTTGCAGGTTAACATTATTCAAGATATCTTTAGAAAGTATAACCATTTGTGAATGAAGAAAGAGTTTACTAAACTGTTCTCTTATTTGGTTAAATCAATGATAATCTGTAAAGTGTGAAAGGAATTTTAGCTCACAAATTACAATAATCACAGTGTTTCCAAAGGTTCGTTGGTCCGTCGGACATGTCTTGTGAAAATGGCTTTGGTCTGGTAAAATTTAGAATTTTGTCGGACCGAATGTCCGGTAAAACTTTGAAGTCAATAATCGTGGAATACTGTATACAACCCGATATGTCAAACGTCTTCTAACCCATAGCAAGCTTTTATTTACCCGAGAAACGATTTTATGGCTTCTACAGCGCGCATTAATCTGTCGTATTTTAACCTTTAGAGACACCACGTTTCGTTTTGAAATAATCAATGCTTGCAAGTTTGATGGCACGTGTTGCGTTGTCGCAATAATATATATCTATCGAGTGACCAACAAAAGACGACCACTCTTAACGCGAGTCATGAATACGTTAACATGTAATTATTTCTTCATGTTACAACCGCTAGATATCACGTAGACCAGCACATGTCATAAGTTTACAACGTGACGGTAAATTGCAATCTGCTAAACGCTGTATCAGATTTCATTAAATTTTGTTTTTAATCCGTCTCATTATTCTTTGTCAAAAAATAGTTTTCATTTGTACTAGATAAGAGTTTTAAAGAGAATATTGAATAAATCATGATTCCGTACATTCTTGGTTTTTTTTAACAGCTTGATACGTTTGTAAAAAATTAACACGGATGGATCATTATCAGATTGTCTCGATGTACACACCGATGCATATTGTAAGGACTATTATTTGTATACAGTTGACACTGGGAAAAAAATCTGGATTTCTTGGTGTAGGCTAATTGTCAGCTTTCTTTTACAGAACTTTGGTAAACTGGGGAGGTGGGGGGTTAATAAAAGTTTCCACTTCTGGACATAGTTTTCATGTAGGAATATGACCATCTTAAAATGATTTCTTACCTGTTTTCAAAGGTGAAACTTGCCTCCTCGGAACATTTTAAATTCAGAGCTCAAGATTAGACCCCCCTTCCATGAGAATTATTTTAAAAATACAGTAAAAATAATTGACAACACAGATGTACATTTGTTTGGTTTTTATTTTATACTAGATTTACTCTTTTAATTTTATTCGGTCTGGTAAATTTTTGTCCGGTCTGGTAAAGAAGATTTGTTTACCAGACCGAATGTCTGGTAAAAATCTGAACACCTTTGCGAACACTGTAATCATCTGAGCTATGCCCTTAATTGGATGATATGAATTATCACATATGTTTTTGGTTTTCAGGTGGATTCAGTGGTTTTAAAGGAGATGCTAAGTTTGAGAGGATAGGGGCAGAGTACTCTGAATCTTTTCCCGTGTACCAGTTACGGTTTTTGCCAGCTGTAATGGGGAGTATGGTTGTACCATTAATATATCAGATAGCTGTAGAACTGAACTTGTCCCGCTGGGCAGCTCTTGTAGCTGCTGTATTTATAGCTGTTGGTACGTACACTTTTTTCAATTTACGTCAAATAGGAGACTTTAGGGACAAGAACTCTGCTAAGTTTATGAACTAAGAGTCTATTGTCAATTAGGTACAGTATTTCCTTTTCTTACTCATTAATGATTAAATTGATGATGTTTCTTTTTGAAAATGATGAGAGTGTCAACAAGAGTGTGATATCCCTTGCCCAAAATTCCACATACACTTATACCGGTAAGACAAAATTGTAACATATATATGCAATGTCATAGAGTAAGTACTTGTACTTTTAAGGATTAACTTTAACAATTTTGCAACTTATTGAGATATTATATAATATGGTTTGAGGCACACACTTTATAATCCCCAAAGCGGATTATAAAAAAGTGTACACCGCCTCAAACCATATTATATCTCAACATGCTCAATAAATTGCAAAATTGTTAAAGTTAATCCATATGATTTAATCAAATATTGGAAAAACTTCGATTGACTTCTGTTCATATTAATTAACAACTCAAACTACAAACAAAATTATAACAAGAGCGGATGAAAGTGTCCGCTCAGATGGTTGCTTTTAGCAACCGCCTACGGCAGTGTCCTGTTCAGAAAAATGACGATTTTGAAAGGGAAAATATTCCTACTTTAGTCCCATTTCTACATGTATATCCAACTGTCTTGCATCGCAGACCCTCCGAAAAGAGGGACTGCTTTCATATAGTAGGGAAAGTATGGGTTGTACATAGTAACTTTTGGAAAAAAAGGTTGTAAAAATAATGAAGACAACAAATTATCATTACAATTTCTAGAAAGACAAGGAATTGTCTAGAGGGCTTTTGTTGTTGTCACATTTTTGAGATTTTTAGCTCACCTCGACGAAGTTGAGTGAGCTTATGCTATAACCCTACGTGTCCGCGTCCGCGTCCGCGTCCTCGTCCGCGTCCGTGTCCGCGTCCGTGTCCGCGTCCGCGTCCGGTTAAGAAGTTTGGGGTAGCTCAGTATCTGACAAAGTACTAATGCTACAGTAACCAAACTGGCACAAGTGATTCATCTTTGGATGCTGAGGTGAACCCATGCATCGGATGCAGCATCTGACCTACATTTTCCGCTTGAGTGACTTGGTTAAGAAGTTTGGGGTAGCTCAGTATCTGACAAAGTACTTATGCTACAGTAACCAAACTGGCACAAGTGATTCATCTTTGGATGCTGAAGTGAACCCATGCATCGTATGCAGCATCTGACCTACATTTTCCGCTTGAGTGACTTGGTTAAGAAGTTTGGGGTAGCTCAGTATCTGACAAAGTACTGATGCTACAGTAACCAAACTTGCACAAGTGATTCATCTTTGGATGCTGAGGTGAACCCATGCATGGAATGCAGCATCTGACCTACATTTTTCGCTTGAGTGACTTGGTTAAGAAGTTTGGGGTAGCTCAGTATCTGACAAAGTACTAATGCTACAGCTACCAAACTGGCACAAGTGATTCATCTGTGGATGCTGAAGTGAACCCATGCATCGGATGCAGCATCTGACCTACATTTTCCGCTTGAGTGACTTGGTTAAGAAGTTTGGGGTAGCTCAGTATCTGACAAAGTACTGATGCTACAGTAACCAAACTTGCACAAGTGATTCATCTTTGGATGCTGAAGTGAACCCATGCATCGGATGCAGCATCTGACCTACATTTTCCGCTTGAGTGACTTGGTTAAGAAGTTTGGGGTAGCTCAGTATCTGACAAAGTACTGATGCTACAGTAACCAAACTTGCATAAGTGATTCATCTTTGGATGCTGAGGTGAACCCATGCACCGGATGCAGCATCTGACCTGCATTTTACGCTTGAGTGATTTGGATAAGAAGTTTGGGGTAGCTCAGTATCTAACAAAGTACTAATGCCACAGTAACCAAACTTGCACAAGTGATTCATCTTTGGATGCCGAGATGGACCCATGCATCGTATGCAGCATCTGACCTACTTTTTCCACTTGAGTGATTTCGCTTTTAAAAGCCAATATTGAGCAAAGTATAAGTGCTACATGTACCAAACTTGCATATTGGATGTATCTTTGATCAAACTTTCATAAAATGACCTTGACCTACTTTTTCTGCTTGAGTGATTTTGCCTTTAAAAGCCAATATTGAGCAAAGTATAAGTGATACATGTACCAAACTTGCATATTGGATGTATCTTTGATCAAACTTTCATAAAATGACCTCGACCTACTTTTTCCGCTTGAGTGATTTTGCCTTTAAAAGCCAATATTGAGCAAAGTATAAGTGATACATGTACCAAACTTGCATATTGGATGTATCTTTGATCAAACTTTCATAAAATGACCTTGACCTACTTTTTCCGCTTGAGTGATTTTGCCTTTAAAAGCCAATATTGAGCAAAGTATAAGTGATACATGTACCAAACTTGCATATTGGATGTATCTTTGATCAATCTTTCATAAAATGACCTCGACCTACTTTTTCCGCTTGAGTGATTTTGCCTTTAAAAGCCAATATTGAGCAAAGTATAAGTAATACATGTACCAAACTTGCATATTGGATGTATCTTTGATCAATCTTTCATAAAATGACCTCGACCTACTTTTTCCGCTTGAGTGATTTTGCCTTTAAAAGCCAATATTGCGCAAAGTATAAGTGATACATGTACCAAACTTGCATATTGGATGTATCTTTGATCAATCTTTCATAAAATGATCTTGACCTACTTTTTCCGCTTGAGTGATTTTGCCTTTAAAAGCCAATATTGAGCAAAGTATAACTGCTACATGTACCAAACTTGCATATTGGATGTATCTTTGATCAAACTTTCATAAAATGACCTTGACCTACTTTTTCTGCTTGAGTGGTTTTGCCTTTAAAAGCCAATATACATGTACTAAGAAATATGTTTGAATTGAATTTTGCTGTCACGAGGTGAGCTTTGTAATCTGTGATTACCTATGTTTTAATATTTTTTCAATTCCAGACAATGCAGTTCTAGTCCAGTCCCGCTTTATGCTTATGGAGGGAATGTTGATGTTTTTTATGTGTTTGTCTATTTATAGCTTCCTTAAATTCCGTAACCTATATCATAGGCAAGTACTGTTCTTAGATTTACTAATTTCTACCAAATCATAAAATTATAATTATTTTTCTCGGTGCATTTTCAGAATTTCTAGATATTTCTTACTGAAATTTCTACTTTGTATTGTCACTTAAAGTTTTTTTCTTTTTTGTTTACTTTTCCAGAGAGTATTCAGTAGTTTGGTGGTTTTGGCTGTCTCTTACTGGAATATCATATACCTGTACTCTCAGGTCAGTCTTTGTCTTTTGTTGTGATTCAATGAAATATTCAGACATTAGTATGAGAAATATACTTTTTGTGTCGCCTGCGAAGCAAAGCGACACTTAGGAATCACTTTGTCCGTTGTCCGTCCGTCCGTCCGTCAGTCCGTCTGTCTGTCTGTCACACTTTGGGTGTCACAGCCCATAACTTTTGATTGGTAAGTGATAGGGCTTTGATATTTCACATGTGTATTCCTTGTGACAAGACCTTCTTACACATACCATAATTTTTGACCTAGTGACCTTGACCTACATATTTGACCTACTTTTCAAAAAAATTAAAAATGGATATATCTTTTGATTGGTAAGTGTTAGGACTTTGATATTTCACATGTGCAATCCTTGTGACAAGACCTTTCTACACATACCATAATTTTTGACCTTGTGACCTTGACCTCGATATTTGACCTACTTTTGAAAAAAAGATAAGATTCACTGTATCTTTTGATTGGTAAGTGATAGAGCTTTGATATTTCACATGTGTATTCCTTGTGACAAGACCTTCCTACACATACCATAATTTTTTACCTATTGACCTTGACCTACATATTTGACCTACTTTTCAAAAAAATTAAGAACGGATATATCTTTTGATTGGTAAGTGATAGGGCTTTGGTATTTCACATGTGTATTCCTTGTGACAAGACCTTTCTACACATACCATAATTTTTTACCTATTGACCTTGACCTACATATTTGACCTACTTTTCAAAAGCATTAAGAACGGATATATCTTTTGATTGGTAAGTGATAGGGCTTTGGTATTTCACATGTGTATTCCTTGTGACAAGACCTTTCTACACATACCATAAATTTTTACCTATTGACCTTGACCTACATATTTGACCTACTTTTCAAAATCATTAAGAACGGATATATCTTTTGATTGGTAAGTGATAGGGCTTTGGTATTTCACATGTGTATTCCTTGTGACAAGACCTTTCTACACAGACCATAATATTTGACCTTGTGACCTTGATTTAGATATTTGATCTACTTTTCAAGAAAAGTTATATTGGCTATATCTTTTGATTGGTAGGTAATAGGGCTTTGATATTTCACATGTATTTTCCTTGTAACAATGTCATTCTACACATACTATAATTTTTTACCTTTTGACCTTGACCTAGCTATTTGACCTTTTTAATTGGTAGGTGATAGGTCTTTAATATTTCTTATGATAATGATGAGACCTTTTTGTTATCAATTTTTACATAGTGACCTTGACCTGGATGATGACACTCTTTTCTTTTAATTTGTAATTAAGAGGTCTGATATTTCAAATGAATTTCATTTGACAAGACTTTTCTACTGATACCAATAATTTTGATCGACTTTCTAGAATAATAATCAAACCGCTTCGCAGGCGACACAAGCATTCCTTGGATTGCTATTTTAGTATGAATATGAATACTTTTAGTACACAGGCCGTAAAAGAACTTGGTATGTGTGCATCCTGTATTGTTTCAATCATACGCTTGCGTACCAGGCACTTCTAGGCCAATGTTTTAGTACTAGTATATATTGAAACTGTTTTTCTGTAATACATGTATTTATTTTCATTTCCATGGCCTAGTGGTTAGAGAAGCAGAGTCATGACCGGAGGGTCGTCGTTTCAATCCTCATTGACAATCAGTGTGGAATGATGTTTGTGGACTGAACATCTTCTTCCTAGCCTTGTATATAGTGTAGATTCCTTATTACTCTGTTCTCAAAAGCTCTACAGAGCTTAATATATGTTTATTGTCCACAATATCCAACATATAATAAAGATTATTATTATTATTTCAGCATCAAATATGTAGGATTTTTCACGGCATTACTTATTTTCATGCTAGCAGCTCGGGATTATTGGCAGATGTTAGCTGATTCTTCTAAATCGGATGTAAGTTTTCATTGTCAATTTTATTTTCTATATGGAACCCATAGATGCTAGTGTCAGTTGGTCAAGGTCACACCCCCTTTTATTGATTGATGCAGGAGTCAAGGCACTAAGGCAGGTTCATATGTTTTACAAATAATTTTTTTTATTTTTACCTACTTTTCAAAATCAGTTTTAATGCTAACTTTTAAAATGTCTTTGATTGACTTCCTGGTTTTACAAGCATATTTTGATTTATCTTAAACTTATTATGCTTTATCACTTGCCATTTTGGGGAATCATTGATCTCATACACTTTCTTTATTACTGCTTATTGTGTGGAACACATTTCTAATTCCATGTATATGATACATTTAAAATCTAGTAAATAGAAAAACCTCCTCTAGTAGTACTTCTACTGTATTGTAAATTGTTTAAAAATGAATTGTATTTTACAGATCAGCCTAGTCAAGGAGTTATTTTCTCGTGTATTTTTCCTAGTCACCATTCCGTTTTGTCTGTATATATCTATATTCTACGTGCACCTCAGTATATTAACCAAAGCTGGACCACATGACAATGTGATGACCAGTGCATTCCAAGCTAGTCTGGAGGTAGGTTTCCTTTTATATCATAATTAAAATTTTGTTAAAATGATCAGAATGTTTTGTTCATTAGCTCCCCGGGACGAAAAAGTCCGGAGAGCTAATGCCATACCCTCGACGTCATCGTGGTCGTCGTATGTAGACAAAACCTTTACCTGGGCTATATCTCTTTAACTATAAGGGGTAGGGCTTTGATATTTCACATGTAGATACCTTGTGACGAGACCTTTCATTTGAGACCATGACCTTTGACCTAGCGACCTTGGACTTTGACCTACTTTTCAAAAACTTTAACCTGGTTTCTGACAAAAACCTATATAGGCGAGATATGTAATCTTTGATTACCCTATGTTTTTGATGTTTTGATTGGTTGAGACGATACATTCTTAAATGTTCCTCAAGTTGACCTCGAACAGCTTTCAAAGGACAGAATTTAAATTCATTTTGTTAAGAAAATTTTATGATAATTAAAAGCATGTATAGACTTTTGGTATCGATGACTGTACAGGTCTTGTGGTTTGATCTTAGCCTTTGATATTGTTGTAGTAAAGTGACCTGACCGGGCAGAGCTAATTCAATCAAGCAACTAAGACAAATTGATTAAATTTTAGGGTAGATAGATTTTGATATGCATATACTTATTAGAATGAATACTCATTACCTATAATTTTGTATAGTTGTATCACCTAGTCAGAATTAAACTATTCCAATGACTAGATGAAAATAAGCTCCGCCTGGTCAGGTCAGTTTTCTACGACAATAAAGGTCAATCAGTATCTGACTGGGTCTGTTTAGTTTCAAATAGACAATAATAGTAATTATACATGTATGTCTTTCCACTTTTTTTCACTTTTTCACTTTTATATATCATAATTTAAAAAAAAAGACCATATCACCAATTTCCCAATTTCCGTTCTTCAAAATGGAGCTCAGTATTGTCGGAGCTTTCACACTTTGGCATTAATTTTCGTTATGATGTCGACACTACATGTATTACAGACATAACGTCAGATAAAGAGATCTCCATAATTTAGTCCCTTACCGGCAACGCCGAAGGGGACTCTTAGTTTCCTCTCGGTCTGTCTGTCTGTCTGTCTGTCCGAATATCAGTTTTCCAGAGTTTTTTTCTGCAACGGATGGAGATATTGAGATGAAATTTGATACACAGCTTGGTCTTGGATAGTTACAGAGCAAGTTTGACTTTCTTCATGCTTGACCCATTTCTCGAGGAGTTATGCCCCTTGATGTCTTGGAAAATTCAGTTTTTGTCAGTTTTTCGGAATTCTTTCTGCAACATTTTGAGATCTTCAGATGAAAATTGATACACAGCTTGGTCTTGGATAGTTAGAGCAAGTTTGACTTTCATCACGCTTGACCTATTTTTCGAGGAGTTATGCCCCTTGATGTCTTGGAAATTCAGTTTTTGTCAGTTTTCCTGACTTTTTTCTGCAACAGATGGAGATATTCAGATGCAATTTGATACACAGCTTGGTCTTTGATAGTTACAGAGCAAGTTTAACTTTCGTTACCCTTGACCTATTTTTCGAGGAGTTATGCCCCTTGATGACTTGCACAATTCAGTATTTGTCAGTTTTTCAGACTTTTTTCTGCAACAAATAAAGATCTTCAGGTAAAATTTGATACTCAGCTTAGTCTTGGATAGTTACAGAGCAAGTTCAACTTTCGTCACGCTTGATCTCTTTTTCGAATCGATGGTAAGTTTAATTAAAACTCATGTTTAATTGAAGAGTAACTCATAGGCAGAGTTGCAGGACATAAATATATGCTGCCGGTAGGGGACTTACCGTATATCGGGTAATTTTCGCGTCGGGTAAATTTCGCGAAAATGACCCTAAAAAGGTGTGTCTTTTTTTCGCTGAGTCTAATTTTCGCTAATCTACAAATATCAAAAATTCAAAAAATGTTCAAAGATTTATTTAATGTGAAATGAAATACGATCATGCATGATTACCTATACAATTGCGAACGTTTTGCTACTGGGTTTACGAATCAATACACGTACTATAATACAAATATACATGAAACAGCTCAATCATTTAAAGCATCGACGATGCAGGCTTTTTAAAAACCCTTGGTTATATAATATCTGGTTTCCCATGCAAGTATAAGTCATATAATTTTGTGATCCAAAAAACGCCTTCTACCCCAAATCATTGTTTATATTTAGTTTCTTGCGTGAAATACACGGGTAATCAAAAGGCTAAATGTCATAATTACAGAACGACAATAGGTGGTTTAAAATAAAAACCGACATGCATTCGATCGATAATTGTTTGATTTACGCTGGGTAATTAATTAATGTTACATGTTATATGTAAACATAATTATCTTAATCAGACGAGTACTCACAAACAGCCCGGGACAGTTACATATAACCGTACCTCTAAGCGTTATTAAGGAACATTAACAAGATCAAGGGTTAAGATCTGTGTCTTTTTTTCGCTATGTCCATTTTTCGAGATTTGGTAATGCTCGCGAACTTAGCGAAAATTAGACACACGCGAAAAATTCCCGATATACGGTATATCGCTCAGCGATCATAACATTTTTAAGAATAGCAGTTGGTCAGTTAAGACAGTTCACATCTATATTGCCTAATGATGTGAAGATTTTAATAATTCTTTCCTTACAGGGAGGTTTAGCCACACTGACCAAAGGTCAGCCATTAAACATTGCCTATGGTTCCCAGGTGACATTGCGCCACACCCACTCCATGTATCCCAGCAAGCCTTGCTGGCTGCACTCCCATCCTCATGTCTATCCAATCAGATATGCCGATGGGCGGGGCAGCAGTCATCAACAGCAGGTCACATGTTATCTATTTAAAGACATTAACAACTGGTGGATCATTAAAGATCCTAAGAGGTACAGCATATCTAGAAAAAGATTCTTTCAGCATTTTTCAAAAATAAGATATATTTAGTTTAGTCAAAGCATATCTGACAAAAAAAAAGGAATCAATTTTGGTACACGCAGATCGTCAAAGATCTTTAAAGGTAAATCATATCTGGAATAATATCCTTCCCCATTTTTAAAAGAATTAGATATTTTCTGTCAAAGCATAGCTGAAGAAAGGGAAGTCAATTTTAGTATCAAAATAAAGGTCATGTTTCGATTATAAGAAACACATGTAGATAAATGGTTAAGAACTTTCAAGCGTTATTCAAATTTATGCACACGGCAAATCTGTAGGCATAGTCATTCACAAGTGAGTCTAAAGCCAAGGTTTTTTAAAAAATGTATAAGGCAGTCAGTTTTATAAGCATTGTCATCAGTTTTTAGGTACCTTATGAAACCAGAAGAAAAATTTGATTTATATAAGTAATCTCAAAACAAATGTATCATAATTCTCATGGGCAACTTGTTTGATTTTTTTTTAATTATCTTGTGTTCATTTGATGTTATATATTTTTAGTTCCTCTATGGTAGTTGATGAAAAACCAAGACCTGTCAAACACGGAGATATAATACAGATTGTTCATGGCATCACCAGTAGGGCTCTGAACAGGTAAGTAAGATACATGTAGTTATATGGTAATGAATAGGTAATAATTGAGAGGTATGGCAATGAACTGGTAATACTTGAGATGAATGGCGGACTAAAAATAGATTAAAAGATAGATGTATCATTACATGTAGGGCAATGAACAAATGAAATCTAGATGAGAGAAGTTTCTAACCTGTTGATTAATCCACAATTTGGAGATAATTATGTAATTTGAAAAAAAAATACCTGTACATAAACTGAAAAATGAAGTGATGTGAAAGGAATTCTCATAGTGAAATTGCTAAATATAAAAAGGCATTTAAAAATTTGATTAAACCTATTATATTGTGAAAGGAATTCTCATGGTGAAATTGATAAATATAAAAAGGCATTTTAAAATTTGATTAAACCTATTATATTGTGAATGAATTCTTACTATGTTGTCTACAGCCATGATGTAGCGGCACCAGTAACACCACAGAATCAGGAAGTCAGCTGTTATATTGACTATAACATATCTATGCCGGCACAAAATCTATGGAGAGTAGTAAGTAATTATAATTTTATGATTTTGAGCATGTCAGGACAAACGTCCAGTGAGCTATTGTCGTATCAAAGTGTTGATGTCTTCATCTACATCCTTTTCTGGTCTTATCTACGTTAATAAGGGTCATATTTCATTAAATATGAGGTAAGGGGTATGTAGATTCTGCACAGCCAAACCTTTCAATTCATACCATGATTTTTGACTTAGCAAACTTAATCTGTGACCTACGTTTACAAACTTTAACCTTGGCTATATTTCCTAAACTATAAGGAATAGGACTTTGATATCACAGATGAAATTCCTCATGAGATTGACCAGAGCTTTAATTTGTTAATATGACTAGTGACCCAGTGACCTTGACCTTGGATTTCAGCAATAATATGTACGTATATTGCTGTTCACATGGAAACACCTAATAGAGAGCTATTTTGTATTTCTGACAAGTCTTGTTGCTACCCATTGAAAGAAAAATTAATTATATGTATTGTCGATTTCAACAACTAAGTGTGATAACAAGAAGTTGAAAGTAAAAAGTTAATTATACCAAGTTGTTATCAAAGCATTCACTGTGCCCGACAGTTTACTGTCTGCTAAATCCAGATTATTTATTTAGTTGGATTGGATATTAATCAAAGATGTGTCCCTTGTCCACATAACAAAGGGTTTGTTAAATATAACATATTTTCAATTGCTTCTTTTAGCTTAAAAATCAGTAAATTTAGAAACTGTTCATTATGACCAGTTGTCTGTTTATTCATGGTGTCAGTTAGTACCGTTGATGATGTACATCATGTGTATTCATAAAAACTGACGTGACGTCCGCGAGATATTCATTCGTACACTGGATACATTAATATCACTCATACAGCAAGTAATATTTTCAATCTTTCAAAATATTTTTAAAAAGAATTTCATCTTTAATATTGTAGGAGATTGTTAACAGAGAATCAGAGGAAGATACTTGGCAGACAATTAAAAGTCACGTCCGTCTGATACATGTCAACACCACACAAGCTCTGAAGGTAAAAATTACATAAATCTTCTATGTAAAGCCTGCTCTTTATGAATTCTGAGTTAATCTGGTCAGTCGTATATTTAGGGGATATCATGAATGATTTGTGGTTATAAACTTTATGATTTTAAAGTTGCAAAAGTTTTAGCATAAGCAGAGTATTAGAACTAGTAATTATGGCTATAAGATTATACAATTTATATCTGCAAATGATTTATATACTGTGGTTACTTTCGCTAGGCGAAAATTTCGTGATTTAAAACATAAAGACTAGACAAGAAATATATAAATGTCTCTGCCTTTGTTAGAATACAGAAGGGTTATTTTCACATGGGGAAATATTGCCCTAAGTCCCCTGATTCGTAAAATATGCAAAACTTACCCCCGCACAAAACTTACCCCCACACAAAACTTACACCCACACAAAACTTACACCCACACAAAACT
The DNA here is from genome assembly GCA_028142955.1 of Pinctada fucata. NCBI lineage: Eukaryota > Metazoa > Mollusca > Bivalvia > Pterioida > Pteriidae > Pinctada > Pinctada fucata. The sequence goes on from AP027109.1 coordinate 49,648,930, forward strand.
TACACCCACACAAAACTTACCCCCACACAAAACTTACCCCCACACAAAACTTACACCCACACAAAACTTACCCCCACACAAAACTTACACCCGCACAAAACTTACCCCCACACAAAACTTACCCCCACACAAAACTTACACCCACACAAAACTTACCCCCACACAAAACTTACCCCCACACAAAACTTACACCCACACAAAACTTACCCCCACACAAAACTTACCCCCACACAAAACTTACACCCACACAAAACTTACCCCCACACAAAACTTACACCCACACAAAACTTACACCCACACAAAACTTACCCCCACACAAAACTTACACCCACACAAAACTTACACCCCCACAAAACTTACCCCCACACAAAACTTACCCCCACACAAAACTTACACCCACACAAAACTTACCCCCACACAAAACTTACACCCACACAAAACTTACCCCCACACAAAACTTACCCCCACACAAAACTTACACCCACACAAAACTTACCCCCACACAAAACTTACACCCACACAAAACTTACCCCCACACAAAACTTACACCCACACAAAACTTACCCCCACACAAAACTTACACCCACACAAAACTTACCCCCACACAAAACACACCCCCACACAAAACTTACACCCACACAAAACTTACCCCCACACAAAACTTACCCCCACACAAAAATATCCACATTCTCAGTACAGATAATGTTATCCCCACTCTAATCTACTTGTTTAAAATGCATACATGTATTTTATAACGTCACGCATGCAGCGTTGTTAAGGACGTAACATTATCATTTATTGCAATGATTTTACAGTGGCTAATTGAATGGTGTCAGCCAATGAATTAGAGTGAATTATTTGTACATTGTAAATGTAGGCATCATATTAATACATGTGATAATTTATAATAATAAATCAATAGCTTGATAGTTAGGGGTTACCATGCATGTGTTTTACAAAAACTGACAGGGTATCGGTGATACCCCTGTCAGAAATTGAGTTTTACCACAAGGCGTCAGCCGAGCGGAAAAACGGATATTTCTGACAGGGGATTCGCCGATACCCTGTCAGTTTTTGTAAAACATCAGTATGGTAACCCTACTCTAATGCTTTAGTCAGTAAGAAGCTAGAAAACGTCTGCTTTTAACGACATCGCCATAGCAACGCATAACATAGCAAAAACTGCAGTGAAACGTGAATCCCCTTGCAGTTTTTTAATCATTCAGCCAATCAGATTACAAATGGAGTGCATTAGAATACAGTATTATATACTATTTGTCACTTTCCCCGCAGGCTACAGGTAGACAGTTACCAGAATGGGGGTTTCACCAACTAGAGGTGGCTACAGACAGGGTAACTGATCAACAGGTCACCATCTGGAATGTAGAGGAACATAGATTTACCAGAAGTAAGAGACACCTATATATACTTCACACTGAAAGAGGTTAAATATACCATATTGATCTTTCAAACTTATATACATGTAACTGACCCTTCCAATTGCGAGAAACATGGTACTAAATTTTGTGAGGTCACAATGTTTTTTACCTCAGGCAAACAAGTTTTAAACCTAGATGACATTATGAATTTTTCCTAAATTTTCACATGATTGGAGGGGTAAATTAAAATACCTCTTTTTGCATATTTTTCTGACATACATGTAGTAGAACTGAATCATAATAGCAACATTACAATGTAAAACATCAGGAAAAACATCTCTTTGAGAAAGCCACTTTTAGACTCGGATAATCAATAGTTTGTGTTGCACTGTATACACAACATGTATATTTGAGAGAAGAGAGTAAGAGATATCTGATATATAATCATATTAAATTATTTATATTATACCTCGTTTTATTACCACTTGCTCATTTACACTAAGGTGAAGAGAAGGAGGCCCAGTTCAGAGATCTTGCCCAATCTGAGTTGATTCCCATGCAACCAACACATTTATCATTCTGGACGAAGTTTGCTGAGCTACAACTAAAGATGTTCCTCGCCCACGGTGAAATAGACATGGAACATAAATATAGTTCAACACCACTAGAATGGCCTCTCGCCTCCAAAAATGTTGCCTACTGGATGAGCCCTTCCTCTAATGTAAATATTTATGAATATTGCATAAAGTGTATGTTATTTTGTCAATGATGAATAATATTGAAATGATATATTTAGATTTGATGTTGATCATGGTAAAGTTTGCTGATAACATATTCTCTATGTAAAATAAAAGATATCTAGTATTATATTCCACATATCTGTATTACAGGCACACATCTATCTTATAGCTAATCCTGTAGTATGGATCTCTAGTACTTTATTATGTGTATCTATATTACAGGCACAGATCCACCTAAAAGCTAATCCTGTAGTGAAGATATCTACGAGTACATGTAGTACTACATAACTTGTATCTATATTACAGGCACAGTTCCATCTTATAGCTAATCCTTAGTGTGGATCTCTAGTACTATATTATGTGTATCTATATTACAGGCACAGATCCACCTTATAGCTAATCCTGTAGTATGGATCTCTAGTACTTTATTATGTGTATCTATATTTCAGACACAGATCCACCTTATAGCTAATCCTGTAGTGAAGATATCTACGAGTAGTACTACATAACTTGTATCTATATTACAGGCATAGTTCCATCTTATAGCTAATCCTGTATTGTGGATATTTAGTACTATATTATGTGTATCTATATTACAGGCACAGATCCACCTTATAGCTAATCCTGTAGTATGGATCTCTAGTGCCCTGTCCCTTATCATCTATCTGGCTTTGTTTGTATTTTACCTTATGAGAAGAAGGAGAGGATTTTTTGATTTGACAGAAGGTATTTAAGAAATAAAACACACATTTTAAGAATGTTATCTTTGAACTTATTGGTTCATCTTCAAGATTTAGGGCACATTCTGAGATATTATTGTTCTTGTACTTGTATTGACAAATTAGAATTTTTCCTAAAACTGCGGTCCAGTTGTTTTTGATGGCAAATTTAGTCTCTTTCCTGCAAAATGATGTCAATGACAATAAGTTTTTTTAACTGTGACTTTACTTGCCATCTACAAAATGCTAGTCATTTATGTGAAAATGACTTCTTGCTATATAAATATAAATGACCTGTTAAATATTACAGTCAGTATCTTAATTGTAAAAAAACCTGTTATGGCCAAGTTAAGTTTTTGTGTAGGATCATCCGAGCCACAACTGGATCTCTCATTAAATAACTGTTCAAGAATGTAAGTCTTGTTTTAATTTCAGGAGAGTATCAGCATTTCTTATTTGTGGGAGAACTGCTTGTTGGTGGATACTGTCTACATTACCTCCCGTTTTTCCTGACAGATAGAACATTATTTCTACACAGTTATCTACCTTGTGTCGTGTATAAGGTGCTAGCTTTTGCCACCGTTATGGATCATCTTTCATTAGTCAGTCATAGGTGAGTGGAAAATGATACTGAATATGGACAAATGTAGAAGTTTGGTGATGGGTGGGGAGGGGGGGGGGGTCCAGCTAATGGTTTTGAAAAAAAATAGATGGAAAAATTCAGCATATTTTGCCAATTCCATTGGTGAGGGTCTGACTCCCTAATCCCTCTCTAGATATGGGTTTGCTGAATATCAATTGATATACATGTACATGTACATCAATATATCGTGCATGAATTTTTCAGATGGATCCTTCCCTCTATAACATGTATAAATTTGTCCTTGTTATCTGTATACAGTGATGATTCGTTAGTCCGGACGATTTGGTTCCCAAGGAATTCGTCCGGATTAACGAATTTTCCGGATTACTGAATCATGTTAAAAATGTCAAAACTTGAGCGCCAAAGTCCGAAGTAAAGGGGGGAGGGTCGGCCGTTATTTTTGTGCGTGTGTTTGTACGGTTTAATTGTCTTGTAAATAAATATTTTCTCATCATAGATAATTTGATTTAATGTTTATTTCTTGAAAATGTTGGATCTACTAAATCTAAATCTAAATCTTTAGATATGCCTTTAAAACATGAGCGCTAAAACCTAGAAAAGGGAAGGTGGTTCGGGTGCCGGGATTTTGTTTTCGCTTTTTCGTATCGGTAAGATCGTCTTAAAATCAATACTTTTCTCATCACTGAAAATAAATATACAAGTAGTTTTATTTCTTTATAATTCTAATCAAATTAATAGAAATCAATAGACGAAATGCACAAGAATAAAGATCAAACGAAAGTGGAGGGAGGCCTCCGATTTATTACGCTGAGATCAATCGGTTTAATTGGGGGGATAGAGCGTTACTTAAACCTTTAAAATAAGAATAAAATTTTATCTAAGCATCGGGGTTCCGCGGGCGCCGATACTTACCAATACCTACCGAAACTTACCACTTTTCTTCATGAAAAAATACGGAAATCATCGTCTGTCAAGAGCGGTTGACGTTCGTTTTCGATTCTATTTTAACTAAAAACAAGCCCTCAATATTCTAACTAACTCTAACATTCAGTTCACTTCCATCTTCATCGTGATACAAACATTAGAATTTAAAAATATCAACTTTAATTTTAAATGATTTTAGAGCGTGCATCTGTTCAAAATAATGATTGAACTGTAGAAGCTGAAAAATATCACGATAAGAATTGAGAAATTGACCAAGCAAACAATTAAGTCTTTTAATGCATAGATTTGATAACCACTTAAGAACACATAGCCCAAGCCGTTACTAGTACTGCGTATCCCATCGCCTAATTAACCCGCCTGTTTTCTGGTAAATTTCTCCAGGTAAAAATTAATAGTTGTGAAAACATGTCTGTGTAGATTTCTCCAGGTAAAACTTAATTGTTATGAAAACACGTCCGTGTAGATTTCTCCAGGTAAAAATTAATTGTTATGAAAACACGTCCGCAGTTGCTTATATCGTCCAGACTAACGGGACAAAATAGCATATGATCCGCACGTCCGTTCCCGAAAACTACCGTCCGGATCCGGAACGCGGATTTCCGGATTATCGGATCATTTTTGCACTATGCATGTTTGTTCCCTGAAAAATCGTCCGGAGTAACGAATTTTCCGGAGTAACGGATTCCGGACTAACGAATCATCACTGTATCATTATTTATTGGGACAAAACTGAACCACCATTGACACTTCCAATGTAGGAAACAGAGTGATAGAAATCATGATGTCACATTATTTTTTTACCTCAGTCAAACATCAAATATGCAACATGAATTTTCTACTACTTTGCATGATCAGAAGGGTAAATTCTTGACCACAATTTGTAAAATTGCTTTTCTTTTTAAAAGTATGTAATATAGCATAGAAATATCACATTTATTTTCAGGTTTTCTTACATCCCTTTCCTAGTCACATATTTTGTATCAGGATTGGTGCTATTTGCCGTATGGGCATTTTACCGTCTTTCTGTGTTCACATACGGGTCGACAGATTTGAAGAAGGAGGATATTTTTAGTTTATCGTGGCTTGAGGGATGGGACTTCCTGCTCCATGTACAGATGTAGAGATAAGAGACGTCTCAGAAATTATATGATATTTAAATGAATCTTACAAATTTCTTGAGATTTATTAATTTGATTCAACAGAGTCATATTTAATATGTTTGATCATCACATTAGGGTAGTATATGTAATAGTCAAATAAAGCTAGCTCTACTTATCTCTATGGAAATGATGAACAATGCACAAATTCAGCAGCTATATATTATATATGCATGTATTATCATTTCTTACATAATTAGCATTAGTATCTGTAAGATTCATTACTAGAGTGATTTACGTGTACCAGGTTCTGCCTTCCTCTTGAATTTTTTTTTTTTAATGTATTTTAATTTTTATTATTCAAGATCCATGAGAATTGATGATTTCCTCAATCAATACAAATCTTCGGTATATAATAGTTTCATTAATAGCTTCATTACATGGAAAAATCACCAAAATTAGTGTTTGCAGCATCATGTTTATTCAACCTAACTGATATAATGAGAAAAGAGAGAATTTTACTTTTGCAAAAATTTCCGCATATATGTAACTTGAAGAAAACCAGTTATTAGAGTGTCAAGTAGCAAACTTATTTTGATAAAAAAATCTTTTAACAAATCCTATACAGAAGTCATAGGCAGTTACTTTGGTAAATATCGCAAAGTATAAAAAACCTGTCTTGTGAACACTTCTGATGAAAATTATTCCACAGTTTGGTAATGTTTACAGCAGTGCACCTATTATACCAATGTTTTTGTTCCAACATATTATTTTCCACACTTACTTCATAAGTCATCTTTGTCTTCATTTTAAACATTTTTTTTTTCAAAAACTTAGTCTATGCATACATTTAGCAGCTTAATTTCTAATTATTACATCCATTCTTTACTACATTATAATCTGAAGCCCTTAAGAAAGTATGTATATTTATAATAACTTTGCAATATTTATTGAAGACTTTTATTAAAAGTTGATTTAAAGTATTTAGTATTGTGCAAGTATATATATTTTTTCACCTTATTTGTTAGAAAAAAATATTTTTATTCCTCCTTTTGTATGAGGAAATAGAGTAGGTTGTACTGTTTTTTTTTTAATGACTTGTTTTTTGAGTCTTACATTCGTTCATGTATTTACTCTCTTAATACCATCTTTTCCAAGGGCATAAATATTTTTTTCCTGTTTATTTATTAACACCCATGGTGAACACTTAAAAGAATGTATAGCTTTAAAATGTGACAGATGTGCATGTATATCACTTAATTGTTTTCAAATGCAAAATTATATCTGACCTTTACAGTGACCTTTGATATGGCTTCACTTCAGCTTTGATTCTGAATCGTGTTTTTCATTATTTATAATGTGATGTTATTTCAGTCAAAAACTATTATTCTCAACATAACAAAATAAGTCTGGCTTCAAGATCAGGGCATTAAAAAATTATTGATTGATGCTAAACAGCCAATACTTCTAATCATATAAAAGGCCGTCTGTTCCATGTTATCTTTTATCAGTCATGTACACTCGATATAGAAGATGTAAATATTGTTGACAGGTACATGTATTTGAGATACAAATAGGAGCACTGTGAATCAAATGACTTCAGTAATAATTACAACACACTTTGGGTACCAATGAAAAGTGTCCTGTAACTATTTTTCACTTCATCAGTTCATTCATGCAATGTTCATGACGTCATAATGCTTGCTACATTTTGTGATGTGAACATAATGAAATCTGATTCAAATAATGGTGTGCATCTAATCTATTGCAACTTTAATTTTAACATGCATTTGTTTGAACAAGGCATTTGTTTCTTTTGGAATTTTTCACTATTTTCTACATTCCATAATATATTTGATAGTTAAGTGTTTACCAATCTAATTCCTATGTCACTTGTAACACAAAGGTACTATAAACAGGGTTATTGCTGGGGGGAATTTTTCGCGAAATGACCATTGCATCATTACATGTTGTGGTAATTTTGGCAAAATCAGGTGTATTTCCTTTAGTCTTTTATACTAGTTGTAATTGACCCTTCAGAGTGCGGGAAAAAAATGCAAAATTTTGTGACGTCACAATGCTTTTACATCGGACAAACAAGCTTCGAACCTCGGTCAAACATCAAAATTGCATTGTGACGTCATGGAATTTCTCAAAATTTTCCTGCGTTCAGAAGGGTCAATTTTCACATGGTGGTTATATTTGTGATAATAAAACTGTCGCTAAATACAGGAAAATTGCCCCCACGCAAAAATGTCCATATTTACAGTAGTACATTTATGTATCAGGATCACTTTGTCTGGTATCTGTCTGTGTGTATGTATGTCTGTCTGTTAGTCACTCTTTTCTGTAGCTGTAACGATCATGATAAGCATATTAATACCCAATAAAGGTCAAGGTAACCTCAAAGGTCAAGGTGAAATATTTAGTGCCAAATATGCGGCAGGTGACATTCCAGCTGTTCTTGATCGCCCTAATGTTATGATGCATGGTAAACACATTTCAGGCAAAGTTTCTCTGTTTTCCTCATAAAAAAATACCATAACAACTGTTGATGAAGGAATGACTCTTATCTTTCATTCCACTTTTTCATTCAAGAGAGAAAAAACTTTATTCCCAGTTTTCACTTTATCATTGTGTACAAAGTTGTGTGTATAATTTTTTTTAATGGACTTAAATCCTGTTAACATCTTTAAAACAATTTTGTATAGCCATTGTTATTGAAGATCTGACCAAATATCTTTAACATGATCAAAATTAATGTAGCTTCCTTAATTCTAGGCTTTGGTGCAATATTAATGTTCTGTTATATATATTCTTTATTCATCATTATGTAGTTGCTTTTGTCAAATTTAATTTTCATATTAAATTCCTTTAAAGAACTTTGTAGTACTTTATATTCCTGTTATGTATTGCATCATTTAGGCTGCGTTCGATTAGACGACTCGTGTCACACGTGTTTGACTCTTGTTAAATCAAATGACAAGTGTCGCGACCCGAGTGTTGAACACAAGTGACACGAGTATACTCCCCAGTTTACCGGGAGTAATCGAGTGTTAAGATGGCGGACAAGGACAAGCAATCGATTTTGAAACATTAGAAAAGACAAATAGTGTTGATTAAATACATTTTAACAACAAAATATAAGGGATAATTTAATTCCTAAAATATTCAATGAAAAAAAAAATGTATTTTGTGACCTCAGGGGGTCTTTTGTTTACATTGGACACGACACGATTACAACTCTTGTCATTCGATTAAAATCAGCGAGTTACACAGAGTGCGCATGCGCTTCTCTAACACTCTTGACTCTAGTGTTGTTCAAATCAAACGCAGCCTTAGAGTGTGCTTTGTATGCCATTTTGTCCTCCCATCCGTCTGTCATACATTAGATTTCTAGATAACTCCAGACCCTTTCAACTAAGTCAAAGAAATGAAGATCTTTATCATAACAAGGGGAAGAAACCTATTTGTCTTGGGTCAAAAGTCAGATAACTGCAAGAAAAAAGTAATGACAACTTTTGGAGTTTTTTTTTCACCAATGCAAATCAATTTCTGGATGTTCTAGAATACCTGTTGGGTCAGAGGTCAAGGATGTTCTTTCTGCCATTGAATGCTGCTGCAAGAAACAAAATGCTGCATGGCTGAGGAGCATAGTTTTATTACAATTGCCAAATTTTACACACCTATTGCTAATGACCCAAGGATGAATAATTATATTGATTTTCATTATCATACCTTGAAGGTTAAGTTAAGGACAAATTTATCAATAGATCTTCATCAAACTCAGAATTGCACTATGGAAACCTGATCACTTTCAAAGTCAAAGGTCGAGGTTACTTACAAATAAGTGTTAATTTGTATTTTTCCAACAGGACTTGAACTTATATACTAGCAGAATGAATGAATCTATTGATTGTCAAGGTCACAATTGGAAGTATAGTTGAAGATTTCTTTTAGCATAATGACAGTTATTGGTACAAATATCGTACAAGGGGATGCTATGACCTGTTGCAAACGATATTTGATAATTTGATCACACGCAATCATTGTTATCCATGAAGCAATATTTTGCAAAATAAAGGCACATATCATCTTCTTTAAGACCACTTTAATATTACATTGTATAGAATCCTTAAGATAGATCTAACCGGTGCATAGCGTACGCAGATGCTTCAACATTGTTTTGCAAAAAATAATAATAAACACCCAAACAAACCAAAAAAAAAAAAAGAATAAGTTTTACGCTTGCGGCGAGTACCTTTAAGGAGAGTTTTTAGCTCTACTGGTCTCAGACCAGTCGAGCTTATGCGATACCCCGGCGTCCGTCCGTCCGTCCGTTAACAATTCTTGTGCTCGCAACTCCTCTAAAACCATAAGAGATAGGAAGTTAATTCTTTTTGCATTCTACTCGGTATGTGGTTTAGTTGCACACCTAACATTTGGTTTCAGCCCCTGCCCTCAGGGTCTTAGAAAATGGGCGTGGTTATGAAAATCTATGAAATCTTGTGCCCGCAACTCCTCTGACATAATAAATAATGAAGACTTAATTCTTTTTGCAATATGATGGGTCTGTGGTCTAGTTGTGCACCTCATATTTTGTTTGAGTCCCCCCCCCCCCCCCCAGGTCTATAAATGGTTGTGATCATTTTCTCCTATATAACTCTATTTAGTCCTGTGCTTGCAACTCCTTTAACACTATAAGTGATGGAGACTTTTAAAATTCTTTTTATGAAATGTTCGGTCTGTGGTCTAGTTTTGCACCTGATATTTTGTTCGAGTCCCTGACCCTGGGGTCTTAGAAATGGGTGTGGTCATTTTCTCCTACATAACTCTATGAATTATTTTCCTATATAATTTAGCTCTCAACTCTTCTAAAGCTGTTAATGACGGAGAGTAATTCTTAATGCAATATGATGCATCTTAATTTAGTCTTGTGTCATTGATAGTATGTTTGAGCTGGCAGCCCCTGGTCACTAGGATCTTGGAAAATGGTGTGGCATTATTTATGAATTACGATATCTCGGATATTATGAATTATATGGGTGATATTCTAGTTGCAGTCTAATGGATATGTTGTTTTGTTGTGCTACTTATAATTTGTTAGAGCCCCTTTGGTTTAAAAAAAATGGAAATTGATATTCATGCGTATGTATCTTATTCACTTGTCAATGAGTGAATAAAACGAAACAACCAGAAGAGCTACAGTCTCGTCAGAGACTTCTGGTTAATCACAAACAAACTCACTGCCTGAAATTGCTTCCATCTGAAAAGTACTCTTGTAACACACCTGTCTAACGCATCATTTACCTGCAAGTTAGCAATATTTCTATGGTTAAAGCGCAATTGCGATGGTGCCATGCACATGGTTGACATCACATTGTATCTATGGTTTGGTCCTGCTTCACCACTGAAGTTCACAGGGTAACATTATTTTATTGCCACAAGGAATACGCCATATGAAATTTGAAAATCCCATCAAATGATGTCATTCAGACGTTAAGATAAATGTTCTGACCCGTTGCTTTGGTAATGTAATGTCTGCCATGAAACATTATTCTTCACTTCCTTTCGTCAAAGATATTCGTCAGAAATCGATACTGTTACATACATGACAAATTATTTTTAGCACCTTTTCAGATGAAATTCCATTGAAAACTACTGAAAACAGAATTAAAAAAGAAGACTTTTTTACCATCAAAGAACAATTATCAGCCATATGATGGAAATGAAAAGTAGGAAGAAATTTTAAAATTTCTTCAAAAATTTTCATAATGAAAATTAAGTCCCTCTCCCCAGTACATTAAAAGTAGGAGTAAACATAAAGCCAAAAGTACGGATAAAACCTATTTCGTCTGATGATAAATAACAAATCTGGGTTTTTTTTCAAATCGCAATTCACATTTAATTAATTTTAAATCTTACCCATTTTCAGTTATTTTCGCCTTTAAAAAAATGTATTTCCTCATACAATTGAAATCTCTACGAGACATTTATCTGAAAGGGTGCAATTTTAAATGCTACGAAGTGATAGTCATACCACGCCAGACCATATAAAGCTAGTAGAGGTCATGTGGAACTTTTAAAAAATTTTAAGGTATCCGTTGTACAATTGACTCATTTTACATTGGTTATGTACTATAAACTATGTATTTTCTGAAAGATAATGATGCCCCGATTACAGATTTAAGACTCCCAGGTCTTAAAAATCAAAAGGGAAAACTCTTGTACAACTTTGTTATTTTGCATATGTTATATAGATAAAATAGTATATAGACAATTTAAATGCTTCATCGGTTATTCCCCTTTGTTTTTCTGGCCCCCAAAATAATTATTTCTGAGCAGTAGGCATTATAAACTTTCAGAAAATATAAAGTTTATAGTACCTTACCAGGCATCGGATACCTTAAATATAATACTAGAAGTTGAAATGTCAAGATAGTTTAACCGTTTTTGATTATCATTAAGTTAAACATTCAATTTTGTAATTTTCTAAACATGAAAAAAAAAATCTTAATAGGTATCCATATTTTCATCCACCGTATTCAAGCTGAAATATCATATTCCGTAACATTAGCATCAATTTCAGACCTGTCTGCCTTTACGATTTTAACGTAATTTTTACAATTTTGATCTTCAAATACGCTCTACGCTTTTCTGCTCATTTTTACGCCTAAAACATATTTTCAATCAGAATTATCTTTTAAAATATTCAAATCAAATGGATAGGCTTGACATTTTAAGCTGAGGGTTCGATATCGTGTAAGCAATTGTGTAAAAATATCAAAGTTGGGAAAAGACGATGTTTTTTTTTTTTCTCAAAATTACGATCAGTTGTTTACATTACTCTTAACATCCCTAAATTACTCTTTCTTTAACAACGTTTTACACTTTTCGTAAGAAACAGGTAGGCAGGTCTGCAATTTTATTTCCTGTTAAGTTTTGTTCGTTCTTGTTCGTTTTATTTATTTCATTTTTCATTTTTTATTTTCTTCATGTATATATAACATTTTTATTTTCTTATAAATTTATCAAATAATAATGTAAGACAAGATCTGAGTCTACGAAGCTGTTCTCATCTTTCGCGAGATCAACTCACTGGCTGTCCAATCGAATTCTCCGATACATTGCGACATGACGTCATGTGATAACGTCTGCAAGTGAACACGGTTAGCCATAGCTCTTTTTCGTTGGATTAATTTGCATTTCTTACTTAAAATATGGCTCCGAAGAAGTCGAAAAGTAAATCAAAGCAAAGAATTTCCCCTGTTTCAACGACGAGTAGAAAGAAGCAAAGGAAAGGAGGAAAAAAGAACGACAAAAAGGCGAAAAAGCGGACTTTCAGTTCTTATATATTCCGAGTACTTCGAGAGGTGAAACCAGGGATGGAAATATCGAGTAAGTCAATGTCAGTGATGAACAGTTTTATGAATGACATGTTTGACCGTATTGCTGCAGAGGCAGCTAAGCTAGCCAAGCGTGGTAAGAAACGGACATTGTCCAGCAGGGAGATCCAGACCGCTGTCCGTTTGATACTTCCCGGAGAGCTGGCCAAGCATGCAGTCAGTGAAGGGACCAAGGCAGTGGCCAAGTATACCAGTAGCATAACCGCTAGGTAAAGATTACGGGTTATGAGAGTCCAAGGAATGTGACACCGAACTTGTATGAATGTGTAATTTCAAATTGGGAAAAATCAGACTCATTATACATGTATATAACACTGCACAAAATTATGTTAAATGCATAATAATGCAAAAACAAATAATGATTTTAATCATAAATGTATGCATACATGTACTTGAAAAGATAAATACTGACAAGAAATGAAAGTGTAAATTGCAGAGTATCAATATGACCTTAAGTTGTATTTACGTACATGTTTTCTAATTAATGTCTGTATTGTCTGATTTGTTAAGAATACATGTACATGTTGTTTAATAGCTTAATTCTTGTAATTTCATTCACATTACTGTTAACTTTGAAAAAGTGCTGGAAACTATGCCTCTGCTTGAATTCTGCTCGCCTGTTTTGACAGCAGGAATAAAAATGTAAGATATGCTATCTAAAATAAAGAATTTGATTGATCGTACTAGTATGGCCGTTCTTTTAAACATGTTAATAGTACTTTTTGAATGGACAGTTTGAATAACCCAAGTTTTTTTTCTATTTAGAATATTCTTGACCGCACAGAATTTCACGAAACGTTACAAGAAGCAAGTACATGTACTCAAGTCAAAGACCGATCGGTAAAGAAATAAATGGTCTCCAAGAGCTCTGATTCGACATCTCTTCAATCGCTGCACAGAAATTGACAAAACAAGGACTCAATGTGCTCTTATAAGTTTGTGCTTTTCGAGCCGATCGGTCAACAAATATTACCACCAAGGGCTCTAACTGGCTTGCGCAAATACTTGACATCTCTTCTGCATGCTTGCAACCGCTTCACAGAATTTCATGGAACAATGCAAGAAGAAAGTTCTTAAGGTACGTCCCCTTCCAAGTTTGTGCTTTCATAGTCGATCGGGCTCTGATTGACTGACGCTTTACGACATCTCTGCAAACGTTGCACATAATTTCACGAAACCTTACAAGAAGTAGTACTCAAGTCAAGGTCCGATCGGTCAAGAAATATGGCCTCCAAGAGCTCAAATTGACTGACCCATTTTCGACATCTCTTCAATCACTGCACAGAAATTGACAAAACCTTACTGGGGAACAAGGACTCAATGTGCTACAATATAAGTTTGCGCTTCTCGAGCGAATTGGTCTACAAATACGGCCGTCGAGGATTCCGATTGCCTGACATACACTTAATCGCCATGTGTCAACAATTGATTTTGTGGCGAAAGATCAAGGTCGTACGTACGGTAGGACTTTGGTGATTGAAAATCTTTTCTGGGTCAACGGAGTGTGTAATGCACCTCTCGTCAGGGGACTTGCCAGAAATGTAACCCCGTATGTAACGGATGTACCCTTTTCATTTTGGACTCGAAAGGCCAAGGTCGTTGGAGTTTGACTGACTGATGATATTTGGAGTGTGTTTTACCATGTTACTTTCCTCATGAGTTAAAGAGTAACCATTTTTAATGGGATTGACAATAAGACCTTGCAAAACATCCGGTTTAATAATGCCGAAAAAATTTTTTCGGCTGCTAAAAGAATTCCTGACATCCCACTCCCCATCCCCCGTAAAAAATTATTTGGTTGCTCCCTAAGGCTGTATCCTATTGGTTTTTGGGGTAGAAAAGGTCAGAGGTCAAGGTCATAAAACTTTGATGATTTTAATGGTAACATAGCGTGCATTATATTTCTTCATTGTGAAACTTGCAAAAATTTGTTTCCTATGAGTCAAAGGTCAGAGGTTAAGATCTTATGAGTTTGATGATTTGAAAAGATTGCTCCTTTCATCACAAAACTTGACAGAAATGTTTCCCATGAGTGAAGATGTACCCAAATGATTTTGCTTCTATAGGTCAAGGTCAACGGACTTGATTACTGAAAATTAATTCTGAATCATAACAGAGCGTGTATTGTACGTATAATCCTAAGACTTGCCGAAAGGGTTTCCCACGAGAAAAGAATTTGCTTTATTGATTGACCAAGGTCATAGGTTGTTGATGAATATGTCTCCCCCCCCCCCCCCCCCCCAACGGGGAGGAGACTGTTTTTGCCTTCGCGTCCGTCTGTCACATATCGTGTCCGGGCTATTTCTCCTGAATCGTTTGCCCGATCATTTTTATATTTTAATATATTGTATATAAGATCCAAAGGTTTCACATCACCTTGACCCAAGGTCATGTGACGAAGGTCAAGGTCACTTTGTACATTTTTAGTGAAGGTGTACCTGCTATCCTGTCCGGGCTATATCTCCTGAATCGTTTACCTGATTACTTTCATATTTTAGTATGTTGTTGCTTATGATCCAAAGGTTTCACATCATCTTGACCCAAGGTCATGTGACCAAGGTAAAGGTCATTTAGTACATTTTTAATGAAACTGTAAATGCTATCCTGTCCGGGCTATATCTCCTTAACCGTTATACGCGATCACTTTCATATTTTAGTATATTGTTGCGTATGATCCAAAGGCTTCACGTCACCTTAACCCAAGGTTATGTGACCAAGGTCAATATCACTTAGTATATTTTTAATGAAATTGTACATGCTCTCCTGTACGGGCTATATTCTTGAACTGGTTCACTTTCATATTTCAGAATGTTGTTGGTTATGATCCAAATTAAGGTTTCACATCACCTTAACCCAAGGTCATATGACCAGTTTTTAATGAAATTGCTAATCATGTCTAGGCTATATCTTTTAAAACATGTATCAAATCATTAATATTTCAGTTTGTTTTTGCTCATGATTCATATATATCCAAGGTCATTTGATCAAGGTCAATGTCATTCAATATGCTAATAATGAAATTTTATATGTTAATCACGTTTCGGCTCTCTTAATATATGTAATGAATTACTTTTATATTTTAGTATGATATTGCTCATGACTCAAAGGTTACACATAACCTTGGCCCAATGTCAAAGTAACATAGAGGGAGGGGGGGGGAGTCATTTGGGGTTTTATTGTTTGTTTTTTTTTTTTTTTTGTTTTTTTTTTTCGGAATTTTTGAAAATGGTTTTCAGGGTGTGTATCATGTTGGTTTACAGTAGATAGAAGACTAATCTGTGTTAATGTTGAAAACAATGTTATATAGCAAGACATTAATTCAATATCATGACAAAGCACATTTTCGAAGCAAAATATGGGAAGCGCTGACCAAGGTTTGCACCGTGACCACGAAGTCATGACAAACCTCTTGATCATAGGAAACCATCCTGTGTAGTTTTATTCAGTGCAATGTAGGACTTATAAAGGTTTACCTAGTCATTAAGTCACCTGGCACGGTATGATACCAGGTCACTAGGTTCTTAAACAGGGCAAGGCGAAACCGAGCCCTGTATAAGACCTAGTGACCTGATATCATGGTTTGGAATTGATGAAGACAGGTCACTTCATGTCTCTTTATAACAGAAATAAAACTTGACAGATATTATTGATATTGTACCTTTTTCTAATATTGTTCATACATTGATCGTAATTTAACGAAGACCAATTTTCTAATACATGTACGAGGGCTGATTGATATGTTGTGAGCGTCGTATTGAACGATTTGAATTTTATCAGACATTTTACATTATTTTTCTACTTAGTATCTATACACTATTTTACTATTTTTCTACTTAGTATCTATATCTATTCCTTATCTCGACTGGTCAGAAAGTTATCCACTGCAAGTATGACGTCATCATCGGACGAAAGTAGGTGCCAGAAATAGCTGCTTTCAGTTTTGGGAATAGATGAAAGTCTGATGGAGCAAGATCAGGTGAATATGGCCGATGCTCAATCAAGTTAAAGCCACAATCATGAATGACAGCCATAGCAGTGACAGACTTGTGAACAGGAGCATAGTCCTGATGGAACGGCGCTTAAGTTTAACATTTTCCCGTGTCAGAAGTGAGCATAGTATGTGTCATTGATTGTTTTTTTTTTCTTTTGGAGATAATCTATCAGCAAAATACCTTCTGCATCCCAGAAAACCGAGGCTCACAACATATCAATCAGCCCTCATATTTCCATGATCAGAGAGCTACTTCACATCCGACATAAATACTACATTGATGCATGTACATTTTGTACTTGTTTCGGATATTTAATCCTGAATTGTATATAGAAAAAAGAAGAATTGGATAAAATAAAATTATCATCAGCAAAAAAAAAAAAAAAAGAAAATTACAACAAAATCATAAAAATTCAATAAATAAACAAAAATCAACACTGATAATAGTAAATAACGAAATAAAAATTAAAGAATAAGTAAAGCCAAAGGTTATGAAAGTACTGTGACATAGTTTTGTAAATCTTTATATGAAGATTATCAAGCACTGTATATTATTATTGGCAAGGATTCCTCCGTGTTTGATACTTCTTGTAATATGAAAGGATCGGTACCTAATGCAGTTCAGCAGGATAGGTAGTGTCAATATTAGCAAGGACAATTTAGCCACCATAAGGACGAGACATGTATGAGACAATTTGTGTCCTTTTGGTAATAAATCTGGCCATGGTAGTCAGTCTGCGTAAGTGAAGATATATTCTATTCTGAAATATTTTTATTTGGACGTCGATTAATGTTAATTATCCATTTTTTTCAATTTCTGTGTACAAAGCTCCAACGCTCCGCAATCAAAATGTTATACGAGCGTTGCGAGATTACGTTGGGCTCTGCATGCGTAAGTCGAGAACGCTAAAATGCGCAAGATACACGTTGTCGTACGCTATGCATGAATTATAAACACGTACCAAATAAAAACACAAACGCTCAAATACACAAATTTTCGGCCCCTTGGCCTTTATCAAGTGTAAAAAAAAAACGACGATCTATAACAATTCTAAATTAAATCCATTCTTGCTTCTCTTGCGTTCATTGCAATTAATCCAAAATTGCATCAATAATCCAAAATTATTTACACTTGATAAAGGCCAAGGGGCCGAAATTATTTACACTTGATAAAGGCCAAGGGACCGAAAATTTGTGTATTTGAGTGTTTGTGTCATCCCTTCCCTCTGTAAGAAATATTTCAATATAAATACTTTGGCAGTCGTTGTATACGTAAGTCGTTCGTAAGGCAAACGATAGCGTGTGACAACAAATTTCCTGTAAATTTCGTTGTAGTGTGGCAGGGCCATTCAACAGTAGAATAAAATATCTACTAAAACCATATATATAATATATAAGAACCAGTTATGACATATTTATGCCTTCATGCCAATAGTCACCAAACCAGACGGTTAACCTATCACTAGAATCGATGGTTGCAACGATAAAACAGGCAGTGGTAAATCTATGAGTACATACCCTTTACCGAGAGACGGGTAAATGAAAACGATTTGGCTCTACAGATGGACAGTTCCAGTAAGAAAAAAGCCATGTCACTTTGACTGAAAAAAAATAAGATGATAGAAATCACTTAATCACCATAAAAACTATATTATTCTTTCATTCAAGAATATATGAAATCAAGGACTAACAAAAATACCACAGCCACGTTCCAAAGATGACTCAATCGCTCCTTCGTCATGTCATCATCTACAATGACACTTACAGAACAACTTCATATCACGAGTATACTTGAATTCTTCAACATACTAACAAAAGTAAACCTCTCGGTGATCATGGAAAATCCTGTTTTAGAGTACCGGCATTTCGTTCATAAAAAAGGTCAAGATTTAGTTAGCATCCAGTTAAGCCATTATACGTCTAATTAGAAGTTCCTAGTTTCCACTAGCAAAACAGTAATAATAGAAGATTTCGGTATAATATAACATTATTTTACCGAAAAAAAAAAATTGCATAATTTTTCTTCCGTCGTAGGATAAAGAGAGTAAGTGTTACTTGGGTATTGGAATATTTTGTATTCTTTGTGTGTGTTCTATTAAATCGTTAGCGAAAATGGAGAACTTCTGAGTATGCATATCAGTCTTTACATATTTTTCGATCACACTATATTAAAGAAAATTGACGTTTTTCAATCCATTACCTTCTTGAACAATATTTCAAACCTATTTTAATGCACCAGACACGTGTTTTGGATAGTAAATCCTCATCAGTGGTACATCAAGCCAAAGTGATGTTCAGACACAGCCAAATTTATTTTAGCAGCTAGCGCCTCTTCGTTTTCTTCTTTTTAACTTCGTGATTTTGTTTTGTAACGAGTGCACGGCTGCAAATAATTAAATAAAATTTATGACCAAAAGAGGGGATGGTGTTAGGATGTTAACCTCCTTTAATTTCGATGATATGACACATTTCATAAATAGCAGAATCGATCTAAAACAAAACTTCTTTCGGGCAACAGAACTCGAAAGAAAGTAATTAATAAACTTGAATATTCAATCGCGGGGTACGTGTTTAATTGCTCCACACTACAAAAGAAACTAAGAAAATTGAAGTGTTTTGAACAACTCTTTACTTAGACATGTGTTTCGGTTAGTAAAGGTATGTCAAAACATTTGGTCAATGTAAAACTTATTATTTTCTTCATACATAGTGTTAAATGCCACAACGTGATAGTGTGTACTATTGTTATAGGTTACTGTCATATAGTTTGCCATATCCCAGGGAAGTTCCCATGTCCAACCGGCCTACAGTACCAGTGTCATGGTGGACATTGCGGATGTTGTCATCTTGTTCAAGGAACTTACAATTATGGTGAGTAGTTTTACCAAAATTTTGTATCTGCGATTGATGATTAAGTTTGTAGTTGGTCAAGATCTTCATTTGGTAGCCCAACAGTTTGTTACTTGTCAAGCTCTTCCTACGGTAGTTAAAAAGGATATAAAACGTAAAAAAAATTAAGACGTCTACCGCCAAATTAAATATGGCATTGTAGTAGCTAATGTCAGTTCGGTTCTCGCGAATGCTATATAACGAATACCTATGTGTTACAGATGCAGAGGCGCCAAATGAGATTTTTTTTATTTTGTACTCAAAATCCAATTTTGTTTCGACAAAAGTTACTTTTGTTTAACAAAACGAGTCTGTATGAATGAAATCTTTAAAATACCACAGACAGGAAATGCCGAAAATCTTCTGATTGTGAGGACCTTAAATGTTACACCAAGGACATAGTGGTTTACTGTAATTCAAACGGTGTGTGTGAATTTACTCAACTTGCACAACATACTCAACTTACACACCATGTTCATCAACCAGATTGTCAACATTCAGGTACGATTTTTATTGTTCCATTCGTATATTTTGAAAGAGAAAGTTCTACTCATTATCTTTAAATTTTTTTTTCTCGCATGAATATCATAAATTATCCGTATGTAGTTAGAGTTTAAGAAGGAATTTCATATCAAGGTCATATAAGACAGATTGTCTCTTGATAAAGGTTCATTTGCATGAAAACTGTTACATCTGGCTATGACTTTAGTAACATAAGACAGAATTCTCTTTGTACAGATCCCCAACAACACTTGGCTGTTGCACCCACATCAAAGACCGAAACACTCTCGTACGGAGTAGAAAAGCAAAAAAAAAAAAAAAAAAAAAAAAAAAAAAGAAAGCAACGCACAAGGGAAAGGAACACCAAATGCAAAGTCAAAACATTAACCACAACAGGCTTCACTTGAACAAACGAGACCAGTGGTCAATCGGCGCTGACTTAGGATGGTCATCTGTCACGTTAGTAGCAAATGGTGTGCTTATCCGGATGACATGCACACAACCCACCCACTTTACTAGTTAGCCAGGGGTTTCGAAGAACGCACAATTGTGTGGAAATGCCTCCTCACTTTCAAATGACCACACAAACAAGACAGCAAAATTCAAAGACCAAAATAACACAGATGAATATGTAAAATGATATAAAAAAAAAAAACAGAGGAAGCACGAAAAATAGTTCGTGCTCTTCTGGCTGGCTGGAGGGAGTTCATGTCTGCAATCCCCAGTGCAATCCGACCGATATTCAGAGGACAGGATTTCTCTTACAAGGTTTATTAGGGCTCATTATAGAGTCTTGTTACCTCAGGCAGACAGAGTGAAACTCTTAAAATTACAATGGTGGAATAGTCAAGTGTCACACAGGGCGTCCTTCTGGTGGCACCATATCCAAGATATAGAAGCCTATTAATGATTTTGACGCATTTTCGATGGAAATTTTGTCACATTTCATCAACATTATTTTCTCTATGAAATTCACAAAGTATTATACTATATTGCATATATAGGTACGAATTTCAAAAGAAGCTAAGAGTTATTTTGTAAATCTTTCCAGAGAGTCTGAACCAGTTTATAAAAGCGAAAACCTTGACCCAAAAGTTTCATATCCCACCAATTCTGCCACTTGACCGAAAAGTTTCATATCCCACCAATTCTGTCACTTCTTTCGGTACATTTTGGACGTAATTACTGTCAAACTTTTTTGCCAAATTACATTGTTTAGATTGAGGATCGCTGACGAGGATAAAGTACCCGAAACGTGTATGTCTGTTCCATGCTAAAACTTTTATCTGTTCTTAAATGATGCCATTGAGTTTGTAGACGTTTAACATTAGTAATCTGTAAATTTCTACTGTGAAAATCTAAAACATTAGTACATGCCTCAGCGTATCAAATGCGTTCAGATAAGTAAGTTAAAGAAGATCCTGACGATAATCTCAACAGCACTCACAATAGAGCACCAAAACGAGCATCGACGGACCCCTAGCAAGCTAGAAGTGGGACCAAGTGCCCGGTGCCCGGTAAGCATCCCCCGTTGGCTAGCCGCATCCGCCGTCGATGTTCACGGACGAAAATGAAAACGATATAGAAAAAAACATGCATCGTCTGAGGTTATGTCTATATGTTAATACCGTATTATGGTAGTCCAGGAATCATCGTCAAGCTAGAGAAAATTTACCATGCTGGATCCAAAATTGTATCTTGTCATATACAGACGTATGAATTTCTCCGTTTACACGCTAACAATTACATAAATTCTGCACGAAAAGGCAGGACATATTATCGATAGGTACAGAAAGTTGCATATGAAATCGTTCACTTGCAGTTGAAGCGAAAGTCACAACACCATCATATACTCATTAATGATTTACAGAATAATACGCTTATTAGATTTGGTTTTGGTTGTTGTTATTTTTGTTAGTGTTATTAACATATTTACCTACCCACGACTTACAACATTATATACAGGAAAACATCAATGTTTAAAGTCCTCTGATTGTGTGAACCATAGATGTCATACTCAGGACGGATACCCATACTGTAACTCTCATCATCAATGTGAGTGTGCTTCACATGTAAAACACCATCATGGCCATGGTAGATGTCACTCACCAGATGACTGTCAAGGCTTCCATTGTCATACAGGTTGGGAGAAACCTTTCTGTGATCGTGGGTCATGCCAGTGCTACACATCAGGTAGGATTCTTACTCTTGTGTTTTGATAAAATAGTCATATCAATACATAAGAACGTCTGCGCATGTTTTTTTCCCTACTTGTTTGTTGCCATTTTCAGTTTAATCATCAATTCATTAATTTACTGTAATCAAAATTACATAACGACATAAACAAGACTCGTTCACGTGTATATAGTCTACTTTTGACGGGCATCTGCCATATTCAATGTAATTGGTGCATTTATCCGGCTTCCGTTCGCAAATCATGAGTAATGAATAAGGTGCTCAGTTGACAGTTCAGTGGTAATCAATAGAATATATACACATTGTTTTATACAGTCCTGTATTAATTGCTCCTTCAGCTAAGACCAAATCAGGTAACGGAAGCCTTTTTTTCTGAATATCAGTCACATGAAATTTCAATAAAATGCATGTGAGAAACAAAAGAGGGGATCTCCAACAACATAAAAATAACACTTTGAATTGTAGCTGATTGCCAAGAATGTCTTTTAAAAGCTGTGTGCCCAGTAAACTACGAGCCAAATTGTATCAAACGACGATTCCGTAACAGTCCCACTCTGACTGTTCACTGTAAATGTAAGGTAAGAGTAACTAAACTATTACAGCAATTGTCGGTGCCAGATGCCTGAGTTTAAAAGAAGGGAGGGAATCTCTAACCAGACCGCGTTGCAGTATCAACTGCAAAACGCCAAAATACACACGATGCAAAAACACAAAGACGAGCACAGCAAGATACGGAAAAGAGACGTACCACATAGAAACATTAAAAACAAAAAACTACACATAAACCAACGAGACCAATGGGCAACCCGTGCCGACTTAGGACGGTCATTTGCTACCCAAGTAGCAAATGGTAATGTTATCGGTATTACGTGTCCACTACCCTCCCACTTTTCCGATTACCAAAAGGTCTTGAAGAACGTACATTTGTAGTGTAAAATAACCTGCTCACTGTAAGATGACCACACAAACAAGGCAGGAAAACACAGGGACCCAAGCAACACAGATGAATATGTAAATGGATATAAAAAGGGGGTTACGTAATACTGTCCGCACTCTGCCGGCTGTAGCGTACTCATGCATGTAATCAACCGAGGAGCCCGACGCACATTCAGGGGGACAGGTGTCATGGAGTCCCGTCGTCACAGTCAGTCAGAGTGCAAATCTTAAGAATGCGCTGGTACAAGACTATATATTGGTCAAGTACCAAGACTAGTGTCCGTCTGGTGACATTAGGTTTATATCCAAGGTATAAAAGGCGTTTTATGATTTAGACGCATTTTCGATGGTTATGCTGTCTACCTTTGATCATTCTAATTTTGTTTATCATATCACCATAAAATGCAGGTTGTGTAATACCAAAAGTGATATACTCTGTTGCTTGTATAGATCTGAATTTTAAAGAAGCTGTCTGTAAGTTTTGAAAAATTTCCAGAAAGCCTCAACTAGTTTATGAAAGCGGAATCCTTGACCTAAACGTTTTTTTTGGTTATTTGTAAATTTCTAATGTGAAAATTCAAAATATTAGTACACGCTCTAGCGTACCAGATGTGCTGTGATATGTAAATGTCGTATACCGGTCGTCTGGGAACATCACCGTCAAGCCAGGGAAAATTTACAATGTTGAATCCAGACTCATCTCTTTTGTCATATACACTTGTATCATTCTTTCCGTTTACAATTTTGATATTAAGGTTAAATATTGATTAATTAATCAAATCTATCTTGAATGGGATTCTATTTATTAATTTTGCCCGAGTTTAAATTGGTCTCACTTCGAAATACTGTTGATTCCGAGGTTCACAACCGTTCCAATGGAAATTCTGATGATTCTGCCTTGCCTTCTTGGTTTTGAGACTGAATAAATGATTGGTACTTCTTCGATGTTTATTTGTAAAATTAATGCACCTAAATGTTTTTGTTTTGGCTCAAAAGGATAGAAAACGGCTTTCCATCTGTGGAAATTGTTAATTAGATTGTGTTGTCCTTCGTGTTTCTAAGGTGCTGTGTTGTTGCCGCCGTTTGTTTGTCCACTTTTCTCTTTTGGTTCCGAGCTGATTTCACTGTTGGGAATCTCTTCAATATCTCTTATCGTTTTGTTTTATATTCTTCAAGAATGTGAAGGTCTATTAATTGTGAAGTATCATAATCCTTCATTAAATCTTATGTAAGGTTTTATCCATATTTTACCATTTACTAGTAATGACATAGAGCGAAAACTTGTAAACTAGATCTTTATCGATGTGAAATGTTATTGGTGTTAACCTAAATGACAAAGAAGTATCCTTAGATACTTATTAGTGTCTATTAGTCAATCATATTCATACAATATGAGGGATTTGATCTTCACACATGCAAGATTGATGATAAAGTTATTAATTTTTGGATCTAGGCAAGTGTCAACCAAACGTCTACAACTTCAAAAACTATTTCGACAACCGAAACGTCTGCTGCTGCCATCACAAAAATATTCCCGATAACAAACTCATCATCCAGCTTGACCCTAGCAGCAATTTCAAATACTTATGAAAGCTTAGCCAATACAGGCTCAACAACAGTTTCTACAACCAGACAGACAACTGTTCTAAACTCTTCCAAAAGCACAAGAACTGCTACCTCTACATCAAAAACGTCCTTAGAAACTACCCAAAGCTCACCCACAACGACTGTTGTAACATCTCCCATAGCTTCGTCAAGCATTTCTACCTCTACCTCAACATCAGTGCATGCTGTTATATCTTCTTTGTCCTCAAAATCTGCTACAAATGAGTTGAGAACGACTTATTCCACCACTTCACCGCCATCTACCAAAGTAACAACAAAAGCTTCAACCAAACATATCCCTTCTCCAACTCAATTAGCAGGTTTGTTTTTTCATATTCTACAAAAAAGAGACAAACTTATCAAACTCATGTATTTCTTGCTACTGCGGACCATTCCGAATGACAAACGAAAACGGACTGATGACTTTTTTGGATTGCAAGAACAATAGGATGACATCACATTAATGTTTAAGTTCCCGGTGTACTCCGGTTTTCCACTGCCCAAAGGACCCCCTCACGACAAATTCTGAGCCAACAGTCTGAGACATAAACATAAGTCAGTGTAACGTGGGTCCTGTAGCATCATATCCCATCCATTCTGCTACGTCTTTTGGTAATTTTTGGACATAATAATTTTCACACCTTTTGGCCATATTACATTGTTTAGATTGAGGATCACTGACGAGGGTTTAGTACCTGAAACGTGCATGTCTGGTCCATTCTGTCAATTTATCTGGTCTTAAATGATGCTATTGAATTTGAAGACGTTTAGCATTTGAACTACTTGGTGAGTGTCACTGCTGGTGGACCAAGAGTCCCCGAGGGCACATGTAGCCAAGTTCGATCAACTTCGGTTGATCGTCTGTCTCTTCAAAGCATTTGAAATTTTCTGTTACAAAATTTCTTGAAATTTCTAAAACGTAGGTCCTGTAGCATCATATCCCACCCATTCTGCTACGTCTTTTGGTACATTTTTGGACATAATAATTTTCACACTTTTTGGTCTTATTACTATTATTATGACGAGGGTTAAGTACCCGAAACGTGCATGTCTGGTCCATGCTGTTAATTTATCTGGTCTTAAATGATGCTATTGAATTTGAAGACGTTTTGCATTGCTTGTTGAACGTTGTAAAATAAATGAAATATAAGTAAAGTTCAAATTATTGAATGATTATTTCCCACTTAACTTTTGGTTGGATTATGAACTATTAAAATTATTTTATTTTCATCATTCGTTGAGACAAATAAACTCCTGGACATTTACAAATCCCCATCTCCCCTAAAATCTACGTTGAGATGACTTTTGGTTGTTAGATGGAAATTTCACAACCATTTAAAATAGACACTGTTTGATACTATATAAATGGAATACGCTATCAAAGATCATTTATGGAGATCTTGAACGATGTTCTTATTAGCAATAAATGCTTAATCTCTCCTGTTTAAAGACTAACCTCATTGACCTCTTGTGCCATTCATTATAGATGTTTCCCTCGAATTCTTTGGTTTGGAGTTCAAGATCTTGATATGAATACTTACGGGCGTTATGATTGATTTGGACTACTACTGTAATTTATATTTTTGTTCACTGACCATTTTGCACAATCTGGGAATTCGTGTTTGATTTGCTAAGTCTGTATATCGTTTCAGGTAACGGTCATTTTTGTCATCAATGTGGAGATATTACTAGTAAGACACCTTGTTCTCAGTCATATGTCTCCAGGAGCAGCTCTTCGCCATGTATAACCGGAAGCTTTTGTCAGAACGATTTGTACATTGACTCCAGGAGTCAGATCCATGTGTATAAGAGGTATTACATCAAAATGAAAATTAGTTTAATTTTCCATATTTGATTATAAAAATGTTTAAAATGTCAAGCTAATATGCAAATTGCACTAAATGTCGGTCTGAGACATATTTTGAAACAGACACAACTATCTAGAGATAAAATGCTTACTCAATACTTCGGTTTTCATTGAACAATGAGGTAAATATGTTGATTGAAAGAAATAAGATCTTCAACAACACCCGGTTGCAGTACCAACAGCAAAACCCCAAGACACCCACTGCAATTACACAAAGCAGACACGCACAAAAAGAGAAGCAAATGGTACAAGGAACGCCAAATCACATAGAATGACTACACATAAACCAAAGAGACCAATGGGCAACTGGTGTCGACTTAGGACGGCCATCTACTAGAGCAGTGGCTGACGATGTGGTTATCCAGATTACGTGACACAACCCTCATACCCCCTTTGAAGTTATCTTGAAACCTTTTTTGTCGATCAGAATAACAAATTCGTCTTCCGTCCATGCCGAAATTATTATTCAGATACACGAATATCTTCATCCAATATCTCCCTCTAGGTGTGTTGACAAGACGACATGTATACATGACTGGCTGATGATGTCATCTGACAAAGAGTACTGTGTAAGGTATGGAAGGACATCCAAATCTGGTCCCTACCGATGTAGCTTCTGTTGCATGGGGAACGACTGTAACGCTAACCTTATACCATCAAACACAACGTTGTTCGGATTAAACGGATGATAAAAAGGAAAATATTGTATTTAAAAATACCAATTAAATACGTTGATTAAATTGTTTTCGAAAACTCTCTCTCTCTCAAGGTGCGATATAAAGCTTTTTAAAGCGAAATCTATTGAATGACAAATATGGATAATGACCATATCCCTGTATAAAGCACAAAATCAATAATTCAAAAAATCAGAAACCGAAGGTATACAAAATCAGGATAAAACAGGAACCAAAGCAAACAAACAAAAACCTCCACCATATGAAAAGAAGCAAACTCCCGATATGGGAGTGAGGTGCCCAGGAAGAGTAAACATCTCCTGCTTGAATGCAACACCCACAGCTTCAATTCGGTAAAATTGTCACATCCGGTTACTTCCATTTCGGAAGACATAGAGTACAATCTTTGGTTGGTGGTTCAAATGGTCTATGACAGAATATCATCCACCATTCTGTAGAGTGGGGCATCAGAGTGTATGACGAGTTCCCCATATCGACCGTAGAACTTCCTCAGTGACGATGTTAGTCGGTCACAAACATATCCCTGACTGAAAAGCTTATCTGAAAGACGCCTAGCTCTCAGTACAAAATCCGTATATTTGGTACTTGCTCTTGCATAGCGTATCAACTGAGATATGAACACGCCATAAGCAGGCGATGAAGGGATGTTGCTACTCAGAAAAGGAAAGTTTGTAATGCTGAAATTGAAGTCGTCACGTTTGTCATAGATTGAGGTGCTCATGTGACCATCAGTGTCGTAGGACAACATTGTGTCCAAATAGGATGCTGAATTATTTGTCTCTGTAGCTTCTTTGACTTCAGCTCCGAAGGATAGATACTGCACAGGTAATCCGCGAATTTTGGATTATTGATGGACAACACATCGTCTATGTATCTGTTAGTGAAGTTGAAATCAGAAGCTAAGTATCTTTCCCCTTCAGAGACCAAAGATTGAAGTCCATGCTGTTAATTTATCAGGTTTAAATGATGCTAGTGAATTTAAAGACGTTTATCATTCGTACGAGTAAAGGAAAATGTCGGCAAGGAGTGGGGCACAATTGGTCCCCATTGGAATTCCGACAATTTGCTGGAAGACCTTTCCTTCAAACACTACAAAAATGTTGTCGATCAGAAAGTTAACATGTGAATAATATCTGTTTCAGTGTACTTATTTTTAGAATCGGACTTTCCTTTTACAAAGTAGGTTTTGTCATGGTTAACAACAATAAATTTGTATTTGCGATTGCCGTTCTTACTTGTAAACGCACTACTAATAATTTTTGCGAGTCTTTCTTTCAATTTAGAATGTGGGATTGTAGTGTAAAGTGTCGAAAAATCGAGGCTTTGATCGAATGGACTCTTCTAAAATGAGTGGATTTAAGATGTTCTAAAAGTTCCTTCGAATTCTTTAAAATTCACATCTGGTTGATACCACTGCGAGAATATACTATCGAACAATATTTTTGAAGCCCAGATTTGATTTCAAATAAAACTTTGGTGAGTAAGATTTGGTAGAACATTTTGAGGAACCAGCGATGAAACGTTCTTTGTACGGATTCTTACGCATTTTAGTTATGCAGTATAAGTATGGTAAATCTAAATCTAAATTGTTAGTGTCGAAGCCAAAGGAAGCAAGAGCTGATTTGTGGTTATCTATTATTTCGGAGGCAGAAAGGTTTATTGGGGTGTAAATGGGATTTCCAGTTGTCGAATTTAAACCCAACTCTTTTACTAGACTGTCGAAATAGTACTTTTTGCAAGTATGTGTGTATTTATTTGAGACTTTGTCTGCTGGTGTGATGACATATTGTTCTTGGAGGTAGGCAAGCTCTGTGATAACATCAGGGTCTTTAAAGATAGACTTGAATCTGGTGTTCACAGTTGATTTCAGTCGGTAAATTCTAGATAAAAGTAACCCTATGATTGATTATATCCATTCGGAAAGGGTGTCGAGCTGTACATCCCCTTTCTTTGCCCAACGTCTTGCATATTCCTAACAAGAGTCCATGATAATTTTGACATTTCGGCTCCATGTAAAGGACATAATTTCTCTGTATTTGGGACCCTTTTTAACATTTCTCTCAACTTGTCGTTCTTGACTATACTTAGGTCACCAGTAAGGAGAGTAGTTCAAAACCGATGAAGAACATTCGCAAGGAAGTGGGTGTTGTGAGGGATTACTTAAATCAATACACTGCAAGAATCGTTTGTAATTGTAAATTTAGATGTAACTGTTGATGTGTAGCTATAGGAAATACAAGTTAAGTAAAGCAAAAAAATAAAAAAGAGAAGGTTAAAAGCTTATTTAATTATTTCGGTGTATCATGAAAAAAAAATTACAAGAGGTGCACATTGTAAATGACACCATCTTGAATAGATTTAATGTAATTAATAGTACAGCATGATTAATAAATGTAATTCAAATGATCCAAAAGTCTGCCAAACATAACAATTACATTCGGAATCTGCTATTACAGTATATAGAAACACATCCAGGTGTTGCTAGCAAACGGGAGATGCTTACTCTCCACGATCCCCTGATGTCATCCTCAGTTTTGCTTCTTTGGAGAATGTTTTAAGTTGATTGTATTACGTGAATCCTCATTGAAGCTTTTTAAAATGGAATTCATTTTCTGTTTCTGTTATATAAAAAATCTTGAAATTTCTAAAACGTGATTCCTGTAGCATCATATCCCACCCATCCTGCTACGTATTTTGGTACATTTTTGTACATAATATTTTTCACACTCTTTGGCCATATTACATTGTTTAAATTGAGAATCACTGACGAGGGTTAAGTACCCGAAACGTGCATGTCTGGTCCATGCTGAAATTTTATCTGTTCTTAAATGATGCTATTGAATTTGAAGACGTTTAATATTGTAGGTGTCGCTGTACAGATTATTTTATTTGGCGCCGCACAAATGTAAACTGCTATGGAAATAACTCTCTTCTTATTAGTCGGAAATTTTGTATTCAGTTTTAAAAAATATGTAACACGTTAATTGTATCATTTGTTATGGAAATATTTTCCAATAACTTTTCATAATATCAATTTTCAAATTATTATGTTTGGCAGGCTTTGGCTTTTACACTCTCTGTAATGTAAGTTTACAAATCTAAATTAAAAATATATAAGAGGGCGCTACTGAAATTATTTTTGGTGGCTCCGCTAGAAGCATCACTTATGAGAATTTAGTATTCGAAACACGTGTTTGGTGTATGGAAATTGGTTTGGAATTTTCTTTAAGAAGGTATAGAGTTGGAACCCTTCGACATTATTGGGATCAATGGAATTACATTTTTCAGTTATAGTGTACATCTCAATTTCTTCATCGAATTTATGCAGTTTGGCACGGCTTACCATTATCTGTGGTAATTTTCTTGTTATATGATCTGGTATCGCGGCTTATGAGTGAAACTCCCCCTTTTTAACATGAAATTATGGAGAGAAATCTAATTAATTATCATTATAAGGTTTAAACTTCCTTTTTAGCACGCCGGGACGAAAAGTCCGGAGAGCTAATGCCATACCCTCGGCGTCGTCGTTGCCCTTGTCGTCGTTGTCGTCGTGCGTAGACAAAAGTTTAACCTGGGCTATATCTCTTGAACTATAAGGGGTAGGGCTTTGATATTTCATATGTACATACCTTGTGACGAGACCTTTTATTTGAGACCGTGACATTTTACCTATTGACCTTGACCTTGGACTTTGACCTACTTTTCAAAAACTTTAAACTGGTTTCTGACAAAAACCTGTATAGGCGAGCTATGCAATCTTTGATTACCCTATGTTTACTTATAACTTGCATCATACATGTGATATTTGAATATGTTAAATTGTACTTATCAGTACTTTTAAAGCACAACAATGCATTCTGTACTTGCACTTGACTCTGGAGATTGTTCATTAAATCAAGTTGTCCCTTCGTATTTCTATGAAGCTATGTAATTGTCCCCGTCTGTTGGTCATATTTTCTTCTCTCAGTAGAAAGAAAGGAGGGGATCTCCAACAATACTCGGTTGCAGCACCCACAGCAAACTTTCAAGTAGAAAATTATGTTTTGTGTTTTATTAGAAGTTGTAAGCCTTTGGTTGCAGTAGTATTTGGCTTTTACTCACTGATTTAACAATCATGCTTCAGTAAAGTCTTCTTGTGAATAATCAAATATCACATGACTCGCAAACCATATGGGCAAGACGCGAAACTTAAATACCAAATCAGTACATCACAACGTAGATTCCTCTGTGACATTTTGTAAAGTACATCTCAACATCATGATAACAAGTGGATGGTGTTGATAGGAAGCAGAATATGCTTTCTCCCACTGTGGACTGGGGTATCCATGGAAACGCTGGGAAAAATATCCTTGTCTTACCCCTATGAGGTAAGATAACATTTTCATGAGCCTTTTAACTGCAACGTCAAATGTGACGTCATATATGATTGCTACGTTATCCAACTAAATAATATCTCCCTTTGGGGCGCTTTTAGACAGTGGTTGAAATGATCAACCGAGTGTCCAGGATTTGCTTGTACCACAACGAGACTCGCCGAGTCGTGGACAAAAGCAAATCCTTGACACGAGGGTTGGATTTTCGTGTCCCTGATCACATCTGAGTATTGGTTATTTTCCTCCAACCGACTAGAATGTTAAACGTCTTCAAAATGAATAGCATTATTTCAGAACAGATAAATTGGCAGCATGGACCAGACATGCACGTAGAAGCTTTTAAAAATTAGATTTTATGTATTCTTTTTCATATTTGATCGATTAACACAGCAATCATGTATGACGTCACAATTGACCTTACGGTCAAAAGGCACGTGAAAATGTAATCTTACCCTATAGGTGTAAGACAAGGCGTTTCCATGGATATCCCAGTCCACAGTGGTTGAAACTATAATTATCCACCTGAGTACCTGATCTCATCAACCTCAGGTATTCATTTTCTATAATCGAGTTTTATAGTACTCGTAGTAATGGAATTCTGTATGCCTTTTTTAAAAGTATGCTTATTTTTGGATTTTATTTTATTATTATTATTTTTTTATTTTTTTTTGAGCTTTAGGTTTTGAGTTTGACATTCACGTCGTGATAACTAAGATCAATGACAAAAAAATCATAGGGTATTTAACTCACAAACCGAGGAGGACATGACAAATAAACAGTTAGTATTCCTGATTCAAGTCAGCTATTCCAAAAAAAGTAGATATGATTATATGCAAAGATGTAGATGTTATTGCTCAAAAGTGTGAAGACATGTCAATCTAGATTCAAACATTTATTGTAAAATTGTTTAGTTTATAATAGACGATCTTTCCTGTGACGTTTCCTGCTTGATAAGGTCTTATACAGTTAGTTCGTAACTAAGTGCACAATGGTAGCTATAAGAATGGTTTTAGGATTGTCTCTACTAACAGTATTATTGCCTTTAAATGTGTGTAAGTATATATTTTCGACAAATTTTGGATGCATCTTATTATATTTTAATGAAATGGGATATATATGAATTTGAGGATAGAAATAAACGAGGTGATTTCAGGACGAACCGCCTCTGTCGTTTGATACAATTACGAGACGTAACTTGACCCCAAAGTCATGAATTGTATTATCTATGCCACATACCAAGACTTACTTTCAGAATATCAATTACTTTATCAACTAATTGAAAATTTATTTGGGTAAATCTTCATTTCATATGTACCATAAGATATATATGGTTTGCTATTAAAGTAGATAAGTGATACTAGCCTAAAAGCTTTCTGATAAGTGAAGCTTGTCTTTAATATTTTTCTTGTCGAAAAAGTGACAAATACAGACAATGACCATATCCCTTTAAAGGGTACAAAATCAATAATTCAGAAAAATCTAAAACCGAAGACATACAAAATCACAGGATAAAATAGGAACCAAAGCAAACAAACAAAAACCTCCACCACATGAAAAGAAGCGAACTCCCAATATGGGAATGACACCAGGTGCCCAGGAAGAGTAAGCATCTCCTGCTTGCATGCAACACCCGTCGCTTCAATTCGGTCACATCTGGTTACTTCCATTTCGGAAGATACAAGTACTTTCAGTGGTTGAATGGTTCAAATGGTCTAAGACAGAATATCTACCATTCTGGACAGAAGACACCATAGTGTATGACAAGTTCCCCGCATCGACCGTAGAACTTCCTATGTGACGATGTTAGTCGGTCACGAAGGTATCCTTGATTGAGAAGCTTATGTGAAAGACACCTAGCTCTCATAACAAAATCTGTATATTTGGTACTTGCTCTGGCATAGCGTATCAACTGAGCTATACTTAAACAACTAAACGTCTTATTGGAGATCCCTTCTTTTAAGTACTTAAACAACTGAATCAATCAAGAAACTACTGTCCTGTTCACTAGGGTAATTTGAAGTTAATTTCCAGTTACGAGTAAAAGAGTTCAATTCTCGGAAACTACAATTTAAAGGAAAATTCTTCAGATAACAGAATAAATTGCCAAAAAAGGTTTTCTGGATTGAGTGAACAGGACAGTAATTTAAAACAATATAAAATGAATGGCAACAACTTAAGATATGAAAGAAACTTATGGCAATATCGGAATATTAGAAATAATACTTCATGTTTGCGCCTCTTTTTGCATATTTGTTTTTATACACCTATAAAAAATAGTTTATCCAAAATCTTCAAAAGCAAAGACAATTTGATGATTTGAAATGTTTCAATAGTACTTCTATGTACCTGGATGATATTCTAAACAATCTTGTTTTTGAAGCATATAAGAATGTAATTAATCCACAAGAAATGCCACTCAACAAGTGAAACTAAAGAAACACCATTTTTGGAACTGAATATCCAAATTGTAGACGGAGAATTTCATACAAGTGTGTTTACAAAAGAGATTATTTGAATTCAACATAGTAAATTTTCCTTAGCTTGACGGTCAACCATCTTACGACATTAACATATCCCAGGTCATCCGCTTTCATAAACTATTTAAGACTTTCTAGAAATGTTACAAAAATTACTGTCAGCTTTTTAAAAAGTTCGAACCTGTACAAGCAACAGAGTATATAACTTTGGGTATTTGACAGCCTGCATTTTATAGTGACACAATAAACAAAATCAGAAATAGACAGCATAACTGTCGAAGATACTTCAGAATCACCAAACGCCTTTTACCGTAGATATGATCCCTAAACCACCAGACGGACACTCGGCATGGTACTAGACCAGTCTACAGCCTTGAACCAGCGCATTCTTAAGACTTGCACTTTGACTGACTGTGGCGACGGGACTCCATGACGGGCCTAGTCCAAAACACTTTAGAGAAGACAGGGCCCCGACTACCTGTCCTCTCTGAATGTCGGTCGGACTCCTCGGGGGATAACATTCATGAGCTCGCTACAGCCGACA
This sequence comes from Pinctada fucata, assembly GCA_028142955.1. Lineage (NCBI taxonomy): Eukaryota > Metazoa > Mollusca > Bivalvia > Pterioida > Pteriidae > Pinctada > Pinctada fucata. The sequence goes on from AP027109.1 coordinate 49,683,894, forward strand.
GAGCACGGACTGTATTTTGTAAGCGCCCCCTTTTTATATCGATTTGCATATTCATCCGTGTTTCTTCGGCCCTTGAGTTTTGCTGTCTTGTTTGTGTGGTCATCTTACAGAGAGGCTGTTATTTTACACTACAATTGTGCGTTCTTCTATACCTTTGGGAAACCGGAAAATTTGAAAATGAACGCAGTGCCGTATTTCAAAACAATTTACACATATTCACATAGGAAATTAAATTGCATGCTGTCATACTTTTAACATGAAATTGAAACTAGGAAAAGAAGTCCAACAAAAATATTCTGAATGCATGGAATTCACATAGATCTCTGCATGGAATAAATCAATATCTTAAGTCTAGTATATAGACTTTTGTGCTGTTTATATATGGTCATTATCCATATTTGTCATATAAAAACTGTGAAACAGATAAGGTCAGAGCCGTGTGGGTCACATTCATTCGGCAGAATACCGAGATCATATCAAAATCATGTATCTGAAGGCCTCATAGTGACCACCTAAAAGAGTGAAAGAAGATCCTGACGAAAATTTCAACAGCACTCACAATAGAGCAAAAATTGAGCATCGACGGACCCCCTAGCAAGCTAAAGGTGAGACAAGGTGCCCGGGAGGAGTAAGCATCACCCGCCGTCGATGTTCATGCACGTAAATGTATACAATTTACATGTATAAAGTGCATGCACTGTCTGAGGTTATGTCCATAAATAAAGTGTTATCGAGACTGTGTCAGGGAAAAATATTCGAAACACTTACTGTCAAACCCCTCGCTAAAAGTACCCATTTAAATCAAATAAAGGAGGGGATCTATAACAAAACTCGGATGTAGCACCCACAGCAAAACAGCTTAGCACAAAACACCTTATGCGAAAACACATACTAGACGAGCAGAGAGAGAGAGAGAGAGAGAGAGATCTTTAAATACAACATAGAAAGGAGCCTGTAATATGAAATTATTAGAAAAGTATGTATACAAGGCTACTTCTCTGGTTTACTCAAATCCGTTCAGGATTGTTACTGTCTCCGGATTATTTTTTTTTTTTGCGTGAGAAAGTTCTGTTTTACACTTTATTCAAGATTTTGTAAGCCTTTTGATTGTAATTTTTGGAATCTGGTCTCGGGTTTTGATGAACATTCATTCACTGATTGATACGTCTTGGTACCATCTTTATATGAGTAATACATGTATATAAAATAGGAGAAACAAATACAATTGACGTATTGTACACTCTATAGCAATTACATCGAATATAGAGGGGGAGGAAGGGGTCGGGAGGGGAAATAGGAGTACCCCACTGTCCACCCTTCCCCTCAATATAGGTATGATATATATATAGGATCTCAAATGAATTTTCATTTCATACGATGTATTATGAAACGAGTTGTGTGTTTATATTCCCGAGCCTTGGCGAGGGGATATAAAACGCACAACGAGTTTCATAATACATCGTATGAAATGAAAATCCATTTGAGGTTCTTTTTATCACATGATATTGCCTTAAAATGTGTATTTCTAACGTGAAATCAACGTTTCCGAGAAGTATGGGGCGAACCACACCGTGATCTAGGGTCGTCTGCTACGCCATGAGAAGTAGTGTCCCCATCGTATTCGATATTCTGTGCGTAAGGAAAAAGTATTTCAAATTTGAATAGTATTTTGCAAGAATTATTTAACAACAACAATTTTAATAATTGATTTAGACTCTGGGTCTGAATTTAACAGTTGACCAATACTTGAAAGGTCACATTTGTCAACGTTTATGTGATTAGGTTCAAACCTTGACCAATCGCATTCAAGCAGAGTGATATGTAACGTGTTATCATATCATAAATTTATGAAATGGCTTTATGAAACTGCATAACGGGTGTATCATGTGATAATTTATATATATTGTTAATGAAGAATATTAGTACAAGGAAGAATAAAGCTTTTGGAAAAAGGAATGAAGAATTATGAATGTCATGTAAGACATTCGATCTTCCTTAGAAGTTCGATTTTTATCTTTACAAAGGGGCGTCATCCTTGCAGAGCAACACAAGATGTTTATACAGCGCGGATTGTACTGGTAACACGGCTTGCTCAAACCAAGAGATATCCATATGTACTCTATCTGGTAACTGCATATGTCATCGTTATCGTAAGTAATTTCATGTTCATGATATTGATTTTTTTACCACTTACGGCATAAGTGATTTTTTCTCTGGTTATCTGTAGATTTTGTATCATCGCATTCGAAATAAGCTTTTCACTTGCCATTTATTTATTTCATGTCATATCTCAGTTTTCTCGTAATAAAATTATGCTAAAATATCACAATCATAGTCAAGCAATTTATATTTTCGATACTCTTTTTCGTGGTTTTCTCGTTTGATACACAACTTCTTTTTAGAATGTAAAAACATAAAAAAAACTTAGTTGTGCCGTTGCTTTATATTTGCATAGATAATAAACACCTTTCCATGCGAAATACCATAAATTAAATGTCCAATTCTGCTTCCATCTAAACAAAATTTTCCAAACTCAATTCACCAGGATTTCTTGAAATTTCTAACACGTGGGTCCTGTAGCATCATATCCCACTCATCCCGTTACGTCTTTCAGAAATTTTTTGGACATAATTTTCAAACTCTTTGGCAATATTAAATTGTTCAAATTGAGGATCACTGACGAGGGTTAAGTACCCGAAACGTGCATGCCTGGTCCATGCTGACAATTTATTTTTCTTAAATGATGCTATTGAATTTGAATACATTTAACAGTTGTACCACCTGGTGAGTGTCACTGCAGGTGGACCAGGAGTCCCCGGGGGCGCATGTAGCCAAGTTCGATCAGTATGTACCCGAAACGTGCATGTCTGGTCCATGCTGACAATTTATTTGTTCTTAAATGATGCTATTGAATTTGAATACATTTAAATGTTGTACCACCTGGTGAGTGTCACTGCAGGTGGACCAGGAGTCCCCGGGGGCCCATGTAGCCAATTTCGATCAACTTCGATTGATCGTCTCTTCAACGCATTCGAAAATTTCTCTTAACAAAACTTCCTGACTGTATTTTACATTTTTGTCCGAAGGGTTTCCCTTTAAAACTACTATTTCAGACTCTTCAATTATCTTTTTTCGTTTTTTACTAACGTTGCGCTTCATTCATATGGCCGGATAACTGATCTTACACTACGCATAATGTTCTCTTGACTTCTTCAAAGAGGACAGCCTCTTAGGTGATAAAGACGATTTATAACTACCTGAATCTTTCAACTTGCGAACATTCAATTTGCATTTGAACCTACTAACTCTGAATTCTGTTTCTTCCCAGATACCTGTGACGACTGCTATCAGCGCCACATATGTAAAGGACATCAAGCGCTTTGTTTTACAAACGTATTGGGATCATATTGTACATGCGGTGGAAGTGATAGTGGTTGGTATAATGACACGGGAATCGGAGCGAATTCTATAAAGTCTATAGCTACAAAACAAACTACTCATCACTCCTCGACATCTTCAGTCAAAACTACAATTAAGATCAACCCGTCAAGCACAAATACGATGTTAGTAGTACCAACAATCAACACCACAAACACACGGATACCTAAAATTACTAGCATATCGAATACGATGGCATCACAAATATCTACGACCAATATAACAACAGGATCCTCTGTTACAACATCAACTGTGACCCAAGGTAAGCATTTTATTCCAAACCCTCCAATATGTAAATATTATACTACTGTCGCTAAGGGCGTATCCCGAGGAACAGTTGTATAATCCACTTGCACTGCAACTGTTAGGCCATCAAACAATCATCACCAATGATTGGATAATTCTTCATTGCTATCTAAAGAAGACAACTCATGGTAGTCAGTCAACGTTTCAGTCGATCGTTCAATCATTACTTCAATCATTAATCGAATGAGTGTTACACAATGAAAGTAAATGCATCGTCTGGAAAAGAACAACAATAATTATTCAGGACTAGTTAGAGAGAAAAAAGAATAGAGTTTAATTTAAGTGATTGTTTTTAAACATACTATTAACAGGGAACATTCGTTTCCATTTTAGTCATCGGGAAAGGAAGTTAAGGAAAGTTAACGGCTCAGTCGATCATTCAATGATTAGTTCAATCATTTATTCAATCATTGCTTCACAATGGAAAATATTGCACTGTCTGGAAATGTTTTTAGAATTACCGTCTACAAGGTAGACCGTGCAACAAGCCTGAATATAACATATTACCATTAGAAAACCAATAATATAAGCAAATTTCATTTTTTAAAAAGTAAGTATATGGAATTCAGATTGGTTGGTTAAAGTTATACCTTATAGTGGGCGACAACCTTAACGTTTTGTATGACAGAAGTCTAGACTACACATTGATTAACTTTTGAATCTTTGTCATTCGCGGTCAGCCATTTTATTTTATTTACTTTTTATACTTCTATCAATTGTCCGCATTAATTCTTATCAATGTTTTTTTAAGTTAGTTTGTCATACACTATGACCAGCGATGACATAAATTCAAACATCGTAAAATGCATAAGCTATTTTAAATCTTCGACATAGTTGATGTTTCTGGAATTGTTTTCTTTTTCAACTTCACATTATTTTGTCTAGCTCAGTCTGCAGTGGTGAATTATTGCAACCATTCACTGGAATGTAAGAGCCAAATATGTGCATCGGATGAAATCCCAATATGCAAATATGACAAAACATGTAATTGTTTGCACCCACATTACTGTAAAACAAAGGATGACTGTACTAACTTTAATTGTTCATCGAACCAGCAGGCGACTTGTGCATTAGCTGGATGTTTATGCTATGATATTAGTAAGTATTCACATTTTAATGTTATTATGAATCAATTTCGTTTTTGTTTGTGTGATACATTTTGTTACAAATGACAAATATGGATAATGACCATATCCCTGTAAACAGCACAAAATCGATAATTCAGAAAATCAGAAACCGAAGGCATACAAACTCAGGATAAAACAGGAACCAAAGCAAATAAACAAAAACCTCCACCACATGAAAAGAAGCGAACTCCCGATGTGGGAGTGAGACCAGGTGCCCAGGAAGAGTAAGCATCTCCTGCTTGCATGCAACACCCGCCGCTTCAATTCGGTAGAACTGTCACATCCGGTTACTTCCATTTCGGAAGACATAGAGTACAATCTTTGGTTGGATGGTTCAAATGGTCTATGACAGAATATCATCCACCATTCTGGAAATGGTACTTTTATATTTCAAACTACTTATTGCTTTTATCACGTGTATCCTCTTTCAGGAGACTTGCTCTACATTTATCGCACAAGAGTGATATATGATTATAAGAGGATTAAACTATTCCCGTTTCGATCTTAAAAAACGTTATTTTCCAGGTCATCTGATGTCTCAACCAACACAAAAAGCACAAAGTCACTCAGCACCTCTGTCAACACCAAAAGCACAATGTGTCAGATCGAGTGACTGTTGGAGTAACCGATGTTCTCATCATGAGATACCATACTGCAGAGCTGATCAATCTTGTGGCTGCCTGTCAGAGCATCATTGTAAAAACCAAGTCTGTGGGAGTGACGGATGCCATTGTGAGCATCTGCATCATTGTAAAAAACAAGAAGACTGTGTGAAGCATGGATGTCCTCATGATCAATACCCAATATGTAAGAGTGATGGATGTCATTGTGAGCATCAGGGTGAGAATAAAAAATTCAGTCTACTGAGTTCGTTAAAATTGGAAAAACACAGCACTTTATATTCTAACATTATGAATGAGTCTTGGTCATTAACGCCGGGCACGAGTCCGGCGTTTTTAATTTTATTCGTTTTGCTTTTCCGCCCATGGTCTTGAAGTCAAGTCCAAAATGGACAATTCAAGACTCATCGCACTCGTAAAAATTGTTTTTATTCGGTATGGACAGCTTTTAATGTCCTGTGGCAAGAAATTAGGTCTTGATGATTGAACTGGTCTTTAAACAAAAGACCGGAGTAACTTGTAATATACGCAAGCATAAATAAGTCACACGAAACGGTTTCTTAGTCAAAGAGAAAAAGATCGAATAATTTTAATCGATGAAATCGTTTAAAGAGTCGTGGGGGTATCGGAACAATCGGATTGATGTGGTTTTGTTTACCATCGATACGCAATTAAAACGGAGAAAAGTACAATTAAAACACAACAATGTTTTGAAACGTGTATGTATGGTAAAAATGAATATCTACAAATTAAGAATATTTGATAACCTATATGCATACATGTACAGGGCGAAGCACGCTTCTCGGTGCGTTCTGGAAATCATGATGGATAGGAGATAAAATATTTTGTCTACAAAATGTATGGTGTCTTCCACCCAACAACTTTTTGTTGTTTACATAGTAAAAATCAATACAGAATGCAAAGCTGGCACTGACTATCTTACTTAAAAAATGATTTGATGCTAAATATACACTCTGTTAATAATAGCTATGATCTTCATGGTATTTTTTCTCCCGACGAATTGATGCTATGCATCAATAGATTTCTTGTTCTTTTATCTACCAATAACCCGATTCAACGAAAGAAATAACACTGTATGTATAAGACATAGCAACCAACCATCTCGGCCCTTCCTTTGCATGTCTTATCTGGGGATCGATCAAGATTGCCACGTGCAGATTTTGTTTCATGATCATGCTTCTGACATCCATCAATAGCATTATCATCATTTCATTTTCATTGTAACAACGACTCAGATTTGTAAAAGAATTCCTATATCTTGTATACCAATGAAAGGAGGTGATCTCAAACAACACTCGGTTGCATCACCCACAGCAAAACTCCAAAACACCTAATGCAAAAACACAGAAAAAGACGGAAGGGGACAAGGGACACCAACTCACACCATAGAAACATGAAACACAACAGACAACACATAAACTAAGACAAAATGGCAGCCGGTGCCGACTTTGGACTGTCATCTGCTAGTAGCGGAAGGTGTGGTTATCCGGATTACGTGTGTATTACACTCTCACTTCTCCGAATACCCAGAGGTCTCGAAGAACGCACAATTATGGTGTAAAATAATCTCCTCACTGTAAGATTAACATACAAACAGACGGCATGACGCAGGGGCCCAAAAACGCACAGATGGATATGTAAATGGATATAACAACAGATGGGGTACGAAATACAGTCCGTACTCTGTCGGCTGTTGCGAGCTCATGCAAGTGATCACCCGAGGAGTCCAACTGTGATTCAGAGAGGACAGGTGGTCGAGTCCCTGTCTTCTCTAAAGAGGTATGGACAGGACCCGTCATGGAATCCTGTCTTCACAGTCAGTCAGAGTGTACTTCTTTAGAATGCGATGGTACAAGATTGTAGATTGATCCAGTGCCAGGCCAAGTGTCCGTCTGGTGATAGAAGGATCATATCCACGGTATGAAAGGCGTTTGGTGATTCTAACACAATTTCGATGGTAATATTAATTCTGTCTACATTTGATCCATCTTATTTTGTTAATTATGTCATAAAATGCAGGTTGTGAAATATCCAAAGTAATATACTCTGCTGTTTGTATGGGTTAAAATTTCAAAAGACGTTTCCAATAATATTGGTAAAATTTCCAGCAAGTCTACTTTTTTGTGGAAGCAAAAACTTTAAATTTCCACCATGAAAATCCAAAACATCAGTACATGCTCTAGCATACCGAATGAACTGTGAAAGGTAGATACCGTATGACGGAAATCTAGGAACATCACCGTCAAGCCAGGGAAAACTTACTATGTTGAATCGAAAATTATCTCTTTTGTCATACAGACTTGTATGAATCTCTCCATTAATAATTTTGATATTTAGGTTCAAAAATGGTGTTTACTTACATTTACAGCTTGGGCTAGACATGCAGGTTTCGGGTAATTAATCTTCGTAAGTGGTCCTCAATCCAAACAATGAAATATTACCAAACACTGTGAAAGTTATATCCAACAAATACCGAATGACGTAGCAGGATAAATGTGGGATATGATGCTAAAGGACCCACTTTCGAGAAAATTTTGTGAACAGAAATTTTCTATGTAATACGTTTGAAGAAACGATCAACCGAAGTTGATCGGATTTGGTTACATCTACCCTCGGGGACTCCTGGTCCTCCAGCAGTGACACTCACCAAGTGGTGCAAATATTACGTTTTCCGATTCTTAGCATCTTTCAAGAACAAGTAAGTTTACAGCGTGAACCAGACAAATATGTTTCGTCTACTTACCTCTCTTAACATTTCCAGTGACGTTACCGCGGAAGACATGTTATATAACGCCTAGCTCTCAGAACAAAATCCGTATATTTGGTACTTTGCTCTGGCAGAGCGTATCAACTGAGATATGAACAGGCCCTGGCGATGAAGGGATGTTGCTACTCAGAAAAGGAAAGTTTGTAATGCTGAAATTGAAGTCGTCACGTTTGTCATAGAGTGAGGTGTTCATGTGACCATCAGTGTCGTAGGACAACATCATGTCCAAATAGGATGCTGAATTATTTGTCTCTGAACTTTCTGAATGTCAGTCGGACTCCTCGGGTGATTACATACATGAGCTCGCTTCAGCCGGCAGAGCACGGACTGTATTACGCTTGCCCTCTTTTTATATCCATTTACATATTCATCTGTGTCTCTGGGGCCTCTGCGTTTTGCGGTCTTGTTTGTGTGATGTCATCTTACAATGAGGAGGTTGTTTTACACCACAATTGTACGTTCTTCGAGACCTCTGGGTAATTGGAGAAGTGAGAGGGTTGTGCGCACCATATCCAGGATAACCACACCATTTGCTACTTGCGTGACAGATGGCCGTCCAAAGTCGGCACCGGTTACCCATTGGTCTCGTCGGTTTATGTGTAGTCTTTTGTGTTTGATGTTTACATGTCGTGTGTCTCTTTTCCGTCTCGTGCTGTACTCGTCTTTTGTGTTTTTGCATCGGGTGTTTTGGTGTTTTACTGTTGATGCTGCAATGGGGTCTTGTTGGAGATCTCCTCCCTTCTTTTTCTTTGACTTCAAGCTCTGAAGGATAGATACTGCTCAGGTAATCCGTGAATTTTGGATTATTGATGGACAACACATCGTCTATGTATCTGTAAGAGAAGTTGAAGTCAGAAGCTAAGTATCTTTTCCCTTCAGAGACCAAAGCTTCGTACGAGTTAAGGAAGATGTCGGCAAGGAGTGGGCCACAATTGGTCCCCATTGGAATTCCGACAATTTGCTGGGAGACCTTTCCTCCAAACACCACAAAAATGTTGTCGATCAAAAAGTTTAACATCTGAATAATATCTGTTTCAGTGTACTTATTTTCAGAAATGGACTTTTCTTTTACAAAGTAGGTTTTGTCATAGTTCACAACAATAAATTTGTATTTGCGATTACCGTTCTTACTTGCAAAAGCATTACTTATAACTCTATGGACTCTACTAAAATGAGTGGATTTCAGATGTTCTAAAAGTACCTTCGAATTCTTTAAAATCAACATCTGGTTGATACCACTGCGAGAATAAACTGTCGAACAATATTTTTGAAGCCTAGATTTGATTTCAGATAAAAATTCGGTGAGTAAGATCGATACAGATTTGGTAGAACATTTTGAGGAACCAGCGATGAAACGTTGTTTGTACGGATTCTTATGCATTTTAGGTATGCAGTATAAGTATGGTAAATCTAAATCTAAATTGTTGGTGTGAAAGCCAAAGGAAGCAAGAGCTGATTTGTGGTTGTCTATTATTTCAGAGGCAGAAAGGTTTGTTGGGGTGTAAGTGGGATTTCCAGGTGTCGAATTTAAACCCAACTCTTTAACTAGACTGTCGAAATAGTACTTTTTGCAAGTAAATATGTAATTATTTGAGGCTTTGTCCGCTGGTGTGATGACATAATGTTCTTGGAGGTAGGTTAGCTCTGTGATAACTTCAGGGTCTTTGAATAAAGACTCGAATCTGGTATTCACAGTTGATTTTAATCGGTTAATTCTAGATAAAGGTAACCCTCTGATGGATTTTATCCATTCGGAAAAGGTGTCGAGCTGTACATCCTCTTTCTTTGCCCAACGTCTTGCATATTCCTCACAAGAGTCAATGATAATTTTGAAATTTTGGTTCCATGTAAAGGACATACTTTCTCTGTATTTAGGACCTTTTTTTAACAATTCTCTCAACTTGTCGTTCTTGACTATACTAAGGTCACCAGTAATAACGTGTCCACAAGGAGAGTAGTTGAAATCCGATGAAGAACATTCGCAAGGAAGTGGATGTAGTGAGGGATTACTTAAATCAATACACTGCAAGAATCGTTTGTAATTGTAAATTTTAGATGCAACTGTTGGTGTGTAGCTATAGGAAATACAAGGAGTTTCTTTTCTTTTGAAATATGATGGGATTTTTAGTACATGAATAGATAATGATATGATAATGAAAGATTCTGATTTTTTATTTTTCGTTGGATGGAGGTGTACCACGAAAGGCGTTGGTTTAAAAGCTTTAACGTTAATCTTTTTGACAACGGTAAACTTCACATCATTTGTGGTGTTCAATATTCATCGAAGAAGTACCCATTCGTTAATCAAGTCTCAAAATCAAGAAAGTAGTTAAACTCATAAGGTTTTCCTTTCGCACCCCGGAAAAAACGGTCTGCCGAAGTGAGACCAAGTTCCCAATATTCAAGCATATATTAGGTAAAGATGTCTTGTTTGGTGATGACAGCATTTAAGTTGCAATCCAGAATGTCGCTGATTATTCAGGAAAGAGGGATTGCTTCTATAAGATTCTCGAAGAACTTCCTCAATGTGTGATCTCAGTCGTTGTATGATATAACCCGGAACGAGTAGCTTATTTGCGAGCCGTGTGGATCTAACGATGATGCCGTCGTATTTGGAACATGCCGTAACGAATTAGCTGAGAAATAAAAACGATACAGGCAGGAAAAGATGGTTAAGCTGAATACATTCACACTCTTGATCTCAGAATGAGAAAATGCTTAGCTTTATTTTTTTTTTTCATATTTCATATATCTATTGTTTCGATTAAGGATCACTGACGAAGGTTAATAATAAGGAAATGTCCCAACTCTATACCTTCATGTAAAAGTCCAAAACAATTTTTCCTGCACCAGACACGTGTTTCGAATATTAAATTCTCATCAGTGATGCTTCCAGCGGAGTCATCATTTATTTCAGTAGCGTACTCTTTAATTTAGATTTGTACATTTGCTTTTCAGAGAGTGCGCGGCTCCAAATGTCCTGTAGGGTCGATTCAGTAGCACATCCAAATAAAATATATGTTCAAAATAGCATAGGAGGGATGGTACTAAGATATAAACCTCCTTTAATTTCGGTGATAGTTTTGAATGGAATGACAAATTTTCAAAAGAGCAAAATAATATCTATGATGTCAAATCGACAAAGGGCCAAAACAAAGCTTCTTTCAGGCGACAGAGCTGGAAAGAAGTAATTAATACACTTCTAAGTACCCGAAACTTTCATGTCTGATCCATGCTGCGAATTAATCTGTTTTAAAATGATGTTATACCGGTGGACCAGGAGTCCCCGATGGCACATGTAGGCAAGTCCGATCAATTTTTGTTGTCCGTTTCTTTAACCCATTCGAAAATTTCTGTTCATAAAATTTTATCGAAAATTTTTGAAAAATGGATCCTGTAGCATCATATCCCACCCATTCTGCTACATCTTTCGATATTTAATTCGACATGATTTTCACAGTTTTGGTCATATTTCATTGTTTCGATTGATGATCACTGACGAGGGTTAAGTACCCGAAATGAGCATGTCTGGTCCATGCAAATCTATCCGTTTTAAAATGATGCTATGAATTGGAAGACGTAACATTTATACCACTTGGTGATTGTCACTGCTGGTGGACCAAGACCGAGGGCACATGTAGCAAAGTCCGATCAATTTCGGTTGATCATTTCTTCAAACGCATTCGAAAATTTTTGTTCAAAGAACTTGATCGAATTTTTTTTGAAAAGTGGGTCGGGTAGCATCATATCCCACCCATCTTGCTGCGTCTTTCGGTATTTTTTGGACATAACTTTCACAGTCTTTGGCCATATTTCATTATTTGGATTGAGGATCATCGAGGACCCGAGATGTACATGTTAGGTCCATGCTGCAAATTTATCTGTTTAAAATGATGCTATGAATTTGAAGACTTAACAACTTAACTTTAACGTCACATACAGATACATAGATTATCTGCTGTCCACCAATAATCCAAAATCCGCGGATTATTTCAGCAAAATTTATCCTTTGGAAACTTGAAGTCAAAGAAACCACAGAGACAACTAATTCGGCATCCTATTTGGACAAAAGCTGTCCTACGACACTGATGGTCACATGAACACCTCGCTCTATGACAAACGTGACGACTTCAAGTTTAGCATAACAAACTTTCCTTTTCTTAGTAGAAATATCCCTTCATCGACTGCATATGTTGTATTTATATATCAATTCATACGTTATGCCAGAGCAAGTACCAAGTATGCAGATTTTGTTCTGAGGACTAGGCGTCTCTCGGATAAGCTTCTCATTCAGGTATACGTTATCGTCACTGAGGAAGTTCTATGGTCAATACGGGGTCCCATTGTTCAGAGTGGTAAATGATATTCTGTCTTATTGGAATCATCCAGCCACAGAACCTACAAGTATCTTCTTAAGCTGAAGTAAACGTATGTTACATGTCTGCCGCATTGAAGCGACGGATGTTGCATGCAAGCAGGGGATGCTGACTCTTCCTGGGCACCTAGTCTCACTCCCTTATTGGGAGTCCGCTTCTGTTCAAATGGTAGATTTTTTGTTTGCTTTTATTCTTGTTGTATCATGATTTTGTATGCTCTTCGGTTAATGATTTTCGAATTTTCCATTTTGTTCTCTATATTGGAATATGGTTCTTTCCATACTTGTCATTCATCTTAAATTGTTAAATTCAACCCGCTCTCTTGGAGTATTCTGGTCCTCTGTTCTAGAAAAATATTTGTCTTTATGTTTTATGAATGTAATTTCACTTCTTTCAGGATCATATCAGAGCCAATATTATATACGTAACTGTACAAGTTCCATTGACTGTCGTTCAAATTTCTGTGATCATCACGGCATTCCATATTGTTGGGGTAAAACGTGTAGCTGTTTGCCAGAACACACCTGTTATGGTCCGGATGACTGCACAAATAAGAATTGTCCTCCAAACAAACAACCTGAATGCAGACATAATGGATGCTTTTGCAGTGATGGTACTTGTTAGTTTATGTAAAATATTTATAAAGGAAAATATGCATAATAGTTATTGTACATTCATAGAAAGGTAAATTAAAAAATGATTAGTCAAAGACTTAAAAGTACATTACCTTCTTAAGATGGTTTTTCTTTAGCAGAAAATACATTCTTAATACTAAAACAAAAATGACTAGAAAAGCTTCCTTTTCATTTAAACAATTGTTGAAATCTAGGTGGTAAACACATTTGAGCCGAGCATCAATTTTTTTTTTTTTCGTTACTTTTTCGTTTATTAAATTACGCCTCTGAATTTGAAGAAGGTTTCACTCTCCTGACAGCAGAGATGAAAGACTTTTTATGTTTCATTTATTTACTGAATTAGTTCCAGTTATTCATCAGAGCCAATCTCAAGGACAATCATGTAACAGTTCAATTGACTGCCGATCAAATTACTGTGATCACAACGGTGTCCCATATTGTAAGAAGGACAGAACTTGTGGATGTTTACCAGAACATACTTGTTATGAACCGGATGATTGTACCAATAAACAATGTCCTCATGATAAAGAACCAGCATGCAGGGACGATGGATGCCATTGTGCGAAGGAGGGTATGGATTCTAAGTCAATAAACGTATTGCCCTTGAAACGAAAGTTTGAAAGATTTACACTAAGACTCTTGAAAAAAAAGAAGAACACTGGCGCAAAGAATGCTAATAAAAATATTTCACTCTAACGAACTTTATGTATATTTAAATTTTCAATTGTCGCCATAAATAATTGATTAGTATACCATATGGTCATTTTGTAATGGAAGTGTTGCAGTTATAAACACAAGACCCTGAACAAGAGTCCAAAAATCATTATCAATAGGTATATAAATTCTTGAAAATAATATGAAACAAAAAACAGATAGGGAGGGGACTTCTCACGATAAAAGAAGACTTGTCCTAGACATGTAACAGACGAACACGTAAGAACACGAAGGACAGCACCATGTAAAAACAATCTCAACAGTCCAGTGCAACTATAGTGAAACTATAATTGAAATACGAACAATGTCTGCGTCGTCTGTAAAGCAATATGATGACTTTACTGGCCCGTTTGTCTTGAATGAGTTAAAGAAGATCCTGAAGATAATCACAACAGCACTCACAATAGAGCACAAAATTAAGCATCGACGGACCCCTAGCAAGCTAGAGGTGGGACCAGGTGCCCGGGAAGAGTAAGCATCCCCTGTTGGCTAGCCGCACCCGCCGTCGATGTTTAAGCACGAAAATGAAAACAATATAAAACATTCATGCACTGTCTGACGTTATGTCAATATAGAAAGTGCTATGGCGACAATGTCAGGGAAATATATTCAAAACACTTACTGTCAAACCCCTCGCGGGGAACTTTTTTACGAGCTCCACACGGCAAAGGGCATAAGTGTGACACAAATGAGGTAAAGAAGATCCTGACGATAATCTCAACAGCACTCACAATAGAGCACAAAATTAAGCATCGACGGACACCTAGCAAGCTAGAGGTGGGACCAGGTGCCCGGGAGGAGTGAGCATCCCCTGTTGGCTAGCCGCACCCGCCGTCGATGTTTAAGCACGAAAATGAAAACAATATAAAACATTCATGCACTGTCTGACGTTTTGTCAATATAGAAAGTGCTATGGCGACAATGTCAGGGAAATATATACAAAACACTTACTGTCAAACCCCCCCCGCGGGGAACTTTTTTACGAGCTCCATACGGCAAAGGGCATAAGTGTGACACAAATGAGTTAAAGAAGATCCTGACGATAATCTCAACAGCACGCACAATAGAGCACAAAATTAAGCATCGACGGACCCCTACAACTTGAAAATACATAAGTCAGATTGACAAAGAACTGTACTTTAATACTCGAAACGATTTAATAGAAACAATTTGAAAGACAGATCAAAGAAGAACTCGTAATGAAGAAGGTACAAAATATCAATTTGACGTGTTCTCAATTCAATTTAGATAAATATCACAAGAGGGCGCTACTGAAGTAAATTTTGGCTGTGTATAAAAATCACTTTGGCTGGAAGCATTACTGTTAAAATAAACACTTATTCACTTATTTCCTGTTGCAGTGTGGAACAGTTCCTTGTGACGTGCATGTTTTTAAGTGTATTGATTACTTCTTTCCAACTCTTTTGTCTAAAAGCGGCTTTATTTTGGCACTCTGTCAATTTGACATCATCATTTTAATTTGGCAATTTCGGAAACTTGTCATTTTTTTCCAAAAGTATCATCGAAATCAAAGGAGGTCAACATCTTAGCACCATCCCTCCAATGCTATTTTGAACGAAGATTTTATTTGGGTATGCTACTGAATCGACTTACAGAAAAATGGGAGCCGCGCACTCTCTCCAAAGTAAATGCACAAAATTTAACTTAAAAAAATATTACCAGGTGGCGCTACCAAAATGAATTTTGACTATGTATAAAAATAACTTTGGCTTGTATACATGTAGCAACACTGATGAGGATATAGTATTCGAAACACGTGTATGGGTCATAATAATTTGGTTTGAGGTTTTCTTCGGGAAGGTGTAGAGTGGGAACACTTCCGAATAATTCGAATGTATCTCTACTTGTTCAATAAAAACATTTTACATAATTAAGAGTATATGTGTAGCAGATGATAGAAGATTTACCAATCGCAGTTTAGGAATCAAGGATCCAGGGGAATATGGCATGATTGTGTAACCACGAACCCCCAAATGGAGGCAGGATCAGGTGCCCGAGAGGAGAAAAATGATGACTTCCCGATATATTGATAAAGAGAACATTATGCTTTTTAGTCTGACTAAAGCCAAAATACACTAAAACCATAATAATAATTTATAGTGTGAAAATAATTCACATATCATCTTTCTTTCAGCTTGCTACTCGTCTGATGATTGTCAAATATACTGTCACAACTGGGAAAATCCTGTTTGTACAAAAGAAGGGTGTCATTGTTACAATCACAGTATGTATTGTCATTTAAAGAGTTTTCTGAGAACGTGATTGTGTATGTTTGTGAATTTCGTAAAGATGGTATCATTTGGAGTACATCAACAAATTATATATAACAGGTCGGTCTTGAAACACAGATCTATAAAATATTTCCTGTTTTTTTCCAGAAGACTGTCATGAATGCTATAAAACAATTTGTCGTAATGGGCAAATATCTTGCTTTGATTATCATCATGGAGACTGGGCAGCTAACTGCACTTGTCAGGTAAAAATTATATCATTTATTGTTATACTAAATGCTCTTGAATACGATAATATACATAAATTTACTACCCAGTTGCGAGGGATTAATAGAAACTATCCCCAGATGTGATCAGGGGAAGGAATTCCAACGCGAGTGTCAAGGATTTGCTTGTACCACAACGAGGCTTGTCGCGTCGTGGACAAAAGCAAATCCTGGGCATGAGGGTTGGATTTCCGTGTCTCTGGTCACATCTGGGGAGTTATTATTTTTCTCTAACTGACTCTAAAAGCTCAAAGAATGAGTCTATATGTGTTCCTTTTCATTTTTGACCGACTAATGCAGCAATCATGCATGACACGTCACATGGTTGAGCGGACTTAGTTTTCTAATCCTTACCTTTTTTGAACGTGAACTCTAATCTGAACTTATTTCTTGAATAAATGACAAATATTGATAATGACCATATCCCTATATAATATACAGCACAAAATCGATAATTCAGAAAATCATAAACCGAAGGCATACAAAATCAGGATAAAACAGGAACCAAAGCAAACAAACAAAAAACCCCACCACATGAAAAGAAGCGAACTCCCGAGTGGGAGTGAGACAGGTGCCCAGGAAGAGTAAGCATTTCCTGCTTGCATGCAACACCCGTCGCTTCAATTCCGTAGAATTGTCACATCCGATTTGATTTACTTCCATTTTGGAGGATATAAAGTATAATCTTTGGTTGGATAGTACAAATGGTCTATGACAGAATATCATCCACCATTCTGGAAAGTGGGACATCATAGTGTATGACGAGTTCCTCATATCGACCGTAGAACTTCCTCAGTGACGATGTTAGTCGGTCACAAACGTAACCCCTGACTGAGAAGCTTATCTTAAAGACGCCTAGCTCTCAGAATGAAATCTGTATATTTGGTACTTGCTCTGGCATACACACGATATGAACACGTCATAAGCAGGCAATGAATGGGATGTTGCTACTCAGAAAGGGAAAGTTTGTGATGCTGAAATTGAAGTCGTCACGTTTGTCATAGAGCAAGGTGTTCATGTGATCATCAGTGTCGTAGGACAACATTATGTCCAAATAGGATGCTGAATTATTTGTCTATATAGTTATATTGTTTTAACCAACGTAGAAAAAGAATGTTTAATGAAGCCATGGAACAGCGTTATGGCGTCTTCGGTGAGAGACAGTTTGTCGTTTTGTCGCCCTCTCTAGACCAATTAGATCTCTTAATTAATCATACCAATTACATGTATATCAGGTATAATAATCCATGCCATATATATTATTCAACAAATGGCTACACTAAAGACATTTTTATACTTTGGTCAGACAGAACTATTATATACTTATGCAGGTGTTTCTCCTCTAATGTCAGTTTAACATTTCAGACTTTTACGACAGTTTATCAAAAGACGTCAACATCAAGATACACGCCGTCTCAAGTAACTACTACGACAGCTTCACCTACCACAACATCGTCGACGTTTTCTTTTAAGCCTTCTATTGTTCATATTGGATCAGTCAACATTAATGTAAGCCCGGCCTCATCGTCGGGAGGTCAACAACAATTATCGTCATCTAAGTCTTCGTCTTACGTACAAAATACCTCATCACCTACATCATCTGCTCCCTCTTCAAGGTTAGGATCGGCTACACTATCCATCACGCCTGCATCCGCTTCGTCATCAGATACTTCAAAAACTCCCGTACCTTCTACTTCGCCAATGTCCTCTACATCATCATCTGCTTCAACATCCCAGCCAACACATTACTCACTGCACAATCCAACAACGATATCACCCTCTGTTATGTCAATTTTCATATCACCTACTACCACACTCTTACCAACAATAACCCAAACAACATTGAGACAGACCACTCAAACATCGACAACGACTTTTAACATACGTAATGTAGCAAATAGCCTTTATCAATATAAAAATATATTCTTCTGGTTTTTCCATTTGATATGGATCATTTGCATTTACTGAAGTCTCTTCAAATATAAGGTAATATTGTAATGGTATTTATTCGTTCTGTGTGTACCATTTAATGGATATCATATTCATTTTCTAGCGACATCTAGCCTAGTACAGCAGATTAATACTACAACTTCACCGATTAAATCTACACCACCCTACTCCACTATAAATCCCGGTGGCAGTACAACAAATGTTGCCCGATTACCCGGTTTTTCAGAGAAAAGTAAGTGAATGCTTGATTTCAAAAATATTTTAAAAATTGTATTTACACGAATGACAAATATGGATAATGACCATATCCCTGTTTACAGCACAAATTCGATAATTCAGAAAATCAGAAAGCAGAAGGCATACAAAATCAGGATAAAACAGGAACCAAAGCAAACAAACAAAAACCTCCACCATATGAAAAGAAGCGAACTCCCGATATGGGAGTGAGACCAGGTGCCCAGGAAGAGTAAGCATCTCCTGCTTGCATGCAACACCCACCGCTTCAATTCGGTAGAACTGTCACATCCGGTAACTTCCATTTAGGAAGACATAGAGTACAATCTTTGGTTTGATGGTTCAAATGGTCTATGACAGAATATCATCCACCATTCTGGAGAGTGCGACATCATAGTGTATGATGAGTTCCCCATATCGACCGTAGAACTTCCTCAGTGACGATGTTAGTCGGTCACAAACATATCCCTGACTGAGAAGCTTATCTGAAAGACGCCTAGCTCTCAGAACAAAATCCATATATTTGGTACTTGCTCTGGCATAGCGTATCAACTGAGATATGAACACGCCATAAGCAGGCGATGAAGGGATGTTGATACTCAGAAAAGGAAAGTTTGTAATGCTGAAATTGAAGTAGTCATGTTTGTCATAGAGTGGGGTGTTCATGTGACCATCAGTGTCGTAGGACAACATTATGTCCAAATAGGATGCTGAATTATTTGTCTCTGTAGTTTCTTTGACTTCAATCTCCGAAGGATAGATACTGCTCAGGTAATCCGCGAATTTTGGATTATTGATGGACAACACATCGTCTATGTATCTGTAAGTGAAGTTAAAGTCAGAAGATAAGTATCTTTTCCCCTCAGAGACCAAAGATGAGTCCCCGAGGGCACATGTAGCCATGTTCGATCAATTTCGGTTGATCGATTCTTCAATGCATTCTAAATTTCTGTTATCAAAATTTCTTGAAATTTTTAAAAAGTGGGTCCTGTAGCATCATATCCCACCCATCCTGCTACGTCTTTCGGTACACTTTTTCAACATAGTAACTTTCATACTCTTTTGGCATATTACATTGTTTAGATTTAGGATCACTGATGAGGGTTAAGTACCCGAAACGTGCATGTCTGGTCCACGTTGCCAATTTATCTGTTCTTAAATGATGCTATTCAATTTGAAGACGTTTACATTGAATGAATTCAGCTTCGCACGAGTAAAGGAAAATGTCGGCAAGGAGTGGGGCACAATTGGTCCCCATTGGAATTCCGACAATTTGCTGGAAGACCTTTCCTCCAAACACCACAAAATTGTTGTCGATATGACATGACCCAAAGGTAAATTCCAAATCGAGAAATACCTTTTCTGTGAAGTAAAAAATATGTTAAGCGATTGCATTAAGGTCGCAAGTTAAAGAAAACATCATTTCAAAGCTATCATCACGGCCACAACTCAGAAAACAATAACCGAAAAGAAAACAGGGGGTGTGAGACCATGTATTAAGGAAGAGTCAGTATTACTTGTCAGAATTTAAACCGGACGTTAAGCTTGAATTCCTGTCCTGGGTCCTGTAGCATTATATATGAAATGTGCAAGTCTAGCCATGCTGTTAATTCATCTGCTTTAAAATGATGCAAAAGAATTTGAAGACGTTTAACATTGTATTTTCGTTATGTTTATATGGATTGTTTCCACAGATTTGGAAGTGAGTGCACGTGTCGTGGTTAAAAGAATATTATTCGGTTTCAAGTCTAATGCGATCGTCATTTGGAATAAAATGTCTTTTTTAAAACCATTTTGATATTTTTTATATTATTTTGTCTATCTGCACAGATTCCCATTGTGATACTGATGCTAATTGTACGAGGTCAAACACATACATATCCTTTCCGTTTGGTCCCATACTATGTTCTGGGTCAGAGCAGAGTCCACAGTGTATACAAGGCAGATGTTACTGTAAGGTAAGGACTCTATAAAGTTTCACATATATTTATCCCTCCACATTAGTCATATACCGTGTTATGGTTTCAATAAAGTATCAGCATATACAGCGTATCTGCTTAAATGCATATCTATGGTTCTTTTGCATAAATGCTACGTCATTTAAGAATTTATTCTTTATGTTTTCGTTATTTCAAAGAGTCGATTTCCTCTATTTTGTCCTCGAGTACCTCGGGTGAGACATGACTTGTTGATTGCGTTTATGATGCAATATAACATATAATTCAATAAATGATGTACAGTGTCATAACAAAGCCTGCAAAGCAGGTTCAACTTTGTGAATTTTCATTTTGTCCCTTCCGTGTTGGTCATATGCCGTTATTTTCATTTTTTGAATTTAATGTTATTTGTTTTGGTAAAAAGGGATTTGAGTGTACCCTTTTTGTTTCTGTAAAATGTAACGAATATATCAAAATCATTGTTTCAATATTGCCTAATATGTTGTCTTTTTTTTCAGCAAATTCAACGTAAGTTGTTATCGTTATTCCCTTACTTCATTTGGTAAACCCTCATTTTCTTCATGCTCAGACCAGGCTTCGAGGTTATCTTAATGTTTTCTAATCCTCTACTACATTATTCTTTTTTTTTTACTATCCATCCGTCTATATGTTACAAAGGAGGGAATCTCCAAAAACATTTTCAGTTTATTTTTATCTCGAATCTCCCAACATTTTTTGTTTGTTAGTTTCATTTTTCTTTGTCTAAACAAACTATTAGCTCGCCGAGTAGGTTTTTGATCACATAAAAGATATCAGTTTAAGTATGTCCTATCACTGACGATTCAAAAGAGATGAAAATTGTTTTAAAAGGTCCGTGTCACTACGTTCCAAATTAATATGCCGTTACGGTCTAGATGAATGTGCATTTATAGATCAAAATATACCTGCACCGAAAATCCCACGGTCCGAAATGAAATACCTTGTCACGAGGAATCTATAAGAAAAACTAATGTCCCTGGAACTATTATCTACGTATACAACAACGGTGGTACTGCATTTACTATCTTGACTTTAATCGTGGCAAGGTTTAATGTGGCAAGATTCAAATCGGTGAATAAAATTCAATAACAAAATCAAAATTAGAATCCAAAGATTACTATCAATAGGCATGCAAAACCTTGAAAAATATAGAAAAAAAATATATCTATAAATATAATCACACAAAGGACAACATTTTTCAACAGTAACATCTTCTCTTAAACCTATGACATTTTGATGAAATCTAGAGGATGACAAGACTCGTTATTTTTCTAATTAATTCGGTTGCAGCTCCATAAAAGAAGGGATGAGATCTCCAACAATACCCCGTTGCAGCATCAACAGCAAACACCAAAAGACCCGATGCAAAAACACAAAAGACGAGTACAGCACGAGACGGAAAAGAGACACACGACACGTAAACATCAAACACGAAAAACTACACATAAACCGACGAGACCAATGGGCAGCCGGTGCCGACTTTGGACGGCCATTTGTCACGCAAGAAGCAAATGGTGTGGTTATCCTGGATTACGTGCGCACAACCCTCTCACTTCTCCAATTACCCAGAGGTCTCGAAGAACGTGCAATTGTGGTGTAAAACAACCTCCTCACTGTAAGATGACATCACACAAACAAGACTGCGAAACCTTTGATCCTTCTTATTTTGTTTATCATATCACCATAAAAGACAGGTTGTGTAATACCCAAAGTAATGTACTCTGTTGCGTGTATAGATCCGAATTTTAGAAGAAGTTGACTGTATTTTTTGTAAAATTTCCAGAAAGTCTTAACTAGTTTATGAAAGCGGAAACCTTGACCTAAAAGTTTTTTGGTAATTTGTAAATTTCTACTGTGAAAATCCAAAATATCAGTACATGCTCTAGCGTACGGGATGAGCTGTGATATGTAAATGCCGTATGACGGTATTCTTGGAACATCACCGTCAAGCCAGGGGAAATATACTATGTTGAATCCAAAATCATCCCTTTTGTCATATACACTTGTATGAATCTTTCCGTTTACAATTTTGATATTTAGGTCCAAAGACGGTGTTTCTGTATTTGAAAGGTTTGCCTTGTTAAGTGTTAATTCTTGTGGATAAATGTCATTCTTATATACTTCAAAAGCAGGATTGTCAATGGTTAGAATATCATCCAGATACCTAGAAGTATTATTGAAACATTTCAGATCTTCAAATTTTCTTTGCTTTTAAAGATTTTGGATAAATTCTTTTTCATAAGTGTATAAAAATAAATCTGCAACAAGAGGCGCACAGTTAGTACCCATAGGAATTCCTACAACCTGCTTGTATAGATCCTCATAAACAAAGCACCAAAAATACCTTACGTGAAAACACAGAGCATAGATAAGCACATCAAGAGACGTAAAAGAGACCCAGACCAATTGGCATTTGGTACCGAATTAAGATGGTCATTTGTCACGATAACATTCAAGTGATGTGAATGCAAGGATTTTTTGGGTGACATGCATGCTTAGAAGGTTTATTAACATGTTGAATGCTTCTTAGTGCTTGTGTGCCTCGTCTGTAAAGGGGACTCATTCGAAAAATGACCAATTCTTAAAAAGATTAATTAAAAGAACTTTTATCTATTATTATAGTTTAGTCGTTCTTCTCAATCGATTGATGAACAACCCATTTCATTAAAAAAAAGAGAGAGAGAGTTAAAATCATGAAGCTGGTTCTATGTTTTTCATGTAGTGATCACAGGACCACTCTGTCAGCAGTGCGGGGACATTAACAGCCGTACACCCTGTCAGTACCAGGATGTCTTCCTTGGTAAACCCACTCCGTGTAGGAGTGGACAATACTGCCAGACAGACATACGTACTGAAAACAACTCCAATAAGGAAATATACAAAAGGTGAGCAGGTCAAATTTAAGTCTGATACGTCATTCCTTTCTGCCGAAATAACCAAATACAAAAATGGATCACCTGGACGAATTTGCGGAGTGCTCTTTCGTTACACCGTCGTCGCCGTCGGCGTCAGAAAGAGTCGTGCGAGATATAATGAGGCAATAAGTGACAATATATATAAAGTACATTTAAAAAAAAAAGACGTTGTATCAATGCAAAAGTGTAACTATAATGAGCATTAGAAGAAATGAAAACGGTATTGTTATCCTGATTATTAGATGATATCGACAGGAAGTTCGGAGATCTTAACTGATACATCTTGTGTTATATTTTAGGTGTGTGGATGAGAAGACTTGTATACGAGATTGGTTAATGCAGAGCTCGGATAAGGAATACTGTGTTAGATATGGTCAGGTTTCCAAGACAGACACCTACGTGTGCAGCTTCTGTTGTGTCGGGGACGACTGTAATACTGGTCTCCTACCCAAAAACAGCACACTGTACGGCAGCAGGGGTCCATAGTTATATGAAGATAAGGAGATAAATATCGCGTTCTGTATTTGTCACGATATAATGTCACAATTAAATGGGTTTAAATGTTTTTGTGTTGGACTGAAACGATTTTCAAGATGTAGGTTATCAAATACATGTATGTTTCCCATAAACGGGAGGAGACATATTTATAGATTTGCCTTCGCGCCCGTCTGTATTCTGTAGGTTATCAAATAGTGTCCGTATGTCACAAGACGGGTCCAAGATAATCCTCTTGAACCATTTACCCGATCAGTTTCATGTGAAGTATGTTGTTGCAAATAACCAAAACGTTTGACATCAATCTCCAAAGTTGAAGTAACCAAGATCAATCAGTAATTTTAAACAACATTGTTGATGCTAACCTTGACTAACATATCTCTAGAACAGGATAACCACACCATTTGCTACTACCGTGGCAGATGGACATCCTGATTAAGTCGGCACCGCTTTTCCAATTGTCGTGTTGGTTTATATATAATTTTATGTGTTCTGATTCTGATTTGGTGTTCATTGTCCCTTTTGCGTCTCTGTTTGTGCTTATCTATAAGTACTGTGTTTTAACAAAGTGTATTTAGGTGTTTTGCTGTGGGTATACCGAGTCTTGGTGGGGATCCCCCTCTTTTCTTTCTCATATATTTAATCACTTGCATATTCAAATATGGTCTTGCTGAAGACCGAAAGGTTTCACATCACCTTGACCCAAGGTCATGTTATCAGGAAAAGGGAAGGATCTCCAGCATGACCACCCTGTACCCATCCAGCGAAACAAACCCACAAGAGAGTGATGCGTAAATGACATCAGACAAAACCTACAAATCACAAAATACACACGACAAATATCACGACAAAGAACACCATAGAAAACAATCGAAACAGACGTACAAAAACATCAAATATTAATGACAACACATAAAAGGACCAGGGATTTAGTTTTACTTGTTTTATTATTTCAATACATCATTTTTAAACTTGGTTATTTTCATTTTATCCCGATGATAAACTATCGTAGAACTTTGTGTTTATAAGAAAAAAGTCAAAAGTATATATCGATCATGCATGTACCAGAATTTTTATGTTTCACTGAAAAACAATTCTCGAATCGGAGTCACTGACTCCACACCCCCCCCCCTCTTTTTATTTTTTCATTTTTTTATTTATTTATTTATTTATTTATTGTTTCATGTGCCCATTCTACAATGTTCTATGTTTGCATTCGTAGTAAATGTATGCATGTAAACATGAAATTCAGAATTAATGAGAAATGTTACAGATAAAGGATATATACATTTTTGTACAAAAAAATGCATATTTAGATATGAGGGAACTCTCCGGTCGCAAAATAAGTTTCTTCGGTAAATGAATACCAAAAGACGATCTAAAATGGATGATATTCAAAGTAAATAAACCAGTAACAAATATCCATTGCAATTGTTTAACTCTTTTTTCCATGTTGTAGATAAAAAGAACATGTAATGCGTTTATGTACAATTTTTTTATAAATTCATCATGTTCATAACGACTGATATTTGGGTCCCTGTAAAGTGCGAAAATAAACAAAAACGAAACGAAACAAATCGAAACGAAACGTAACGAATTGAAACGAAACGAAACCTTTAGAAAAAGTAAAAGAAAAAAAAAGGAAAAAGAATCCTCTCTCTCTCTCTCTGTCAACTTTGAACATGTGATGATATCAAATGTATGTCATCGTCATCTTTAAAAGAGATAATAGATATACGAAAAAAATGATTTATTACTTCTACATGTTTCGTTGCGTTCTAGCTGCTTTTGACGTCTCTCGGGGAATCTTTTCCCGTTTTATTTTACACTCAAATCCAAATATATATTCTTTAATTAAAACATTGTATATATCTTTATCTTCTAAATTTATTAAATTTAAAGAAAAAAAATCAAATATTAAATGCAGCATCCCTGTCTTGCAGCGTAACTGCTCTTTTACACATTGCGGTATGGGCGAACCGTCGGTGCGTGACGTCAAAGTTCTTGCACCAATTGTAAATTACGCATTATTTGAAACGGCCCCTGCAAGTAATCTAGACGAAGGATTTTTTTCTGACAATTTCTCAAAATGATAACCATTTGATTTAGTAATAAAGAGATTTATTTTTCTATTATGGTTTTTGAGTAATGACGACTCATGAAGACCCTTATCAGGCTCACATTTGATTACCCCCACCCTTCCTCACATATTTTTCTTCTTTGCTTTTGTGTTTCATAATTTTGAAGCTAGAAATGAGGGTTTACAAATATCGAATACTGGTACAGCATTTTTAGGAAA
Source organism: Pinctada fucata (assembly GCA_028142955.1). Classification (NCBI taxonomy): domain Eukaryota; kingdom Metazoa; phylum Mollusca; class Bivalvia; order Pterioida; family Pteriidae; genus Pinctada; species Pinctada fucata. Next base: position 49,710,285 of record AP027109.1, read on the forward strand.
ATTCTTTATTTTTTCTTGCCACTTTCAACATTTTCTATCAAAATCTTACAGCTTTGATAGATTTTCATACTTTGAAATGCCCCCCAATTGCATAACAATCGGTCAATTTTTTTCCTGTCGATATACTAAGTATTGTATTCATCATTCATAAAATAATAGTATATTGCAATTTCAATCAAATCTCTATTATAGTATTTTTGAAAATTGGCATTTTATAGGAAAAATCGATTAATTCCCATATACCCCATAGTAAAATAGGCGTTATTTTGAGACGGCTCCTGCAACTATACCAATCGGTCGATTTTTCTAGAAATCTGTCAAAATGTGAATAATTAAGAAAGTAATAATTTGTGTAAAAATAATCAATTTTTCTATTATAGTTTTTGAGATATGAAACCGAACTCGGCCTCCTTAATATGATTATCTATCCTAGGGTAGAGGTTATCTTAAAATTGACTGGAACCTAATAAATTGGTAAAACCCCTAGGGTAAAAGCTATCTTACCCTAGAATTAAAGGAAGGCTATATTTATGTTAGGGTACAATGCTTTCGAATTGCAGTGGAAAACAGAAAAACCTTCAGCTTTGCAATAGAAATGAAGACGGACATTCATACTGGACCATTTCTTTATTCACTCTAATCAACGGTAAAACCTACACAAAGTCCTAGCTCTCACGAATTACTACGTACGCAAACTCCTCTCAGGAATGTAAACAGGAGGTTCTACTGCATGCTAAATAATCAGGAAGTTCTCTCACAAATAACATCTTCACTGACGAGGGTTAAGTACCCGAAACGTGCAAGTCTGGTCCATGCTGCCAATTTATCTGTCCTTAAATGATGCTATTCAATTTGAAGACGTTTAACATTCAAACGTCTACAGACTATTAATCGATACATGTATGGTTTTATAAATAATGAGATAAAACAACCTTTGTAAGCAGTCATTTGTACTTAATTTCATAACTTTCCATTTTCATCAATATGTTCAGCCGTTCTGATAAAATAATGAAAAGTTTACAACAGAAGAACTATCTTGAGCTTGGTTCTGGTGAGCAATGTAATCAATAGTATTCATCATCACATTATTGACTATTTGTGCAAATCTTAACCTTTGAAGTTGTTTGATAAAATGTTTATCTGTATTTAGAGTGAAACAAAATTTTACTACTTTTCATCTTTGCCCTTGACTTGTTTAATTTTTCAAGTACATGTACACTTGCTTTATTATGGTATGGAACCCTCGTCAGTGATCCTCAATCCGAACAATGAAATATGGCCAAAAATGTTAACGCTATGTAAAAGAAATACCTAAAGACCTACCAGGATGGTGAGACATGAATTTAAAGACGTTTACACATAATGCTGCAAGACCGACTTTTCAGAAATTTCGAGAAAATTATGTAAACAGCTATTTGCGAATGCGTTTGAAGAAACGATCATCTGGGACATCAATTACCTTCTTTAGATATTGCAAGGTCAAAAAGAATCCATATCCTCACATCATAAGAAATATATATGTGTAATATTGTTTTTTTTTCCTATTAATATAGAATGTGACAGATTTCTACTTCTTTTCGTCTTTGACCTTGACCCTACATTTAAAATACGACCTTGAAAACAGATTTTATTTGCAAACTCTAAGCAATAGTTTATAAGAAAATCAATAAATGTTTTGTAATTATTATGACCTTTGACCCAGAAAATTAATAGGATCCCTGCTTTATTGACATGCAATTAAATTAATTCATGTCTTCCTCCAGTTGGTCTCGTTTGGTTATGTGCATAATCTTTTGTGTTTGTTGTTTTTCCAGGATCTTCTTTAACTCATTGAAGACGTGTTTGATGTTCCTTGTCCCTTTTGCGTCTCTTGCTATGTGTGTCTGTTGTGTTTTGCATGGGGTGTTTTGGTATTTTGCAGTGGGTGCTGCAACGGAGGCCTGTTGGAAATCCCCTCTTTTCTTGGTTGCTTCAGATTGCCATCGAACGGCATTTACATCTCTCAGCTCATCACATACGCTTGAGCTTGCTCCCATTTTTCGGACTTCCATGATAAAAAATAAACAAATTACAAAAAAACTTATCAGTCAAGGATCAAGACATCATAATTAAACTTGTAAAATCCTTTTGGAAATTTTATAATAACTACTCTGAACTTTTTTTCTAAATTTTGGACAACTCCAGCATCAGAGTACAAAATGTATGTATCATTTGGAATTCCATTGCCTTCAAGCAATATCAGAAGGAGCAAAGGCAGATCAAACTTCAACTACAAATGTAAGAAAATATTTGGTCGCTTGCTTTACTGATGATGTGATCCTAGAGACACGAAAAAAACACTGGACATAGTACTGGACCAATTTCTTTTTTTATACCAGTGTCTTTACCAACGTTACACACTAGCCAACCATGATGACGGGACTCCATGACGGCATTGTTCAAATCTCGTCAAAGAAGACTAGGTCCTGATTCTCTGTCCTATCTGAAAGTTGGTCAGACTTCTCGGGTGATTGATCTTGAGCTCGCTTTAGCCACAGAGCACAGTTATATGCATGCCATAAAACTTTTTAGATCGATTTACATAGAATATGTGTTACAAGAGGCTGCTGCGTTTAACTATCTCGTTTGTTTTCTGTTTATACAAAAATTGTGCGTCTATGGAGACCTCTGTGTATCTGGATAAGTGGGACGGTTGTGTGCATGTAATCCTGATAACTACACCATTTGCTAAAGGCAGATGGCAGTCCAAAGTCGGCATCAGCTGCACATTGGTCTCCTTCCTTTTATGTGTTGTCATTAATGTTTGATATTTATGTACATCTGTTTCGATTGTTTTGAATGATTTTCTAGTGAATATTGTTGTGTCTTTATGCGGTTTGTATCTTTGTCTTTTGTCTGATGTCATTTACATGTTCATGTATGTGTCGATTTCTTTTGGGTTATTTTCCTGGGTGAGTGCAGGGTGGTCGTACTGGAGATTCTTCACTTTTCTTCAACATTCATACAGAATGTTTCCACAATCTTACTTTTGAGGCCTTGGCCTTTGAACATGAAAATAATATGTGGGTCAGATGCAGCATCTGTACCCATGCATTGCAGTAAGCATCCTCAAATGCATCATCCACACAAGTTTAGTTGATGTAGGACTTTAGTAAGGCAAGAATGAACCTGTCCCATTTTACTCAACCTGGTCACTCAAGCATGAAATATGGGTCAGATGCAGCATCTGTACCATGCATTGCAGTAAGCATCAGATGCATCACCCACACAACTTTGGATGACCTAGGAGGGAATGGACCAGTCCCATTTTACTTAAACTTGTAGTTCAAGCATGAAATATGGGTCAAATTCAGCATTCATGCCATGCATCCTCAGATGCATCATCCATGCAAGTTGGTTGATGTAGAACTTATAGTAAAGTGGGAATGGACCTATCCCATTTTACATAACCTACTCACTCAAGCATAAAATGTGGATCAGATGCAGCCTCCGTACAATGCACTGTAGTAAGCATCCTCGGATGCATCATTTATGCAAGTTTGGTGGATGTAGGACTTACAGTAAGGCGAGAATGAACCCGTCCCATTTTACCTAACCTGCTCACGCACGCGTGAAGTGTGGATCAGATGCAGCCTCCTTACCATGCATTGTAGTAAACATCCTTAGATGCATCATCCATGCAAGTTTGGTTGATGTAGGACTTGCAGTTAGGCAGGATGGACCTCTCCCGTTTTGCTTGCACTATAGTGCAGGCACTGACACTTGGGCAATAGCATGAGTCCCCCTCTACTTCATCGAGGTGAGCTAATAAAATATGTAATATAGAGCATCAAACTTGGCTAATCTCAGTTTTTATATCTGTCTTAGATACATGCTTATCAATATACTTATATTTAAAGGCCGACGTTGAGAACCACCCGGTCGTTAATAGGTATTCCTGAATGACATAAGCTTGATAGGCGTGGCATACCGTCTTTAAAGACAACGCCGTCTGCGAGCGGCGTGTTACATCAAAGACAAACCGACAGGTAATCCTTTATTATGCTAATGAGATACCCGAGTCTCATCTGTTTTAAGCTGTCAATCAAAAATTGATAGGGGTAAAAAGATTAAAAAGAACGAATCAGATACCAATAAGAGATGTTAACCCTATAGCGGTCAGTGAGGAAATGACAGAAAATTTACCTGTCCCCTTACATAGTCCCCCGTCGGCCTTTAATGTATTCATGAATGACTAGAAATGCTTGATGATTTTTTTCTCATAATCTAAACAATTACATATTTCAACAATACATTGAAAAAATTAAATTACCGACTATTTTATATAATACAATAATAATGTAGTAGGTACATACTGATTTGTGAAAATGTAATGTTCAAAAAGTAAATTATCGAACATTTGAAACAGGAATTCATGTATACTCAACTACTTTCTTTGGTTTGTTTTCATATCATGAGCAAAGTGACAGCATACAGAACATACAATTTCATTACAACTTTACATACATAATATATATAATATACCCGTTCAAAATATCTGATAGGATTCCTGTTAGAATTTAGCAGCAAGAATCCATCCAGATTTTTTTTTTAATTAGATTTTCTAGCAGGAACAATATTCGCAGTACATGGGACTTTGACAAAACTCCTTGTAACATTTGTGCAGGCTACCTGGTGAATATTTTTTTCCTTTCTGTGACAGAAATCTGATGCTTAAACAAATTAACTCACTTTAGGAATCTGAAACTTAGAACATTCTGAAGCAGGAATTAACCTAGAGGAATTTAAAACTTTGAGTGCATTTGACATATGCTAATTTTAAAAATGGTGTTGACTCTTACATTAGTAAATAGAGAAGTGTATACAATGAACATGCATTACACAGGCTCAGTATTTTTCATTATTTTCAGTCAATGTGATTTGGACATTATATTACACAGATTTTACTTTTCACATTTTACATTCTGATTTTATCCTCCACACTGTATCTGCATCCATCTCCTCCTTTTCTGAAAATGATATACACCTATCAATAATACATGTTCATCATGTCTTTACATTAAAGGATAATGACAACAACTTGATATTCCCTCATTTAAGGCATTGGGGGTATAATACTCTACTTCCGCTTGTTTTGATAACAGAAAAATTAAATACCACGAAAATATCAAATATCTAAATATATGTACAATATGGAAGTACATAACTTCTAGCTTTTCCACGATCTTGTTACATGTATTATACCCCTAATACCTTAAATGTTAGAGTGGAATTTTTATTTTACATTGTAGAAAAAAATCATTTTGTATAATATACATTTTTGTCAAAATTGTTCAAATATTTTGCAGTCAATGATAATATCAATCAAATAAAAAAATCCAAAATTGATCATTTAAAAAGAATATATACTAGTATATAAGAAGGGATCAGGTTTCTTGATTTGATAAACATGTCTAGAAATGAATATGTACTATATTGTGCTTAGCATACATCCATTCACAACTTACCAACTTTTCCATCTTTGAGGAGTTTATCTAAATGATGTACAACATTGTTTGTGGCAGCTGGTTTCAGACCTGGGGCTAAATCCTGAAAGCATTGCCATCGAAATAATAGTAAAATGAAGAGAACTATAAAAGTCAACGGATGGTGTAATTATCCATTGAACTGGGTGTTGCTCATTCTTAAGCAAATTTTAAGAAGTTTGTTTCTTCAGCAAATTCTAAGAAGTTTAACTTTTTTCCATTTTCATGTCGAAAATGGAGAAAAGAATTTAACTTAGGGGATAAACATGTTTGTACTTGAATGATATGCAGAAATAAATTGTATAATTTTATAGCCTCAAATATAGCTTTACTGTGATGCATAAATGGAGCAATAAAATGCCAAATGGGTATTTGCAACTGTAAAAATCGTACTATATATGCCTGCAAATCATTTAAATACAAACATATTATCCCCATTCTCATTCACTTGTTAAAACCGCAAATTTCATTACCGGTATGTCACTAAGGGACATTGTCATTTAAGGCACAAATGTTATGATTACACAGCCACAAATTGAACAACGTCATTAGTCAATGAAATTGCATATTGCATATGATTTGTATAAGAATTGAATAATATTAAACATGTTAAATCTCGAAATGAAATAGATTGACAAAAATGTTACAAATACAAGAATTTTCCTTACTTCATAAACTTTCTCCATGATCTGCATGGGAGTAAATGCCTTAGACTTGTCACTCTGTATCACACCCAGAACCTGCCTCTCACGTGCCATTCTATGTTCTATATAAAATGTTAGTTTATCTATGGGGTTTGTCACTACAGGGCCGTGAGCAGGGTAGATAATAGAGGGATGCAGATCTTTAAGCTTCTGAAGTGAGCCCATATAGGAATGCAGGTCTTCAAATACCTGTTAATCAAGATAAAAACATAGTCTCTAACAATGGAACCGATTTACATGTACAAAGATGATGGAATCTTGCTTCTCATAATGATACATTTGTATTTCTAAAATTTAAGAGCTTAAAATTATCGCTAAGTATTATCTTTATGAGCTTCAATAATGCATACATAAAAACTCTGAAATAATTATAGAGATAAGAAAGAAAGAAAGAAACTAGAATTCCAGTTTGAAAGAAATGAGAATCATGGATATTTGGGGGTGGATGTGGTACTTAAATTCAATATCTATTAAAAAAAAAAATTAAGTTTGAGTGTGACAGTTCTTACTGTAGTGCCTTCACCTAATACTGTATCTCCTGAGAATATAGCATTTTCTTCCTCCAGCTGGAGTGACATATGTTCTTCTGTATGACCTGGTGTATGGATTGCTCTATAAACAAATTGAATAATTAAAGTGAACAGATTGAGTAACATTTAGCTTTTATTTCATAAAAAGATAATTCAAACAGGTTTTCAGAAACTTTGTACATCAAGAGGTACCTAATATCAAATTTGCTCAGAACTTCACATCTGATCCTCTAAAAACAGATACAAAATAAGATGTATTTTTGAAACACAAACGTACTTGTCTGCATCTCTGCAAGTATCAGCACTACTATATGTAAGGAACTTCAAATTCCAAGTTCAAGGTCACATTAGCAAAATATCGCAAATTTTCCCAAATGGGACAGGCACCTTCCCCAAAATAAAAAAAAAAACCTGTAATATGTATTAACAATCAGTAGCATCACTCGCTACATCTAGTTACTAAGTGACAGTACTTTAAATTTTTAGTCCCCTACCGGCAACGCCGAAGGGGACTCTTAGTTTCCTCTCGGTCTGTCTGTCTGTCCGTCCGTCCGTCCGTCTGTCCGTCTGTCCCATTTTCAGTTTTCCGGACTTTTTTTCGCTGTTGTTGCATATATTGAACTCATTTTTGGTATGTGGATATATCTCAATGTGATACAGATCAAGTTTGAGTTTGCTTTCGATTGACCTAATTTTACAAGAGTTATGGCCCTTGGACTTACCAAATTTTATGAAAGTTTCAGTTTTCCGGACTTTTTTTCGCTGTTGTTGCATATATTGAACTCATTTTTGGTATGTGGATATATCTCAATGTGATACAGATCAAGTTTGAGTTTGCTTTTGATTGACCTAATTTTACAAGAGTTATTGCCCTTGGACTTAGCAAATTTTATGAAAATCTCAGTTTTCCGGACTTTTTTCCGCTGTTGTTGCATATATTGAACTCATTTTTGGTATGTGGATATATCTCAATGTGATACAGATCAAGTTTGAGTTTGCTTTCGATTGACCTAATTTTACAAGAGTTATGGCCCTTTGACTTTGCAAATTTTATGAAAATTTCAGTTTTCCGGACTTTTTTCCGCTGTTGTTGGATAAATTGAACTCATTTTTGGTATGTGGATATATCTCAATGGGATACAGGTCAAGTTTGAGTTTGCTTTAGATTCATCTATTTTTACAAGAGTTATGGCCCTTGGACTTAGCAAATTTTATGAAAATTTCAGTTTCCGGACTTTTCTTTGGTTCTATTGCAAATAATGCACTGATTTTTGGTAAATGAAGACATCTCAGTGTGATACAGACCAAGTTTGAGTTTGGTTTCCATTGGCCTATTTTTACAAAAGTTACGGCCATTGGACTTAGCAAATTTCATGAAATTTTTAGTTTCCCGGACTTTTTCATGCCTGTTATTGCAGATAATGAGCTGATTTTTTGTATGTGAATACATTATAGTGTGATGCAGATTTGAGTTTTAAATTTAGACTGACTAATTTTCACAAGAGTTATGGCCATTGGACTTAGCAAATTTCGTGAATTCAGTTTCCCAGACTTTTCTTGGCTGTTGTTGCAGAAGATGAACTAATGAACAGAGATGCAAGTCATAAATTTATGCCGCCGGTAGGGGACTTATATCGCACAGCGATCATTGCATTTTATTCATGATAATTTTAGAAGTGACACATTATCTAAATATTTTAAAATTATTGAATAGATCGATCTAGTTAAAATTAACATAAAGTTTAATTTTGGAAATCAAGAATTATAAATGGCTGATTTTCCAGTAGAATCATTCAGACAGATGTACACTATACATCACATAATTTGGCGATAATTTTGATTATGACATCAAAATAGATAACAAGACAACACATAAAGTCAGTGCGATCAATACCAAAAATAAGATGTATTTTTGAAACATAAATGTTCTTGTTTGCATCTCTGTAAGTATCAGCACTACTATATGTAAGGAACTTCAAATTCCAAGTTCAAGGTCACATTAGATCAAAATATTTGACGTACCATTAGAAAGGTCCTGCCACAAGGATACAAGTGTTAGATATGAAATTAAATCAAATTAAAATTTATCTGATTCAAGCTGGTAAAATCAAAATGTCATAACTCTAAGTTATGATAGTATTATAATGAAGATTCAATGGAGTGTGACAGTATGATTCATGGGATGATGTCCATCATTCACCTCAGAGTGGCTCCTTCTGTTTTGAATATGTGATTATTCTCAACAAAGTTATAGCTTATTTTGCCAAGGTCCCTATCAGGTTGACTGAGCCTTTTGAACTTGGACACTTTGGTTTCTGTGGCTGAAAAAATGTAATGATATTAATTAGTAGATATTATACATAATTATTTAATTGATAACACAATACAAAATAAATATATACATATGTCTCAAAATACATTGACTTGAAATTAATTATAATAGATACATGAAATGAAAATTTCTAGAGAAAACCGCATTTATATCACATAATGGATATTCCTGGAAGAGTGACAAGCATCATCTCAATACCAAATGAGGATTAAGGTCATAGGATGAAGGTCATAGGATTAAGGTCATCTAATCAAGGTCATATATTTAGAGTGAAACATGCAACAAGCAATTTATACCTGTAAGTACTGTAAATCAAATTTGATTTATCATTAATAAATTAATATCATGCAGATAATTGTTCCATGACAACTTGGTCATTTATGACTCGCTGATTTATTCAGCCTCCAAACTTTTGAACTTTGATCATGCATGTTATTATAAGAATTCATGTAGCATATAAAGTATAGTTCTGTAATATCATTCAGCTTACATTTAGCAGATTATATAATCCAGAATGTAATTTACATGAATCTATATTGTAACTTAATTTAAACCTCACAATTCATGACTTCTCTACAAACATCTGGAACGCCCCCTACATGATCTCCGTGCCAGTGTGTGATTACAATCTCTTGAATAGAACATCGTAAATCCTCTAGAGCCTTCAGTAAATTCACGATATACTCAGGCTTGTCTGGTTCACCAGTGTCTATCAAAATTTTCCTGAAAATGTAAACATATTATTTATAATACAGGGTTTTTTTTTCCTTGTTTTGGGGCCGAATTTCGGCCCCTTTCCAATGCAAAATTTCCTCTATTTTTCCCAAAAAATCACTCTTAAATTCCCAAAGAGTAATTATGAAAAAATCACCCTAGAAAATAAGACTCAAAACCTGGAAGTCAGCACAAAATGTCCTATTATAAGTGCATCTTTAAGCTTTTCATTCATCCCTTGTTTATCTCAAGCAAATCAATGGATTAGCAGTGTGAATAAATGATACTTAAGGGTTTTACTGTGGTGACAATTTGTATAAAAATTTTCCCAATTTCAGCAAAATATCGCAAATTTTCCCAAATGGGACAGGCACAGGCACCTTCCCCAAAATAAAAAAAAAAACCTGTAATATGTATTAACAATCAGTAGCATCACTCACTACATCTAGTTACTAAGTGACAGTACTTTAAATTTTTCATGATAATTTTAGAAGTGACACATTATCTAAATATTTTAAAATTATTAAATAGATCGATCTAGTTAAAATTAACATAAAGTTTAATTTTGGAAATCAAGAATTATAAATGGCTGATTTTCCAGTAGAATCATTCAGACAGATGTACACTATACATCACATAATTTGGCGATAATTTTGATTATGACATCAAAATAGATAACAAGACAACACATAAAGTCAGTGCGATCAATACCAAAATTTTGTCATTAATGATGTCTGGTCTGTGCATATAAAACAAAGGTTAAAATGGCCATAAATATTTTGTGGAAAATGTACTATTGACTTTATCATTCTTTCCAAATAAATCAACATAGGGATAATTATAACTGTAGTGTTTGTAATTACACGTTCAAGGGCATAGCTAGGAGTAAGGGGGACAGCGGGGGCACATGTCCCCCCCCCCCCCACTTTGAAAAGTGGGGGGCACAACCATGTCCCCCCCACCCCACTTTTCAATCAAAAAATTTTATGAAGAATTAACATTGTTGAAAATAGCAACATTTTGTACCATATATCTACAATTTTTCGGTCAATTTTCTAATTTTTTTTTTTGATTCGCAATCCGCTCGCCAGTTCTGAATAATTCAGCTATTCTGATCCATCCTTTATACATATTACTTCATCAATGTACTTAATATAAATTAGATTTAGATAGATAGATTTATTCAGATTAAAAATCATAACATGATACACTCAGGGTAAGAACATTTTGAGCATAACAGATCTAAGCAGACAAAACTTTATCACATAAGCTTTGGTAACTGATTATTTTGTGACAAGTATTAAAATAAATATATCACATATAGCATTACAGTTCATAAATAAATAATATCACAGATGATGTAATTCAAATATCACAGTTGGAAAGAGGTTTATTACAATTAGATCTTCATTTCATTACAATGCTTTTCCTTCTTAGTAAAGTATATTTCACAGAAAATATCACAATGTATTATGGACTAGTTTCTATATGTATCACAGATGTTACTGACTTTAACCTTGGATGACCCATTAAAGCATAAATGCTTATTTCCAATGGGGTCATTTAACTCAAACTATATAGAATATTATTACACGTAGTGCTTAATTGTTAATGACAGACTATATAGAAAGTATTTTCTGATAAGTCAGTGAATATTTTGCTAAAAAAAAATTCTTGGCTCGCTGCTCGCCAAACATTTATTCAGGTACTTAAAATTTAGAATTGCACCAGAAATGTTAAAATTTGTGCATATAGAACATGAAACCCCCATATATTTTATATACAGTTTTAGTTTCGTATTCGAAGAAATGGCCAGGGACGATTTTTTTTTATTTCTAAGTGTTGAGACTTGAATTTTTTGTAGTAGGCACAGTTAATGAAAAAACTTGGAATTTTGGGGTTTATATGAGTTTGGAAGGATGTAAAGAAGAGAACTGGACATCAATTTTAGCCATTGGTCCATATAGTAAACAGCGATAGGACACAAAGGCGAAGCGAGTACCGCGCGTCCTGGGCTCCTGATGCCGGTAGTGCCGGAGGGGTGTTTCGCACTCTTCCGGATATATCTGAAAATCCAGATGTTGAAAATTCAAATAATTTTTCATGATAAAAGCTACTGATGTTCTCTTTCAATTCAGTATTAAATGATGTAGATAATGTTTTGAGAACAATGCTGTATTGACCTCACTATTTGGGCTACTGCATCCATTGAACGCATGCGCTAGACTGCCATTTTCACATCGTTGGATACTGATTAACGAATAAACAGTAAATCTGGATGCAATGATTTTCACATGTTTTGTAGGTCTAGATGTATTGATTGTACTAAGGTCTGGTTCATTAAGTTATGTAGAATACTTTAAAAGTCTAATGACTTCAACTTTAGCATGACGTGCATACTTTTTGCGCTTTCGGAACAGTGCGCAAAAACTGTATATTGGAACCATATACGCACATATGCTTGTCAGCTCAAACTCTCATATTTGGTTGCTATGGTAACCATCTATATCATAAAAAGGTCTTGACTCTGCTGTTTCTTAAAACATAAATATAGGCATGTATATTTGAAAAATAAAAAAAATTTGATTGTTATGAAAATTGATGCTGCTCCAGTTATAGTGCATTTATGCAGAAAAAAAGACTGTTGAGTCTGTGACACCATTGTGGATATGGTACATCTTTACAATACAGGTAAAAGGTTTACATAGACTTGAGAGGTATCAAAATATTCTGAAAATGTTAAAGTATGTCATTTGTTTTAAATTTACCAAAATATGGTTACCATAGCAACCAATATCCAATCATAATATCAAAGCTTACATGGACATTTCAATTGTTTGCAGTAAAGCGTTATTGTATATAATGAGCTTCCCAGTGACAAAAATATGTCGTTCGACAACAAAGTTTGTTGTGACCATGTCAACAGTCTTATAAGAATGACATTTAGCCTTTATTCTATCTTTTAATGTACCATTTGAGTGCTTCAGCATCACAAATAGCACCAATTGATCACATATATGCTTCATATTATAGTCATATAGTGTTACATAGGAGACAATGCTTGACGGTATCGTGGGATCTTTGACGGAGTGTCGCGACAAAAGTATAGTGCGTAATGCAAAATATATGGTATCGCAAGATGCGAAAGAGCTTAAAAATTCATATGAACACAACACTTTTATCGAATAAGAAAAAAAAATTATCATTTAGGTTCCAATATACAGTTTTAGTTTCGTATTCGAAGAAATGGCCAGGGACGATTTTTTTATTTCTAAGTGTTGAGACTTGAATTTTTTGTAGTAGGCACAGTTAATGAAAAAACTTGGAATTTTGGGGTTTATATGAGTTTGGAAGGATGTAAAGAAGAGAACTGGACATTAATTTTAGCCATTGGTCCATATAGTAAACAGCGATAGGACACAAAGGCGAAGGGAGTACCGCGCGTCCTGGGCTCCTGATGCCGGTAGTGCCGGAGGGGTGTTTCGCACTCTTCTGGATATATCTGAAAATCCAGATGTTGAAAATTCAAATAATTTTTCATGATAAAAGCTACTGATGTTCTCTTTCAATTCAGTATTAAATGATGTAGATAATGTTTTGAGAACAATGCTGTATTGACCTCACTATTTGGGCTACTGCATCCATTGAACGCATGCGCTAGACTGCCATTTTCACATCGTTGGATACTGATTAACGAATAAACAGTAAATCTGGGTGCAATGATTTTCACATGTTTTGTAGGTCTAGATGTATTGATTGTACTAAGGTCTGGTTCATTAAGTTATGTAGAATACTTTAAAAGTCTAATGACTTCAACTTTAGCATGACGTGCATACTTTTTGCGCTTTCGGAACAGTGCGCGAAAACTGTATATTGGAACCCAGACAGAGCTATGCTGTGCTAGTATTTACACTAAAATTGCATTCATTTGAAACATGACATTACATAAATAAAAAAAATAAGATAATATTTCAAATCGAAGATTTTGAAAACAAATTTTCTGTGCTCTTAACTTTTCAGACTTCATCAGTACACTTTCTAAGTAATTAACAAATTAATTAGTAGATCTAACATTGTTAAAAGTAGTGTTTCCAAAGAGGTCACAAACTGGAACTTTAAGCGGTAAACAGACGTGTTGTTTTATTTCTTTGCATATTCTCGTAAAGTTAAAGTTAAACTGCACCTGTTTCCTGTACCAACAAGGTATGTATTAGTACCCTGTAATGTAAAGCTTCCAGGATTACATCCCAGCACCCGTGTCACCCTCTCAGACAGCCTTTCTATGTGTGGAATGAACGACAGCTTCTGCGCCATTTTTTTATCATGCTTTTACCAAACATCCACATGACCGTCACGTGATAAAGGAGTTGATCATTCATTATGAAAATCACAGGCACATGTAGAAAGAGCGTCAATATCCTGTATGGTCATATTAAAGAGAATACTGGTATCTTATAGAGAGACAAGGCTTCCGACGAATTTTCAGCTATAAGTAGCATTTCTGCAATTTTTTGCATTTGAAGGGCAAAACGGGGTATTACCATAAAGATTTATTTGTATACTTCCTAAAAACATCAATAATTCACCCAAAAAGATCTGATAACATAGCCTAATCGTCTACCTAAGATGGACTGTTTTCTACTTTCTGTCTTGAACCTCCATTGCCAGATTAGCTTATCAGAATCATCCAGGTGTTTTACTTTGCATACAGTAAGCAGAGTAAAGCCTCTGAATGAATCAGTATTTGTCCAATCTGGCAATGGAGATTCAAGACAGAAAGTAGAAAACAGTCCATCTTAGGTAGACGATTAGGCTATGTTATGAGATCTTTTTGGGTGAATTATTGATGTTTCTAGGAAGTATACAAATAAATCTTTATGGTCATACCCCATTTTGCCCTTCAAACATGATAAATGCAATTATTTCAGATGCTACTTCTAGTTGAAAATTCGTCGGAAGCCTTGTCTCTCTATACATATATTCACTTATGACCTGTAAAGGGGTATCATACAAGATATTGACGCTCTTTCTACATGTGCCTGTGATGAAAATAAAAAGTTTTGAATATTATTTTGAAAGCATTGTTACAATATATCGGGAAGAAACCCTTTTTCACAGGCACTTGGATCTGAGTAGCTTAAATATTTCGTCCGTCTCACACGTTGTTCCTATATTCGGTTATTTACTACAATTTCAAATAACCATGATAACCGAATAAGGAACAATGTGTGAGACGGGCCTGCGAAATATTGAAGCTGGGATCACAGGAGCTCGATGCCAGCAACCCTCAATGACACCCAGGGGCGGATCCAGAACCCCAATTGCCGGGGGGGGGGGGGCACATACAATTTTTATGGAAATCACTTGCGAGGCACGAAGGGCCGAGTGGGGGAGGGTATGGGAGGGGGTTTCCTCCTCCCATTGGTGGGGGTTCGGGGGGCCTCCCCCGAGAAAAATTTGAAAAAAATGAAGCAATTAATGTGACCGCCCCTTCCCATCTCTCTATAGTCAAAGCTCGAGGAAACTAGGGGGCGGATATTCTTGTGGATCGTTGGTATCATGATTAATATTTTGGTTTTACCCGGTATGGGCCTTAAAAATATTAATCATGATAACTAGTTATCATGATTAATATTTTGGTTATGGCCCATACCGGGTAAAACCAAAATATTAATCATGATATTGGCATCGAGCTCCTGTGGCTGGGACTGATCTGAGCACAAATAAAATTCTACCATATTTCCAGTTGCTTCGCTCGCCATCATTGTCTATCATCACATATCTCGCAAAGTCAGGGACGTATATAATATATTATATATACGTCCCTGGCAAAGTTCATATTTGAAAATATCAAAAGAATCCATGTTAATGAAAAAAAACTTAAAACATAATATGAATTATGGCAATGCCATTGTGAGGACGCATATGAAATATAATTTCAATGAATTAATACCCAATTTTCACCATACATCATTGAATATTTTTTTACTTAGTTAATAAGAATAAAATATGTCATACAATATGTGTTCTTGTTATTTTTTCCAGCATCATTTTTACCGTCTTTATCAGCCTTACATTAGTTTTTTTTTCTTGAAATCCAGAATCATCTACAGGAGAGGGGATATTATAGACAATTTCTAGATCGACAGCATGCACATAACTCGTAAATGCGGGGAAACAATTCTCAATGTCACAAAACAATCAGTAAACATGAAACCACAATGCTTAATTTTTGAAACATAAATGACAGATAAGAAAAGATCAAGTGATGTCATCTTAATCTATACATTTTAATTCCTTGGACCTTGATGAAAACCAAGGAAAAGAGAACTCGGGCAAGAAAACTGTGGGCACAAACCATTAAAATTAAAAAAAAAAGAAAAAAGAATTTTATTGTTTTCTGAAGTATTTATATATATTGTAAGATTAACATGTATAAACATGTTAATCTTACAATATATATAACTTTTAGATGTTTACTTTTTAAATTTCATTGGGTGATGGAATGTCAGTCGTCGTATCAGGAATATGTATCCCCCCCACCCGTGCACCCACCCACCCCTCTCCCCTTTTACTTTCACCGGAAAAATTAGCATTCAAAATGTAGAAGAGAGAGAAAATTTCCTTTTCGGCGTCGTCTATAGTGTTATCAGCAATATATCGTTTTATGGGATGATCTGGAGAAGGGGGTTAAAACTTACAAATTAAGTACAGTATAAGTACTATACCATTAGTATTACAGGATTTTCCCTTCTAAATAATGTAAATGATTTTCCAATGTAATATCTGAAGACAAATTCTTGCTCATTCCTGTAATTTAAAAGAGGGTGAAAGGGAGGGGGAGGGTGGGAGGAAGGAGAGAGGGGGAGAGGGAGGGGGAGGGGGAAGAAGGAAGGGTGTGGGAGGGAGATAAGGGGCGGAGAGAGCGGGTACCCCATGTCTTCTACCCACCCCCATAAAAGGCAAGGATGAATGGGAGGGGGAGGAAGGAGGCAGCTGGAGGGAGGCAGAAGGGAGAGGTTAGGAGGTGGGAGAAGGGAGCGGGACAGGGGAAAGAAGGAGAGAAGTTAGTAGAAATCTACCCCCTATTCCACCCCCCCCCCCCCACCTTGAATACAATCACCCCCCCCCCCCCCTTTCTAAAAAAATCTGAAGCCTTCACCCCTCCACCTTGGATCCGCTTATGATTTACCTCCAAGGGAAAAAAATACCCAGCCTTATTTCTGACAGAAAAAAATATACTTCATGCTTTGAACAGCCCCAGCTGTGTTGACCTATTTGTACTAAATACTGTAAATGATGACGTAAGTTGTGACGCGTTGTAAACAGAACCAAAGGCAGCAGACATTTAAAAGTTTGTGATGGGATTTACACTGCATAGATTTCGTATATTCTACATGTAGATCTTATATATGTGGAGAGAAACCACATTATTCGATCTACAGGTATAAAAATGTCAGCTGCAAATCATCCTCGAAAGCAAAATGAAGATCGGTAAGTCGCTGATCGCGCTGATATTTTTTTGTTTGTTTTTTTTTCTCCCAGCATAATGAGTTTATCCATGGCTTTTTCTGAGGTAGCTGTCGATGAAAGAAAGTCCGCGAAACAAAGTTGTATGCTGACGTCGCGTCGCATGATGACGTCACGTTGTAATTTTCATAGAGGATATTCGGACTAAACATGATATATGTTGGAAATGATGGTGCAATGTCAGTATAACGTAAAGCAAAGTACAAATCATACATTGGGACACTGGAGGAGTAAGCCAAACGAAAAATATTCAAAGGAGATCGAGAAATCTTGGTCATCGATGGGTTTCATTCTGTCGTCAAGTGACATTGTCAAAAAAATAAGCTTGCGCTTCACGCCGATCAAACGGGCAATGGGGAGAATGACGTCATTGACCACGGTTTTGGAACCTATAGGTATAGCATAGAATTCAATTGAAAAACACGATTTTTCCTATATATACACGTGTTACCTTGATGAGGACTACGTCCGCGCCTGCGGCGCGGACTGCGTCCTCTATTATATATTAATTATGATGCATTACGTTTAATAGACATGATACAATTTAGAAGCAGGTTCGTTTTATATACAAGCTTGGATTTCTCACCAATTTACAATTTTAAATTTGGAAATATCTAGAAGACCCTCCCCTCAGATTCATTTACTTGTACCTAATATAAACTTTGTTTACTGAGGCTTATATTGTAAAATTCTTTTAATTCCCTGTTTAGAAGTGAATTAAATATTTGCACAAAAATAAAGCTATATTTTAGAGTTTTTAGTAAAAATAAAGAATTTCTATTTATAAAACACAGACATTCTTATCATATTTCACATCACTAATGTTAGAAAAAAAAATTCTTGCTCCAATTTTGCAAGGAAAAAATAATTTTGCTCCGGTCCAGGGCGAAAAAAATAATCTTGCTTCGACAAAAAAAAAAAAAACAAAACAAACAAACAAAAAAACAAAACAAAGCGCCCCCCCCCCCCCCCCCCCCCGAATATCAAATGAACCGTGCCATAGAAAGGATCAAGCGTTTGATCCAGCAAACGATGAATTGTGTACTCGGAAAAAAGTAAACTCCTGTTATTATATCACTTTTTTAATTGCTTTTGACATTTTCTAATGCTAAATCCTTTTTTCTTTGGCTTGTCAATGTCAATATGACTTCAAATTTCTCCCAGAAAATATTCGGGGAGATCCAGCCTATGATTTTGCAAAAAAAAAATCAAAAGCAAAAACAAAACAGCGGCAAATTCCAAGGGGTGAGGGGTCCTGACAAAATAGTGCATGATAAATTCCTCGAACACTGAACATGCAGATCTCGTGTGTCCCATTCCCTGATTCAACTCTTGAAAACAGATGATTTACTTTGTTGAAACTGTGACAAGCAATTCAGATTGAAAATACAGAACACATAAAGTTTTGAGAAATTCTTCGGCTATTCGACCTATCTCTTGAAAACCGGAAAATTCTAAGAGGAACCCAGAACTCCCCCCCCCCCCAACCATACCCTTCCAGATCCGTTTTTGGCCGGATTGCGAAGTAAAATCAGGTCTATGAAATGGCGAAGTCCGTCTGTCCGTCAGTGCGTCAACATTGTGGTTAAAGTGTTGCGTTTAAGTCCGTCGAGAGAAAACCGTTGCGAGGAGCAACTTGAAACTTGACATGGTGATAGACCATATTGAGATGAATTAAACACCGTAACAAATATTGACCCAGTGACCTTGACCTTGGAGTTTGACCTACTTTTGAAAAACTTTAACCTTGGCCATAGCTTTTGAATGGTAAGTGATAGGGCTTTCATATTTCACTTGTGCATTTCTTGTGACAAGACCTTTCCATGGATACCAAAAAAAATTACCTTGTGACCTTGACCTTGGAGTTTGACCTACTTTGAAAAACTTTAACCTTGGCCATAACTTTTGAATGGTAAATGATAGGGCTTTTATATTTCACATACTAGTATGTATTCCTTGTCACAAGACCTTACCATGGATACCAAAAGTTTTGACCTTGTGACCTGACCTTGGAGATTGACCTACTTTTAAAAATAATAAATCTGGGCTATCTCTCATGAACTATAGATGCTATGGCTTTGAAATTTCACATGCAGAATATTTATGACCAGATATTTTATTTGATATCATGAGTTTTGACCTAGTGACCTTGACATTGACCTTTGACCTACTTTTAAATTATAAGAGGTAGGATTTTGATATTTCAGTTGTAGAATCCTCATTACCATACCTTTCATTTGATATCATGACTTTTGATCAAATGACCTTGACATAGACCTTTGACCTACTTTTGAACTATATGGGGTAGGGCTTTGATATTTCACATTTAGATTCCTTATGACCATAGCTTTTTTTCATTGTGCAATAGTATTTTAATGACCTTTGACCTTTCTGTCTGAGCCAAAATGTATACGTCATCTAATACAAACACTTCGCAATCCGGCCTTACCGCCTTTAGCGGATTATGGTTTATTTTATCATGAATAGGTACGTGAAAAATTCCTTAAATAACAAGAGATCGCTCGTGCCCACTACCTGTATCGGCATAAATAGAAAAAATTAACATTTTGCCCTATTCTCGCAAGAAAAGTTTCTGATTATTCATTCCAAGAATATTTCAAGATCAATTAGGATGTCTATTTGCAACGTAATTCAAACGTGCGAGTCGTACTTCTTGTTGAATTCGTAGACAGCACGCAGACAACTTACGCAGCGAAAGATCTGTATTCCCTATTTAAAACTGCTACGTCGCAAGATTGTCAGGATTAGGTAACGTAGAAATAAGGGGGAGGGGGTAACAAAATCACTATAACTTAAAAACTGACGGTCAAATGTCAATAGGAATTTATCGGTGGTTCACTTGACATATGGAGATGATATCAAGTTTTTACGGAGAATAAATGATAGGGTTTCAGATAAACGGACTTTATGATTAAAAATTAGCAACCCAAAGACGTTTAGAAAATAGACATAAATTTATCTCCTTTCGACAATTTCTTTTAAAAGTCTTTGTGGTCATGTATAATTCTATACATATCCGATTGCCCACATCTTATCTAAATGAAAAATAAAGAACTTGTTCATATTCTGCCTCTACAGAAGATTTGTAATTATTTTTCATTACCTAAAGTGTATCAATTTTAACGTCACATTTACGGCCCACTTTTTGGCTTTCAGTGGGTATATATGCACGTTCGTAGCTTCAAAACTAACGGTACAAAATTGATGAAACTTTGCATGTAGAAAAAGTATGTTTCAATTATTACTGAACATTTATGATTTTTAGGAAAATTATAGTATAGTTTATTGATCGAATGCATGATACAGCATATAGATAATAAATCATGACAATATAGATACAATAATCAAGGTCAAGACACATGAGTAGACAATACAATAAATTAAATATTTTTCCTGATATGAAAAGCTTTCTTGATAAATTTACCTAAATTACACAATTCTTTTGTATTTTGAGAACTTAGTAATTGAATTAATTTAAAGACAGAGGGGCGACGATAGTAATATGGTTTCAAAAACTGAACTCTTAAATCATTATATGCAGGACATTTTAACAAAAAATGGAATTCATCTTCTGTATCTTCTTTACAAAATGAGCAAATACGTTTATCAAATGGTATATTTTTATAACGACCAGTTTCTATAGCCAAGCAATGTGAGGATAGACGTAACTTACATATTAACTTTTTATACTGCATATAGATAGGTTTACACAAATATTCTTGTAAGGTAACATGATCAATCAAATGCCTGTACATTGAACATTTTGAAGAGGAATTAATATCAGACAGTATGTTCTGGTTGTAAATATCAATTAAACGTTGCTTGACAATAGCTAGAACATGATTTGGTTCTGAATAATTACAGTTAGCACCAATTAAGTCATTCAAACCAATTTCTGCAAAAATTTTATAAACATCACTGACCCAGTTTTTACAATTTGGTTTATCATTTTTTTCTTTACACAAATAATCATAGCAGCTTTTCAATATACAATTTTTTGTTGAAAAAAGCTTAAAGAAATATTTAATGATTCTGATTTTCCTTATACATATCATAGGAAGCCTTCCCAATTCACAGTAAATCATACAATTTGGTGTAGATCTTTTAACGCCCAGAATGTTTTTACAAAAATCTAAATGAACCTTTTCTATATCTGGGGCAGAATGACATCCCCAAATTTCACGAATTGCGCATCAGTAACAATATCGTTTGTATCTGACCATACAAGTAATCTACTATTTAAAATGGAAGTAAACAATTTTGACATACAACTAATAAGGCTAATACCCCTGTAATTCTTAGGTTCTGAAACACTACCTTTTTTATGCACTGGTACAATAAGAGCATTGCACAAAATTGATGGAAAACAACCTTTTTTAAACATGGCATTAAAAATCTTATGTAAAAATGGCGTTAACAGATCAGCATATTCAATAAAATATTCGTTTAACATTCCATCACTACTATGACTTTTGTGACGCTTAAGACCTTTAATAGCTTCATAAATCTCATCACAAGAAATATCAACATTAAGTTCTTCAAAAACATCTTCTTGATCATCATCATTTACATTATTCATTGTTTCGTCTAAATTTGTTTCACCACATAAAGATTTAAAATGGCTTGTGAATTCAGATAAAGATACCTTAGTTTTAACATTTTTCTTTTTCTTGAAACGAGAATAAAATTCTTTAGGGTTATGCCTCCTTATAGACTCAACCATATTGCTCTGATCAAATAAATATCTTCTCTTCACTTTACATTCTGTTTTCTTATATTCCCTCTTACATGTAAGCAACATAGTGTGATTTTCTGATGATTTACATGCATTGAAATTAAATAAAGCTTTTCTATATTTCCCATACAGTCTCTTACATGTATCATTAAACCATGGTTTATGAATAAACACATTATCAATATTTCTATTACGTTGACATGTATTTTGCGAAAACGAAAAAGACGCCACTTTGTGAAAATCAGACATAATTTCACTCAAATTGTTTACAAAAGAAGTAACACAATTATCAATACCTGTTTCATTGGTCAAATCATTATCAATAATGCACTGATCTAATAAATATAATTTCTGTGCTAATACTTCTTTACTTTCGTTCTTTAAGTCATCATTCCATCTAAATTTGACATGGGACGAACAAAAAGATTCGTCATCGCTGGTATTATCAGAATTCAAAATAGCATTAAGTTCAATGTGAAGAGGTGCATGATCTGAATATGTATTGAAATTACAAACAATAAATTTGTGAACGTACTTAAACATATCATAAGTTGTTAAAACATAATCAAGTACACTGCTACCGTTAGGACCACAATACGTAAAATCTTTTGAATATAAAGAATGTCTACCATTCATGATGCGCAGACCACTTTCAATACATAACTGTATTAACTTAACTCCGTACGTATTAACAGATTGATCTACACAGGTGCGCTCAGGTAAAAATTCGTCACCCTGATAATCAAGATAATTGATCCAGCTATTGAATACACTATCATGTATAACATCACAATCAATGTAATCTTTTAGATTGGCACATCTTCCATTCAGATCACCTACAATCATAACTTTACCCTTTTCAGCATAAGTAGTAACTTGATTCTCCAGTTCAAAAAATATATCACAATCATAGTGCTTGAAATAGGAAGACTTATCAGGAGGCAAATAAACACAACATATGTACAAATCATCATCAAGACCAGAGATAGATTTACAAACTTTTAGCCAAACAAATGTATCAAAAAGTTCCTCAACAACAGATACATACTCATTACACGTATCTCTAATAGCAATCATAATTCCCCCTCCCTGTTTACATTTAGTTTGTCTCCTAGGAATAAATTTACATGAAAATTCAGGAATTTGAAAATCAAACTCATTTTCAATCCAGCATTCTGTCAAACAGATAATGTCATATGTACAAATAAAATTACAGAAAGGAACATCATTTAGTTTATTTTCTAGTCCTCCATTAATGTTCCAACATAGAAACTTAATATTCGACTTAAAATTATTACAAGTCTCTTGCTCTCTGAAATGCCCCGGACCCTCATGTCCCTCCTATCTGGAGCCCGTGCGCGCGAGTTTCCTTTCCTGTTGAGACGGCGTTCCTCTACCAGAGGCACCTGTAGGACCCGCTCTCTGAGCCGGAGGTATGTACTCGGAGCCGTTTATAAATAGTCTGTCTCTCACAAGTTTTACTTTATTCTTCTTCCTCCGTTCCTCCTTCATTATGGGGTATAGCGCCTTCCTCCTCTGTTCAATCTCTACTGGGAATTGCTCCTGGACCCAATAATTGGAACCCTTCAGCGTCCGTGGAGCTTGGCTTCGTACGAGTTCACGGTCCTTAAAAAAACTAAACTTAGCCACTATCGGACGCGGACGCAGGCGCTGGCCATCTCTTGGTGCGTGTTTTCTCCCCACCCTGTGAATCCTCTCAAATGAAATATCAGTACGTATTTTCATCGTATCGGTGAGGAAATCAATCAGAACGACATCGCAATCTTCTTCTTCTTCCTCAGGGATGCCAAAGAATAACAAGTTTTCCCTCATGGACCTGCTTTGTAAATCCAGGATATCCTCTCGAATTTCGTCTCTCGACATTTCAACCTCACTTTTCAGGTCTGCCACAGCTGATTCCGTATGCGTCACTCGTGTATTTGACGACCGGTTTTGTGATTGTACGTCAGTGAAATCTTTCCGTAATCCGTCTAATAAATTACCATATCCATCTAAACACGTCTCTGTTTCTTTACAAAATTTCTGTATATCTTTTATTTCTCTTTTGGCAGCACTTAAATCCGTTTCAGTTTTTCCAATACGGACTTCCAAATTTTCCAACTTTGTAACAATTCCCTCTATGCGTATCAATCTGCTATCTATATCATCTATTTTCCCAAGTTTAGCGTCCAAACTTTGTAACAATCTGTAAATCCCGTCAAGATCCTTTGTCGTTAACGCTCTATCATCGCTATTTTCATCATTCACCACGTTAAGACTGTCAACTACGATATTACCGGTTTCATTTAAACTCTCATTCAAGCCGGCCATACTATGTACACTGTGAACACTGTCGTGAGCACTCATCACTGGCGTAACGATCAAAAAGTAAACATGGAATAAAGTCGAAATTCCAAAAGTATAAAGTCCAAATTTTAGCATCAACATGTGAACATCTACGTTATCTCCGTGCATAACAACTTTGGTAATGAGATTCAGTCATTTTCCATCAAAATTCAACTGATATTATAGGAGCTTCAAAAACACGTCTACTCAGGTGACTTGACCACTCACTCAATTCTTAATTAAATGATAGGATCAAATTTAAGTCTGGCTGTCCTGGACCTCCTTAAGTAATTCTCATTACTTGTTTCCAGATCCTGTCTTGATATCTTGTAAGGAGCTGTTAAGATAAGGGCTTGATTTAGCCCTGAAATTACTCGATTAATTATTTCTCGTGCGCTGTCCTTCTATTTCGGGTAAAAAGTGGTCGGGATTATTGATAAAATATAAAGTATTAGAAGATTCTTAGTAGGTAATTTATTTAAATAGATTTGGTGAAAGATGTTATAATTACGGGTTGAATTAAGAGGTAGGGGTACTGATGAGAGAAAACGTCAAATATCGAATGAAAATTCACAAAAAATGCATTAGTTTACACAAATTTTATGTTTATTATACTTCTCTACCTTTTAATGTCAAACTTGGATAAGAGAAATTAACCTTTATGTTATTATATCAAACAATCGGCAAAAACCGCAATCCGGAAACTGAGAAAAGGGTTAAATTTCGTATTTATCAGCCACTTATGTAGCTTTCAGGCGCGAAATACGCACAGTGTAGAAGAAGACAACTTTCTCGTTCATTTCCTTCCTAACGATTAATCATTTGATCGGAATACACTCTGAATGAATTATATTGTTACATGATATTTAAAGAAAAAATGGCAATTTTAATTTATTTTACCGCTCTAAATAGTCATCCACCCCCCCCTTTTTTTTTTTTTTCGTTTTTCGCCCGTGGGACATTGTTCCCCCCATCGATTCAGAACCCCACTTGGTCAGAAAATTTGACTTTAAACCGAGGTCCCGTGTCTCGGTGTGGCGTAGGCACGTTAAAGATCCCTCAATGCTTCGGGTGGGTCCGTAGTATAGGTCTAAATTTCAACCGTACAACCATTTGGAAATTATCATCTAGTAAATAACTAAACGGTGCCTAGGCAGAGTAGTACTGCCAGATACATTACATACAAAAACCATAACTTAAATATATTACCCTAGGCAGACAAGTGCTGCCAGGCTGAAGTGACAATAAAAGAATCTAAAACTATTAAATAGATATCCTGAAAATCTAAGACGTAATACAATATAACTTTTGTCTCCGACTAATAGTAACCTCTTTCATTAAATACAAGAGGATTAAATACTAATAACAATTACACACATACACACGCAAACAAACACACATTTCCTAGGCGGACTAGTGCTGCCAGGTTAAATAAACTTACAACACACTATAATACAAATCAAGCATCCAATACAGCGAATATGGCTAGTGGATTCCATGCCTCGACTCCAATCTATGCCTACGACAGGTTTAAGCGAACTAGACTTCCTAGTAGTGTATGTTCAAGATGCGACAGTGAACTAGGAGAAGGCGAATTACGAGTAAAGTGTTCTGTATGCGACCTAAATTACTGCATTCCCTGCTCAAAAATGTCAAGATCGCTTGTGCAGGTCATCCTAGAAGGCGAGGATGGAAACATAAAATGGACATGCAATCCATGCAAATCAAATTTCCCCACATTTAGCAGTTTGAAGATTGCAATTGATAACTTGGACACCAAGAATTCACAACGTTTAGATTCGTTGGAAAATATGATGTCAAATATTGACAAAAACCTTCAGTCAAAGGTCAGGAATGAAGTAAAATGTATGAAGGAAGAGGTCAAAAAGGAGGTCAAGGATTCAATTATGGACATGGTCAAATCAGAAATTAAATCAGAAATTAGGGAGAATGAAGAAAGGAAAAACAGATCCTCCAATATTGTCCTGTTTCAATTGCCAGAATCAGACAGCCGTGATCCTGAAGTCCGGAAAGAGTTTGATAATACAAATGTTAAAAACTTGTTGTCGAGCCTGGAAATCCAGGAATTCGAAATTAAAGCAATGTTTAGACTTGGAAAAGCCACTCTGGACAAAATCAGACCACTTAAACTCATCCTTGAGGACAAAAAGGTCAAAAAGCAAATTTTGGATAGTGCCAAAAACATTCCTAGAGTAGCACCAAGTGACCTAAGAAGGGTTATAATCTCAAAAGACCTCACGCCCACTCAGAGGGAAGAACATAAAAAGAAAAGAGCTTTGAAAATTGCAGGTGATAATATAAGGAGAGCAGGAGACCAAGCTGCACCTAGCCTAACGTCTAACCCAACACTGGCACATAACCAAAATGGAAACCTCCCACATACGCGTGCACATACTCAAAATATAAACTTCTTAAATATGTCACCAATTCAAGGAAGCAGATTAACGAATCGTCCCGCTGTGGTCAAAAACTCGTCTAATCCGGCAACAATCACCACACCACATGGAACGGCATCACAAAGTGTATTTTTCCAAGGATCACAGGTTACACCAAGTCAACTATTGCTTGATGGGGACAAAATGCTCTGTAACGTAGATGAAGAAAGTGAATCAACCCTCATGGGTCTTGACCTTAGTCAAACATTACCATATTCCGAAAACAGTAACTTTTTGAATAGTGAAGTATAGGATGCTGATTTTAACGTTGCACAAAGCTTTTATCATAGTGGAGCACTGAAAATATTTTACACAAATGCAGACTCTTTGTCGAACAAACGGAATGAACTTTCATGTCGCATAGACAATAATAATTATGATGTTATAGTTATAACCGAAAGTCTTCCAAAAAATAGACAACACTGGGAAATTGAGGAGTGTGAATGGGCGTTAGATGGTTATTCACATGTATCCACTGGAAATCAACACAACGGTAGAGGGATAATTGTGTACATAAAAGACAGTATCCCATTCAGTGAATTAAAAATGGAAAGTGTTCATGAGGTGGAGAATGTGAGCATCAAAATAAAAGTAGGTAAACAAGAAACACTTTTATTACAAGCTATATATCGCAGCCCCAACAGCAGTGATACAGCTTTGGATGATTTGAAGAAAATTTTCGAAGATAATACACAGTATACGTACAAAGTAATTCTTGGAGACTTCAACTTTAGGGAAATCAACTGGGAAAATGAAAGTACAACTACAAATGAAAACCATCTGGCTAGTAGATTCATAGAATTGTGCAGAGATAATTATCTCACTCAGCATGTAACACAACATACGAGATTCCGTGAAAACTGCCAACCCAGCACTCTTGACCTTATTTTAACCAATACGGACTTTATCATTGGAGATATTGATTATCTAGAACCATTAGGATCCAGTGATCACATTGTTTTATTGTTTGAATTGAATGTAAATAGTGTACATAATGCAGACGTCAGGAGTAAACCTCTTTACTTTAAGGCTAACTATGAACTCATAAACAACAAAATCAAGGATATAAACTGGGCAACAATATTGGAGGAAAAATCCATGGAGGAGGCTTGGACCACCTTCAGAGAAAACATATCAAAAATTGTAGAAGAAAACGTACCAGAGAGAATCGCCAAAGGTAAAACCAAGTACTACCAAACTCCATGGATGAACTCTCAAACAAAGGAAGCCATTAGAAGAAAGAAAAAGGCATGGCGAAAGCTCATTTACTGTCCAAATACGTACAACCACTATATTTACAGAAAAGTAAGGAACGAGGCTAGTTCAGCTGTAAAATTGGCTAAGAAAGAACACGAGCAAAGTATAGCAAAAAATATAAAAAAGGATCCAAAATCATTCTGGAGATACGTTAAGAGTAAAACAAAAATTAAAGAAAGCATACCTAACCTAAATTCAACAGATAACATGGCCGTAGACGATTTGATAGGGAAAACAACATTACTAAATAACTACTTTGTCTCAGTCTTCACAAAAGAGGATCTAACAGTGTTACCAACATTCGAAGAGAGGAATTACTCAACAACTCTAAATGAGATTCATTTTCAAGAAGAGGAAGTACTTAAACACCTGAAATGTCTAAATCCTACAAAATCTCAAGGAGTAGACGAGATTCACCCTAAACTTCTAAAAGAAACAGCGGAAAATATATGCAAACCTTTAACATTACTTTGTCAAAAATCAATCAACGAAGGAAAATTACCAAATGATTGGAAACTAGCAAATGTCACTGCCATTCATAAAAAAGGAAATAAATCGGATCCATCAAACTATCGACCGATTAGTCTAACCTCAATCTCATGTAAAATTATGGAAAAGATCATTAGA
The DNA here is from genome assembly GCA_028142955.1 of Pinctada fucata. NCBI lineage: Eukaryota > Metazoa > Mollusca > Bivalvia > Pterioida > Pteriidae > Pinctada > Pinctada fucata. The sequence goes on from AP027109.1 coordinate 49,739,062, forward strand.
GATAGGATAGTGACACACATGGATGAAAATAAACTGTTCACTCCACATCAATTTGGATTTAGAAAGGGCCACTCTTGCACAACACAATTAATCGAGGTCATGGATGCTTGGACAAAACTATTAGATGAAAAATCAGATGTGGACATAATTTATTTTGATTTTCAAAAAGCATTCGATAAAGTTCCGCACTTTAGGCTACTCAAAAAACTATCAGCATATGGAATTAAAGGCAAAACACTAACATGGATAAAAGAATTTCTAACAGACAGGAAACAGAGGGTGATTCTAAATGGTAAATACTCTCCATGGGACAACATAACTTCGGGTATTCCGCAAGGCAGCGTCTTGGGACCTATCCTCTTTCTCATTTACATCAATGACTTGCCAGAAGTAGTTAGTAACCCAGTCAAATTATTTGCAGATGACACGAAACTATATGGCTCATCAAACGATCAAGAAGACCACAGAAAGATCCAACAGGACATCAACAATCTGATATCATGGTCGCACTCGTGGCAACTCACCTTCAACAAGGACAAATGTAAGCATCTTCATTTAGGCAGGGCAATCCTGCCAGATGATTACAGCTTATCGGAGCAAGTTATAGGAAAAATTGAATATGAAACAGATTTAGGAGTTCAAATAGACAACCAACTTAAATTTCAAATTCACATTAACACAGCAGTAAAAAAGGCTAATCGCATGCTCGGTGTGATAAAAAGGAACTTTAAACACTTGGATAAGGATTCTTTCTTACATCTATACAAAAGCCTAGTGAGACCACACCTAGAATATGCTTCCTGTGCATGGTATACTCTGTACAAAAAAGATGCCATGGCTATCGAAAACACACAGCGTAGAGCAACAAAACTGATCTATGGAATTCAACATCTAAGTTATTCGGAGAGACTGCTCAACCTAGGTCTTCCATCATTAGAATATAGAAGAATAAGGGCAGACGTCATACAAGTCTACAAATACATTAACAATCTAGATGAAATGAGTAAACCACTTTTTGTAAAGAGCCAGGAAAACAGAACAAGAGGTAACAGCCATAAATTAGTCAAAAGCCACTGCAGACTAGATGTGCGGAAAAACTGTTTTACAAATAGAGTCATCAATATATGGAACAGCTTACCAGACAACGTTGTGACAGCCAATACACTAAACTCGTTCAAAAGCAAACTTAACAACCACTGGAAAGGACAGCCACTCAAATTTGAGCCAACATGCCTAACCCCCCATTCTGAACATCAAAGATTAAGCAGAAATACAGGAACGGATCTGGAGAGTCGACAGACTAGATGATAGATCTCTCAACTAGGTAACAGGTATTAATATACACCTTTGGTAAAAATGGCATTCTGAACCGAGGTGGGAGGAACAATGTTGTAGGAAAACTTTTCCGTTTTCCATTGATTTCTATAGGAAAAACGCTTATTTTGACCCCAAAATCGGTCTTATTTTTGAATAATATATCCAAGGACTTATAGATTTCATATAACCAAGTAACTTCTTATCTTTACTGAAAATTTATCTCAAGTTTTGCATTTTGAAATGTTTGACTTCCCTGAATGATTCAATATTATTGAAGATTCTTGTCGAACACTCATATCCCAATTGCCCTGGTCTCAAAAATGTTTTAATGCAAGCATTTTTTATAATTGTCATTTAAAGCGTTTAGATCACGCAGACGCCAACTTCACCTTTCCTGTACTTCCGGAAAAGAAAAGACTATGTGAAAGATAGAGAAACAAGCAATTTCTTCCATTTCCATGTGGTTTTCTGTAAAAATACGTTTATTTCTCTTAACATGACAAGCCAAAGGTACAAAATGCAAAGTTTTAAGACTATTTATGCTCATATTTATCGTTTTTTCAATTTGTTTACAATCGTCGCGTCGGAATCGGGTTGGGCTAATTTGAGAAACTGTCTTTTAGTAATATGATTCTAGGCATTGCTTACGAGGGAGCGTAGCATGTTTCTAAGTTGTTGTATTACTTTTGAAGTACCCGTTTGTATGATTATGTACCAGTTTATTTGTATATCAATTCATTCAAATTCTGTTGATTTTGAAAATGTAAACTGTTCGTTAGTAAACGTAAAATAATAATCCTAAGTTATAAATAAAGATAATATTCCTTTGATCACGAACACCAGACTTCACGCGCAAAGTCGCACATACTGTAACATCATGCTTGATGTCAAACGTTTAAAACATCATTATGTCGTTATTTACTTTTTGCATGAAGGCTGGGGTAACGTTGGTTTAGTAATTAAATTTTATTCAGCTGTGTATGAGTCTATGACAAAGAAACTCAAGGAAATTGAAATTTAACAAGTACTGATCAATTTACTATTGGTGTAAAAGGAGTAACCAAACAGAAGCAGTAACCAAACGATTATGGTGCAGGAGGTATTTGAATTGACGAAATTGGATCAAATTTAAGAGACTGAAAAAGTTTCACTAGAAATCAACATAAGTGTCAGCATTTTTATAATAGGATAAATTGATGAATAGTTTTTGGTCATTTTAATATTAAGCAATGATAGTTTTACATAAGATATAATGGTTCAGAAAGGGTACCAGTAACCCTCCTAAAATTTTTAGTAAGAACTACATTTGAGGGAATTTTCCTTAATTTTCTACCATTTGGTCTTTGGAAAAGATGTTACTTTAGATTTATCAACATAAAATTGAAAATTGATCAATAAAACACATCCGAATGTTCTATCGTTCGGTTAATACTTTAGCAAAATTGCAAAATCGAGGAAATATTGTGCTTAAAAGACCGACATAAAAGGTGATGAAAGTCAGAAATTTTTAGATGATTATTTGATTAATATTTTAGGCAAATGCTAACCATTATTTGTTCCAAATTTCATTCCTCAATTGAACAAAACAACAAAGTTATCGTGAATAAACCTTCAAAATCGTTTGGTTACTGCTTTGACACCAGTAATTTCTAGGGCTGGGCGGTGCTTCGAAATTAGCAATGTCGGTTCGATGCATCGACATGGAATTGCATATTTCGATTCGGTTCAGACGTAATTTATCAAAGTAAACTAAAGCCAAATAGTGACCAGAAAATGTTTGAAATATCTTAGAAATTATATTTAAGAACGTCAGAAAGTAAGAAAAGAGCGTACATTCTCTTATGTACTTATGATTTACGTACACTTTCCCCTACCTGCAGACCTCCCATGAAAAGGAAAGTGAAAGTTGATGTACTTTCGCTTTCCGTGAACTGGTCATAGGAAGCTTTGTTCAAGCAGCAAAAAGAATATACGGGGACTGTAATAGCCAAAATATCATGTAAGGAAAGCTGTATGTCCACAGAAATATTTACTGTGACACCTGTCAATTGACCCTTCCGGTTGCGGGAAAAAAAATGCAAAATTTCGTGACGTCACAATGCTTTTACCATGTGTTTACCTCGGACAAACAAGCTCCGAACCTCGGTCAAACATCGAAATTGCATTGTGACGTCATGGAATTTCTCAAATTTTTCCCGCGTTCGGAAGGGTCAATTATACTTGGTTGTTGAAAAATGAGGTGTTGTGTTGGAGCACATACATCCACAATAATTATGAATGTAAAACTGATGAAATCATTTAGAAATATATATACTCACACATTTTTCAGATAATTATGCGAATTATTTATTTATTATGATGTATACACATGATAAGGTTAGACTGAAGTGATATGTTGGTCAAATCAATTTTTATTATTTTTTAAAAAAAATTTTTTTTTATTATCGATACACCATATTATTTTGTACTTAAAATATCTCATTCAAATGAACCGAATCGAAATTATTCGAACCGAGGCCTTGTGATTCGAACCGAATGGACGAATACCTGAATCGTCCCAAACAAAAATTTATTCATTCATCACGGTAGGAATTTCTGCTGGGCTACTGTGGTTTCTGGCGGAAATGGCGGAAAGAATACAGAAAGAAATTGGTTTTCAGTGTAGGCAGTTTCTGAGAAAATTATGGATCATTGAAGCAAACCGTGCACTCTGGCGCTGAAGTAGCACAGAGTTTCCTTGCTCATTTTACCAAAACTTATACAAAAGCACGCAATAAGAGTCCACTGTTGGCATCCCTCAAAAGAAGTTTTATTTTGCATTTGTTACAACCACTTTACGAGAGCTAGTAATGGGGGGGCTACAGATAATACGATGCAATTGTTGATCGGAACCGGGTAAATAAATCAACTTTTTCACATGTTAAAATCAATATGATTTAAATAGGACCATCCGTCTTGTGGGCATTTCTTGTTATTGAAATTTGGAAAGTAGTTATTGATTTTTCGCAGTTGTACATGCACACAAAATATGACTATCAAACATCATTTATATGGACATAATATTTAACTGTTTCTTCACTGAAATTGCACCCTTTTGATTTCTTTGCATTTTGAATAATTTTATCTCCAAACTGGACATTCCAAGATCTCGGGAAGAAAGAATCAATAAAAAAAAATATCAGAATGAAAATGGCAATAAAATTCTCTAAGTTGCGACAATTTTCATGGGTCGGCCGGTTAACGGCAAACAAGCTTAATTTTATTTTAGGCCTCACTACATGTACCAGATTATTTTTAAAGTAAATCCATTGGTCAAACTCTAACCCTAACCCCAACCATTGGTCAAAAACTTAATTTTCAGGACGCTCTTAAATTCCTTACAAGTAATAACAAATATTTTAATACGAATCGAATATGTGTCAGGAATATTTGAATAGCATTTTCAGGTATTCGTTTTAGTTCTACAACCAATGCAATTCCCTGAGATGAAACTATTGAAAGAAACGTGCTTCTATATTGCATGAAAACACTCATGACATAACAATGAATAGGATTTAAAGAAACATGCCGCAACGGCTGTTTTAACCTGCAAACTGAACCTGCGGTGACCTAAATTTTAATGTCACCTTTTTTTACATAGAAAAACGCGATTTCAGAAAACAAGAATGAAACAGACAACTTGGGTGCATATATATAGAATAAATGTCATAAATGTCAAGGTTACAGGTACCAATCCCCAAAACAGAATGTCCTGTGCTACCTCACTACTGCATCATGCATACCGGTATAATGGTATTTTATGATTGTGAAGATATACGACATACCACTACATAGACAACTGAAGACTGGTCAATAGTGTCTTGCTATAAAAGGGTTAAATGATTTCACTTGTATTTCTGTCCTACAGATCTGTTGTTATTATACATTCTTGATGTCGGACTGGTCACATGACCAAATTTCTGCCATGTTTACAGGGGGATAAGCCTCTAGATTTTTCACTGCGCCCTATGAAAAATCCGTGATTTTGTTTGCTCTTTCTTCAAATCTTGTTTTATATTGGGGTTTGAGGAGCTAAGAGCTAATTTATCAATGGTTCCTTCAATGATTTCAAGTAGTTTTATCCTTGATATAAACGTTAGATTCTAGATATAAAGCAATTTCCATACACTATGCTCTATGATAAACACTGAGTTTATCCCCAACTATTTTCGGTGCTTCTCTGTGCTTATCTCTAATTGAACCTTTGTGTGACATCACGCCGACATTGAGAATTGTAGGCATTTGTACAGGTAAGATCCCTACATGTATTGTACATGTACTTTATCGTGTAATGGAGCTTGCTTCGGTAGTCCTTCTGTCCCGAGTCCTGACATTATGTTCAGAGTCATTGATCATGTCCATAGTCTTGATTTTGTTTCTAGATGATGACACAAGCTGTTCAAACCAGGGCTCTCACATCCAATTTTGGGACTGGAGCCGTGACCTTTGAAATTGGGAAAAATAGTGCCATTTTCTCAAAAATTAGGAAAAAATATAAACAGATTTTGATGCCTTTTTACTTGAAATTTTAGCAAAATTAACTTCATTTTTTATGCATTTCCCATGAGGTTTCAAAATGGGGAAAATTTGTCAACAAATTTGGAAAAAAAAATACTACATGTATTTTGCATTGGGAATGGGGCCAAATTTCTGTCCCAAATCAGGCCGATCAAGAGCCCTGCAAACTATTAAGGATGTTAAACTGTTAATGCTTACCAAGGGAGAATGATATCCATCGATTTTAAGGTCAAAAGTTGTGGTTCCTGTAGGGCTCACTGTTCAACTTTAAATATTGGTTTCCTTATGATAAATCAAGAATCTTCAATCTGTTAAAATCAAATTTGTCAAACGGCAGGAGACAAGATGCTACAGTAGGATTCTACATGTCTTCTCTTCAGTTTTTACTTATCAGGTCTTTATCAAACTTTGTACACTTAATCATTTCATATGATACAGGGGTATAAAGCCGCCATTCCACTGTGATTCCGCTGTACCTACGACCATTCCTGACTGAAATTTTCACAAGAGCTGGTAAAACTTTCCAGACTTTTAAAAGTTTTTTTGAACATCGCGATCTATTCCCGACCGATTCCCGATCAATTTATGACCTATTCATGTATTAACTTTGACATACTCACTCTTGACCCGCTCTACACACAATCATATTGCTGACCAAGTCCCATTCTATCCAATTAAACTCTGATCTATTCCTGACCAAAACCTGATCTATTCCTGATGCAATCCTGATCTATTACTGACGTTCCCCGACGCATTCCCATTCAAAGAAAATTTCCAACTTAAACTTATCTCATTTGTCATCCAATGATCGTATCGTCCAAGAAAAAGCCTATATTTTTGTTTTGACCCAGCCTTACCCAAAAGTGCCACAATCAAAAGGAAAATTTTCTTTTCTTAAAAAGTGGCTCTGGATAGCCAAGAGCGGCACTTTTGTGTCTGGTCTGCGTTGTCGCCGCATAATTTTGATCATAAGTATTTCTTATCAATATCAGTGCAAGAAAATGAACAAAATATGCACAGAAGATCCAAGTTGAAGCTTCGTTTGGTCATAACTTGGTCATATAGAGCATTAATAGGTCGCAAGATGATCAAGAAAAGGTGTTTGTAAGATCATTGAACATTAGATCTTTAGTGGATAGGTCGTGGTAAGAGCGTAGAATAGACAGGTAAAGACTGGGAAGAGCGAGGTTTTAGGTAAATGCCAATCAGACCACGCTCAATCCACACTCTTACTGATAAGGACACGATTAACCTAGGCTGTACTCCTGACTATCTCGACCAAACCCCAATCATTTCACGACCACAAAGAGAGCAGTAAATTTTCCTGTATTTTTTTCAACTGGCTCTAGAGGTAGGGAAAAGTTTCCATATTTTTTCAACCGGTTGAAAAAATACAGAGACTTTTCCCTACCTCTATAGCGTGCATGCTCTAATACCGATCGACTTTGGACCAACATACGCTGTACAAGACTAAGATACGACCAAGAGCCGTCCTCTCCCGACCTGGCAATTTTCAGAGTCGGGAATGAGTGTAGGTTCAATGGGATTGCAGTGGAACAGTGGCTTTAGGAAAGAACTACCCGGGTCTTAGTTTTCAGGATCAAGGTCACAGGCAGGATGTTTTTTGCAGAACTTTATCAAACTAAGTACTTACTGTTTATGATACAAGGAAAGCCCCTCTTAAATTTCGAAGTCTACGAACAATATATTTAGGCTATATCATAGTGATTTATAGAATGCACGTACATGTAAATAAAGTATTTGTCTAATCTTTTTCTACTAGGAAAGTGGAATTTTCATGAAGGAGACAATTTTTGAATTGAACTATTCCAATAAGTATGTTTACACAACATATTTCTCTTTTATTTTAGAAATTTATAAATTACTGTTATATGATATCTTTGATAATCTGCCATTGCAAAAAAATGCTGGTTTGACTTTTGAAAAATCTCCCCTCACAAAGAGAATTCCATTTTACAGTATATTTCTATTTAATTACAGGACTGTACATGCGGGTATACCAGACAAAAATATACTAAAGAATTTCTTACATGTAATCTCAACCTGAAGTCATATTATTAATTTGATTTTATTTCTCTTGGTACACAGTGAACTAACAAAGTTAAGTGACGAGAGTTTGGCCCGGCAGCCAGATGAGGTGTTTGATATCATTTGTAAAATTGGGAGAGGGTAAGGACTAAGACTTTGCTGCCGTTTCGTAGTTCATGCCTGGACGTATCCTCAGCATTGTGAATTGTGCTGCACTTTTGACTTAACTCTACTGTGGTACTTGTATGAAACAGATGACATTACCTTCTAATCTAGTTAGTAGTATCGTGAATATGATTTGTGTTAAAACTGACGAAAACAGGGACAAAAATGAAGTTCCAGTTTCCTGCTTTTTTATGCCTTTGAAATGAAATAACATTCAGAACTCCTAGAATTATTCAAAAAATCTGTTTGCAGATTTAGTTACGCAAAATAATAGTTTAATGGATTGATTCAGGGTTTTTTTTTCGATGGGAAAATGATTATATTGTCTTTTGACAAATAAATGTTGATAGAGAAGGTACTGTCTCTGTATGGAATGACAGGGACCCTGATTTTCATCCTTGCTATTTATTTCTCCAAAGGACGTTGTGTATGAGATACTAACACATCTCTGACGGGGATTGACCTCATTTCTCATGTTGTCATCGTATCATCATGTCTTGTGTGAGAATGGAAAGCATTACCATATTCAGCGGCATCAGGATACTTCACTAACTCGTCTATTCATGTAAAGAGAACAAATCTACACTTTATTATTCAGCTTTCCAGTTTTAATAATGGGCATGAATAATTTACACTAAAAAATATAACTGTTTGTGGCAAAATTGCATTCAACAGTTAAGAAAATTCAATTCTTTTCTAAAAGGAACCTAATTCGAGGTTCTATACAAACCTGTAACAGTAAGAATATTTTATAAAGTAATTAGGAAGTATCCTGTGTCCCGTAGATTGTAGTGTATACATGCTGATTGTGAGTTTACTTCCCTATATGCAAGGCAACAATTGGCATGTAGATTTGAGTATGCTGTCTGCTCTATGATGCACTTTTTGTGATGCATGTTTGACATTTTAGCAGCTTGCAGCAGGAGTATCTACAAGGTGCACACGTTAGGCCTTGATCTCCTGTAGTTATTTCTTAGTTAATAGTCTAGTGATATGCAGGTTTCCAGTATAACGTGGTAATGGTCACAAGTAGTGAAGTACATGTACCATATTTCTGCGCGATGACCTCTTCATTACTGCTCTTCATCATTTAAGGTTTAAGGGGAATAAAAAATGGAACAAAAATTAATTGAAAATTATATAGAAGTTCAATTGTTACTGCGTTATTCTATACAATGTTGTATAATACAACAAAAATGACAATGTTAGATTTAAAAGGGCAGTAAATAGTTTGAGTAAAATAAAAAAAAGCATGAACACAGTTAACACCGTGAACTGTGACTGAATGTAAAAATACTGGAAGCCAGTATGTCATACTGTAGCTATGTTGTGAGACATTTAGGTGGCTGAGAGCTTGTCATGACCGCTGTATATTTGCTTGTCTCCCGTAGCGATCCCCTCAAGAGACTGCGAGAAGATGACCTTACAAGGTCACCGGAGGAAGTCTTTGACATTCTAGGAAAATTAGGAGAAGGGTAAGGATGAGGGGAGACCACTCTCCCAATGTAGAGGTAGCTCTATTAATACACTCGTTAATATTTAATATGTGTACGACAAGAAATGCTGCATGCTATAGATATATCTTAACATATATGACACTCAAAATTATGTACTCTTTCTAATTTATGTACATGTATCACAAAAATTTATATTAGAAATCCATATACATAAGTTTGAATAGAATTCACGTTAAGGAACTTATTAAAATAAAATTAATTGAAAAGATACATGTACATTTTTATTAAGGATTCGGTTGGCAGTGTAAGAATACAAATATTTAGTCAATACATGTAGTAAAGCTAACCTACTGACAAATGTTGTCGGTCACACTTCCACTTAATTGTATTTATGTAATTTTATCGCTCATAAATGTATTGAAGATTGTTTGTCTATCTATTTCTTTGTCTATATTGTCCATATAGTAATTTTCATGGAGGTCAGCAAAGAAAAGAAGATAACTTTTAAAGATACTTAAAAACTATGAGAGGAAAAGGAGCTGCAAATATGAACATGATGAAAATAGCTTTCTATACCGTTTTAAGGATTAGATGAAATGGTTTTGGTCCAGCCAAGTCTGTTCAGTTGATGTACAACAAAATCTTGCTTGTTACTTCCTCAAATTGTTATCTACCCACTAAATTGAATTGAGTTCAGCTTATAGAGGATCAACTCGTCCAAAGATGAGAAGCAACCAATTTTTTTTTAGTCAGGTCAAAGGTCACAAGGCTGTAGGTCATACCTGTAGTTTGAATTAATGTACTGCTGATGATACTGAAATCAGACTTAAGGTCAAAGTTCATGGTTATTTAACTTGGTTTATGCATGTTGCTGGTCCCTTGGTTCCAAGGTCATCTGTTCATACAATTATAAGCACACAAATTTCTTTTAATGAAAAAGAATGACCACTGCAAGGAATGTTTTCCATAGGGTATTCATAAATATTGATAATCAACAAATTACATATGATAAAAAAGTAGCAAGTGTATGGTAGAGAAAAATAATATACGAAAGTACCTTTTACATTTAAAGGCCAAACTACATGTACGTTATCTATACATGTTTTACTAAAAGGATGTAAAGGCAGGATTTAGTGTGATATCTGATATATACACATTTTTTGCTTAAAGGAGCTATAATATTAGAAGTATTTTTTTATACATGTACTGACCTTATAAATCCCTCTCCCTCTATCATTTTCTTTAGTATTGTTAGATACATCCTCTCTACAGGTCTATTATTAGACACACATTTATCCTGCTATTTTATAGTATTTAGTCTGTCTGGCAAGGAAAGCTTATTAGGTTGTACTCAGGAAGAAGATTTGCAGTGGTTTTGGCTTTTGCAATGGGCATCGCTTAAAGCTTTACAATAGAGGACTGATATTTACATTCTCATTTTGATTCTTTAAGTCTTAATATATTAGGAAACATTTCAATATAGATTAATTTGTAGGGATTCAAATTAAAGGAGCTGGTAAGATAAGGCACAAAACCGCCCCTGAATAGTTGAAATCTCAAAATTCAAAAGTAACTTGGTCCACATATGGATTAATCTTCTGTAAGATGGGATAATTTATTCAAAATAAAACAGATATTTGGGTCAAAATAAGTTTTTTTCATTTTTTACATAGAAATCAATGGAAAACGGAAATTTTTTTGATACAACATCACCCCCCCCCCCCCTTTACTTCAGAATGCCACTTTCACCAAAGGTGTATATCAATAAAATACATTTTCTGGCTAAGTGGAGTTCTGAATGAATTTTGCGCCTAAAAGCTATATAAGTGGCTTAGAAGTACGAAATAAAACCATTTTTCAGTTTACATTTTTATCCTAACCATTTTTTTCTAAAATGGAAGAACAGTGCTGGAGAAATTATTGATATATTTCAGGGCTAAGTCAAACCCTTATCTTAACAGCTCTTTAGAATTGTTAAACAATGAAAGATCTTTATTTTAGAAACTCCACTCTGATATTAGTAACTAAAAGTCAGGACTTAATGTCTATCAATTGTTCTGTAAATCAATATTTTGCTTCAAGTTTGTTTTAGAAGCAACTTCTCTGAAACTAGGAGAGGTAGATTATATTTTGATGGCTCAATGTAATGATAAATATAAAGGATTTTTAAACACTCTAGCATTTTTTAAATGCTTCATATGTTCTTTTTACTTTCTTTTATCGGTTTTGAGTATTATACATACATGTACTATAAAAAAAATTTAAAAGTATTTCACAAAAGACAAGTAGCTATTACATTTTTCGTTTACTGATAATTGGTTAAGTCTATAAATTTTTCTATAAATGAACTGAAATGTAAAGAAAAGGAGAAAATGTCTTGTAATACTAGTATTATAACATTTGTTATGTATTTTGATATATTTTTTTTGACCAGGTCCTATGGCAGTGTATACAAGGCCCTCCACAAGGAGTCCGGGCAGGTGCTGGCTATCAAACAGGTGCCTGTCGACACAGACTTACAGGAAATCATCAAAGAGATCTCAATTATGCAACAGTGTGATAGTGTATTCATAGTCAAATACTATGGTAGTTACTTCAAAAACACAGATCTATGGGTGAGTGTATTCATAGTCAAATACTATGGTAGTTACTTCAAAAACACAGATCTATGGGTGAGTGTATTCATAGTCAAATACTATGGTAGTTACTTCAAAAACACAGATCTATGGGTGAGTGTAGGGAATGCAATTGAAAATAAATTGTATCTACAGATTGAAAATGTCCATCAGTCTGTCTGTCTGATAGTCTATATTTTGGATTTTAATAAACTTTCTACTTGAAGTAAAATTTCCAGCGATTGAAATACTTAGTACATACTGTAGGTAACACATATCGTGGGCCTATTATTTCATTCTTTAATTTTAATCTAGCGACTTTATCTTTGACCTACTGAAAAAAAAATTGTAGTTGTACAATAACTTTTGGACTGAAATAGCTATGATATTTCAAACATAGATTCTCTGTGACAAGTCTAATTATGGCAACGTGTATTTTTGATAGATCGTGATGGAGTATTGTGGTGCTGGTTCTGTATCAGACATTATGAGGCTACGCAATAAAACGGTAAGCATCTCATCTCTTATCTCTGATAACGGCATATCACTTATAAAAATGTAAACATAATTGATGGCTGCTAAAATATTTCAGTGTATTGCTTTCATTGTGTCAAGACATTTTTGCAAACTTTCTTGATAGACTCACACATGTAGGTATCAAAGTACTGCATGTGCTAACCCCTCAATTTGACCCTAAAATTTTGATAAAAATTGCTTTTATAAAACGAATAATTAATTTTCACTTATTGCAATGTACAATGTGTGAGGAAATGCTGCCTTATAATTTTGAGCCCTTGTAATGTCATCTCATTTCCACTGATAACGATGGAAAATCATCGTGTTTTACACACAAATCTTGAATATTGGAGTATGCACCAGGCCTCGCCCATAATGCATTACATGGATATTGAAAGGTAAATCAGAAAATTATGTCAATTTGTATAAAATTTATAATGGGTGAGGGATGTACTGAAATTTCGCCGGTTTATTGATATTTTCAAAGATTTCACAATTTGGATGTCTTAGTATTAGTATTCAGTATAGGGCTGTGAAATCAAACCAATCTTTCCTCATTTAGTTTCACCATACATTTGACTTTTTGTAAACTAGAAAATTATGAATATCTGAAGGTCTTCCAAATTAGGGCAGAAATGGCAGATTACCGCACCTACTCCTTTGGAATAATTGCATACTGTTAATCCTCTAGATTACTGTAAATTTGGTTAATTTCGCTGGGGGAAAAATTCGCGATTCTAATATCAAGACATTACGCGTGGGGGGAATATTTGCGATAAAAAATGTCTTTCCCATTGTAAGAATGGAGCGGGGATATTTTCGCGTGGGGGATTTTTTTGCGATGTCAATCGATTCGCAAAAAATGCGAAAATTACCCCCACACGAAAATTTCCACGTTTACAGTAACAGTATTTTGAATTATTTTGCATGAATTCTGATGGGTCAACGTCTGATTTTGAAATAACAGTGTAGCATATTTTTATTTCAGCTCAATGAAGACGAGATAGCCACTATATTGTTTGATACACTAAAAGGCTTAGAATACCTACATTCCCGAAGAAAGATTCATCGAGATATAAAAGCTGGAAATATTTTACTGAACACGGAAGGGCATGCCAAGCTGGCAGACTTTGGTGTAGCAGGGCAGCTAACAGTATGTTTTCCTCTATGCTTATAGTCATTATTGAATCGATTTTAAGTAATTCACATAATAGTTTTGTGAGTATTTCAGTTGTTCTTAAAGTTTAATTTTTCTCTGTGATAAAGCAGTATTATTTTCATGAAGCTAAAATGGAATTTCGGGAGAACAAAATTCCAGAGTAACAATTCATGACTTTATGCATATGAAAAGAAAAAGAGATAGTAAAGAAGCTGTATGTTTCGCCTTCAGGACACAATGGCCAAACGGAACACTGTGATAGGAACTCCATATTGGATGGCCCCAGAGGTCATACAGGAGATTGGGTATGACTGTGTAGCTGATATATGGAGTTTAGGTAATACAGATTTTGTCTAGTTGTTCAAGTTGTCCAAGTGGACCTGTCTTCCTGATCATATCACCCTGGCTGAATAAATGGAAGCAATGTTATAGATAACTCATGTTTTTATGCCCTGTATCGAAGAATATTGTTTGTGTTTGCCTGTTTGTTTGTCCCATACTTAACCCTTACACATAATATCGACGAGTACATGATAGGGACTTCATATTTCATATGATGGTTCTTTGCGATAAAAATTTTCTTTTCTACAGGGATAAGGTGTTTCACGAACACATCTTGCTTTCATGTGGTAAACAAATATCTTTGGTATCTTCAAGTAGCAAACTTGAAATTTGTTGTAAAAAATAAGTATGATTTTCCATTCACAGGGATCACAGCATTAGAGATGGCTGAGGGAAAGCCTCCTTATGGAGATATACACCCTATGAGGGTAAGTTAAGTGAACCTATGTTATATTCATCATATGAGGGTAAGTTATGTGAACCTATCTTATATTCATCATATGAGGGTAAGTTATGTGAACCTATGTTATATTCATCATATGAGAGTAAGTTATGTGAACCTATATTATATTCATCATATGAGAGTAAGTTATGTGAACCTATATTATATTCATCATATGAGGGTAAGTTATGTGAACCTACGTGTAACTTATATACATGTACACCCTATGAGAGTAACTTGCATGTACATATGCATGTGTACCAATATGATACACATCGTATGGGGGTAAGTTATGTGAACTTATGTCATATTCACCCTGTGAGGGTAACTTACATGTATAATCACCCTATAAGTGAAAGTACATGTAATGTGTACCTTTATGATATGTATGCCTGATGAGGATAACTTACATGTATGTTAACCTTTGTGATATTCCTCCCAATGAGGATACGGTGTGTGTATCATGTGACAGACATCCTATAAGTACACATACTTTTATATCTTTATGATTTACACTCAAGCATTAAGCTGGCTTCAAAGGAGCTGTTAAGATAAGGCGTAAAATCAGCCCTGAAAAGTGGAATTTTGAAAATTGAAATTTCAAGAACCTTTTTTGGTAAAATGTATACCTATACGGCATCCCATCAGAATATGAAGTTATTTTTTATCTGTTTTGCATAATATTGCTAATTTTGGGGTCAAAACTTATCTTTTTCTCATAGAAATCAATAGAAAACGGAAAAGTTTTATTGAACATTGTTCCCCCCAGATATACAGAAAGCCACTTTCACTGGAGATGTGTATCCATGATACAAATTTTTTGGCAAAGTGGGGTTCTGTATCTCCGGGGGGAACACTACCCCAGAGACGAAAAACTAAAAATGGAAAGGGGCGCATTTTTTAAGAATCGATCTTTTTGACAATTAAATATAGCACATTTGACTATTTTTCCTCTTTAATCCATCAAACATTGTGTACTCAATATGATTGAATGAAAGATACAAGAATTAGGAACGAAATAAGCAAAAGTGATGTTTATTTCTCCGTCAATGTGTATTTCGCGCTAAAAGGCTTACATTGTAGCCATTGAATGAAGAATAAGACCGTATTTTAAGTTCCGGATTTCATTATTTACCGATTAAAGGAGGTAGAACGTTCGAAATCTATTTCTGATACACAATGTAGACATATTTGATGTCTTTTAGCTTATATTTATCCATTTTAGACAAAATATTCAAAAATGTATACGTTTTTTGTCGATATTATCGAATTTTCTATCCGAGCACCCCTACCTCTTTCGACCTTAATTTTACAACCTTAAGAGTTTCTTAACATAATGTAAAACATGTAAAAGTTCTGCAAATACATTATATTTCAATAATGATTCACGTTTTTCTGTATACGATTCGCCATGCGCAAGAAATAAGTCACGGGATTCAGGGCTAAATACGGCCCTTATCTTAACAGCTCCTTCATGTACAATCAACTTACACTTGTATCTTCATATTTAAGTATGAAGATACATACATTACGTTGATTGCATTAAATTGAGCCATCTTGAAATTTGTGTTTCTGGAGAATTAATAAATCTACTGTAACTTTTCATAGGATATACAAGTTAAAACATCCATATTTACTTAACCTACTTCTATTCCAGTGCTTCAATGCAAAAAATGTAATTGTGTTTAATTTCTCATTTTTTTCCAGGCCATTTTTATGATACCAACAAAACCACCACCGTCTTTCCGTAATCCTGACAAATGGTCACCAGAATTTATAGATTTTGTCTCAAAATGCCTCGTCAAAAATCCTGAACAGAGGGCCACTGCTGCAGAGCTGATGCAGGTAAAGTTTGTAAGATCATGACTGTTAGAGGACATAGAAAATTAGACATCATAGAAAGATACCAGATTGTAGACTTTTTTTCCTTTGTCACAAACACTGAGAAAATTTGATCTCAATGGCATATGTTCAACAAGAATTGTCAGTCCCTCACAATCTTAGAGATAATAGAGATTCAAAAAACTCATAGTATCAACATTTTTAGTATATAAAGTACATCTTTAATGTAAATTAAAACTGAAAAGCTTGAAGCAATTTTTTTTTAAAAGTTTTACTTCTGTAATGCATTTCTCTGTATTACATTATGTAAATTTTCATTTTACAGCATGAGTTCATTAAGAATGCTCAGTCACGGACAATCCTACAGAAGATGATCTTAGAGGCTCGTGAGATCCAGGAAGCCCAGAATAATAACACGGCTAATGGGGAGGACTCGGTGAGCTGGCTACTCATGGTAGATCATCATCTCATTCTATTCACTGTGGAGTAGTATTCTGATAGGCTACATAGTATTGTCCTATAACATTTTTCTGCCCATAAATGTGTTGTTGTTTTTGCTCTTCCTTCAGTATGACATTCTGACTGCCCCTCTGCCTATCGATTCCAACTTTCTTGTAAAGGATAACCATGATTTATTTTTCAAGGTCAGAGGTCAAATTGATTCAAAAGTCAAGTAAAACCTTTAATTAGGATAGCTAGTGATGAAATAGTTTATAACTTTACTGACTGAATCCTTACTTATGTGATATTGAACATCACTTGTACAAGTGTAGCAAGGCTGTTAGTATCTCCCCATATAGCTCAGTGGTTATAGTGCTTACCTGTAGGTAAAGAGGTCCCAGGTTAGAATCTTGTTCTGGGCACATCTTTTCCTACCCCTACTACACAAGTAATATGTCTAAATCTGAACATGTAATTAAAGAAATCAAAGTCAATTCAGAATAATACTCCACAGTGGCTTTTTCTAGTAACTTTAAGTCATACGTTTGTCTAGATTATCTACATGCTAGTTACATGTAATTTGCATTTTCTTTTCTTTTTAATCATTGCTTGTCAAGATCATGCATAGGAAATTGTTTGCTCCTAGTCAGTTTACTTTTGCTGATTCTAGTAGATTCATCTGTGCACATTTACTGCACCTGTCAGCATACAGATAGACCTAAAATGTAAATAAATGTTTGTATGTTAATTTTCATTCAGGGCAATGTACTTTTTGGCCCGATTGTTTTTCTCAAACAGAGATTGGGCTTTAACACGAATTGGCTTTTATGTGCGACCTACTTTTTGGATAACACCTCATATAGCAAACAAGTTGCTGACAAGGGCATTTGTGTTTCACAATCACATATTGTTGAAAAAAGAGATGACAACATAACTTTGAATATGAAATTGTCTTAGTTTTATCTTGCATCATATGTGAGAAGAAACTTACTCTTGTCATTCTTCCTGCTGATTTCTTAACACCTTACTATTTTTGTTGGGATTTTCGAAATCATTTCTGATATGCATTGTGTGAGATATTTAGAATGTGGTGTTTCAGATTAATAATTTCAGATGTGTGTTTTTTTAATAATCTTGAAAATAAAGCATAGCAAAACTGTTAATTGAACTGTTGCCAGAATGAAATTTAAGCAAGCTTGGACAAGTGATAGTGATGCTAATGTTACAGCCCTATTGTCAAGATTGTCATTGATGATGGTTGCCTAAAAAAAAACCCAATTTGACTTAATATTTCCAACCATAAGTTATTAGGCTTAGATATTTCATATATATACATGTATATTCCATGAAAGAAGAACTTTCTTTTGATATTAGTAACCTGGACCTTCAACTTTTTTGAAATAACTTTTACCTGGGATGCATTTCTTGTCCCATAAGAGATATGGCTTTGCTTTTTCACATATAGGTACTTTGTAACAAGAGCTTTCATTTGACACCATTGTAATTGACCTAGTGACCTTGACCTTGGACTTTGAAAAAGTTTACTTTACTTATATCTTTTAAAGATCCTAGATGAAATACAAGTACATGTATTTCAATTGAAATCTGCAATTTTTTGAGTTAGTCTAAATGTGCTTGTTTTGTTCTTTACTTTTTAGACAAACATCAATTTCTGGCAAGTTTTGTCCTCTGAACTTTCTAGTTTTAAATGCATTGTCTTTTGTTTTGAATAAAGTTATGATTACTTAGCACTAGAAAAGATCTGTTATAGTTAAATGTATTAAGTAATTTAGAGACCAGTATGCCTAGTTCAGTAAATGATCTGAAGATGTACAATTTCACTCTCTCTCTTATAGATATACACATACTTTCAAGTGAGCTCATATGGATATTTCATTTCATCAACATTTTTCAAAGTCTAAGGGCTTGCAAATGCAAACTTGCAGTTGTAAATATTAATACTAACATTGAAAAATTAAGAGATATCCGTACCTGTAAAAGATTAAAGTTCTGGTATGTAATATACATGTACATCTAGGTTTGATATCCTTGATAAGTAGTTGCATGTACTTAAATATTGATGTGTAGGATTTGAGCTTTGAGATGTATTATAAATCTGAGCTATGTATTGCGATATTTCTTATTTTATAGGATAATGAAGATGAGGTTGATAAAGGCACAATGCTGAAACAATCAGACGATTCCACTATGAAATCTACGTCAGAATCGGGTAAATATGTATTATTATTGTTACGACATAAATTCTGTCTTATGATTTGCTCAGTCATTGATCACAAATAACTGATAAAGGGAGAAAATCAAAACCACCATTTCTTCCATATCATTTATTGTCAACTAGTACATAATTTATCAAATTTTTTTGGACACTTGAGGCTCTCGGCTTTTGATGTACTTGCAGTCCTGTGAATTATGCTTGTAACAATCGATTGTGGATTTGATAGTGTCAAAGAGTTGAACAGCCTAGAATCATAATACATGTATCAATATGTAGAGGAATCATAGTCAGAAATGATTCCTCAAACATGTACATGTATATACAATGTACAATAGTATGTATTTCTGCCTCCAGTGCGTGTATTTAGAAAAACCTGTGCATGTTTCATTCAATATTTCAAGGAATAATTGATTAAGAATTAAGTTTGAATTTCGACAGTATAAAGGTTTAAACCATTTCAATAAATAGAAGAAATCCCCATGTCTAAATTTGTATAAGTGCAGGCTGATTTCATTCCATATGTCCTTTATTTGTCTCTAGGTACATTAGTAAAGAGTGAGAGTGGTACGGTTGTAGTTAATAGTGAGGCAGGAACACTCGTAGAATCGGAGTTAGGAACTATGGTGATAAACGAAGACTCAGAGGATGATGACTCAACAATGAAACGTAAGTTATTGAATGTGTAATGTAGAGTGTTTTAACCATTAAGCTCAAATAGAATCAAGAACACTCAACTTTCAAAAATTCAATCTTCAAAAATAAAACTTCAAGCACTTCCTCACATAGTATGATATCAGGGGTTTTTTTTTCCCTTGTTTTGGGGCCGAATTTCGGCCCCTTCCCAATGCCAAATTTCCTCTATTTTGCCCAAAAAATCACCCTGAAATTCCCAAAGAGGAATTATGAAAAAATCACTTGAGAAAATAAGACTCAAAACCTGGAAATCAGCACAAAATGTCCTATTTCGAAGTGCATTTTTAAAAGTTTTTATTCATCCCTTGTTCAGTTCAAGCAAATCAATAGATTACCAGTGTTAATAAATGATACTTTAGGGTTATACTTTGGTGAAAATTTTCCCAATTTTAGCAAAATGTCGCAAATTTTCCCAAATGAGACAGGCACAGGCACCTTCCCCAAAATAAAAAAAAAACCCTGGATATACTACCGTCCATCTGTCTGTCTGTCTGTCTGTCTGTTCACATACCATTGTGGATGGGACACAGAATAAACCATAATGATAAGCCCTAGGAGCATCTACAATCAGAGGTCAAGTCAAGGTCAGCTGAACTAGTAAAGTCTTGCGGAAAGCATGCATACTGAACTATATCAGCTTTAACTTTGCCATGAAGGATTTCCATGGCACAAGGTAGTACCCTATAGATTTTTAAGATCATGGGGCATGGTCTCAGATATTGAATTGTTTGTGTTAGATGATAGGGGTATGGTTTTGATACTCTTGTTAATTGAGGGATTAGTAGGACATGTATGTTACAAGGTAGTAAGTTTGGATAATTTTAAAGCATTGAATCACTGAGCATGCAGTAAGGAACTAAAAAAATGTATATTGAACATTTATGAAAATCCTCAGGAATGAACAATATATTATGAGCCATTGTATTCATACATGTAAAATATCTTCATGTGATATTTAGGCTGTGATACTGCCATAAGAAAAGGTGAATTTTATCATTTAAGTACATTTGTACAGTAATTATCTATATTTCTCTACAAATTCACCCCTATTCTTGCCATGCATACTTGTAAGAGAATGGCCATAAAATATGATATTTTTACAAGTTTCTTTTTTGTGAATGATTGATAATCTTTGTATTTCCGATACTTTTTCTTGGCATGAGCATATACACATATATAAACTGTTACCTGTCATCATCTCTCTCTATACATGTACTGAAAAACGAATGTCTCTGAATGATTCTTATTTTCCAACATAAACAACTACACACTTAAAACACACTCAGATTATACTCAAAGTATACTATATAGTAAAGCTAAATTATAACAAGAGGTTATAAAGGATTGGATTTTTAAAGCCTCGTTCCTCATATTGAATTTGATTGGATTTTAGATCCAATGTTGTTTCTTTACAGAATGTTAGTAATACCAAACTAATACTTGTACTAATATTTGTGTAAGGGTGTTTTGAAACGCTCTCAAATTAGGATTTTAGACTAATTTTCAAAATTCTTTTTATATATCATCTGTATTAAGGATGAAATATTATTTGGTCTAATTTTCATAGTGTAAGGATGGATACAAATATCTAATTTGATGTCAGTCTTCATGTGTCAATCTGTCCTTAGGAACAGGAAGTCTGTACATAAACATGTAATTACTGTTTTAAACTGACACACTGGAGAATCCACTATAACTGCTTCTACTGAATTGAAAAAAAATTAAGGTGTTCACGTACAAAATTATTAGACTTTTATAAATATTGCCCTTAGTACATGAACATGTATCACTGATAAAGATCAATTAATATCTGTGATAATCATTTACCATGTAGAGTCTTTACTGAAGGTCACGGAGGAAAGCTGTCAGATGTATCACACAGTACAAATTCAGGAACAAATAAAACTCTAGAATGATCGTAAATGATGCTATGGTTATTGTCAAGAAAGAATTTGACATGCAGCGTTTTGAAAGGACATCCAGTTGTATGACATACACCTGCTGGCAGATATTTTCATTTATGACATCATATAAGGCTTTGATGGGCCATTTGATTATGACACCATAATGTAATGTATAAGTCCCTCAACAGGTGCGATGTTGGACATTTTGCGACCTCTTAATTGATTGAGATTTATGTTTATTGAGGTCAATGAAAGTATTCCTTTTCCTGTTTTCACATTGATGATGTACCTCTGTTACAGGACACGATACTGCGACAGCAGACAAAGATAAGTACAGACCGGCCTACCTGGATCACTTTGAAAAGAAGGAGCAGGATAAAAATCCCGCTACAAATAAACCCGTACAAACCAACCAATCACCGCAGCTGGCTCAGCAAAAACATGTCACACCACCTCATCACTTCCAAAGAACATTTATTGACGGAGATTTCGAATTTGTGAGTACTTTGTTAACTCATAGTTAAATTTTAAGGTAATCTGCTATTTAGTGCGACTTTGATTATTTCTACTTCAGAAATATTTGAAATTGTTTAAAGAATAGACCAATATCTGATCTTGGAACTATAATTCTTTGGCATTGATTTTATGACACTACTGTTATTATGGTGTAATAATGAAAAACATAGGGAAGGGTTATCAGCTCTGAGATTTAGGCAAGTGGTCTATTATGACATCATGTCTGTATCAGTCAAATCTGTACAAGCATTGCATTTGGGAAGAGGAGGGATTGTATTAAAATTACCACACCTTCATTTGTCTGCATATTGTTTGTAAGTGTCCTTTGAACCCTGAGATTTAAAAAAAATTGTAAGTGATACCAGTATATGAGGTCTTATGCAATGTTTGCCCTCTAACACACACCATAAATATGAACTGAAGAATGACACAGTTTAATATAATTTTAAACTATGCCTTAGACTTTGGAATAAATAATTGAAATTTACATATAAGAAAAATGTGGAGATGTATCTATTTCTGATACAGCTATTGCTTTCCTTTACTTTTTGCCCTTTACATGGCATGTTTACTGAGAAATCCGAATGAAATGTCTAGCTATTTCTCTTTGGGAATGACATCCATATTTTCTTGTCTTATAAGTTTTCTTGTTTATTTTTCATTGCTTCTCTGCTACCCATCTCTTTATTGCGATCAGTAATGAGTAATGATACTTGAAAAATGTGCAAATGTGAAAGTTTTATTTAGAGAGGGCTGATATTTGCAGTTACTGTTATCTATGTATTATCTCTGCCTAAGATACATTTACATATAATTGTGACTGTTATCCTGGAAATAGAAGATTGATTGTCCAGTTCATTTACATCTCTAAATTCATAGATGTTTTGCACAATGCTACAATAATTATTATCCAACATGTACATATGAACAGTTTGGTTTTGCAGTATATATTTACATATATAATGAAATATATGTATCATTCATTACTCTGCTATGATTTCATACCAATTTCATCGTCTTTTTCAGTTGAGAAATTTAAACTATGAAGAGTTAGAAGCTCGGCTAGGTGACCTTGACCCAGAAATGGAACGTGAAATAGATGAACTTCGAGCCAGATATCAGGCCAAACGACAACCAATTCTCGAGGCCATAGACGCAAAAAAGAAACGGCAAAACAATTTCTAGCTTAAATTATTACGTTATGTCTCTGAAGATGCTGAAGAATCACACACTAAATCATATCACAATGTTTCTGTCCTTAGTTAATTTTGTTGATAAGGCTAACGTTATTTTATCACGATATCTGAAACTCATGTCATTATACTCGCTCTATAGGTGATTCACATAATGCTTGTCCATCTTTATGATTTACCTTCTGCAATAGACCTTTTCACAACAAGGTTTGCTCGGATCACTTTTGTCTCTTTATGTGGCATTTTATCCTCTCAAAACAATAAAATGATGTCATGTCGCAGCAGTTCATGCCACAGTTTAGAGTGTTACGACATCAGGTTGTCTTGAGTGGATAAAACATCACATGAAAAGACAAAAGTGATCTGAGTGAACATTATCACGAAAGGGTCTATTGAATGCTTTTCCCATACAATAAATTCATTGAAAAATTCTTGCCATTTATGCAGTTGTAGAAAACTTTTTATGAAAGGATGATAATAAGTCAGAAGAGGGGGAGGGGAGGGATAGATTGCAATTATGAATTCATTGCACGATTAATTTTGCTGTAAGAGAATATATTTTCATATATTTAAAGCAATTTTGTAGATTGTTTTTGTATTTCATCAAATGTTATTGCTGTAGCTGGTATGAATTACTTGAAGTATGATCTGACAATGTTATTCTCAGTTTCCATGGTTTCACACAATTCTGATCTTTTCACTTAAAAGGTGATAGTCTTAAGCAATAACACAACTGTTTATACAATGTTTATGTTGCTATGATACGTTAATGATTCAAGTGTGCAATGGTTAGTTTGTTAACTGTAGTATTTATAATTGCTAATGTTTGTATATGTTAGTTTTAGTTGAACTTCTTCTATAGGTTTTGTTTTGTTAAGGAATGTTGAATGATAGGTCTTACACTTAAAACTCTAGCTGAAGATATTGATTAGAAATGTTAATGATTTGTACTTGTAAATTTACTTGTATATATTGATAAAAATAAATAAAAGATTTGTACAGAAAATAGAAATGTTTGACTTCTTTACAAGTATTATTAGTAGGTACCCGTTTTATCTACACATATCACAAGAGAATTAATCCTAATGCTACATCATCTACATCTATTATATAAAGTATAAATGTGAATGAAAATTATTATACAAATGTATTGTAAAGTTTCAGTGATACCAGTTGAACCTAAATGTACAGTGTATGTATCAAACACTGAAATTTAGTTTAAAGTATACTACCCACCATTTATAAGTTATGGTATCCACCTATTGATCTGGTTTATTAAGAAAATGAATTGTTGTTCAATTTGCATGATCACTATGTTAATGTGGTGTTAAACTGCATTGTTAGCAGTTCTGCAAATTTCTCAAATGTGTAAACACAAGCCATTGATTCTGTTTACAAGGATTTTAAGCCTAAGTACACAGTGACCTTGAAAATCAAAAGGGTTCATCCACTCCCCATGGAGAACATTTGTGGGAGGTTTGATGTTTCTTTGATGATTCCTTTGTATTCTTTGCTGTTCACAAGGATTTAAGCAAAGTCCACAGTGACTTTGAACATCAACTGGGTTCATCCTCTCTCCATGGGGAACATTTATGGAAAGTTTGAAAATTTCTATTATGATTGCTTTGTATTCTATGTTGTTTACAATAATCTTGGAAAACACACACCAACTTATAAACAAATTCATGGCAGCGATGCTTTATCACCTTTACAACAGAACTGTGAGTGAATAAAGAACTTTTCTCCCTTTTTATCAGAAAAGAAAATGTGAATCATTAATTTAAAAACTAATATGCCAATGATATTTTCCTTCCAGTGAATTTTGACCTGTTGTCCACAAACTTTCCCACTGAATGAAATACCATTTATCCAAATTGGTTTGAATAGGTTAAAGGGTTCTCTAGCCATCATTTGGAAACCAATATTTTAATAGTATTTTCCCTAACAGTGACTTTAAATCAACAGGCTTCTTCCACTCTTGAAAGGTTAGCATACATGTGTATACAACTTTTGTATCCATACATGTATTTGGGTTTGTAAGGTAGAAGGGTTCTTTGTCATCTGGAAACTGAGAGTGAAGGAATGACAGACAAAGCAAACTTTCTGAGCCCTCGGCTATTGTAGCATAGGCATAATAATTACTAGTACTCCAGTGAAGATGTGGACAATACATTTGTGTCTTCAGATGGGCAGCAAAACATGGTACAGATAAGCTTTATTTAAAGTGGGCATGGTGAAACCAGTACATGCTAGTCCATATTGAATTTATGATGTTAAGAATTAAAGTACATGTATTGTACTACAGCAACACAATTGTTGACAAGCTCTTCATGTTCAAAACATCGGGGTAAACTTTGACGATTGGAAATTTCTTTTTTTTCAGAAGTTAATTCTACTTCCGGACAAGACTGTACCATTCCAGATACATGCAAACGAAATTGAGTTTCTGAAACTTGGTCTTGCTGTAGCAGTTTGACTCGCACGACTGCAATCAATTGAAGGGTGATCTTGACCTTTTTATGAAATCAAAAGGTTTTTGATTCTCTTCCGATACACAAGGACATGTATCCATATACATGTACATTGTATGTAATCACGTGAAAACTCTTTTTACCCGACAGTAACCTTGAAAAAACTGGGGACTAAATGGAAACGAAAACTTGTACCAAGAATGCACATGGGGAGTTACAAAAATAAATCTTGGTACAAGTTTTCGTCTCCATTTAGACGCACCAAAGTTTCTTAAAAGTCCTTTGAATTTCCTTTCAAATGAGTAGTGATCAATTACATAAACACTTCTCCATAGTGAGTAGATGTACTTCACACTTTTCTGACAGATTGCAAGGTAGATTTAAATGTTTTGAATGAATGGATGACAGTCTGGAGTTCGCAAGTGCCCAAACAAAAATCTGCTATATGATGTCATAGTCAAATCAAGCCACAGCGATTATTCTCCTATAATCACAATGTAAATTCTAAACATATGAATGGGCATACGTACATGTATATGCAAATATTTATGGATTTACCGAGACAAACTGAGAACAGCTTTTTGTTTTTGACTTCACATGTACTATCTTACAAATGGATGACAACACAAGTTTCTTTTTCTTTTTTTTTTATTTTGAGGAGTTCTATAAATAACTTTATTTCTTCTTAGCGACACCAACAGTTCTTCCTCTCCTGCTGGTTGTCTTTGTGTGCTGACCTCTGACCCTCAAACTGAAATAGAATAAAATCGAAATGATTATCACATGTGTTAAGCTTTCAACTTTAGTTATAAGAAATAGTATGAATTTTCATTTTAACGATTTAAAGTTTGTTTTTGTTTTTTTAAACAAGCTGCAGACTGTCATCTTACCCCCAGTAGTGTCGGAGTCCCCTGTGAGCTCTGATTTTCTTCAGTCTCTCCAGATCTTCACGGAGTTTGTTATCGAGGGCGTTGGACATCACTTGGCCAAATTTACCATCCTTTACATCTTTTTGTCTGTTCAGGAACCAGTCAGGGATTTTGTACTGTCTGGGATTCTGCATAATGGTCACCACCTTGTCAATCTGTGTAAGGTACATTTGCACATATACCATCAAAATATCATCAGACATTTCGTTTTATTTTTTTTCCCTTGTATGAAAACCAGAACATAAAAGAATGAATTTATGTTGGTTAAATGGTTTAATTTATACATGTTTATGAGATGGTAGGAGCATATGTGCAGGTGAAAATGATAAGTTTATTTGAATGTGAAAGTTTAAATGTACAATGTATGTGTGAAGGGTATATAGTTTATACATGTACATGTGCAGGCAAAGGATATAGTTACATGTAGTATAATTGAAGGATAAAGGGTTTTCTTCATAATCTGAATGCAGGTTCAGTTTTTACTTTACATATGATATTGTTACATGTAGGCGAAGGGATGATCTTATCTGGCTTTCAAGCAAAAAAATTTTATAGGGTCAAATATAATGAGAAATAGGGCATTATAGTTCAAATCTTAACATAATATGGGGAAATTATAGGGTCTTTTCAATTCTAAATCATTTTCAAAACTGAAAATACTGTATTTTTGCAGACCTTGTTGTGAATAGAAATACATGTTTATTATAAATCTGTAAGGCACAGTCAAGCTTTGGCAAGCAAAGTGAGCCGGAAAATTTTTAGATGTACAGTACAGCAGTTTTTCATTCTAATAATTCGATTTAGAGGATATAAGGAATATTATCATTTAAGAGCAAGATTTTGCTACTAATGAAATCTTGAATTATAGGGATAGTGTATTAAAATGGACCATTTTTGGCCAAAATATAGGGAAATTAGGGTACATCCAAAAATAAGGGGATTTCATAGGAATTATATGGTCGCTTGAATGCCTGCCCTATGTCCACAGTCTTCGTGAAAACTCACTAGCCCGACCGCCCTGGCTACCAAATATTTCCTTGGGCTACAAAAATTTTATGCTGAACTAGCCCGACTGGCTAGTGACTTTTACTGAAATAATGGGTTCTCATTTAGAGCCAATTTCTTATACCTAGGGTAAAATCGCCGCCTACTTTCCATAAAAATGTATCTTCAATAGATTGGACTTAAGTATGAAATGTTTATTTCATTGAACAAGACGGTACACTAAATATTTTCGTTACAACAGTGCGTTGTTTTCTGCATGTCATGACGGTTATTTTACGGTAACAACTAAATATGCGAGTATAACATGTTAAATAGAACAATTAAATCTCGGCTGAACATTGAAATGAATAAGTTCTTACGAAAATATTACAGCTATTGACCGTACAGCAGCAACCAAGATACTGGATTATTCAGTCTATGCCACAACCAACAGACGGCCTTTTGGCGAATATGATACAAATAAGATCTTATATTTTTCTATCTCGCTCCATTTTCCTTATATGTAAAAGAGTATGTGAAATGATATTCATAAATACAAACAACATCAAGAATTCATTGTAATATTGAGTCTGTTGATAATGACATTTGCGATGTAAAAGGTGAGCACGCACCGCTGACATCTGCTAGAGAAGATGATTTGGTGGTGGTTTAACTTCATTCGATTTTTATATATACTCTATATGTGTGAATTTGGACCTACTCAATGGACCTATCTATCCTATACAATGGGTCTATATCGCGTTTTGATATTTCTGCAAAGGCTAGTGAAAAATTTTGGTGGCTAGTGGATTTCGGCACTCAACTAGCCCAACTGGCTAGTGGTCAAAAAAAGTTTTCACGAAGACTGTGTCCATTGTTTTTTAATACCAACCTCCTCCTCTGACAGTTCACCGGCCCTCTTTGTAACGTCAACATCTGCCTTCTTACAGATAACAGTGGCATATCGTCTTCCTATACCCTGTAAAATGGGAGTTTCAAATCAGCATAAATATACACATCTAGCTATGCAAGAAGGTAGATGAACAATGGTACAAATGGTGTCTGTGATAAATAAAACTTTTCCTCTATATGAATGCAAATTTTTATCCGCCCGTTTTCGACATATTATGTTATTTACCTTAATTATTGATATAGAATTTACTCAAATGTCAGGTATTGAATCAATCACTTATCAAACATGTATGAATTATTTTACCAGATCATTCAAGAGAAGGTTTGGTGGATATGGCATGGTTTATTCTCAATATATAATCTTGATTTTGATGGTGACAGAAATCTGATAAATATCAGAGAAAATCAACACTAGCTTCAGCAATTCATTAAATTCTTTACCTTGATAGCAGTCATTGCAAAAGCAATTTTTCTGCGTCCATCGATGTTCGTATTCAAAATACGAAGAATGTGCTGAAACTTGTCTGGCAGAATCATCGCCTGCAATGCAAAAAAGATTCATCCATAAAGTGCATTCAATGGAATAAGACGATATGTGCCTTCAATAGTCGATCTTCCAATTATTTCTAAGACCCGACATGACATATTTTGGCAAACATTTTAACTATGACGTCATAATTACAAACTAAATCCTTGGAACAGGTCCGGGATTACTCCAGAAATGGCTATAATAGCTATATATGGCTATAATACTATAAATGGCTATATTGGAGAAATAATTTTAAGTACTAAAAAAGTAAATTTTGGAATTTTGAGCTAATACTCAAAATCGCAAATGTTTATGACCATCTGAACAATGTTTACTAAAGAAGTTGACATGATAAATGTACCATCTTTGAGATTGAACGAGTCAAATTTTGATAACTTATCCTGGTCAAAACTTGAAAATTGTAAGTTTTGCATACCAACTTCTTTTGTAAACTTTGATCAGATGGTCATAAACATTTGCGATTTTGAGTTTGAAAGAAAAATTCAAAAAAAAAATTTTTTAGTACTTAGAATTATTTCTCCGATATAGCCATTTATAGCTATTATAGCCATATTTAGCTATTATAGCCATTTCTGGAGTAATCCTGTACCTGTGGAAATCAAGAAAACAATGTCGAAGCATCTGTTATAATTTGTGAGGTCACAATTCAAAAGTCCACAAAATTATGTCATGTTGGGTCTTCTACATTATAAATTCTAGGTTCGGAACGATAATTCTTATAACTGGGAAAAGGTCTATTGGAGACATGCAATGCCATTATGATACGATGCCCGCAACATAAGGTGCACAATGATTCACTAAAGACTAACATCATCCTGCTATCTAAATTTTACAGGGTAAATACTGGCCAAAACAATACCTGTTAATTGGAAGAGTTGATGGAGAGTGTCGAAACGTAAGTAAATATTTGAAAGAGTTTGGATGACAAACTTTAGTTTTTTTTTCTACGGCCTAGTAGATTTTCTTGCGGACTAATCAGTTTTTTGAATCCATTAAGTCCGCCTGACTAATGCTAAAAAAAGTAAGTTTCGAGCCCTGATGTAGTGTTTTGCGAACACTGAAAAAGGTCAAAGTTACTGGCAAATTTCAATATCTGTTACTAACAAATGCATCCAAGGAGTTTAATTTATTTGTCTCCTCAAACTCATTCGTTACCACAGATGTATATTCTAAAGTTCTAGTTATGTCAGCCAGAATTTCCTCTTCACTTCATCTTCAAAAACGCAGAACTCTGGGGATGGGGACCTAAATGTCATTAAGAAGCAATAGATATGAAGTAAAGCAACATCATGAAAATTATTTTACGTTCAGATATTGCATTTAGACGTCGATGTCGATGGATTTTTGTTGAGTTTAAATGTATGAATTACCATGATTGCACAGTAAACGGAAAAAGAAAGTAACCCGTTTCGGTTTTCTTAATTATCATTTGAAGCGTTCATTTGACACTGATCGTACACGAATTTCCTCCGTCAGAAAATAATTTCTAACAAAATGTATTAAAATGTCCAAAATGATAACTTGGTAATCCTTTTAGTAGTATCTAATACAAGGCTCAACGTCTGAGATTTTTAGCCTGGTAAGGATGACCACAAATATTAGTTTTTACAAAAAGCTTACCGGCAGCTAGCTGACATTTGGAAATGTTGTAAAATTCTAATAAGCCTTTTCACGTAACTGCGTGACTAGCATTTTGTGGACGGCAAGTACCGACTTTCATTACGTCACAGTTAAAAAGTGATTGTACTCGTTTTGCCGTCCAAAACAACTGGACCGCAGTTATGTGAAAAAGGCTTATAAGGAAAAATGGAATAAACAATTTTTATCAGGTGGGGCACCACCCCTGATTTGCGAGATCGTCTCTATAATGAGGGATGGTCTCGCATTATCGAGACGAAAATATCCCTCTTATTCGAGATTTTCGGTTCAGTTTTATTACTTTTGTGAAATTCGTCTGAAAAAATAAAAAAGCGCAGCATTGTCGGCCAATGGCACGAATATTTAGATCACATTCCTTCTTGACAAATCAAGTTTTATACAATATAATGATGCGACTTTGAAATATGCTAAATTAAAATCAGCTCCTCTGCATTTCCGTGTCATATTCACATAACAACTTTGGTATTTTCTCCAGCAAACTTCGTTATTTTTCCACAAACTTACTTATATGTGATGAGCTGAGGTTCTCTACTTTCATTTCAGCAATCTATTGCGCATATTAGATTGCACATCCAGGCATAATCATCTTCACAAGAAAGTACATGGTCAATAATCTATGGCGGCCCATTAGGGTTATGATATTCAATGTTGTTGTTCATCAGAGATGCATCGTGTAAGAGTTGTCTTTCCAAACCGTCAATATTTGTCACAAGAACGATCGTTTTATCCAGATTTCATTATATGTTTACATGTAGTAATGAATAAGTGATGTTGACATAAAATAATAAAAAAAAACCTGAATAATTATGTCATAACATGCCATTTCTACATTCAAGAAGAAGAAAATAATTGAAATATTTGAATATTTCATTACTGATAATTCGTTTTATTTTTTCACAAATACGTTTATTCTATGGGAAAAAAAATTAAATAAACATGATGAATAAAATTCAATGAACAGTAGTCTGAAATGATACCAACTTGACATTATGATAGAGCATTAAAGAAAAATCCAATGTTGCTGAACGTTCAACATGCACAAGTCCATGTTACGTATTGCTCTCCATACATGATGATAGGAACTGATAACGAAAGAAGGGCAGTGAACTAGATTGATGCTCATTGGCTCATTATGCAAATGTCATCTCCGGGTCAGTGCATAGAAACGTTTTTCAAAGATGTCACAACCATCTCAGCTGGCTTTTTCCATCCAAGAAATTTTATTTTAAGGTGAAAATAAACATTGAAGTCGGGGGTAGGTAAGATTCTCAGCCTGAAGCATATCTAATTTTCAAGTTCCTGCTTCATTGCAGCATCCTATACGTTGACGGTAAATATTTTTATGTTTATTGGGCAGAGGAAATTCGGACCAAACAGGAAATGTCATGCGCTTTTGCGTTCTTTCCGCAAAATTAAGATTTATTCTCATTATGATCACAATCATCTCGCATTTGCGAGATATTTTCATGACCCAATTCAGGGATTATGCCTCATTATAGAGACGATCTCGCAAATCAGGGGTGGTGCCCCACCTGTTTATTCTTGTTAGACCAATCACACATTTTCGGGCTTTTCCGTTTTTATTTCCGATTCAAGCTGCAGAAATATCTGAGGATCTGTGATTGTTGTAGGACATTTCGGTACAAACACAGGCCGTAAAAGCCCCTGGTATGTGTGCGTATGTGTACGACCTGTGTATTGTTTAAGGCCAGTTTCTTGCAGATATATACACAGTCATGTCAAATTTCTTACTTCAACCATTGCATAAATTCGCTATCGAAGTTCCAAAAAGATCACACTTTCTACGATTGTACCTGTATATTTTATCTGTCACCAAATTTCATAAAAAATTTCCCCATATTTCCAGAGATATTGTAGTTAACATTTCTTCAATTACCTTGTTTATTGTTTACTCGAATTTAGCGTGTCCGTTCCAGCCCTGGCTCGGTGTTCAGTCAGTGCATTCTATTTGCAAGATGTGACAGACCAATGTGCTATGAACACTTGATTGTTTGTGAATTCTAAATTGATTTCTATACCTAGAAGTGTAATGTATGCCCGTAAGGGAGCAACCATTTTATTTTTATGGGGGGGGGGGGGGGGGGGGGGGCAGGAAGACTTTTGCCGGCCGGAAAATTTTTTTCGGCCATTTTAAGAGCCGGAAATTTTTTTTTGCCGGCCCTTCGGGCCGGATTATTATTTTTTTTTTTTTATAATTTTCCAATGTTGAAAATTACTCTAAAGTTTAAATAATTCAGCGTGATTTTTCAGCCATACTAAACATCAAACACACAATGAGTTCATCTCTTGCCAGCAGATCACTTCATTTTAATTTCTTGAATGGCATATGGTGCCTATAATCTGTTTACTAAAATGATACTCAACGGAGACAGGCTATATGGTGCAAATGACTTTTGAATTTTATTTATTCACTCCAAATTGTGTAAAGTTTGTTCCATTTTTTTATACTTTGTTTATGATACACAAAAAAGTGTTTATTTGGCAGTGGAAAGGTTTGAAGAGAGGGGGGAGGGGCAATTTCATGATCCGGAAAAATTTTTGCCGGCCCTTTGGGCCGGAAAATTTTTTTCCCTAAAATCTCGATCCAGAATTTTTTTTTTGCAAAGTCTTCCTGCCCCCCCCCATAAAAATCAAATGGTTGCTCCCTAACTCCTCGTTAATTGATTAAACACTCGATCTGCTACGATTTGAATATCAGCGCCTTCCATTTTATTTACATAGATCAGACTGAATTGAATTAAGCGATCTGATCGATTGGACGAACTTTTACCGTAGTTTGGCTCTGATCTCTACTGTAAAAGTTCGTCCAATCAGATCGCTTATTCCAATTTAGTCCGATCGAAGGAGACTTACAGTATTTTATACAAACAAACTACCTCATACTTACATTCAAGTTACATGATATACTAAAGTCTTGCTTTTAAACAAAATGCGTATAATTCCAGGAGGGAAAATCAAGCATGCATACCTCAACCTAACACCACTAGGTATGGCTTGAAATCTTTTCGGTATGAGGTGTCACACGTCTGGAACAGTCTGCCAAACGACACGCTGAATCATACAGGTCCTTTGTCAGCCTGCTCCAGATATGGGATGGACCTCTACATGTACATATGTATGTACCTGTGCAATATGCAAAAAATGATTACTCGTTGTTTTTCACTCAGTTAATATACATCTCGTGTCACATTATGCTACTTGTGCTATTTTGCTCTGCTTTATGTTCTTAGTTTATATGTGCTTTGTGCTTATATTTTATGTGCTGCATGATTTATGCTTTGCAGGGAGTTTTATGTCGCACAAAATGACCTCGACCTACTTTTTTCACTTGAGTGATTTTTGCCTCTAAAAGCCAATATTGAGCAAAGTATAAAGCCAATATATATGTACTTTGAAATATGTTTGAATTGAATAATCAGTGATTACCTATGTTTTTATCTTTTAAAGTCATTCATTTGTGTGTATTTCACTGTAAAATGCCTACTTTGTAGCCTTATGGATATAAAATACAACCATATTTCAGATTCAAGATCATGTTAAATCTTCTTTTTTTTTTTTTTTTTTTTTCGGTGCTCAGATATAATATAAGCCATGATCCATACATCAGCTCCAAATGTGTTAACGTTATACTAGTATATCATACAATGTATATATACAGATGTTAAAATTTATGGATAAAGTTGAGACCAGTCTTTTAATTTTATTTCTAGTATCTTGTTTGGACTATAACTATGTTTTAAAGTTTATAGATATCCATATTATATAGCCAGGTAGTTCTTAATTTTCAACGTTTTTTTTATCAGTATTAGCTTCTTTTCAACATTGCTACTCCCTACTCTTTGGACTGTAATTTAAGTATCTAGAAACACTTTGATTCCCAAAACCTCTCTTATTTTGAATAATGTATCACATCAGACAGCAGATTCATATGTGGACCAAGCTAGTTGTCATTTCTACCTAAATATTTGGTCAAATTTTGCATTTTGAACTTAACATTTTGTTTATTGAAATTACCACTTTTCAAGGCAGACCTTTACTGCCCCTTTCGTCTTTATCTGTACAATGGATGTGATAAGTAATTTTACCATTTCTATTGTAGCAAACATTCAACATGCCACAAGCTCCCAATATTAAAGTGTAAACATTATAATGGAGAGTTTGGATCTCAGCTTGGGTGACCTTGACCTTACATCTGATGATGCCTGGCTGGACGAAGTTGATGGTAGGTACTGACCTTGACCAAATCATAGTTTTAAGCATTTCTAGAGTGAAAACTTGTCTCAGTGAATTTAATACCAACTACATAACTCAATACTAGCGTTGGCGGATCGACAAATCATTGTACATGTGAAATGGTTTACGTTAATAAAACCCTGAAAGAAAGTACCAGCAAATGATTTTACTTATGCAGTAATCAACAATTTTGTGGTCAAAAGGTAACTTACGCATGTTGAAAATCTACTTTCTTTTCTCAAACATAAACATTTACACACAGACAAGATAAGTAAGATTGGGACTATAGCTGTACAATGATTTTGAGTATCATGAAAGGGGTTTGTTTATATTTTTGGCTTTAAAAAAGTTTATACATGTATCCAATTTCCGTTTTCTTGTGATAAGGAGAAATCTA
The DNA here is from genome assembly GCA_028142955.1 of Pinctada fucata. NCBI lineage: Eukaryota > Metazoa > Mollusca > Bivalvia > Pterioida > Pteriidae > Pinctada > Pinctada fucata. The sequence continues at coordinate 49,774,662 of AP027109.1, forward strand.
AGTCCAACATCAATTAATGCATTTCTAGTAAACAAGGTAGCAATTGCTATTCATAAAAAATGTATACACATTTAATTTGCAACCCCCTATCCCAAAGAACTCATAAGAAGTGAATTCTTATTCAGGTAACTAATCACTGGAAGAAGTTTGATTACAGAGTTAATGTTTTTACCGATTCAAATCATTTTCCTTTTCAGTACACATTCAGAAAAATCTGGAGGATGAAATTGTGAAAGAAGCTTTAAACACTGTAAGTGTCAGATTCCTCTTACCATTATTGATTAATGTACATTATAAATATACTATATATGTATAACTAATGTATATTTTCAATACCTTCATAAAGGATTTTTTCTTGTATAATTATGTTTTGATCTTTTACAAGATGACTTAGTTTGAATGCCATTAAACATGTAAAATAGTAATATTTTTCTTAGTTATGAAAACTCTGATGTAAGATTTTGATGATATAAAAGCAGGTATATTTATAGTGGAAGTAGAGGTTATCTTGGTATGAATTGGTAATTTTCTGAATCATAATAAGGTCTTAAGATTTTTAAAAAGGTACATGTAGATATATTTTATGGTATTTTTACTGTAGGGAGTAGATCTCCGTCAGTACTCAAAGGAAGTGGAAAAAGAACTACTGGAAGTAGAAAATGATTCTATCCAGGACTGTATCCTTTCCTAAGATATGATAATCATTTGATTTTCATTGTAGCTAAGATTGGATTGATTGAAAAAAAGGTTGGTGAAATTTACCTGCTGAAAAAGTTTACAGGCAACATGAATATTTAGTAGCTTATGAAGAATACATGTACATTCATTTTGATAGATTGTATTTGTGTGATTTAATTATTCCTCAAAAGATGAATATCCCTAATTTCATATTTGTCATAGAAATTATAACAATTCTATATTTTATCTTGAATGAAGTATCCAGATACGAGCGATGTAATTGGTAGAGATAGATATGGAATCCCAAATAAAATGAACCCAATGCACATATAGTCAAAATTACCAAAACCTTGTTTGTAGAGCATCTAAATAAATCATTTTTACTAAGCTCTTAAAGAGGAATAAGGTATGCTTACTTGTCCTGCTGATTGCAAACTAGACATACAATTGAAACTTAGGCCAACTGTGCTAACATGTCACCAGAAAAACTCAGTTTGTCACCGTAAAATTAGCATTTACCGTCCAACATTCACAGCTAGTTATTCCCTAATTTCACTTTATTTTACTTGACTGGATTCAGATATTAAGGAGAGTCAGAATATAGCCAGTCTACACAAGCAGATAGCTGCTTGTGATACAATACTAGAGGTAATTATACTATAGTACATTGTATGATATATCCAGTCTACACAAACAAATAGCTGCTTGTGATACAATACTAGAGGTAATTATACTATAGTACATTGTATGATATATCCAGTCTACACAAACAGATAGCTGCTTGTGATACAATACTAGAGGTAATTATACTATAGTACATTGTATGATATAGCCAGTCTACACAAGCAGATAGCTGCTTGTGATACAATACTAGAGGTAATTATACTATAGTACATTGTATGATATATCCAGTCTACACAAACAGATAGCTGCTTGTGATACAATACTAGAGGTAATTATACTATAGTACATTGTATGATATAGTCAGTCTACACAAACAGATAGCTGCTTGTGATACAATACTAGAGGTAATTATACTATAGTACATTGTATGATATATCCAGTCTACACAAACAGATAGCTGCTTGTGATACAATACTAGAGGTAATTATACTATAGTACATTGTATGATATAGTCAGTCTACACAAACCGATAGCTGCTTGTGATACAATACTAGAGGTAATTATACTATAGTACATTGTATGATATAGCCAGTCTACACAAACAGATAGCTGCTTGTGATACAATACTAGAGGTAATTATACTATAATACATTGTATGATATAGCCAGTCTACACAAACAGATAGCTGCTTGTGATACAATACTAGAGGTAATTATACTATAGTACAATGTACATTGTATGATATAGTCAGTCTACACAAACAGATAGCTGCTTGTGATACAATACTAGAGGTAATTATACTATAGTACATTGTATGATATAGTCAGTCTACACAAACAAATAGCTGCTTGTGATACAATACTAGAGGTAATTATACTATAGTACATTGTATGATATAGTCAGTCTACACAAACAAATAGCTGCTTGTGATACAATACTAGAGGTAATTATACTATAGTACATTGTATGATATAGTCAGTCTACACAAACCGATAGCTGCTTGTGATACAATACTAGAGGTAATTATACTATAGTACATTGTATGATATAGTCAGTCTACACAAACAGATAGCTGCTTGTGATACAATACTAGAGGTAATTATACTATAGTACATTGTATGATATAGTCAGTCTACACAAACAAATAGCTGCTTGTGATACAATACTAGAGGTAATTATACTATAGTACATTGTATGATATAGTCAGTCTACACAAACAGATAGCTGCTTGTGATACAATACTAGAGGTAGGCCTACTACATGGTTCACATGGATCATGGAAAGTCATGGTTGACACGTTTCATGAAAAGTCATGGTTGACACGTATCATGGAAAGTCATGGTTGACACGGATCATGGAAAGTTATGATTCACACAGATCTGGAAAGTCATGGTTCACCAGGATCATGGAAAGTCATGGTTCACCTGGATCATGGAAAGTCATGGTTCACCTGGATCATGGAAAGTCATGGTTTGCCTGGATCATGGAAAGTCATGCATGGTTCACAGGGATCATGGAAAGTCATGGTTCACCTGGATCATGGAAAGTCATGCATGGTTCACAGGGATCATGGAAAGTCATGGTTCACATGGATCATGGAAAGTCATGGTTCACATGGATCATGGAAAGTCATAGTTCACCTGGATCATGGAAAGTCATGCATGGTTCACAGGGATCATGGAAAGTCATGGTTCACAGGGATCATGGAAAGTCATGGTTCACATGGATCATGGAAAGTCATGGTTCACCTGGATCATGGGAAGTCATGGTTCACCTGGATCATGGAAAGTCATGGTTCACATGGATCATGGAAAGTCATGGTTCACACGGATGATGGAAAGTCATGGTTCACACAGATCATGGAAAGTCATGGTTCACACGGATGATGGAAAGTCATGGTTCACACGGATGATGGAAAGTCATGGTTCACACAGATGATGGGAAGTCATGGTTCACACAGATCATGGAAAGTCATGTTTCACACGGATGATGGAAAGTCATGGTTCACATGGATTATGGAAAGTCATGGTTCACACAGATCATGGAAAGTCATGGTTCACACGGATGATGGAAAGGCATGGTTCTCCTGGATCATGGAAAGGCATGGTTCACACGGATCATGGAAAGTCATGGTTCACACGGATGATGGAAAGACATGGTTCTCCTGGATCATGGAAAGTCATGGATCACACAGATCATGGAAAGTCATGGTTCACGTGCATCATGGAAAGTCATGGTTCACACAGATTATGGAAAGTCATGGTTCACATGGATCATGGAAAGTCATGGTTCACATTGATCATGGAAATGAGTTAAAGAAAATCCTGATGATAATCCCAACAGCACTCACCAAAGTCATGGTTCACATGGATCATGGAAAGTCATGGAATTTGACCAGGATCTTCAAAAGTTATGGAAAAGTGTGGGCAGTCTTGGAAATTCATAAAATTTAGCATTAAGTCATGGGATTTCACCTGGTTTCCTGTTTTCCAGAAGATGTTTACAAGCCGACAAATTTCGTCTATGATTGTTTTTTAACATTGCAAAATATGGAATATCTGAAGAGGTTAAGTTTTGCATTATATCAGTGAAGGGCTTTACATAATGGTCATAGCAATCAGTTGCTTATCTGTCTATGAGGTCATGGAAAATGTTGTTTGATTTATAGAAAAGTCATTTTGGTGTGGAATTACAGTATGAACCCTGTTCTAGTACATTGTATGATGATCATATGATGAAATTTGTTGTATTATTCTATGTTTTACTGTTACAAAAGCCAGAAAAGCTACTGCAAATTTTTATTTCACCCGTAATCATGGTTTTCTTACAGAGGATGGAGCAAATGTTGAATGGTTTCCAAGGAGATTTAAGTAGTATAAGCACAGAAATACAGAGCTTACAGGAGCAATCAGTCAGTATGAATGTCAAACTTAAAAATAGACAGGTAAGTGGAAATATATTTGTACAGTTCAATTCAGTTCAGTTATAGATTCCGCCTCTACTAGGCGTACCGTCCGAAGACGTAAGCTGTATGTTGGAATTTTGACCTATGCAACGGACCCACCCGAGGCAGTGAGGGTACTTTTACGTGCCTACACCTATCCGAGACACGGGACCCCCGTTTATAGTCCCTTCCGAAAGACTAGTCTGGGTTTACTTGGCTATATACAAGGTGTTAGCCCACAACACCTGGGGAGGCTCTAAGTTGGTAATCTTCCCTCGGATTTGATGCTGGTCAGTCACATGCTTCACTGGGCACGAGTCAACGTACTGAGCGCTCTACCAACTGAGCTTCGCCACCCCACATTGTAATTATTTGTAAATCATTTGAGCTAATTGGCCTGCAAATAAATAAATAATTATCATCTAAAACTTATCTATAAAAGGCATGGTAAACAAATCAGTTTATAGCATACTTGTATTAGACCTGTTAGAACTATAATAGGAAATCATCATTTATTCAAGATTTATGCATAAATTATTAAGTAATTTTATGGTTGCTTTATTTTTTATTTTTTCAAATGTTTAAATCTGACTTGAATGCACTTTCTGAAATGTTTGTAAAGAAAAAAAAACCCAAAATGCCCCTACTGAACGCTTATTTGTTATTGTTACCATGGTTACAGGCTGTTAGAGGTGAGCTGAGTCAATTCGTTGATGAGATGGTCATTCCAGAACATATGATCAAGTAAGTATAGGGAGCTTGGTGCATGCATGATCATCTGATTATGCTCCTGTCTTGGATCATACTTATTATGATACAGCAATGTCTGTTAGTTTGTCTGTCAGTCCATCTGTCTGTATATTTACTATTTTTCTAAAAGCTCAGAATTATTTAAACTATTATCATTATAATGAGAAGAGACATGGGGATGAAACATTGACACTGGGCTATACATCTCAGTTTATTTCATTTCTTGCCATCTCCTTTTTTGCTTTTTGGCATTAAGTAATCTGCTGGTCTGTTAGTACAAATTTGCATGAATGTCAATATGTTTGTTTTTTTCAGAATTGAATAGTTATGCAAATTTTTGAATTAATATAGATTAGCATATATACTGTCTCATTAGAATGGTTCAAGATTTTACTACACTTTCTATATCTCTGAACATGATAAGTTCATCATGTTCATTCAGGATTTAAAATTTAAAAATTCATATTTTTTATGTACATACTGTATATACAATGTATATATACATGTATATACATATTTTGCATTTAGCCATATACTGGATAGTCCTGTAACAGAGAGAGAATTCCTAGAACAACTACATGAACTGAATCACAAGATCAACTTTGTCAAGGAGCAGTCATTTAAAGAGGCTCGGTCCAGTCATGATGTCAAAGATATCCTAGAGAAACTCAAAATTAAAGTGAGTTTAATAGTATTTAATAAACACATTAAGCTTCATGTATTGATATACTATGATATTTGCTCAATCTCTATAAGACTTCAGCCATTCAAGTTGTTGTAGCATGTATCTATTCCCTACTTCAAAAATACACAAGGTACATGTATTTTACAACCAATGACAGCATACATCGTTTACATTGAATGTAAAATTTTGTAATTATTTAGTTCATTTGTTTAGATATTGAGCTAAGTTCCTGGTTGTAAATGAATAACTTTGAAATCGTCAACATAAATGTACATATTTATTATGTCTCCATCTACAGGCAATACATAAGATCAGAGAGTACCTGCTACAGAAGATCTACTCCTTCAGGAAACCCATGAGTAATTACCAAGTCCCTCAAAATGCCATGCTCAAGTTTAGGTCAGTCAGAATTTGTAATTATTGAAGGGATTTAATGAATATTTTGACTTTATCATTGATTCATTTAATACACATGTATCTAGTTCTTATTGGTAAAGAAATTGTAGTCAGAAGTACTGTGTGATATTACTTAATGCTTTTTTAAAAGTTAACTCATGAGATGATATAATCATAGCATGTGTTATGATATAACAATATTAAAGTGTTATGTTCTCATCAGCATATTCATTCAATTTGGCAGAATGAAAGTTTTAATTGAATTTGGCAGAATGAAAGTTTTAATTGAAAATAAAATTTAAAAAGTATTACTCTGGCAATTTTTGTCCCCCGCTTTCATATTTCACATATGTATTCCTTGTGACAAGACTTTTCCATGGATACCAAAATTTTTGACTTTGTGACCTTGACCTTTGAGTTCGACCTTCTTTTAAAAAAAACTTTAACCTTGTCCATAACTTTTTAGCTCGCCGGGACGAATGTCCGGAGAGCTATTGTCATACCCCTGGTGTCGGCGTCTGCGTTGGCGTTGGCGTCTGCGTCGGCGTGCACGTGCACAAAAACTTTAACCTTGCTTATAACTTTTAAACCAATACAGATTGGGCTTTCATATTTCACATGTGCATTCCTTGTGACAAGACCTTTCCATGGATACCAAAATTTTTGACCTTGTGACCTTGACCTTGGAGATTGACCTACTTTTGAAAAACTTTAACCTTGGCCATATTTTTTGAATGGTAAGTGATAGGGCTTTGATATTTCACATGTGCATTCCTTGTGACAAGACCTTTCCATGGATACCAAAATTTTTGACCTTGTGACCTTGACCTTGGAGATTGACCTACTTTTGAAAAACTTTAACCTTGGCCATATTTTTTGAATGGTAAGTGATAGGGCTTTGATATTTCACATGTGTATTCCTTGTGACAAGACGTTTCCATGGATACCAAAATTTTTGACCTTGTGACCTTGACCTTGGAGATGATTGACCTACTTTTGAAAAACTTTAACCTTGGCCATATTTTTTGATTGGTAAGCGATAGGGCTTTGATATTTCACATGTGCATTCCTTGTGATAAGACCTTTCATGCCGTACCATAAATTTTGACCTAGTGACCTTGACCTTGAAATTTTACCTACTTTTCAAAAACTTTAACTTGGGCCATATTTTTTGAATGGTAAGTGATAGGGCTTTGATATTTCACATGTGCATTCCTTGTGATAAGACCTTTCATGCCGTACCATAAATTTTGACCTAGTGACCTTGACCTTGAAATTTTACCTACTTTTCAAAAACTTTAACTTGGGCCATAGCTTCTTTACCCCCGAATAGGGAGGGGCTTTCATATTTCACATATGCATTCCTTGCGATAAGACCTTTCATGCTGTACCATAAATTTTGCAATTTACATATGGTTGCCACCGGCGAGCTATGTTGTCATTCTGACAAGTCTGGTTAATGGAAAGTGATAGGGCTTTGATCATATTTCACATGTGTATTCCTTGTAAAAAGATCTTTCCATGGATTCCAAAATTTTTGACTTTATGACCTTGACCTTGGAGTTTGACGTACTTTTCAAAAACTTTAACCTTGACCATAAGTTTTGAATGGAAAGTGATGGGGCTTTCACATTTCACATGTGTATTCCTTGTGACAAGACCTTTCTGTTGGTAACAACATTCTGACCTTGTGACCTCATCCTTGGAGATTGTAAGCATTTCTTGAAAGACAAACACCCAAAAGCGGGGGACCACAATTCCTGGAATTTGATTTTTGATTCAGGTTTTTCAATGAGTTTCTGATGGCAAACGAGCGCCATGTTGCTAGAGAGGTGAGAGATGAATACCTGGACACGATGGTGAAAGTCTACTACTCGTACTTTAAGGGCTACCTCAGTCGGCTAATGAAACTTCAGGTAAAGATTTGCTGAAATAAATGTAACACCTACATTGTACGTTAGATTAAGATAATATCTATAACGACTTTCTGATAGACCATCTCTATATCATGATCCTGAAATCAACTCACCTGTGTAAATCTCAATTTTTTTTCTAAAACCCAGATGTCTTTGTTTTAAACATCTTATTAGTCCTGTTTCTGTTTTATGTCTTTTCTTGAACTTGTAGGAAACTAAATGTCAAAGATAAGGAACATCAAATTTTTTTTTAGTTTCAAGAAGTTGCAGACAAAGATGATTTGATGGGAGTTGAAGATACAGCAAAGAAAAATATCCTTTTCATAATGAAATTTTCATGTACTATACATTATTACGGTTCCAGGCTGATAATATGGTCTGATATACCTTACCTATACTGCAAACCACGTATAAATTGTCATTTCAAAATGGCGTGGAGAGTAATATTTCTAACTTATTTATTTATTTGCTGATGGATTGTAAAAAGATCATACCCATAATGGTTTATTCAAAATTGATAAACTGCATATTCATTTGAGCAGATAAATAAAATTAAAGGATCTGAAGCGAGAGGAGAATTCGAAACGTTTGAATGTTTTTATGGAAATGCTCTCCATGACGTCAAGAAACAATAGGTTTTCGTGACGTCACAAGTTCCATATTTACAGATGCAGACGGGTAACATAGTATCATAATTACAGCTAAACAACTAATGAGATTCCTAGAAGTTTATTTGCTGTGTGACAATATTGCATGTATCAATATTTGTACATCCAGTTTGATTAAATGGTCTCACATAATTTGACTTTGAAACAAAACTTAAGTATAGGGATGACTTTGTACATTTGTCAAATCTTTCTGTTGGCCAATATTGTGACTTATTTGCGTATACTTTGACATACTTGATATGTATAATATAAATCAAATTCACAAGGATGGTCAAGCAAGGTGAGACTCATTGACCAGTGAGGGTCAAGGTTACTTTTATAGTTTTGCTCACTTATTTACATGTATGTGAAATGTTTTAAAACCCGGTTTAATTATGAATGGTTTATCTTTCATTTAGATTTCATAATAGTATATCGTTTCCTGCTTACCCTAATTAGAGCTTTACCTTAATTTTGATAAGCATTTTTGGTTCAAAGCCAACCTTAAAGAATCGATCTACAGTGTTTACACTTGGTAACCGTGGTGATATCCTGAACAATCAGTTAGAGGCTCCAATCATTGTACCTCATGCACAACAGAAGGCAGATTCTAAGGTACACTTGTATATGTGTACATTATATTTCTTAGTCTTGGTGTAACAATGCAATTAATTGACATAAATCAAAATCATGGAATGATTTACATGTAATTTGATTGTTTTACAATGATAGTATAAGTGATCTGAATATTTTTAGAGATTATGTACTAGTGCTGTATATTGAAATATTTTTTTCAATACAATACAATACAATACATTTTGCATCAATACTCAATATTTTCAATACAATACATATTTTTACATTTTTCTCAAATAAATCATAATAATGAATCAATAAATGGAGGTTTTATGTTAATCAATGAAAATTTAATAAAACAGAACAAAAATAAACAACAAATGGATGTTTTCCATTATTTCAAAAGCAAAAAAGGAATAAAAAGATGACAATGGCAGGTATGGAAAGTGTTTTGTTGTCTACCAAAGAATTCTGGTTGGTGACTGGTCATGTGCAAATTCCGTGAATCGCGAGTTATACCCATGAACACCAACACTAAGAAATTCATTTCTTATATTTATTTACATTTCTCTAAATATTAGAGTACACACCCTGTTTTTGCACGAACATCGCAAGCACAGCGAATTATAGCGTCAAAAGTATTCTAAAGTTGGCAAATTCTTCCTAAGTTCAAAATGTGGACGTGACTTCACATTGGCAACCCGATTTATCGAAATATAATTACGATAGAAACTTTATTTGAACTCGTATGCATTAACGTTGATGTGCTCAAAGAAGATTAAGAATAAATATGAAAATAAGAATCAAAAACGAATTAAAAGTTTAAGATTTTATTTTCTTATCAAATGTATTGAAAATATCGATACGTATTGAAAATCTCAAAGTATCGATACTCTTCAATATTCCAATATTAATATACAGCACTATTATGTACATGTAAATATAAAAGCCAATGATCACAGATTGATTACATTTTAATTCATTGTTCAAATTGAAATATTTATTTTCTTTGTGCCATTGGCACATCAGAATATACACAATATATATGAAATACAATATTTACAATAAGTGTAACACTAGATACAAAAGAGAGTGAGTGTAAAATTTTGTCGCATATAGTGTAACATGAATGCTAGTACAAATGTACTAATTATGAATGTATGTAATAGCAAATAGTGAAACAAGTATGATAGTGATTCATGTACCTTTATCTATTTCAGTTTACCTTTGAGAGTTTGTTCCGTAGCTTGCACTATGCCCTGATGGATAATTCCTGTCGGGAGTACCTATTCCTTGTAGATTTTTTCATGGCGTCAGGCTCGGCAGCATTTGACCTGTTTAATGCCATCATGGGAAAAACTCTACAACAATTCATTGTAATCATATCTATATTATAAGATCCAAGCATTTATCGTAACCATGTTTTTAGTTAGGTTAACTACTACCTTCATGTATATGATGAGTGATATCTTGGTGAATTGGAAATAAACAGGTAAAACTTTGATAAAATGAAGCACGAAGAATACTTTGCTGAATGATTTTACTAGAAATATGTTTAAAAAACCTTCCAGAATTATTTTATTTGGGGAATAATTGATTCAAATATGTACATGTATTTACAAGCTTTGAAATTCCACTCTACTATAGAGAATAAATGTGAATATAAAAGAAATAAAAACTAATCAATCTCTTTCAGAAAACCATGGAGGAACATGTGAATGAGTGTTATGACTCTATAGCCATATTTCTGTCCATGCATATAATGTATAGATTCCGCAGTATCATGCATAAACGAAGTGTGCCGGCACTAGATAGGTACATGTATGTTTATTATGTTAAAAGTAGTTTTTACCAGATTATAGTACATTTAGATCAAATTAGGCAAATGTTTTGTGATTGACTCCTAATGTAGAGGGAAAGTGGAAAAAAAATTCTTCGGGTTTTTCATTGATAGATTCATTTAGGTATTTTTGTATTAGTATTTGTTGAAAATACATACATGTATAGAAGCTAAATGCTCTCTATGGTGTATGCTTGTGTAATTTATTTTTTAACTTATACCCAAGGCTACCTAAAAATTTACATGAAATGTAAAACTATATATCCTGTATACTCACATAACCACTTCTATATGCATGTTTGTGAATAACATGTAATTTTTGCGGCAGCCATAGGTATATGTTAAATAATGTTAGCATGGTTAGAGACCACATATTATTTCTAAGCTTCATTTGATATTGCATGCTTGATCTGGCTCATCTGAAAGTTTTGTGGCACATACATGTATACATGTAATGAGAAAATTTCAATTCATGTAAAAATGTTAAGTAACACTTGTACATCTATTGTAGGTACTGGGATGCCATGTCAGCCATGATGTGGCCAAGGTTAGAGTATGTACTTCACCTAAACATACAGAGTGTCAGGGATGTAGATCCACAGAGATTTGGTCATATAGACAACAGACCTCATTATGTAAGTCTGTCTGTTTGTCTATCTTTCTGTCTGTTAACACTTCAAAGTGCCTAGATTTATACATGTTCCTAGAAATATAATAGACGAGTCTCATTATTAGCATTACTGCGAACTATTGGATCCTTCTTATAAGTTTCCTAGTTTGATGCAGACATATCAGATGGTAAAATTAGCAATGATAAACCACATGATTTATTATCTTTGTATGAGTCTACCTTGACTAAGTTTTATAGTATCTTAAAGAGTCTTTCAGATAATATGTGTAATATATTACTGTGTCAATATCGCAGATAACAAGACGTTATGCTGAATTCTGTGCGGCTATAGTAGGGATTAACCAATCATATCCTGATGATCGAGTAGACAGACTTCTTGGGCAACTGCAAACAGAGGTGGAAAACTTTATCCTAAAAATGGCTGCCGAATTCCCACATCGTAAAGAACAACTTATCTTCCTCATCAATAATTACGATATGATGCTTGGGGTTCTCATGGTAAGGTGGACGACCTTGACCTTTTATCTCAAGGTCACAACTTTATTTTTGATTTGTTGCTGTAATTTTTTCACATTTTTTTTAAATACCTGTAATTGCATGTTGGAGATGGCTTTTATAATTAAGCAATTTAAAAGATGAAGGAGAGTTATGCACCCCTATTGGAAACTCTTGGCATTAAGTAATTTTCACATTGATTAAAGATTTTATTCTGAAACTAATTTCTTTCTTTTTCGAAGACCTGTTCTTTTTATTTTATATTTCAATAATATTGTGAAATTGATAAGTGCAGGGAATGATATGAACAGAATATGACAACATATCTATTTAAGGGAGTAAGGAGTCCATCTCACTTTATCTGTTAAATTGATTTTAAAGTATATATGTGTGCGTGTGAGTTCAATAGATATATTATTTATGCATTTGCTTGATATTTAAGCAATTAAAAAAGAAAGATAGTGTTTATTTGTTTGGCGTGTGGAATTTATTTATGATGATAGTACCATATATATAGAGATATTCTCACTAACAGCATGACAAGTTTCGTGTGGTAAATATGTTTTGTTTTCTTGTGTCTTACATCCTAACTTCTAGAATAATTCTAATGAGAAATGCCCTTTTTTCCCCTATAAATAGGTTACAATGCCAGACTCAACTGCTTAAAGCTTGTTATGAGTTCACTCATCTGCCTTACAGACTCTGTCATTTTATCAGTCCATCAGTATATTATATACATCCACCATATGTCTGTCTGTATGTCTGTCTATCCAAGTATGTCCCAAAAAACTGAAAACTGGAGCTTTTTTGTCAATTTTTGAGTTTTGGACTCTACATTTCACATGTACATGTATAAACTATTATTTTTTCACCACATTTGTCACACATTAAGATTTATATATTGTTAAATGATGAAGATTTGGTTTTAAAAACTCGGGAATTAGTGCCACTTCTGCATAAATTATGATGTGATACTCTCCTATCTTACATGTATATCAATGTAATGTTTGAAGTCTAAAGAAATTAATGCATGTAAATATATCGTATCATCAAATTTAACTCTGTGTTTAAAAGCCTTTATTTTTATTCCTCATTTCACCAATGTATTTGAAGGAAGAAAGACTGTCTACTTGTAATATTACAGTCTTAGATCCACAATCTCAGTTTTCATCCAATGAAGATATAAAATGATCTTGCCCTTTCTTCAATTTGACCATAACTGTTTCATTAAATAATTATATTATATCACATGTTTAATCTTTTTAACCAATCTCAATTTGTTATAAGTCATAGGGAAAACAGTGTCAAATTGTTATATTCTTGAAAGCAATATTCTCCTTTCTTAATATGCTAGCACTATAAAGACAATTTTCACTAGATGTCCATGTATGTACACTGCTTGAAGCCTTCCTGTCACTATTCTAAATGTTAAATTCAATCAGGTTAAAAATTGTGAAGACCAGGAGTGCCTGACTACAGAATGAATAATACTATTTATGACAAATGGATGTTGTTTTGTATTACAAATGCTTGTATTAATTCCATTAATATTAATTTTAACATTGCATTTAAGATTTTAAAATGTATGGTTGTTTGCTTAAACTTACATGTACATGTTATTGAAATGCTTATGACACATGTTAGGTAGAAAGCCTGCTTAGTTTACATAGAGCAAATAAATCATTTCTTGACATATTCTGCTCTCTTTTATTTAATATTCTAAGATTGTTTTATAGGAAAGAAACAGTGAAGACTCTAAGGAATCGGAGAGCTTTAAGGAGCTTTTAACGGCACGGACCCAGGAGTTTATAGAGGAGGTTCTAGCACCTCACTTTGGTGGGATGATGTCATTTGTCAAGGATTGTGAGGTACTGATGGAGAGAGGAGGTCCAGAGGCATTGAAAAGTGAAGAACGTAAGTACAGTGTACATGTAATTTGTCTGGACTTTCCTATGGAATGAGATACATGTATTAGACTGATACCAATGTGCAATTATTAGATGAAGTAAACAGCCATAGTAAGAAATGAGTCACTAATAAACCATATCAAAACATTTGGGCTGTATATCTTCAACAGCCAAACCTGCAACTTGTTACTAATTTTTTTTTTTTTTTTTTTTTGGTTTGGAAAATTTTATTTCTTTGAAATGTCTTGTGTTGAAATAATCATTTTACAATGATACTGTCATTTGATTATGTTGAGTTTTGCACTATCATGATAAAGTTGAATATTATGTACAGATCGAGTACAGATGATAGTGAGAGGATTTAACAAGGATTGGAAGAGTGCCCTGGAGGTGATAAACGGTGACGTTATGAGGGCATTTACAAACTTCAAAAACGGAACTCAGATTCTACAGGTTAGCTGTCAAATATTCCTTTAATAATTGAATGCGGTTTTGATCTACATTGTACATGTACTTCTAGATTTACAACTGATTGAATTTAAATTGTTGAAACACACCTGCAGGTGTAGCATAATTCTACAACTAATATTGCTATTCACTATGTTCATTTGTAATGTAGATATTATATTTTATTACTTTTGAAAATGAATCATTACTACTGAAGAATTCTACATGTATCTCTTTACAGGGAGCATTAACCCAGCTTATACAGTACTATCATAGATTCCAGAAAGTTTTATCGCAGGGACCACTCCGTAATTTACAGATCAGAAATGAACTCATAAACATTCATCATGTCATGGTAGAAGTCAAGAAATATAAACCAACGTTTTAGGAAGATTAAAAAATTCCAACATACAGATGTTTGTTAAGATAAGACTATTTGGTGTTATGCCAGATGTAAATCACGATGTTATAACTGAAAGAGGTGCATGAATAACTTTACATATACGCTATAAAAATATTAAAATATATGAAAGGTCTGAGTTCAAGATTTAAAGTACGAATGTAATGTTATGAAAGGATGATTTATCGGTGAATGGTGATGTTATACATGATTGTAATTACATGTTATAGATGTACATGTATGTATAGTTTGATATCATAAAGTCATTCCACATTCTTTTAAAACATGTACTGATGCAGATTCAAATTGTGATTGAGTATATTTCATGGTACATGTATGTGATAATATTTATAAAATTATATAAGACAAACAATTTTAGGTCATCACTTTGATCACAGTTTTTTTACCAAAATAAATGAATATTTTTATTATCAACTTTGCTTTTAAACTTTGATGTAAAGTTGATATACAATGTCATTACTTAGAAGTCTACCAGATAAAATATTTAATGTAATTATAGAAATACATGTATAAAATATCATAATCTGAATTTTCTTGTGCAATGAATTTATATTGTGTAAAACAAGACAGAAAATGTACATTGTATAATGTATCTCTGTCTTTGAAATATTTATTTAAAATGAAATTGATCTCGAAGTTCTCCGTTTTTGTTTTTCGTTACTGTAACAATGTACATTTATTTAACATCTACATGGATATCTTTGCTGCCGCCAATTCTGTAACTTCCTGCTATGAATATATGATTTTGTATCATGAGTATGTCCATTCACCTCAAGACGTCACAGTCTGAATATATAAATGTCAGCTTTTGCAATGGAGGTAGTCTTACTAGGAAGACTGCAGCCTACTTGTTTTCAAAATTGGAATTTATTAAGAAATCACTTAAGAATAAGAACAGTGTACGGAAGCTGATCAGGCTTTGTACATATATGAGGGTTGCATCTTGGTCTACATTTGATATAGTACGTACATGTGTATGTACACACATAGTATACCCATGACCTCAGGAAGGAACAGATGTTGAATTTGATTTATACAGGTCAAGGTCAATCTGGACTAGGATTGACAAACACTGCTCCTTACAGGCTGGATATTTCAACAGCCGAATCATTTGGTATGTACACTTGAGTGACGTAGGTTTGGTAGGCGTGACAAGTGCTTTGAAGATTTCAACATGATCTATTCATGACAATTGTTCTCCCTAGAGTTGCAAGGTCTTTGGCATCAAAGACAGACACATGGTGATCCTGACTTTTCTTACAAGGTAAACCTCAATGAGGAGAGAAAATTACTTGCTTTGCCGACTCTCCTTAGGCACCTGGTCTCATTTTGGAATATTGTGTATTCCGGGGTTTGCTAATGTTTCACAGAAATTCTTCTAAAGGTTTGCTTTACCACTTCAACCATGAAACTGTATAACTGATGGGTATTTATTTGATGTTTATTACAAATCAAGAAGTCCTGGATTCTTTGTGCAAGCTGACCGAACATGACTCGCTGGGAACAGTTCTAGTTTCTTTGGATATTGAGCCCATATTTGCCATAGAAATTGTGATAACAGATCAAGTTTGACTTTAGTAAAGGCGGACCTGTTTTCACAGGAGTTAAGGCACTTTGATGAAAAATAATTTTTCGTTGTGATTTGTTCAGAAATGTGGATAAACTTTGCGGCAGTGAATACTTGTATCAGTTTCTGTCGAAGTTTATTATGGTACTTCTTAATGTATCTATGGCAACTGATGGAAGATGTGTTGCTATGACAATATGCTAGTCAACTCAACTTTCTTAGTTTTAAAGTCATCATGTATTAAAGATCAAGCTAAGAATGCAAATAAATTTCAAAATTTTATTCCGAAAAATATTTTTTGTAGATGCATGTGTCTAATATTAAATAAAGAATGCCAAAAATATTACACATGTAAATAAAACTCTTTTCAAGCAAATGTGTGTTATTGATACTTCACCTAAATGTGATAAGTAATGTCTGAACATTCGAATGTTATCTACCTACAGGCATATGCATCTTTATGGTTAGCATTTCATTTTATACTTACAAACAACATCTGATTGACACAGCATGGCAAAAGGCAGCTACATTTAGATTTCAATTTAAACTTACTATTGTTATACAACTGGTTCTAATTCACAAGGTCCTAAAACAAATACATAACACGGGGGTTTGATAGGAAAGGGAAAATGACACACATATGAACATGAATCTAACATGATTAGATATTACAAATTTTAAATTGCACTTGAAGATGATGGAAAAATTGCCACGAAGAAATGTATATATACATTACATGTAATAAGTAGTTTGAAGTAATACATATCTGAACATAAAAGTGGGAGGGACAAAACAATCAAGATTGAACATCAATTTGTAATGGTCTGATATAAATAAAAACAACCATGGAATGGTCCAGCCGAAGTAAACACGGACCATGTGCAAGGGAGATAAATCAAAATAAAAATGGCCGACAACCTGGATCAAAATATTCACTAACCTTGAAAGTAAAATAAAAGAAAAATATGTATACTTATTTTATGGAATAAACACCAAATAATTCGATAAAACAAAGCCAATAAAAGCAAATAGCATTAAATAAAATATATGATATGAAGTATAGAATTGCTACCTACTAGCTAACTAACGTCACATTCTCACATCTCACGCTCGTGCATAAATCAAAATGCTAAAAATATCAACAATAAAAATCATAGCTGTCAATGAATCCAAACAAGACAAATGACAGTAACTGTTACATAAAACTCACTTCTTTTCCATTCAGAAATTTAATGATAATGACACAACTTTAGGCAAGATTTGAACATTTTTACAAAAATATAAATGAATGAAAAATGCCCTGGACACAATTTGAACATGATCTCGCATGTATTCTTTATTCAAAAAGACAAGTTGCAAAATACAGAAAAATAAATTGCTAAGAAACCACATGTATATCTAATTCTTGAATATTGAAAAAAAAAACTTGATACCTCTCCTATATGTAAATCAGATCACAAAATTAAACTTGGTAAAAGACAACAATAGACATGAATTGAAGCTGTAATGTAAATAAAGAATGCCATCTCATAGTCTTTATTTACATTACCAGTGCCAGCACCTATCATATGTAAGTAGTATTCCTGACAAATCAGCATCTTCATGCCATATAAATAGAACTCCATTGATTTTATAATACTTCAAGACACTAGTGGATTGTAATACTATTAATTCGAAAAGCTAACTCCATGTAAAAGTTATCACACACCATGGTGTTTATTTTAAGTTACATTTAAACATACCTTTACATTGATTCTATTTCATTTACTGTTCTGTTATAATTTTCTTTTATCCTATCTTAACAAGAAAATTTCTTAAGAATAGTGATATAAAACTTTGAGGATTTTAGCATTTGATAATCAACTGAATTCAAGAATATGTTATCGAAGTCTAAATAAACTGATGATAGATCAAATTATCATTTAATCAATATCAAATAACTAAATTTCTGTACTTTACATTACTTCATAAAATTTTGGAAACTCTCCGTATTGCAACTCTTTCAAGCTCTAACAACAACTTTCATGTCTCTTCCTCCTTTGATTTTTTTCTTTAAAGTCCTATTACTTCATAACAATAAATAGATTAGTGGAAATAAAGACCTTATCAAACTTATGGTTTTTAACACAAACAAAGCCCAAATAAATCTACATGACATTTTCAAATGCAAATTCAGATTTTTGAAAAATCTACAATCAATTATTGCTACTATTATTACTGTATTGATTTCTATTATGCTTGATCCATCAGCATAATTACATACGTATGCCCTAATTTTAGCCTTGCGGAGGGTTAAGAAGCTATAAAAAGCTTAATTACTAGCTAAAATAAACCGCTATGATTTAAAGATGGCTGACATCAGAGTACTGGATACAGTCCTGAGTGGTAATGTTAGAGACAATCTCCTTGGGATATTTTACACGATCCAGAAGTAGCACCATGCTCGTTAATTTACCGTAAGCTTTTTCAATCTCACTCAGGCTAACAATGTGTTTGGCATAAAGAATCTTCTCATCCAGTGTCTGAAAAATATCAAAATATATCTGTCATATATTCTTCATTTATGTATTTGTGAGTAATAGAATTTTATGAATACTAAGCACATACATAATCATTTTAAAATGTGTTAGCTTTAGGGAAAAAGGATGATTCAAATATAATATTTATATACAAAATTATGCTGAACTGTACAAATCCAATCTGCATTTTCTTCAGTTCCAAACCAATGAGAAGTCATTAACCTCCATGTAACAGTTGTATATTTTCAACTCATTAAGCAAAGAAAATTACAATTTTTAACTTTTTTTCCCCCAAAAATTCAGTAATACATGTACCAAGTTAGTAATAACATAAATAACATAAATAAAGTGGTTAGTAGAATGGAACATTCCAGTACAGAAAATGTACAGACAACTCCTCAATACATATTGACAATTATATGAACACCAGTAAAACCAAACGATGCATAAAAATAACAGAGGAACTGAATTATGTTAATACATCTATGATAAAAACTCATGTTGTTTTTTTTTCTTTTTTAGGATACCTAGGCACTGATACATATCCTTTTGAAATCTGAATGCTTAAAATCATACAACTACATTAGTGTCAATTTAATAACAAAATCCAATGGTATTATGTTTTTCAATGAGAGAAAATAAATTAATAAAAGAAGGTATTTAAGGTTCAAGGATACACCTTCCGAACAACAAATCACTTCGGAGTCTCTCTCGTCGCCAAAATCGACGTCACGTTATCTATGACGTCACGAAAAACGCGCCAAAATTACATCGGCACTCTTATTATTTGACGCTGACTCACCTACGTCCTGAGACATGAACTAGTATTTTAGGGATAGTGCTAAATAAAACTACTGTATTTTGATAAAATTGGGAGTTCTATTGTTTCCTGTGAATCTTGATTAAAAACTGATGTAAAACAATTCTTTGATGGGTATGTTCATTCAGAGAAAAGGCTGACAGCGCATTCTGCCGCTCGCCGTCATCTCTACGAGAAAACCACGAAAGAATAATTTTATGCTTGTTTTATTTGTAAACAACCGTTTGATTTATACCCGGGGTTAGAATAAGCCAAATCTAATTAATATGTGTGTGATGCTTTTCTTACACGCGGGGTTTAAATGAACTACATCTCACAAAATTGTACATTTTATTTGGAAACAACTCCTTAGTTTGCATGCGGGATTTGGGTAAAACAAATGTATGGACATTTCTCGCAAAATGTCTATACATATATCTAGGAGTAGGAATATTTAGAACAGCAAGCATCACGATAAGGGCAAGGGGGGTGGGTATTGCTGTTACGTCGCAATTTCTCTCCGCTATGTTTAAGATTCGCCATTTATTATAAGCGGACCGTAATAATTTTATTTTGATTTTATCGAACAGAAGAATTTTCATGACAAATGAAATAGTACTAAAAGTCAAATCTTCTCAAAGTGAATCCTCTTTTTGAAAAAAGTTCCCTTTTTACATTATTTGTTTTTCTCCTTTCTTACAATGCGAATATTCATGGACCTATTATAAATCAACGATTTCAGGATCATTGCCTAAACCCTCTCCCCGGTAGTGAATTATTATTACCGGTATACGTTTAATATAGGAATGGAAAGTACATACATATTTTAAAATTACCTAAAGGATATCTGATCCTGAACAAGTCACACTGACCTTGAGGATGACCTTGACCCACGTTGGATGCCATAATGCTGAATGATGAAAAAAGACGTATGCCGACTTACCTACATTATATGATCTCCATAAATCCGTAAATGCAAGGAATACTGTTTTTATCGTCTTACATTGTACACTAAAATTATTTTGCAGTCAGGAAAGAATTTGTCATCTAACGATTGAAATGAAATATGTGCAAGTAGACCAGTAAAAATAAAGGGGGAGGGGGTATGGAACGTTTATAAAGATAGACCTCAGTTGCAGTATTGTTTTACTGATACAAGTCAGTTAATTGCATTTTACATTGTCTATATGGATTATTTGTTGGCTTTTGTTTTTGTTTTGTTTTTTTTTTTGTTAAAAATATAAAAGAATCCTTTTAAATATTTTCTGTCTTGAAACCCAGATTATTATAAATGACAAATAGGTTTCAAAACGCCGAGCAATTATAAGGTGACGTCCTGGTTTAAAACGACATTGTTCGTGCTATCGTTTACCCTTTCTTAGAAGAAAACAGATGTCATGCGGAAATAAATATGATTTTTCATAAATATAGGAATTTAAAAAAAAATTCAAAAAGATATTCTTTCACAAGGCTTCCCGGCTTTTCTCCTCATCCAAAACCAATGGATAGCAACATACCGTACATGTACTAAGCCTGTATATTACATGTGTATGATTGAACTTACATTCAAGTATTAGTAATTTTCTTTGCGTATTCATTTGTCTGAATACATTCTATTCATTTATAATTCTATTCATAGGATAAACGTCTTGTTTTCATTGCCCCATTTCATTCGGGCCCGTTTTATTTCTTTATCAACTTGATTTGACGTTTAAATGGCCAAATGCATCACGTGACGTCATTTGCTTCAAACTGTTGCTGGCGTTAATATTGCTGATATAATGGGTAAATATTATAAAATGGGTCACAGAATTCACTTTTTATCAGTTCTATTTCCAATTGATATATGGATGAAAAATTGAGTTATTTAGGTGAACGGATCAGGAAATATAAATCCAAATAGAGCATGGAGGGGATCTCTTGCCGGCATTTTGCAACAAAATCTGGAGGGGGTAAGGTCATAATTTTGTATCAAACTTAAAATTTTGTGCGATGATTGCTACATTTATTTTTATTGTTGAAAGATATGTTAACTTAGATTAAGATAGCAATTTTTCCGCTCATTGGCATGTTAACAAAGTACTTAAACCCGTCATTTACTGTTTGGACTCTAAAATAATGACGTCAAGAATAGAGCCTAAATTGGTATAATATTTTCTATTTCATAGAATTTGACGTACCAGCATTGATGAATTTTCTATTTTTTATTTGTTTTAGACCTTCTTTCGTTATTAAAAGAATGAACATATAAATTCATGCATCAGGTTTAAAATAACTGGGGTATATTGATGATATGATGCAAATTTGGGGAAAATTCAAGAAAAAATTGACATGTACTTCTTTGGAAGGTCATAAATCCAGAGAGAAGCTCGTTGACATTTACTTTTTTCATTAAAATACTATACAATACATGGTTCTCTACCAATAAAATCAATAAAACTTAACCTGTGATGTTTAATAGTGTTTTGGGGGTGTTTTGGAAAGGGTGTAACTATGAACCTTAAGAAAGCATGCACACTGCGCACTTTAAAACACACAAAATAATGAAAAATGCACCTGCATTATTGTTTTTCAATACCAGTAATAACATACATGTATACATTAAAACTGAAAACATATATCCTTCAAACTTCTGAAGCAGAAGAAAGCATGAAATAACATACATGTAGCAATGTGCATGCTCTCTTACTTTAGCTTAAAGTAGAAAATTATTTTACTAAGACAAGTGTATGACAATTCAAACACTTGTGTAAAAAGTTGTACATGGTACAATTTTTTTATAATCATCATGCAGAAATAAAGTCTTGCATTCCTTTTAAACAAAAGAGACAGCCTAAAAAAATCATAAGAAAATATCTGACTTTGATATCAATATACATGTACTGTCGAATGACAAAAATGCCCATGAAAATTTGAAGGAAAAGAAAATTAAAAGCTGTTCTGCTTAAACATGAATATAAAGGACTAAATATGTCTGTGAAAAATGACAAAGTACATTTAATGTACAGGATGTTCCATTACTACAGTTTCTTTTTATCATAAATATCAAATCTAATATACATGTATGTGTCAACAACGCTGCAGAAATATAACATGTTGAAAAGGTGTATCTGATTATTTCTTTCATGACATTTTTATTTGGTCATTAAGGACATGAGATCTGTCTCTTTTGTTTGACTGTATACAGGAAATTTTTCACCTGAACTTCACTTTTTACCTGTCTGATATAGGGAGATCTCAAAAATGGGCAATTTTGAAAAAAAGGAAAAGATACGAAACTAGAAATGGGGCAAATTCAAGACTTGGTTTCTTTAGCCCTCTAGTGCCCACGGCCCCACACCTATTTATACTTATAGGAGAATCATGATTTTTTACCATGGGGATATGTAACCCAAATTTAAGAACAAAACCGACGACATTTAAAAAAAATTCCCTCTCAAACAATTTTTGGGTATGTATCATATATGATACATTGGGCATTAGTGGTACATTTTGTATTTCTAAATCTTCAATTTAATGATTTATTCTAAAATTGAAACGAATGATAGAGTTTCCAATGTTAATGTGCACAGAATGAAATATAAACAATATACAAATTTGATAGATAAAATACATTTATGTATAAATTTCATTTTCCAACGATTTTTATGTCTCAGCTGCTGAATGTATCGTACATGTATATGATACAGTCATTTTCAGGATACAATTTCTGGTAGAAAAAACCCAAATGGGAGACAAATCCTTAAGAAAGCTTATACATTGTATCCTGGTGTAAGTTTAAGAAATAAATGCTGATTGAGTTACTCTTTTTTTCAAAACAAAAAGGTACAGACCAGAAAACTCGATGTATCATATTTGATAATACATGGGGCATTAGAGGGTTAAGAGCAAAAATAGGATCAGGTGAATTAAATGTTGTATACACTCTGTATTTTTAAAAAACAATAATGCATAAAATAAAACAAAATGAACACCAAGCAGAAATAAGGATCCTGATTTGTAAATTACCAATCAATTCATGGCAGGGTGGATATGATAGACCTTAACTCAGAGGTACTGATACAAAACAGGGCCATTTTAAGCAGATTGCCCCCTGCCTTCCCAAGCTCTCTGCATTGTAACTCATAACGTTCACACTCGTATAATATTTCCTGTATATCCTGAGGAAACAACCAATCACAATAATTTTAACATAACATTTCCTGAAAATCCTTTGGAAACAACCAATCAAAGTAATTTTAACATAATACAGTGCATGTATACAAAAATAACAAAACCCCTTTCCACACTACATTAGACAGTTATCAATTTCCTCGTAGAGAATTAATCTAATGTTATGTACCATGTGCCATTTCACTTGATAAATAAATTCTACTCTAAAGAATATCAAAGTTCCAAATAAATAACATTTTAATTTTCTAGTTAATTATTTTTAGTCCAAATATAGATTTTCTTGCTTGGCTTCATTATGAAAATCTTCAGAACTTAAAAACCAGTGCCCAGTTTCACAAAAATTCTTACAAAAAATTTCAGGAATTTTCGCAACTTTCGTCATTTTTTTAAAATTTTTATTTTTTTTGTAAAGTTTTAAAAAATTCCAACTCAGATTAATTATGTTTTCAAATATCATTTCTATTTATGAAATTAAAATTAAGAAACAATAGTTTGCAAATATAAGTTGATCAAAAGAATTAAGGGATCAAAAGTTACAAAAATTCTTGAAAACGTTTGCAAGAATTTTTGTGAAACAGGATGCTGTTCATACGTTTTTCACACAGACGATTTTCCACTGAGTGTAAAACCTACAGTATATAATATATGTACTTACACTATAACTTCTCTCCCCTATCTCCTCTCTGGTACGATGTATCAGGCGTCCATTTACATACGTCATGTTGGCTGCATAATCACTATCCAGTTTAAGAATTCTGTAGCTGAACTGGGCAACTGCCTTGATTTGCTATAACATACAGAAAACTTAATATGTACCATTTATGTTTTGTGTATGAGTCTTTCTTTATATCTTCATTTACCTCTAAAAATATTTTCCCCAGTGCTTGAGAGATTCTTAAATCTGATAAAAATATCCTTTCAAATGAATATGAAAGCAAAATTGTGACGTTCAATTACCTATGCTGCAAAAATGTATAAATCCAGAAGGAGATTACAATGTCGACTTTTGAAAAACATAAGTAGTCAACACAATTATCTTGTATTTAGCATATTGTCTTTAGTAAATTAAACCACTGAGGCAACCTGAGTCACTGATGGCCATCTTTGTTTGAATTAGATACAAGTATGTGTACATAAATTCCTATACTGTATGTAGATCTATGTAACTGTATCATCAAGCAACAATATAAAATGTAATTCCTATCATGGTAGCATAATGAAATAGACAGAAATAACATTTTTGTTATTTTCCATACATATAGATTGTACATACATGAATATCAACAATACAAAAATTGTACCTAAGTCCTATGATAAACAAATGTATGCAAACAGGTTGTCAAATGTAGTGTATACATGTCCTACCTGCATGACTTTAGTGGCATTGATACTGGCACCCACGGCTATAATGTCTCGCCCGGCCATGCTGACCAGCGACTTCAGCTGTGTTGGTCCATCTATACGTATAGGTGTCACATTGTATTCTGGGAAGGCACTAGCTACGGCACTTGCTCCTTTTTCATTGGTCCGTCTCCCCTCTCCAAGACCAACAAATATCTCCTTACCTGAAAGTCATACAAATAGATTACAGGACACTGCCGGATCACAACATTTCCTTATCTCCGTGCATTAGCTGATTACACATACAATGCAATCTTGCAAGAGAGATGACTCATAAATAAAAATAAAAGGCATTAGAAAAACTGAGTGTGTAGGGTCAGTGACCTTAAATATACATATACATTTTCACATCTTCATGATCTCTTGAACAGTATACATGTACTTCAACAAGGTCAATTTTGGAAATCAAATTCAAACTTTTCTATATTATTGAAAGATAAGTATCACAGAGTTACCACCAATCTTTTTAAAGCACATTAAGGAAATGGATTTATATAAGCTTGTATCTTTTTTTCAGATCCTTGATACTTTGTATCACATTACATGTACACATGCTTATATTGATTAAATAAATCTTAAAGTTAAACTAAGGAGGCAACTCCGAAAGACACAGGAAATCATCAAGAATACAATTTTGGTAGAATTCTAAGGGTTTTTTTTTTGACAAATCACCAAGCGTCATTTGGCACTTTATCCCAAAGCTGACATACCAGTGAATAGCACATCTCCTCCTTCTATAATGGCATCAGGATCTAGTATCTCCATTATTTTGAACTTGAGCTCACGGAGTATCTTTCTGATCTCACCAACCTATAATACAATAAACATCAAAACATTTGTTATTCAGTCTCAAAGTTGAGAAGGAAAGGCAAAATCATTAGAATTTTTATTGGAACAGTTGCAAACCCTGGAATAAACATTATTCCGAAGTGAGACCAGGTGCCTCGGGGAGAGTCGGCGTCTCCTGTTTGCATGCAACACACATCACAACAGTTTCATGAATTCTTGTCAAAGTAGGTGATTGTCCGATTTTACTGAAATATGTCAGTGATAAGTCCAATTGTCCATGAACACAATCTGTCTAGTGAAAAAATTGATTACACTGAGTTGCAGAATTTACATTTTTGATATATTTAGAGAACAGCTTACACCTGTCATTCTCTCCTGTCAACATACAATTCATAAATCTGAATAAAACTTTCTTAATCACATTTTGTAAATATGTACACTTTGATAACCTTTCATTATTAGCTTTTTATTAAATATTTTTTTCTAGCTACACACACGCAACAGCAAGTATTCCTCAACCCTATAAATAAATTGTCCCAAAAGAGAGTAAGCCATATCATTTTTCAAATAGTATAGTATACATACATTTACACATATAGACTATTTGTGATTAGCTTTATTTCTAGTGATGGGTATCGCAACTAAAAACCACATTGCGATATATTGCAATATGCCAA
Source organism: Pinctada fucata (assembly GCA_028142955.1). Lineage (NCBI taxonomy): Eukaryota > Metazoa > Mollusca > Bivalvia > Pterioida > Pteriidae > Pinctada > Pinctada fucata. The sequence continues at coordinate 49,801,544 of AP027109.1, forward strand.
ATGAGTAATAGAATCACGGTTTATTACAATACTTTAGCATCTGATAAAAGAATTCAAAGATTAAATTTTGCTTTATGTCCTAAGCTAGAACTGAAGAAATTATTTCTGTGATGTCATCACATGTGAAATAAGTTTTGTGCTTCCAAAGCATTTAACCTCCTCACTACAATGATTGCAAAGAGCTATATTCCACGCTGTTTAATTGAAAGGTCGTAAGTGCAATTTGCAAATTTTTCAGGAGAGAGAAAAAACTGTTTTACATTGCTATCTTGCAATCCAATAAAAAACCATTATATGGCGGGGGTATAAAGAAACCATAAAAACATATACACAAAAGGCAACATGTTTTTCCACAAAAAATTCAATGTGAATACAAATACTTACTAAATCACATACGACCTTTCATACTCGTCAAACTGGGTTTTTTTTGTCTATCATTTCCTTTACAAGACATTTGGATATGAAAGGTCGTAACTAACACTTACAACCTTCTAGAATTAAAATTTAGGCAAATTATGGGTCTTATCTGACTCATACAACCTTTCATAAGTAGGTTTTTTTAAACTGTCACGATGGTTACAGATGGGATATCATTACGAAATTTCACAGGTAGTAGGTAAATGGTGTGACCTATCTGTTAATAGCAAAAAGGTTGTATGTGTTACTTACAACCTTTCAATTCTACAGCTTCATATTCTTGTTTATTATTTATCAAAAATCTTAGTTTACAATGACCAAAATACATGTAGGCTTTTCTTTTTAATCTTTCGTTTCGTTGCTATAATACTAAGAGCAAATACATCAACAAACTTAAACAATTTTTGTTTTTAAACATATTGCAATATGTATTGGGGGACAAAATTAATGCAATATACTAGTTTTGTCGCACATTACTATAAATTGATAAGAAATAATTGCATTTTCCATGAAATTAGATCAAGAAGCAGATTTTTTAGATGGGGGAGGGTATTCATAAGGCATGAGCCATAAAAAATGTTGTTTTTTTTGCGTAAAATATTTAGGACATAGGCAAATGGATAAACTGATATTAAGTATTTCTTATTACTTCTGAAGTACATGTGTGCTGCAAGGTCATTAATCCATCAGCATATTTGAAAATTATCAATGTCAGTCAAAAGATTACTGTACATGTATACTGACATACCAACTTTTAACTCTCTCTGTATATATTCAAGTATCCTAGAGGGAGTAGGAATGTAAATTATGCATAGATGTGGTCTGCGGACAAAGAAAGACAACTCTTTTTACTTTACATTGGTGAATTTTGTGCAAATGCAGCATGATTATGATTGGTAAATTTAGTTCATGCCTGTCAATCATAACAATAAGTCAACTTCAAATTCATTCTACACAAATATTGTTACCAATTTATAGTCCTTGAGCTAGTAATATTGAATGTTGTTCTGTAGACAAAGAAAGACAACTCTTTCTATACCTTACCCACCGAATTTCCTCTGATCTTGCAGAAAAATTTTACAAATTATATTGAAAAAAAATTCATTGAATAACTCAGCTTGAATATACCTCTCCTTGTCTAGTTTTCATTCCAGGTCTTGTTATGAGGGCTGTGCCGCCGATAACGACTGCGCAGTCATCCACAAAACAACAATCCGGGTAGTCTTCTTCTTCTTCCAGCTCAATAACACGAAGATCACATTTCTTCAGGGTTTCCACGAGTTGGAAATACTCTTCACGAGCTTTTTCGATGTGTATTGGATCGCTCTTGCATCCGCATTCTACGAAACTTTTAGGAATTCGCCTAAGAACTGCGAAGTTGTAATGAAACGCCGACATGTTTTTTTTAATGTTTTTCACACTTCCTATTTTTGTGTGACGTCATCAACGTCACAGGCACATGTACAAAGAGGGTCAGTATCCTGTGTTTGCCCCTTTGCAGTAGCAGAATATAAATATACTTAGTATTACAGTATCAGAATTTTTTATATTCTGGTTTATTTTTGCGCCCCACTGGGTTTATACATGCGCCTGTGATCAACGTGCTCCAGGCAGGTTCTTGTGTGGGGGTGTTAGACCCCGTTAGATAGAGGTAAACTCGTACATGTTGGTAATTTGCAAAATATATGAATTCGTAACGACGTACGACTTAATTAAACATAATAGAGAGGCGGGACATTGCATAATCCAAAATGCAGTTTGACATTATTTATTTTATGATTTTTATCATTTTGTACTAAGGCCAGTAAGGGATAACTTACAACTCAGTAAATACATTATGTATTTAAATGATTTGCAGGCATAAAATGTATGATTTAATAGTGGCAAAATTGTTAGCCTGGGATCCGTGGCCCTTGAGTGTTTGTTAAACACTCAAGGGCCACGGATCCCAGGCTACAAAATTGTCAAATTTAGTTTTATATACCCTCATGACTCAGATAATCAGTTATAGATTTCGCCTCTACTAAGGTGTACCGTCCGAATTCAGAGATATAAGCTGTATGTTGGAATTTTGACCAATGCAACTGACCCACCCGAAGCAGTGAGGGTTAATTCTTTAAAGTGCCTACGCCTATCTAAGACACGGGACCCCCGTTTATAGTCCCTTCCGAAAGACTTAAGGGGTATCGACAAACCGTTATTCGCCATATTGGATTTTATTTATTGTGTTATTGAAAATCTGTTGTTCTGCAGAATTAAGACTCCAATCTTAACCATTTTAATCCCAAGTATTCTCAACCCCAATAGCTACATTTTCCTATATTTTCTACGGAAAATTACATTAAGATTTTAACATTAGAAACATTTTAAATTCATGCACCGAACTGCACAGCTGCACCTCAGAAGAATTTATGAATAATACTATAACTTACCTTAAACATTACATTGATTAGTCTATATCTGCAACCATTTGTCCTTCGATTTTGAGTACAAGGTCTCATTATCATATAAATCTCTTGTTAATACAACATGGTATCTTTTAGAACACGAGTTTTTACAGGTAGCCATTTTCACATGCCGATCCGCCCCAACATAGGTAGAAAAAATAAACGATTTTTTAGTTCCTGGGGTAATTCACTAGAATTTCGACTGTTTGTGATTCAATTATTAATTATTTACATGATATATATTAGAAAAGTGGGGTAGTCATGTGAATCATAGGTGACAAATTACAAATGTTCAACATTCCGGGGATCCGCCCCTGGATTCATTTCTATGTTGATATGGCTACTAGCCCCTTGTGTGTAAAATGAAGATACCCGTTAATCTGAGAAAGTATGATCAAAATTGGAGGACAAATGGTTGTAGACATAGTATCAATGTAACGTTTAAGGTAGGTTATAGTATTAATCATGAATCCTGCAAACCTGTAGCTGCGCAGTTCGGCCCTAAGTTCAAATGGTCGTCATGTAAAAATATTGATGCAGTTTTTGTTTAAAATGATAGGAAAATGACGATGTTGAGGTAAAGAAAACTTAGTATTAGAATGGTTAAGATTGGAGTCTGAATTCTGCAGAACGACAGATTTTCAATAACACACTACATAAAATCCAATATGGCGAATAACGGTTTGTCGATACCCCTTAACTGTCCGCGTCACTGAATCCAGAGCACCCTGTTTTGACGATTTTCTCTAAAATATGAGGTTGTCATCTTCTAAAAAAGTGTCCAATCTATAGTACACTTTTAGTCGTAACAGAAAAATGTCATTGTTGTGTTTGTACGTTAATTAGTTTAGAAATTAGGACGAAAAATAAAATGTCTACGGGGATTTTCCATTATTAGTAAAATCGGTAGAATTGCGTGACGTCGGACGCTACGACGTCACAGTTTACTGTTGTTGACACGGAGAGCAAAATAGCGGCGGTCTGAAATTAACATGGGAATTTCCTGTAGACTTTTTATTTTCAATGTAGCAGTTTGACTACAGTTGATCGAAAGATGATGTTAATGTTAATTTTCTGTTACGATTAAAGGAGCTAGCTAGGTCAACACTTGGAGACAATATAATAAGTCACGAAAATTCTTAAGATGACAGCTATAACCAAAACAGGGTGCTCTGGATTTAGTGAACAGGACAGTAGGCTGGGGTTACTCGGCTATATACAAGGTGTTAGCCCACAACACCTGGTGAGGCTCTAAGATGGTAATTTTCCCTCCACCTGGCGCTCGTCAGATTCAATGCTGGTCAGTCGCATGCTTAACTGGCCACGAATCGACGTACTAAGCGCTCTACCAACTGAACTACGCCACACGACTGTGAACAATTAAGAAATGAGTAGACGTACCAGCTAGCATAATGCTCAGTGATCGGGATAGGCAATAAGGTACAGTAAATGTCACAATGGCCCCATATCCTGGAACATCAATGTGTTATTTGCAAAATGAATGTGCCATTGTTCAAAATGAATGCGCCATGAGAAATTAAAAAAAAAAAAACCAAACAAACAAACAAGAACATAGAAAGATCTGCATAACCGACCGCTCCAAATGTCTAGACAGACTTTTCTGTTCTAAAACATGGGAAATAGGGGGACGCATTTGAACCAAACTGTCTCAAAGGATCGTCTTAAAGATTTGTGGCATGCTTTGATCCTAAATTCATAATTAAAAAATTCCTGAACCCCCCCCCCCCCCCCCCAAAAAAAAATAAATTCTGCTATTAAAATTACAGTACATCCTAATCTAATGACGAAACTATTTATGTAACTTGCTTCACTGGTGAAGTCCATTTGTACGTACATTTGAAATAGGGATTGTTGCAATAGGAAATGATGGTGTTTTGAATAAATGACTGTCTGATGTACCAATTGATACGAAAAGTAAACAAATCAAATCGTATGCAGAACTTTTAATAGGTGAATATGGTGAAGTCATCACCAATTTGAATAAAAGAACGGAAGATTTCCACAATTTGTTTAAAAATCTAATGCGCCACATTGGCGCACTAAGTAAAATTTAAATGTGCCATTTCAGAATTAAATGTGACTATGGCGCAGGGCGCATGCTTATCCTAATTACTGAATGCTACTGTAATCACTTTCGTGATTCTGGACCGTTTTGTTGTGCTGCTGTTGATTGATTGTCCTTATTACCATAATAAAACGGTCTGTGCCCAAATCACAAAAGGGATTAACTAGCAGTATGATTCATGTCGGACTGTGATCAAGTCTCGATCAAGTGGACTAATAAAGACCTGCATGAGTACAGGTAATTTATATTTAAAGACTATTTTTATTATATACTAATGTGTTATAAAGAAACACATAGGTCCGGAACAAAAACTGTCTGTCCGAAAAAATACGCAAATACTCCGTCCCAAAAATCTCTAAATGTACTTGTCAATTACGTTCTCATTACACTTTAAAACACAGAAAATGAAATAACAATCATGAAATGTTAACAAGAGTGTGATCAAATTCTCATGAGGGACAGAAAAGTATAAAAACTTATTGAATTTGAAGACGTTTAATATTTGTACCACTTGGTGAGTGACGTCACTGTTGGTGGACCAGGATCGAGTCCCCGAGGGCACATGTAGCCAAGTTTGATCAACTTTGGTTGATAGTTTCTTCAACGCATCGAAAATTTCTGTTATCAAAATTTCTTAAAATTTCTAAAACGTGGGTCCTGTAGCCTCATATCCAACCCATTCTACTTCATCTTTCGGTACATTTTTGGACATTATAACTATCACACTCTTTGGCCATATTACATTGTTTAGATTGAGTATCACTGGCGAAGGTTTAAAACCTGAAACGTGCATGTCTGGTCCATGCTGCAAATTTATCTGTTCTTAAGTGATGCGATTGAATTTGATGATGTTTTAAAACATTGGCACTAGAACATTTGATTATATAACAAATAGACTTGCCAGAAGACATCGGTCATTCGGCTGTCGAGAAGAAATTTAAAAGCACCGGTCCATAATTTTGCCTATAAGGACCAGCGGATTTACAGTGTATGACACGATAATTCAGATCACACAGCACAGTAAATAATTTGGAGAGCTTATTAATTGTGAATCTTCTCTATTTCAATAATGTATAGTTCGAATTTTTTTTACAGAAAAAGAGAACTCAGCAATTAGTTGAAGAGCTAAAGGACAGTACATGATGAATAATAATTTATGACAGAGAGTTTGGAAGTTCTTTTGTTTAATTATTCTATAAGTCAGATTTCTTTTCTGTTTAGAGACGTGAAAGATGAAAAGAGGGAAAAGAAAAAAATCACTCGGCAATGAGAGAAAAAGCAAAGGCTCCAAAAACGAGCTTGTCATGCTGTCAGGAGACAGGGAACAGGAACCAGAGACATCAAGCCCAAAAAGACACGAGGCACCTGATTATTTGTCTCAGTTGTCTCTGGAGATACTATGTAAGATATTTAATTATCTACCAATCAGATACGTCTTGCGTTTGGACTGTATGAGCACCAAGATGAGGGAGGCTGTTACGCTTCATCTGAGAGTCAGGAGGAGTATAGATCTGTCAGAACATAAACTCTACGGCTGGATGTCCGTTAAAATGACAGACTCGGCCCTGTACAATTTGTTGTCACGATGCCGTGATTTAGAGCTCCTCTATGGGTTCCATCCACCACAAGTATCCAATAGGAGACGACGTGGCCATAATTTACTCAGCATCCCAGGAATTGTTGAGAGCTTGAATTTGTGTAAGAGGTTACGAGGCATCGAGCTGTCTAACATTCAGGTATTAGAGGAAGTGCTATTCTACCATCCTAGAATACAAATATTGGGGACGTTTAAAAATCGGAATAAGGCATTTCCTTCTTTTGATTTGGCCCAACCAGCTCCAGTTCTAATCATGCCAGACAATCCGTACATCACATCCTTACATCTGTCAGGGATTATCATTCCTAGTCTTAATCGTCTGGTACACGTCCGTCACCTTCAGTTGCGTTGGGTACAGCTTACTAGCCCACATCCTTTCAAGGACTTTGCGGCACCCAATCTACAGACTTTTGTTATGAGTCATTGTGCCGGCCCTAACAATGCCTTAAAGTATGTTCCACTCCTGGCAAACTTAGCAGCTGCACGGCATTTGATGAGACTGGATTTCATTGGCGTACCTTACTTAGGTAAGCAGCAGACTATGTTCCACTTTATGCATGACTGTCATCGCAGGCAAGCTAGGTCATATAAAATTTTCATGATGCTCAGAAATTTACATTTTTCAGATAAGTCATGGATTTCCACATCTGATTAATGTTTAATAACATTTTATTTGAATTCAGATTTTTTAACTATTTTAATTTGGACTTGATAATTTTAAATTGTTCTTATGATTTTTAGCTAGATAATGTAGCAATATGCAATTTACTGGAAGGCATGCACTATATTTCAAAGTTATACTAGAAGGTATCATATCTTATATTTGTATGCCATTTTATTCTGATATCATTTTGAATCAATCAACTAAATGACTTTATTTTAGGTGGACTTATACACCATATTGTACAGGATGGATGGGCTATGGGAGCATTCCGTTCTCTGCGCTGTGTGAGGTTTGGGACGTGTAAACATGCCCTAGAGACAGATCTGGGATGTCTAGCTATAACAGCCTCAGATAGGTAACAGTGCAAATGATCTAAATAAAGTCATATGGTATTGAAAATACTCCTTCATTTAGACCTGAACCAAAAAATAATTTCTATGATGTCATTTTGTAAGTGTACGTGATTTTGTATAATTAAGGTTAAAATAGATCAGTTTAAAGTTCTCTTTATTTTGTACATTGTAGGTTAGAAGAGATCAGTATACAGCCATCTTTGTCCAGAGATAGCCTCTTTCTGGCTTTACAGCTGGCTGATGTCTGTTTTCCCCTCTTTGAGAGATTACATCTTGGCTTTGTCGATTCCTTCCCTGAGCCAGGTAATGGCAATCATGTTTGTTTCCCTCACTTGAGAGGTTATATCTTAGCTTTGTCGATCCCTTCCCTGATCGAGCCATATAATCACAATCACCTTCCTTAACTTTTCATATAGATTGTCACCTGCAATGCAAGGGTGATATATTATGTACCTTATAACCAGAAATTTATACTATGCGTATTATTAAACCTATAACATTGGGCATAACTTTTGAATGGTGAGTGATAGGGCTTTCATATTTCACATGTGTATTCCTTGTGACAAGACCTTTCCACTGATTTCAAAAATTTTGACCTCGTGACCTTGACCTTGACCTTTGACCTACTTTTCAAAAACTTTAACATTGGGCATAATTTTGAATGGTAAGTGATAGGGCTTGGATATTTTACATGTGTATTCCTTGTCACAAGATTTTTCCATTGATACCAACATCCTGACCTTGACCTTTCACCTGCTTAACACACTCCACTCAGGAAAAGATTAAATTTCTGTCACTCGTGTGAATTTTTATGTCTCACTCAGTAAATTGTGATAGAATTTAATTAGTCTTAGATACATATAGGTACAGAGCGATGTTGAGTTTAGTCATGCATAATGATGACAAAATTTGATGACAAATTTAACTGGATAGCTGATAGCTGGATGGTCCAATTTGTCATAATGAGGACAAAATTTGATGATAAAATTTTCTTTGTGGATTGGGAACTTCATAATGTTTGCACTACAAACTGATTGCTTGTTTACCTTGATTTTATGGTACTTATTTTTTTGTAGTACTGCCTGATTTGCATGCTTTTGCAAGGTCACATTAATTTTACCATTGTTTAGTTAGATGAGCCAGTATTCGCAATTTTCGAAAAACCAGAGTTACTTCCCATTTGAGACGGTATCTGACGTAGACTAATTATGACGTCATCAAATTCTATGGAAACAGTTCGAAAAGTCTGGGAAATGACGCTATAAAATCAACGCTACCGTACCATTTTCATGACGTTTCAATGGTTTTACGTCAGATACCGTCTGTAAGGGGAAAAAACTCAATATTCCGCAAAGACTCAATAATTGTTAGGAGAAATTAATGTGCTGGGTACAGTTTTTGTTAAGAAAATTGAATTTAAATAATTTTTTGTCATATACAAACATAAGAATGATAAGATTTAAACATTTATGACATACCTTGTCCAAATCTCTACCTCATGTGAAGTAATTTGTTGTCAGTATGAAATCACTGTATATATATAACCTTTCAGATACATGGACTAATGCCCAGCTACAGGCCCTAGGTCTAACTGAGACAATAGAATCCCCAGCACTAATCACTGTACATATAACCTTTCAGGTACATGGACTAATGCCCAGCTACAGGCCCTAGGTCTAACTGAGACAATAGAATCCCCAGCACTAATCACTGTACATACATGTATAACCTTTCAGGTACATGGACTCATGCCCAGCTGCAGGCCCTAGGTCTAACTGAGACAATAGAATCCCCAGCACTAATCTCTGTACATACGACCTTTCAGGTACATGGACTAATGCCCAGCTACAGGCCCTAGGTCTATCTGAGACCATAGAATCACCGGCACTAATCACTGACATTGGTATGAGGGCAGTAGGAGGCTGCTTCCCATATATGAAACAACTGGAGATTTTTAATAGTCCATACATACATGATCCTACAACATGGTTCACTCCAGGTAATATTTATAAACTAAGTGTTTTTTGTCTAAAAATATTTGATAATTTAAATGTTATGTTTGTCATACAAGTATGATCTGGGTCTTAGCCAGATCCAAAGCTATCCATTTAAATGATAATTACATGTACAAAAAAGGAAGGGATCTTCAACAACACTCGACTGCAGCACCCACAGCAAAACCCCAAAACACCCAATGCAAAAACACAAAGCAGGCGTGCACAGAAAAAGTTGCAAAAGGGACAAGGAACACCAAATCACAGTGCAGAAACACTACACATAAACCAACGAGACCAATGGGCAATCGGTGACTACTTAGGACGGCCATATGCCACGCCGGTAGCAGATGGTATGGTTTAATCCAGATTACATGTGAACAACCCTCTTACTTTTCCTATAACCCAGAGGTCTTGAAGAACGTAAAATTGTGGTGTAAAATAATCTCCTCACTGTAAGATGACCATACAAACAGACAGCATTATGCAGGGGCCCAAGAAGCATACAGATGGATATGTAAATGGATATTAAAAAGAGAAGGCATACGGAATACAGTCCATGCTCTGCTGGCTGTAGCGAGCTCATGCATTTATCACCCGAAGAGTCCAACTGACATTCAGAGAGGACAGGTGGTCGGGGCCCTGTCTTCTCTAAAGAGGTTTAGACAGGGCCTGTCATGGAGTCCTGTTGTCACAGTCAGTCAGAGTGTAGTTCCTTAGAATGCGGTGGTACAAATCTGTAGATTGATTCAGTACCAAGAAAAGTGTCTGTCTGATGACAGCTGCAGATCATATCCATGGTATAAAAGGCGTTTGATGATTCTAACACAATTTTGAAGGTAATTCTGTCTACCTTTTATCCTGCTTATTTTGTTTATTATGTCACCATAAAAGGCAGGTTGTGAAATACCCAAAGTAATATACTCTGATGCTTGTATGGGTTCGAATTTCAAAAGAAGCTGACAATAATTTTTGTAAATTTTCCAGAAAGTCTTTACTAGTTTGTGAATGCGAAAACCTTGACCTAAAAGTTTCTTAGTAATTTATAAATTTCTACTATGAAAATTCAAAACATCAGTACATGCTCTAGCGTACCGGATGAGCTGTGTAATGCAAATACCATATGACGGTAATCAAGTAACATCACCATCAAGCCTAGAGAAATTTACTATGTTGAATCCAAAATCATCTCTTTTGTCATACACAATTGTATGAATCTCTCCATTAACAATTTTGATATTTAGGTTGAAAAGTGCTGTTTCTGTGTCTGTAATGTTTGCCTTGTTCAGCATCAATACTTTTTGATATTTGTCATTTTTATATTTTTCAAAAAGCAGGATTGTCAATAGTAAGATCAACTTGAAGGTACCTAGAAGTACCAATGAAACATTGCAAATCATCATGTTTTCTTTGCTTTTGAAGATTTTGGATAGATTCTTCTTCATAACTGTTTAATAAAAAATCTGCAACAAGATGACAAATATGGATAATGACCATATCCCTATATACAACACAAAATCGATAATTCAGAAAATCACAAACCGAAGGCATACAAAATCAGGATAAAACAGGAGCCAAAGCAAAAAAACAAAAACCTTCGCCACATGAAAAGAAGCGAACTCCCCAATATATGAGAATGAGACCAGTTGCCCAGGAAGAGTCAGCATCTCCTGCTTGCATGCAACACCCGTTGCTTCAATTCGGTAGAATTGACCCTTCCGATTGTCACATCTGGTTAGATACAAGTACATTCAGTGGTTGGATGGTTCAAAGAGGTGCACAATTAGTACCCATAAGGATCCCTACAACTTGCTTGTAGAGATTCTCACCAAATCTAACATACTAGTAAATGTTTTCCAAGAGGAAGGATAAGGCATTACACAGATCACTACATGTCCATGATAATGTATGATTTGTATTCTGAAGCGGAAAAGAAACCCTTTGATTCAGATGCACAAATATAAGTTTTCCCCTCTCGATCAAATCACCATTTAATATGTTTGGACAATTGATAATTTATTTTGTCGCGAGGAAGCGTGGTGTAGATTTCATTTTGTCAATCATATCCCCTGAATTTTTAATAGACTATGGAGGTTCCATATATGTTATATCATACAAATGACTGTGTAAAGACAATACTACATACATTTTGTAGTTTTAAGCATTTAACAGATGCAGTATTTGTAAATAAGACTATTTTGATTAATTTATGTACATTAATCTTATTTCAGGTCAAAGTGCTTGGGGTCGCCTGACAGACCTCACCTTGATATGCTGTCACACCTTAAAGCTGAAAGAATTCTGTGAGTTTGTATCCCTCCTTCCTGTCCTTACCTCCTTACAACTGGAGAGCATGTTCAGAGAACCTCCTAAAGGTTGCTCAAGGTAAGACCTTATTATTGATAGTAGGCATGTTGTGAGAGTCACCCAAAAGTTGCTCAAGACCTTATTACATCTTTGGGGTATGTTCATAGAGCCTCTTAAAGTATGATGAAGATAATACATTTGTACTTTATTGCATGTAGAGGAAATGTCATAAGGACCTCACGAAGGTTGCTCAATACAGCCAGAGGTTTTTTACAGAAAACCTCACAAATACATGTAAAGCTCAAGGTAAGACCTCATTACAAAGGTTTCTCATGCCGAGACAATATCAAAGTTAGATGACCTATCAAGTTATCCCCAAAAAGTTACCTTAAAGCCAAATAGTATGTACATGTATGTACAGAGAAACTCTGTCTAGGTCCCCAAGCTGAAGCTGCATTATAATTAGAGGGTCTTTAACGCTTGTATATCACTTTGTTCATAATGATCCCATTATACTTTTAGAATCAAAATATGTATCAAAAGCAGCATCAAAATGTTCCATTAAGGGTGAACAGATAATTAAAGATGTTAGATGGAAATCATTGATATAGGATATTGTAGACTTTGTGTAGTTATGAACATTTGTTTCTTGATAGTGTTGTGATTCATGATGCATTGTTTGTAGAGTTGGTCTCAGTGCTGGGACAGGGATGGGGCTCACTTCATCTATGATTTTCAACCAGCACCTCAACACAAATAATGCAACCAACAATAATCAACAACAGAATGCTGTCAACAACCAACAACAAAATCCTGTTAATAACCATCAACAAAATGCTGCAAACAACAACCAACAACAGAATGTTGTTAACAACCAACAACAAAATGCTGCAAACAACAACCAACAACAGAATGCTGCCAACAACCAAGAGCAGAATGCTATAAACAACAACCAACAACAAAATTCTGTAAATGACAATCATCAACAAAATGCTGTTAACCTCCAACATCAAAATGCTGCAAATAACCAAGAACAAAATGCTATTAACAACCAACATCAAAATGCTGAAAATCACAACCAGCAACAAATTTCTATGCACAATAATGAACAATCAAATATTGGAAACCAACAACAAAATGTTATAAACAACCAAGACTCAAACATTTTAAGTGATGTGGAACAAGAAAATGTAGCAAATACACATCAGAAAGAAAATGATGGAAATGAACATCAACACAATGTTATAAACAGCAGCCAACAACAATGTGCTGTAAGTGAAAACAATCGGCAAAAATCACAAAATATGGATGCTCCTGAAAAAGTCAAAAACTTGAATATAAAAAGTGAATTGACTGATAGTGAATGTATGAAAACTGATTCACATAAATGTAATTCAGTGAATAATGATGCTGATAAAGACAGTTTACATGTGCATAGTGACAACAAAGATATCGGTAATAAAAGACATACAGAAGGATCTTTAATTCATTGTCAGAAATATAACAAAGTGTTTGATGCAAGATCTTTAACCAATAAGCCTTTAACAAACTCTGAGAGTGAAAATCTATGTAAAGTAAACCAAGAAGGATCTAGTGTCTCTAATTCTGATGTAAAATTTGATCAAGATAAAGATAAAGTCTCCAAAAATGGAAGTATGTCATTGTCTGATACAACTGCTTCATCTACATGTACAAAGGACGCGACGTCGAGTGCCGGCTTTGTGGTTATAGAGAATGATCCTCTTGATATTTCTGATGTGTGTATGCCATCTCGACATCTTAATGAAACAGATGATAAATATCGATTTGATACAGAAAGTACAGTTTCTAATGATGGTAACTTTCAACAGTCAACTTTTACAAAGGAAAAACCTGTGAATTTTGTAAATATACGTGGATCTCATTTTGTGTTTGATACGAGTAAGGAAGATATAATATCCCAGATAATCTCAGCAGCAGAAATATCTCAGATTTGTGTTCCAAGTGACTCGTGTTCAACATTCTCTGGAAGTGTGGTTAATTGTTTAAAAAGTAATGATAGTTACAATGATGATGAACAGGCTGGAAGTAGTAAAACTGTTTCTGTAAATGAGAATAAAAAGTCTGATAAGATAGAACGGGTTGAAAATGGTCATGTGTATGAAACAAGAAAGAATAGCAACAGAAAAGATGAATCTCAGGGAAGCAGTAATGGACTACCAACAAGAAAGACAATGTCAAATGTGAAGGTCACACCTGTCACATGTACGTCTATCAAATACGTAGAACCAACAAGGTACTCGAGGTTTGCTGGGTTGTTTGATGAAGACAGTGAGGATGAGAGATCCCCTCCTCAAAGACCTCGTAGGTCACCACCTGTCACAAGGTCAAGGAGTCTGGAGACAGCCTCTGGGTCAAGGTCATCAGTTACAAGGAATAAAAAAACAAGCATACCAAAAACTGAGAGCAAAGTTACAGATGCAAACAACCCGAAAGGGAAAAGTAAAGTGAAGTCAAATTTAAAGAATTCTACAGAGGAACAATGTTGTAATTGTGAGAAAATACCAGACCAAATGGTAACAAGGGGGAAAAGTCTGTATGGGAAGAAAAAGGGACTGAAGAGAAAAAGTGTGCCAAATGTTTGCTCCTGTAAATGTAATACGACTCAGAAAAATACCAACATGGGAGATAACTCTGTTATAGACAGTGAAGGTGACTGTAGCTATAGCAAGAAAGGTAGAAATGAAAACAGTACAAGCTACCCAACTACACATAAAACGGCTAAGGTCAAGGATACATGCAACAACGTACGAAGTGAAAGTACATGTAAGTCAAACAAGGAGTATTACAATGAGTCCAAAAAAGTTCAGACACAGACAAGGGAAGAGGAATCATCTACTGCTGGCAATGTGACATACAGTAGCAAGGGAACGCAGGTCAAGCCTGTCGACATACCTAAAACACTGATCAAATCTGAGGAATCGGCTGTAAAGTTTGGGAATACAAGTAAGTCATTGTTACATCATGTACTGTGGTGATAACAAACACAAATACTTTTACTCTCCAAACGTCAACATTGTTTTATTCTATACTCGAATCTGGTGAGAAGATTTTGATTTCCACTCACCATTTCTAAGACCTATAAGTGATTTCTTGTATTTTATAAACAGGAATAAATTATGCTAAATATAGACAATATACACATACATGCACTAGATAGTAGATAAGCTGTATTGAATGTCAGATTTATGTTTGGTCATTTCAGAGAGGAAGGGAGGGAGAAGGAAGTCCTACTGTGGTCCTAAACATAACATGTGTGACAAAATGACCAGTACACATGATCCTGTTGTAGAACATGACTTTGAACAGGTAACAATCTTATATACATGTGTATATGCCTCAATGTCTACTGATGCAGTGATTTCTTTTAAAATACCCTACTACTTGCAGAAAAAATCATCAGAATGAAATATATGTATATCGTATATGATCTCATTAATCTTTGACCTATTGTTTTAAGCTTAGTTGATTAATGTTAAATTGAGTTATAAGTATGTTTAATCTTGAACTTGCACATAATCCTACAATCCTGGACTTTACTTTGTAGGAATGATTTTCCACTTGAATGATATTTGTGTAAAAATTGCAATATTGGGCCAAATAGAAGAGCAATACTGTACCAAACTATTAAATTTATGTACATGTATAAAAATCATATAAACTTCACCCAGTTTCATTTTTTATGCTGTTGATTTAGTATACTAAGAGCATCCATGCCTTGTGTTCTGAATTTGCTCCCATGATGTATTTTATTAGTGAGCTTTTGACTTACATGTACCTACATTCTCCGTAAGACTTATTTCCCCTTATACCAACTAATAAGATAGTGTTACATGTTTCAAACCTAAACTTTGTATGAATCTAAATAACAAGTTTTGCAAAGAGACCTTTACCTCTGTTATCTTACAGCTAGTGTTGTAAATCAGAATAGGTCGATTTCATCAAACTTTATAGAATATTAATGTACTTCCTGTCATCTCTCTCTACACAGGTTCTACATATCAAGTCCAAGACCTTAACATCTCTCTCCATATCTATGGTTGGAGTGACAGATATCATACTTGACAACTGTATTGAACTTTCCAGAGTTACAGGTATATATGTATATCATAAGGTATTGTGTGTCGGATCAATTGTTTCTGGTTATACCCCCATCCAAACAAAGTTTGGGGTTATGTAGTAAACACCCTATCAATCTGTCTGTCTGTCTGTCTGTCCGTCTGGTTAAGAAGTTCGTAAAGCAGATATCTATTCAAATTTAAGTGATAAGGCTTTCATAATTCACAAATTCACCATAACAAGTTCTACATTTTGATACCAAGACATTTGAACTAGCGACCTTGACCTTGAACTTTGACCTAAAAGCAGTTGTTTAGCTAAACAGTTCTTAAAGCAGATATCTCTTCAAGGCTTTTATATTTCATACACACATATGCTGTAACAATTACTACATTGTTCAGAAGTTAAGAATTTCAAAGCAGATTTCTCTGTAAGTATAATGGGGCTTTCATATTTCATACCGGCATTCATCTTAAAACAAGTACATGTACAACATTTTGAAACTAATATTTTTGACATAGAGACCTTGACCTTGAACTCTGACTTTTAATCATGATAAAGTATTTGGTTTATAAATTTCTGAAGGCAGCATACTAAGTACTAATTTTTTATGTCAAAGAATTCAATCTTGAATGAGAGTTTCAATTTGAACAATTCAATGTCACGTCAAAAATGGGGTTGTCTCCTCTGGGGATATAATTCATCGTTTTAGGGCAGTTCTAGTTTGCTTTTATGAAAACTTAATAAATGTATTTCTATTTATGGTGGAAGTTAGCAGATGTTTGATGAGCTTGACGCGACAAATTTTCAAGCCAACATGAATGGTAATAGATAAAAAAGCAAGGAACATAACATAGTTATTCAATTTGAATGCATCATTTGTAATGGTTACATGGAAGTTAACCTTATATTAGTTATTAGGTTTATAACTGACCTACTATGGAAATATGTAGGGTAAGCTGTGATCATCGTTGAAGCCGAGCCCCACTTTGATCACAGCTTACCCCCTATATTTCCATGGTAGGTCAATTATAAACCTAATAACGAATTTATTGCATTGAGGACAATTTCTATATACAAATAATGAAACTGAAAGGTTATTTCAAAAGATAAACGCTTATCTTGTCACTTGCCTCCAATGTCATCGCTACATCAGTGACGTCAACATTTGACCGTGGAAACGTAACATTATACACAAACCACACTTCGACAAAGGAAAGGATGTACGATGAGAAATGAAGCCATTAGTTGTATTATTTTGAATTATGAAAGGCAGATGTAATTCTAAAACCATTAATTTAGGTAATGAGCGTCTTCTTGTTTGTGTTTGTGGCTTACACGATCTGATTTGTTGTAAACTTTATGTGAAAGATAGCCATCTTATTTTCCTAGACTTGAATGTGATAATACGCAATCCTATTGGAAGAAACTAGTCCGAGGTGCAATAATAAATATTAGATACACACATATAATTTCACTTTTTATGTCTATGTAGGGCATGCTTGTAGAGTTCTGAAAAAAGTCAGTATTACCAATTCTTCCAAACTGAAGCTATGTGATTTCACTCACTGTGCTAAGCTAGATGAGACCTACCTGTCCATGCAGGTAGCAACTCAGGAGCCAAACAGGAACAAAGTTGTATATCTGAGACCAATGCACCAGGTACATTTATAGTTTTTCATTGTTATTTGCATGAAAAATAAAAATTAAACAGGCATACAAGATCATTATTGCATATATGCATGAGAAAGATTACTTGTGTGACAAAATATAAATGGAAAAAAAAATTCTCCCGGAAAACGAGATTGAGAATTATTCTAGAATTCTGAAAATTGAGAAAATGGAGTGAATTTTGTTCAAATTTACAAAAAAAAATTATCATTGGTAAAGCAGAAGAGCAATGTTTAGACTAATGTAAGAATTCTTTTTCTCGCACTATACAGCATGCATCTTGAATTACTTCAAAGATTTGTCCTGAAAAATGTTTTGTCATGTGCATCAGAAAAATCATTTTTCATCTTTTTTACAATCTCTGTAGCTTTTCTTTAATCAATTTTTTTTCCTTTTGACAACAGATAGACCGTCATGTCCTGGAACGTTCACTGTTTTCCAGTAAGAATGTTAACTATAGCTTGTGTGTGATATACGACTACAGTAAACTGCCAGGAGAAACCAGGGAAAACAAAACTAGAGTGGCCACTTGGGGAGATTTCTTCTCATCTATTAATCTGTACGTGTCAAGAATCGGTTATTTATATCTTACATATATATATATATATATATATATATATATATATCTTATGGGTACAATTGTATCATATAACTAACTTTAGAAAATGAAAAACGAAGGGGAAGTGTTTTTCATGAAAACAGATGACGATATTGATATTACACGCAAGAGAACTTTTCTACCTAGATGTATTTAGTTATAAAATGCTTGTCTATAATTAAATAAACGTTATCTTACAGTGATCTGTTAGAGGAGAGTGACTTTTTGGAGCGTAGTAGTGCAGACTGGACTCCCAGGTATCCATGGGGACGACAAATATATACAATGAATGGTACGTGTTAGGAATAAATAAATTTCATTACCATTTTCTTGGTACATCATGAGTGGTATGTACCAGTAAAAAATAAAAAGTCATTCTGGAATATTCTTCTAGAAATTCTAGTTTGACGCAATAAGCTTGTTTGACTCTTCAAACAATTTCTCAGGTTGTTTTATAGTAAGATGTGTTTACTCAGAATACTGTGGTAGTACATGTAAGTGTGAAAATAAATTATGTCAGAAGCAAGGCATATGTCAATGAAGGCAACTTGAGGCGAGGGCTTTTCTATCATTTTTTTTTAACACCACTAACATGTAAATGTTAAACAGACAAGAAATCTTTTTGTTTATAATACATACATGTAACATACAGAAGTGTATGCGTTTGCCGTCCCGCCGACCTAGTGAGGCTCAAACCAGTAACCTTTCGGTCACTGGCCCTCTAGACAGCAGCTAGTACCGACGGCTTTACTGCAAAGTTATATATAAAAAAAGTCTATTCAGAATTGTTGGTATTCTTGTACTTGTTGATTGATACTCAGTTAATCTCATCTTGATTTGTTCCTTCAGATATGTTAAACGATGTCAAGATTGATGTTTTATTATACATGTACATTGTATGTCAATAAAATAGTTTCATGAATTTAAAACATTCAATCTATCAGTTATATTTTGTACATTTGTCCTACAGGTTTAAATGAAAATAGGAGCAGGTGGGAACTGGTTACAGATTTGCCATGGTTACGACCTTTAAGTGAATGTCCTGACCTTTCACCAAGGCTTCTATTAGCTACAGATATAAAAAGTAATCCATTTTCACGAAATGAAAATTTATAATTGATTAGTAGACATACCGCATAACCATCATTTTTCAGCAGTTTCAGATTTTGTGATATGGCTAAACATTTTTTCACAACCATTTTTCATTTATTTCTAAAAATCAATAAAATGCACTGACACAAACACTGTCAAGAACTGTAAATGAATTACTGTACCTAATGTTTAAATTCTGTGTTTACTGTTTAGAGGGAGTTTACAACCCAGCATCCAAGAAGCATTACAGCATGGGTATGACTCCACAGGTTATGGAGGATCTGAATGAAGTGATGGTGGATCAAATGGTGGAGGGACTACCTCTTCACTGTTACTCCTGTATCGTTTATGTCAGCCTGTCTGATGTATCGGGTAGACCTAGCTATGACCCATACTTTTCTGACACACATAAAAACTAGTAACACTAGTAATATTTATTAGTGATAACCATAGACTGTGGTACTCATTAAAACTAGACCAGTACCATTTGGTAATGGCAGACTGAAAAATGTCTGTGCTTACTTTTACATCTGTAATAGGTAATTATGAAAAGTATGTTTGTGCAATAATTCTTAATTAAGCTAATTTGTCGTAAAGATTGTACATGAGGTACATGCAGATGTATACATTCAAGTACTAGAAATTAAGGATGAAATGTTTACGCATGTACACGGAGTTGTGTCGTTTTGTGACTATAAACGTTTACATAATTTCTAAATGTGTACACAGACTACTATACATACAGTACATGTACACTTGGAGGATCTTCTTTAAAAGTAGTCAATCATGCGCATTGATTTCCTTCGCTTTATTAGGCAGTGGCATTTATTATTTTTGAGATTCTTCATTTAACATACGTATTGAAATAGTAAGAGAAGCTGTCTAGTAACTTTGAAACTCAATCCAATCCTGGTTAGGCAATATCTCCAACAAAATCAACACCTCTGCTACTGTCTTTTACTCAATAATTCACAATAAAAATAAAGAGAAGCGTTTAAACATTTATGTTTTGTTGGCCACTTCCATGTACATGTTTTATAGTCAATGTTTCACCCTTACATGAAATACACTAGTAAATATAGTGCTGTTCTGATGTATATGTAATTAATAAGTTTAATAAATACAGAGAAGATTCCACTCTGTAAGAGAATGAAATTAATGATATGACGAATGAATATGATCTCTGAATTCATCGTGGTAAACTACATGGATTCTGTTATATTATACATGTATTTGATGCACTAAATTATAAAGCATTTTACATTCTATGACAATATACATGTATGATATATTGTGTGACAATATAAGAACCTAGTTGCATGAGTTTGCAGGAAATAAACTTAATCAAATTTTTCAGGGATCAGAAAATCTGTTATTAGAAGGGAAAAACAAATATTGATAGATTTTTTAGCCATAAAGAATTTCCATTATGCATGTTCATGTCTCCATATAATGTTTGGATGTAGCATATAATTTTGTTAGAAGACAATGTGAATTGAACTGAATTGAAGACTGTTTCTACTCATATGTAGATTAAATTGAATTCTGTTTCTACTTATATGTGAATTGAATTGAATTCTGTTTCTGCTCATATTATTTCGTTAAATAATGTTTGAGATTTACTGACTGAATATTTATTTATTCCTCAATGATAACTCTATATGTTACACCTTATTAAGTTTTTGCTGCAAAATGATTGCATAAATAATAAAATGTCAAAGTCATTAATACATGAATTGTTTTTTTTTTATACTTTTAAAATCTGTGAATGCTCAATATCTGAATATACATGTAATTGATCTGCTATTAAAGTACACTAAATTGCCTTAGTCATGCATTCATACTTTAATATCCTGATTATCCTGACAATTAAGTCAATGGTCTTTTAAAGGTTGTCTATTCATTATCTGTTGTAATTAACATTTCACTTCATTTTTCATATTCAGAATTTTATTGCACGAAGTTTACAAGAAGCACTGAAGTACTTTAGATGCCCTGTGAACTTTTAAAGGTTTGACAAAGCAATTTTTTATGTCGATTTGTCTGTTTGTGTTTTGGTCTGTCAGTATCAGACATATAATTCCTGTGGACAAAAACTCAAGCAGAGACCCTCAAAAGTGATTTCCGGAGACAAAATTCAAGGTTTCATATAAGGCCATACCAAATTAAATGTTCGTCTATTTCCCACACCACATTTTCAAATTTCAAAAAATGATATTTTAAAAAAGTAATTTGCTCGCCTGCACCTCTAAGTTTCTGGCTAAGATTAGGGTAGGTTCTGATTTCTCCAAAATTTAAAGCTTCTATCAGACTCGGATTGTACAAATTTCCAAGAAGATGATAGTTCTTTTGTTTGAAAAATTTTGTTTAGAGCAAATTCGTTGTCCCATGCATGGCACTGGAGGTCCCAAGAGGGGAGAGTGTTCGAAAAACTTTTTCGTACTGCAATGTGCCAGGCTTCACAGTCACCAGATTCCCTTTTGAGTACAGAAAACATCGGAAATGTATTTCCTGGGGAAATTACCTCTCAATTAAGAAAAATAAATTATTTCACTCGCGTACACCTTGACCTACTTTTTCTGCTTGAGTGATTTTGCCTTTCAAAGCCAATATTGAGCAAAGTATAAGTGAGCACATCATAATGCCAAACTTGCATATTGGATGTATGATCTTTTATCAAACTTTCATATATTGACTTTGATCTATACTTTTTCCGTTTGAATAATTTTTGCTTTTGAAAGCCATAATTGGCAGTGAATTTGGTGCAAAGTGTAAGTGCTACATGCACCAAACTTGCATATTTGATGTATCATTGATTATACTTTCACAAACTTTATCTTGGAAAAATGTGAAATTGAATTTTGCAACAACGATAACATGCTGCTGTGTGGTGAGCTAAGTTTATCCTTTTGGCAACACTTCTCACTTGGTTACTTTAGATAAAATGCAAGTTTTCAAAAAATTCTTAGGTGTATCACAAACACATTTTGATTTTGTATGCCTAAGATCTAGATATTTGTATATTTAGAAATTTAGGCAGATAAGAATTTTTATTCATTTTCTTCTTTATGGTCCTTGAAAAAAAGTAAAACTCGGGTTCAGGAAAATTGGAACTCTTCTGTGAAAAGATAGCAAAGTGAGGTGGGCGTGAATTTTGTTTACCTTGGTGGCGATAAGGCGCGTGAATAATTGATGTCAGGTTTAATTAACTATTGAATGTCAGTATATACAAACACTGTAAGATGTTAGATTACATTCCCAAGTAGCTGTATGTAGCAATCTTTAAGACTTGTATTGATTTATTGAGGAAATATCCACCATGACTGTTTCATATTTCATCAACTTGTGAAGAACATATGGTTATAGTGACAAAGCATGGGAGTCATTATCTGTATGTGAAATGTAAGTTTTATTATCAATTTGTATAGAAATATATTTAAAAAATTATACTTAATGTTATATTTCATAACTGAACTTCTATAAAAGAAGATGGTAAACTAACATCCCATGAAGATTTTGAAAAATGCATCACCCTACTTTATGAAGTGCCTGAATTACTTTCCGCCAAACTCATTTTGGAAATCGAAAAATTGAAGTTTTATCTATACTATTTGTCGATAAATGTTCTGATTGAAATTCATGTACTGGTCGAAGACAAGTGGCCGCCCAGGACCAGTTACCGCCTACTGCATTTTAGAGGGATTTTAAGGGTTGAAATAATGACATGAAAATTTGTCAGAAGACTTTTAGACATATATTTTGCTGATTATGAAAAAAATAATCTCATTCGGTTGCTAGATTTATTAAAATAACAAGAAGAGGATTATTGACATGAATTCTGGGGTTGGGGAGAGGGTAGGTGTATTCAATCTATCAATGTGGTTGTTTGCTTTGGAATTTGATCATGAAAAAGGCAACATACTATGAAGTAAAGATTACTTTGAAAGCACTAGAACAAAATATTTCAGTTTACAGAAATAGGAGCCAAATAGGCGGTAACTAGTCCTGCAGTCTTGCAAAAAGTGTGCAATTTCAGTTACACTTTAAGGTCACATTATATAAACACTATAATCAAAATTTTCAGAGAAAATCGTATAAAATCCAATGTGATAAGGGTACACCATTGTCCATCCAAAGTTTCAATCAAATATTTCATCAATTACAAATTTTATCAGCAAAAAACCCTGAAAAATAGGTGGCCACTGGTCCCCCACCAGTAGGGGGATAGATCTCGATTTCTCATAACTAACGATGTAAGTTATATATATGTCCGTACAACCAATAGTACTACACTCATAGTCAAAGAAAAAAGTTTTACATGGGGACTTTTCTGTGACGTCGTTGATGTTCTCCTTATAGACTCAATGTTAGACATAGGTGACGTCACGCTAAAATTAGAATAGAATATTCCCAGCTAAAACTATTTTCTGTCACTGTGAGAGAAGTATTATGGTTGCACAAACATATAACTTACACCTATAGTTATGAGAGTTGCAGACCTCTATACCGCTTTATGAATTTTAATCGGATAGCAATACGAAAAATGCACAAAAACTTCAATTTTCCCATTTCTGAAGTGAGATGCGCAGACAGTAAGCGTACCAGGCTCTATAATTTGGGTCATTTAAATTTCTTCGAAAATTTTCAGCAAATTTTCTGAGAAAACTTAAAAAAATTCATCTTTTGAATTTGGATTGTGAATTAATAAAGTTGCTTTATCACAATATTACATATCAAAACAAATTTTGTACCAAAACTAAGTAATTGAAATATCAGAAGTACTCAGAGATATAGCATAATTCATTTTTCCTTCAGAATATGAGACATTTCTAGTTGCTGTGCTGGCCAGCTGTGAAGTTATGGATTAACTTTCTATGGACGATCACAATGAGTATGATGCCGTGTTGTTTGTATGTAATACTAGCCCTGGCCTCATTGGGATATGCAACATGTCATATTGGTATGTCCTATGTAAAAACTTATTTATATTCTGCCTCTTTAATGCATTAAATTGTTCACATTTTTTACACAATTGTAATATAGTAAAATGATTTGAGTTTAGTTTTTAGCTCTACTGGTCTCAGACCAGTCGAGCTTATGCGATAACCTTTTGTCCGGCATCCGTCTGTCTGTCCGTCTGTACGTCTGTCCGTCTGTCTGTCTGTCCGTCTGTCCGTAAACAATTCTTGTCCGGACAACTCCTCTGAAACTGTAAGAGATAGAAAGTTAATTCTTTTTGCATTTTACTTGGACCATGGTCTAGTTGTGCACCTGACATTTAGTTTCACTCCCTGACCCCCAGGGTCTTAGAAAATGGGCGTGGTCATTAAATTCTATGTAATCTGGTCCGGACAACTCCTCTGAAACTGTAAGAGATAGAAAGTTAATTCTTTTTGCATTTTACTTGGTCCATGGTCTAGTTGTGCACCTGACATTTAGTTTCAGTCCCTGACCCCCAGGGTCTTATAAAATGGGCGTGGTCATTAAATTCTATGTAATCTTGTCCGGACAACTCCTCTGACACTATAAATGATGGAGACTTAATTTTTTTTGCAATATGATGGGTCTGTGGTCTTGTTGTGCACCTGCTATTTTGTTTGAGCCCCTGACCCCCAGGGTCTTAGAAATGGGTGTGGTCATTTTCTCCTATATAACTCTATGTAATCTTGTGCTCGCAACTCCTCTGACACTATAAATGATGGAGACTTAATTCTTTTTGCAATATGATGGGTCTGTAGTCTAGTTGTGCACCTGATATTTTTTTTTGAGCCTCTGACCCCCAGGGTCTTAGAAATGGGTGTGGTCATTTTCTCCTATATAACTCTATGTAACCTTGTGTTCGCAACTCCTCTGACACTATAAATGATGGAGACTTAAATCTTTTTGCAATATGATGGGGCTTTGGTCTTGTTGTGCACCTGATATTTTGTTTGAGCCCCCTGACTCCCAGGGTCTAAGAAATGGGTGTGGTCATTTTCTCCTATATAACTCTATGTAATCTTGTGCTCGCAACTCCTCTGACACTATAAATGATGGAGACTTAATTCTTTTTGCAATATGATGGGTCTGTAGTCTTGTTGTGCACCTGATATTTTGTTTGAGCCCCTGACCCCCAGGGTCTTAGAAATGGGTGTGGTCATTTTCTCCTATATAACTCTATGTAACCTTGTGTTCGCAACTCCTTTGACACTTTAAATGATGGAGACTTAAATCTTTTTGCAATATGATGGGTCTGTGGTCTTATTGTGCACCTGATATTTTGTTTGAGCCCCCTGACCCCCAGGGTCTTAGAAATGGGTGTGGTCATTTTCTCCTATATAACTCTATGTAATCTTGTGCTCGCAACTCCTCTGACTCTTTAAATCATGGAGACTTAATTCTTTTTGCAATATGATGGGTCTGTAGTCTCATTGTGCACCTGATATTTTGTTTGAGCCCCTGACCCCCAGGGTCTTAGAAATGGGTGTGGTCATTTTCTCCTATATAACTCTATATAATCTGTGCTCGCAACTCCTCTGACAATATAAATGATGAAGACTTAATTCTTTTTGCAGTATGATGGGTCTGTGATCTTGATGTGCACCTGATATTTTGTTTGAGCCCCTGACCCCCAGGGTCTTAGAAATGGGTGTGGTCATTTTCTCCTATACAACTCTATGTAATCTTGTGCTCGCAACTCCTCTGACACTATAAATGATGGACACTTAATTCTTTCTGCAATGTGATGGGTCTGTGGTCTGGTTGTGCTGATATTTTGTTTGAGCCCCTGACCCACAGGGTCATAGAAATGGGTGTGGTCATTTTCTCCTATATAACTCTATGTAATCTTGTGCTCACAACTCCTCTGACTAAATTTTTATTGCAATATTATGGGTCTCTGGTCTAGTTGTGCACCTGTTTTTATGTTTTAGCCCCTGACCCTTAGGGTCTCAGAAATGGGTGTGGTCATTTTTCCTATATAAGTAAATGTAATCTTGTGCTTGCAACTCCTCTGACACTATAAATGATGTATAATTAATTCTTTTTGCAATGATTGGTCTGTGGCATAGATGTGCACCTGATATTTTGTTTTAGCCTTATACCCCTAGGGTCTTTGAAAATGGGTGCGGTAATTTTTCCTATATAGTTGTGCTCTCTTCTCGTTTAAAGCTATTTATGATGGGGAGTTAATTCTTTATCCAAGTCTTGATGTGTCATTGGTAGTTCATTTGAGCTAGCAGTCCTTGGCCCCTAGGATCTTGGAAAATGGGTGTGACATTCTTTTTAGAAATACTTTATCTCGGATATTATGAATTATATGAGTGCTATTATAGTTGCAGTATAATGGATATGTAGTTTTGTCATGCTACTTATAATTTGTTAGAGCGCCTGCTCCCTATGGTCTTGGTTTAAAAAAAAAAGAAAGGAAATTGATGTTTTAGAAAAAACAACCAGGAGAGCTACAGTCTCGTCAGAGACTTCTGGTGTTTGTTTTTCATCCCTATGATTATTTCAAAATATCTTTGCATGGTGCAAATGTGAGGCATTCTTTATCAGATGGATTTAAGAATTCATTTTTAAAAAAAAATCTTCTGTACAACAAATTGCCAGTTCAGATCGCAATTTTGCTTCAATTTAGAAGAATATATTAAATTTTATAAATAAAAAGATAGAATGTGAAAATTTTTAGCTCACCTCGACGAAGTTGAGTGACCTTATGCTATACCCCAGCGCGTCCGCATCCGCGTCCGTGTCTACTTTTTCCACTTGAGTGATTTGCCTTTAAAAGCCAATATTGAGCAAAGTATAAGTGCTACATGTACCAAACTTACATTTTATCAAACTTTCATAAAATGGCCTTGACCTACTTTTTCTGCTTGAGTGATTTTGCCTTTAAAAGCCAATATTAAGCAAAGTATAAGTGCTACATGTACCAAGCTTACATATTGAATGTATCTTTGATCATTCTTTCATAAAATGACCTTGACCTACTTTTTCCGCTTGAGCAATTTTGCCTTTAAAAGCCAACATTGAGCAAAGTATAAGTGCTTCATGTACCAAACTTGCATATTGGATGTATCTTTGATCAAACTTTCATAAAATGAAATTGACCTACTTTTTCCACTTGAATGATTTTGCCTTTAAATGCCAATATACATGTATTTAGAAATATGTTTGAATTGAATTTTGCTGCCACGAGGTGAGCTTCGTAATCTGTGATTACCTATGTTTTATATAGTATTTTGCCTTTATCTCTGTAACATATTTCCACACTTTCTCTGTTTCAGTTTTCAGTCATTCTCCTGAGACCCTGGTGGCTACATTACGGGACGATGTTGTATTTCACTGTTCTGCCTATGATGATGTAAATTTTAATCGTTCTCTAACCTACATATGGTATCTGAATGCCGGACCTCTCCCGAATAAGAGTGCCGTGTTTGCCAACCACTCGCTGCTGGTACAGGATGTACAGAGAGAGGATGTCGGTAACTACACATGTGTGGTGTACACAGGAGATGGTACCACTCCCCTGGCAATATCACCATCAGCTACTATCATATTGTCTTGTAAGTATTTAAGAACTTAACTAGACTGAAAATTTTTACATTCTTAATCATATATCTTAATTTAGGTTTGATTATTGACATGAAAAGCAATCTGAGTATGTGGATTTGCTGGCACCATGTTTATGCTTGCCAAGTCATTACCAAAGTTGAATTCCATATTTGAGCAATAAGATCTACTTGTCAATGATTGGTTATTTTTATGCCTATAATTGTTTTAATGGCCGGTGGCATATATTAATGTAAGGTAGCTTATAGCTTTCTGTTTGTCATTCTGTCCCAAAATCTTGTCTTCGCAACTCTCCTAAACCCAAATGGGAGATTTCGTTGAAAACCAGGAGCAAGGAAATTAATATGAATTGTCTATTATCTACATCTTAATCCAACAACTAACATAAAGATATACTTTAAGTTTTATATTCAAAATATAAATTTCTAATTACTTTTACACCAGACATCAACAGTTTTGTGATTCATCCTAAATCAGTGAATGTAACAGAGGGGGAGACTATAAGCCTGGAGTGTGTGACAGGAGAAAGTGCCCCTCCACCAACAATCGGCTGGGAGAAAAATGCTTTCAAGTTTACTCAAGGTTAGTAGAAGTGGATAGTTTATTCGCCAGTAATCCAATCATTCAACCAGACACCTCAGAATTTGACAATATTTTCATTGTGATATTGCAACAGAAAACATAATAATACATGTCTGTGCGACTCACTTTGTAAATGAATAAACATAATTTTGACCACTTTATCATGCAAACTTCAGATGAAATTGATACCATTCAACAGATCTTAATGAGTTGTAAATTTAGGTTAAGTTTATATGTATATAAGTTATATTATCGTTGGTGCACACTATCAAACTATATAGACAAAACTGGGCAATTTTACATGCTACTTTTTCCCATGACATTGCTTCCTTTTCCATTGGCTCAACGACGTCAAAGTTAAATTTAACATTGGAAACGCACATTATAAAAAGTCTTTTGTCTATAATTTGATTGCATAAACCAACAACCACTGAACATATACCAAACATTTTCAACTAAGTGAGACCTATTGAATGGTATCAATTGTATTTCCGTTAGTAGTCGAAATTGCGTTAATTGAGCCATGCGGACAGTAGACATATCAAGATGGTGCAATCAAACATGACAATGTAAAACTCTGTCAAATGATGTTTTGTCTGGTGTCTATTTGTGTTGAATATACATATATGTTTACAACTCTTTTAAACTGGCAAATGGACTATAGATCTGTACAATTATTTCTAAATTATGATTTTTCTTCATATCCTTCATTAAGCGATGAAAATGTGAATATTTAAGTTGATTACTTGTCCTTAGGATCACATAGATATATGACTAATAGGGGCTTTTACAGTCTGTTGGTATGCATGGTCCTGATAGTCTGTCATTTGAGATGAAACCAAACTCAAATTCACAAAAGACTTGTAGGGTTTTATTTTTCTGTAATATATCACATGGTATGATCTTTTGCCGTCTTCCAAATTTAAAATATTTATCACAGAACCCAGTAGGATGTTTGTGTAATTAAGATTTGTGAACTCCCTTTTTGAATCCTTTTTAAGCTGGTAAATTGAAATGCATTACCTATTCTTGTGAAATATAATGAAGATAAAATGTATATATTTTAGGATCTCAGTATAATTCTACATTCAAAAGTTCCGTTCCCTCCGAACTGGTTCAGCAGACTTCCATGAAACTTGTGATGGTAGCTCACCCATCACAGAATGGAATGTACCGGTGTGTGGCCAGAAACCCCATGCTAAATATAGAAGTACGGAGTATGGAGGCCAGTATTCATGTCAGAGGTATGTAGGGAATCAGTCATTTAATAAGTCTCTAATTGATAGCATACACTCTGATTAATATTCACTTGTGTTTGATCTTAACTTCAGAGATGTGGACTCTTAAACACAATTGACCCTTCCGATTGCGGGAAAAAAATGCAAAATTTTGTGACGTCACAATGCTTTTACCTCAGACAAACAAGCTTCGAACCTCGGTCAAACATCGAAATTGCATTGAGACGTCATGGAATTTCTCAAATTTTTCCCGCATTCAGAAGGGTCAATTACAAGGTTTTACTAGCCATTTTACTTTATTAGCATGTATTGTTATTTGTACATGATATTACATATTTTACTTGCATATCTTTAATCTTTGAGTTATGCTGATATCAAAAGCTATATATATACTGTAAATGTGCATTGTAATGCTTTCAGCCCTAGAGACTGCCCCTTACCTGAACGTGACACTATACCAGTCTAACATCCTGGCCCCCCAGGGGTCTAACCTCCTTCTGCCCTGCCCCATATCAGGGTATCCCCACCCACAGGTCACATGGTACCAGGACAACCAACCACTCTCATCTGACTTAGCATTCATGTATCCTAATGGTACACTGTATTTTGTGGGGTTGAGGGCTGAGTATGAGTCATTTTACTTTTGTGAGGGTTCCAACAGACTCGGCAACTATACCTCACCGGAAATCGTACTCCAACTTGCTTGTATGTATGATTTTAACAATTAGCTCTTTATTCAATTTGATAAATAAATTCATGCATGCATAAGATGTGGTGAATACTTTTTATTTACGTAAATTCCATCCATTTGTTTCATATAGTTCTAATTATATAAAAACTGGTTAAAAGAAAAAATTATTTTTATTTGAATGAACTTAGGAATTTTCAATATTTAAAGTAGATAAATTCTTTGGCATTGCTTGATTAATATTTACATTTGTTTGCTCTATTACACAGACATAGATTTAGAATTTCAAAGAGAGCCTGACCCTGTGTTTGTTGTTGCTGGGCAACCAGTGACCTTGCCATGCTCACCTCCAAGAAGTTATCCTCCAGCTAATGTCACATGGTACAGGAACAATCAGCCAATGAATATCTCTGTCTATAGTAACTCCCTAATTATTGTAGATGCTCCAAACGGAGTGTGGGATTTATTCATATCAAATGTGCAGAAAAACAATGAAGGAGAGTATTTTTGTGTTGCTATAAATAGCTTTGCCATACCAATGTCGAGGACATCTCGTGTTGCAACCCTCAAAGTTGGTGGTAAGCAAGCAGTATCTTTGAGTTTTATCATTTTAACAGAACTTTGAAATTATTGTATTAAAAAACCACACATACAATTTTTTTAAATTCAACAAAATTATTTTACTTTTTAAGGTGCCCCAAGTTTCATATTTCCTCCCCTTGACCAGAGAGTGATTAAAGGGCATGGCATGTCAATACAGTGTGTTGTTGAGGGAGACCCCACTCCCAGAGTCACCTGGTATCTGAACAGGGTACCACTAGATGAGGGACCAAAAATCACAACAAGGTACAGTGTACTTTAACATGTGTATACCGGAAAAATTCTTGTTTGATAGAATGTGAGTTATTCTCTATCTTTTACTTTCTAATGCATTTATTTTCCATGTACATAGTTTATTATTTTGATATGAATGTTTATGAATTTTCAGATTAAATGGTCAGGAATTACATATAAGAGACATAGACAAGTCCTTTCAGGGAACCTTTACATGTCAAGCTTCTAATTTTTATGGCAATGCTGAGATGAATGCTCAAGTTTTTGTTATAGGTAAGAAAAACTTAGTATTAGCTTCTCCTGTCATAATGAAAAACAGGCAAAAGATTCTAGTTCCATGACTTAGTTAGGAAAATAGTCTACTACCAAGACTAGATGTACATGTATGTGACTCAAACACTGAACTTAAGTTAAAATTGATAGATGTATCTTTTCATGGTAATCAAAAGCTCTCAGCTTAAAATTTCTTATTAGTGCCGGTGGCGTAGTGGTTAGTGCGGTGGACTACAAACCCATAGGTCGTGGGTTCAAATCTCACCCTCGCCGGTCATTGCAAAACCTTTGTAACCTTGGGCAAGTTACTTTACCTTAATTGCACTCTCTCCACCTAGGAGTAAAACGGGTACTTGGCACTTGAGACGAGCTGGTAATGTGAATGAAAAGCATCAGCGCCTAAATGGCAGCTCTGCTTGTATACTCTAAAGGGAGTTGAGAATGCACTGGATTGTAAAGGTCTTGCCAGGGAGGTAATTGTAGAAGTTGCGTGAGGCTCAGGCGAATGCAACTATAGACCCCCTACCTTTACCTTTACCTTCTTTAATTTTCAAAAGAAGCATTGTCCTAATGTGCTATTAATAATCCTGTAATCCTGCTAGAAAAGAAAACTATCATATCAGGACTGATTTTCTATGCAAAGAAACCCACAGAGTGTGTAATTCATGATAACAAACCTTTATATTTACAGTGCCTCCTGTAGTCACTGATCCTCTACCTGGAGCTGAGCCTGAAAATTACGTCATGAAAGCCGGACAAAATGTTACTATACGCTGTGCTGTATATGGTGACCCTACTCCTAATGTTACATGGTACAAAGGTAGGTCAATGTTACTATACGCCATGCTGTATATGGTGACCCTACTCCTAATGTTACATGGTACAAAGGTAGGTCAATGTTACTATATGCCATGCTGTATATGGTGACCCTACTCCTAATGTTACATGGTACAAAGGTAGGTAAATGTTACTATATGCTGTGCTGTATATGGTGACCCTACACCTAATGTTACATGGTACAAAGGTAGGTAAATGTCACTATACACTGTGCTGTATATGGTGGCCCTACGACTAATGTTACATGGTACAAAGGTAGGTCAATGTTACTATACGCCATGCTGTATATGGTGACTCTACTCCTAATGTTACATGGTACAAAGGTAGGTCAATGTTACTATATGCCATGCTGTATATGGTGACCCTACACCTAATGTTACATGGTACAAAGGTAGGTCAATGTTACTATATGCCATGCTGTATATGGTGGCCCTACGACTAATGTTACATGGTACAAAGGTAGGTCAATGTTACTATACGCCATGCTGTATATGGTGACCCTACACCTAATGTTACATGGTACAAAGGTAGGTAAATGTCACTTTACACTGTGCTGTATATGGTGGCCCTACGACTAATGTTACATGGTACAAAGGTAGGTCAATGTTACTATACGCCATGCTGTATATGGTGACTCTACTCCTAATGTTACATGGTACAAAGGTAGGTCAATGTTACTATATGCCATGCTGTATATGGTGACCCTACACCTAATGTTACATGAAACAAAGGTAGGTCAAAGTTACTATACGCCATGCTGTATATGGTGATCCTACACCTAATGTTACATGGTACAAAGGCAGGTCAATGTTACTATACATTGTGCTGTATATGGTGACCCTGCACCTAATGTTACGGGGTACAAAGGTAGGTCAATGTTACTATATGCCATGCTGTATATGGTGACCCTACTCCTAATGTTACATGGTACAAAGGTAGGTCAATGTTACTATACGCCATGCTGTATATGGTGACTCTACTCCTAATGTTACATGGTACAAAGGTAGGTCAATGTTACTATATGCCATGCTGTATATGGTGACCCTACACCTAATGTTACATGAAACAAAGGTAGGTCAAAGTTACTATACGCCATGCTGTATATGGTGATCCTACACCTAATGTTACATGGTACAAAGGCAGGTCAGTGTCACAATATGCTGTGCTGTATATGGTGACCCTACTCCTAATGTTACATGGTACAAAGGTATGTAAATGTTACTATACGCCGTGCTGTATGAAGTCAGAAAATTATGCGTTTCATTCATTAAATGCTTATTGACTTCGCTTTTTATTTCATCTTGTTTTTCAGATAATATCTTGCTGGACATGTCGGGGAGATTCTACACTATGTCTGAAGGTCTGGTCATCAGTAATCTATCGTCTGTAGACACAGGGCAGTATAAATGTCTGGTGATCAATGAGGGAGGATCAACACAAGCTTATGGCAACCTTAAAGTCCAAGGTAACTTACTACATATTCTACATATATACTTAATAGAGAGCAATTGACATTTTTCATATTTCTTTAAAGAAAAGACAGAAGTCTGGTATTACTCGACTATATTTTTCATATGATGTCAGAGACAAGTTTGAGACTTTGCAATGCAGTAATGATGCTATAAGAGCATGATCTATTTATGACATCATTTCATAGAAAGACATTTTTACTTGACCTTGACCTTGATCTTGACCTTTGACATACTTTTGAAAAACTTTAACATTTGGCATCACTTTTCAATAGAAGGGGATATATATTTCATATTTCACATGTGTGTTCCTTGTGACAAGACCTTTCCATCCAAAGTTTTTGATCTTGTGACCTTGACCTTTGACCTAATTAAAAAAAAATTAAAACTTGGCATAACTTTTGAGTGGCATGTGATAGAGCTTTCATATTTCAAGCGTGCATTCCTTATGACAAGAGCTTTCCATTCCAAATTGTTGACCTTGACTTTGATCTTTGACCTACCTTTGAAAAACTTTAATATTGAGCATGACTTTTGAATGGAAGGTGATTCAGCTTTCATGTTTCACATGTGTATTCCTTGTGACAAATCCTTTCCATCGATTCCAAAAATTTTTACCTTTGACCTTTGACCCACTTTTGAAAAACTTTTAACATTAACTCTTGCCTGTCAATTTTGACCTACTTAACAGAAAATGTTGATAATACTGACAAAGATGTATCCAGAGGCATTCATGTTTCACAAACACAGGTTTTATTCAATGTAATCTTTATTTTCTCTTGATACATTTCACTTCAGCTTGACTTGTTAAGTCTCATGAATGAATTTTATGATATTACTTACTACATGTACTATCATAATTTGATTTCATTTGTAGTGACTCCACAATTTGTGATGATATCAAACAGCACAGAAGTTCTGATTGGTCAATCCCTGACTCTTGTATGTGAGGTAATAGCTGATCCAGCTGCCCTAGTCACATGGCTCTTCAATGTAAGTCACAAAAAACTGTTATGTTAATTTAACTATATATTCTTATTTTTTCTCAAAAAGACCCTGAGAGTTTACACAAATTCATTGAAAATGTGTGGATTTTTTATTCTATGAAACTTGTCTTATGAGAAACTTATCGTTTGCCTTAAGTCTTTTGATATTACATAGCGTGTATATTTCATGGAAAGGAAGCTTTTAATTTATAAGGCATGCACTTTTATTTAAACATAAATTCCATATGATGTAAGAGAAATTAGTAATAAAATTTTATTTTGAATTACTGTCCATTGGCACAAACTAATGGTAATTCAATAGTAAAACTCTGTTGTATATTTTTTCTGTATTGTTAGAACACCTACAACTTGCCGCTTGGAGCATTCCTTTCCTCTGACAACAGCAGAATAACGATATCTATGTTGTCATGGCAACAGGTCGGATACTACACATGTATAGCATCAAATTCTGTAGGGAGCATCTCAAAAGTCATCAAAGTATCACTTCAAGGTTTGTTACACATGCTTACACATGTGAAATGTGAAAGCTATTTATGAATTTATTTACATAATTCATATCATTTTATATAACACAATTTATGTATGATGAATGTTTTGGCATCCATAGGTTCATAGATATTGAATTAAATCTGTTATTAGAATAATATAAAAAGTCTCATACAATATTCTTGATGTCATCATGTTATATTACAGTACCCCCTGACATTACCATGGTACTGGGTAACACTGTCGTGTACCTGAACCATGACACTGAGCTGACATGTGTCACAACAGGAATCCCTGCCCCCGATGTCACATGGTATCGTAACGGTGAACCACTGACGTCATCCAGTGATGGGCGAGTAGTGATCACTACAGCTAAGCATCTACTGCTTAGATTTGTACAGACTGTGGATGCAGGTAATAGTCCATTTTCCAGAAAATATTTATGACCATTTTAAACCTTGATTTTATATGCACAGACACCAGACATCACATCGTTTGGCAAAATTTCTAATTGTGATGTCATATTTGATCGCACTGACTTTATGCATTGTCATGTATTCTATTATGATGTCTTAATGAAAATAACGCCAAAATTTATGATGTCTGATGTCTGTCCGCCTAATGAATCTACTGAAAAATCAGCTATGACAAGTTAATTTTGAGTTTTTATATGAATATGGTGTTGTTATAGTGATAGACAAGAGTATTTTTTGTTGTCAATGCTGTCTCATACCCACTATGAACATTGGCCATGAGTATTCACATATACTTAAAGGATATTTCTCATGCAGCATTTGGATTTACACTAAGATTATGCATACAAAGCTTCAATGAATATATTAATCCAAGGATAAAGGTCATTTGTCAAGGTCACTTATGGAGAAAAAGGAAAATATTGCTGAAGTACTGATGATTTGACTTATGTTCTTTCAGTTTCATATGTAAACACAAAGACAAAATTTTAAATCATTCATGATTATTTCATGTATAGTTTGTTATGTACATGTATCTTTCAGGTGAATATACATGTCGAGCTTCCAGTTCCGTGGGGACGACAGAAAAAGCAGTCTCCTTGTATGTAGTAGGTACTGTCCAATTTTGATATATTTCATGGAATTTTCTGTTTGAACTGTGAAAAATAAATCATTTATTATCCATGAATTGCATGTTTGTACTAATCATCAAAATTATTACAAAAGATATCTGCAAATGGGGAAATAATGTTAAAAAAGATATCTTGATTATTTTTACTATAGAGTCACCTTTGCCACCATTATTACTGAATCCAGTAACAAGATCATCTACATCAGTGACCTTGACCTGGACCCCGGCGACACAAAGACCACAGACAATTGTAGATTATTACACTGTATATCTCAAGACCAGGTATGGAAATGGAAAAAAGATATAAAATCTAATCAGATTTCAAAAATTCTTACACATTTATTCTCCCACTATAAAATGGTCTAGGTAATATAATTTTGCAACTTTCTCTTTCCGTTAGTTCATCTTTTACTACAAGCTGAACTTGCCTAGATCACCAAACTTCAGACTGCGTACCCTCTTGGTTTAAACGATCAAATTTATGGACAAGGAAACATTTCCTCAGCTTCTACCAATATCAACATCTTTTCAATTCGCCCAAACACTAAAAGGAAATACAGGTCACATGGGAAAAGACGAAACAGACAAAAAAGAAAACGATCCAGAATATACCGCTCTCTCAACGATTTACTTACTATAGCACGCAATGGCGGAAGACATGAGCTGTTACATGCTCTGTCGTCAATACCAGTTATGCGCTTGAAATCTATCTTGGATGAAGCAGAGGTTGCATTCTTAAGAAACACTGACTGATTCAGACTTAATATCATTGTCTCATTCGCACAGTATAAACTTTATCCTATTGTGAAAAACACCTCACCGAAAAGACGATTCATAAAAATTCCGTTTATTAACAAAGGTTTTGATCTTCTAAACATCTCTAATATTTTTCGGGATCATCGCGTACAAAGTACCATTCCTCAATATTTTGAAAATTTAGAGCCACCTCTTATTTGTTATAAGTACAAGAAACCTATTCGAAACTTTATTTTTAACTATAATAAAGTTACAACGATCCTGGCATACTTGAATCGTGTCCTGCTTCTTGAGAATGTGCAACTTCTAAATATCTCTACAAACCAGCAGGCCATGTTGTTACGGGTGACTTTTCAATTATCCAAGACAGACAGCTCCGTGGTCTTCTTAAAAAAGGACCTAAGTATAGAATCCCATCCAAGATAGATTTTGTCAAATGCCGTGAAGTGCTTACGGAAGCCTTAGATAATTATACGAAAAGATGGTGTAAATCAGAAGGAGTCGAACCGCATGCTCTGAATGACTGGAAAAACCTCATTTTAGATATAACGGATATTCGAATAGATAACTTCCATAAAAACCCTCATCTTTTTCAAAATCCACGTTCCAAATCAGAAAGATATTTCAAATCCAAACTAAGTAAATTACATGAAAAATATGTCTTTGCACCAGCTGATAAAGCAGCCAACAACACCATTATCATTTGAAAACGTTACTACATATCAACTTTGATTTCGGAACTTTCGTCTACTAATACATACATCAAAAGCAATGAAAGTGCATCTAACATTTTAGGCAAGCATAACAGTGAACTGTCTTCATTCAATATTTCTATTTCTAAATTGGATCTCCCAACACTATATTGCATACCGAAACTGCACAAGTCTCCTTACAAATTTCGATTTATTGCTAATTCTAGTAACTGCTTCACTACAATTTTGTCTAGAAATCTGACGTCAGCACTTACTGCTATCAAAGAACACACAACTAGATATTGTGAAACGGTTCTAAACAGGAACGATGTAAATTTATTTTGGTCTATTAAGAATTCAGGGGATGTGATTGAAAAAATGAAATCTGGAAATTTCCAAGCCAATACGATTTCTTCATACGACTTTTCTAATATGTACACCACACTTCCTCATGACAAAATTAATGATCGATTATCTAATCTCATTAAATGATGTTTTGATCGAGAGCGA
Organism: Pinctada fucata; assembly: GCA_028142955.1. Lineage (NCBI taxonomy): Eukaryota > Metazoa > Mollusca > Bivalvia > Pterioida > Pteriidae > Pinctada > Pinctada fucata. Next base: position 49,839,897 of record AP027109.1, read on the forward strand.
AAAACTTACATTTGTACATCTGAATCGAAGGGTTTCTTTTCCTCGACAGACTACAAATCATACAAATCATGGACATGTAGTGACCTGTGTAATGCCTTGTCCTTCCTCTTGGACAATATTTATGTTAGATTTGGTGAGGATCTATACAAGCAAGTTGTAGGAATTCCTATGGGTACTAACTGTGCGCCTCTTGTTGCAGATTTATTTTTATACACTCTTATGAAAAAGAATTTATCCAAAATCTTCAAAAGCAAAGAAAATTTGATGAGCTGAAATGTTTCAATAATACTTCTAGGTATCTGGATGATATTCTAACCATTGACAATCCTGCTTTTGAATTATATAAGAATGAAATTTATCCACAAGAATTAACCCTTAACAAGGCAAACCTTTCAAATACAGAAACACCCTTTTTGGACCTAAATATCAAAATTGTAAACGGAAAGATTCATACAAGTGTATATGACAAAAGGGATGATTTTGGATTCAACATAGTAAATTTCCCTTGGCTTGAAGGTGATGTTCCAAGATTACCGTCATACGGCATTTACATATCACAGCTCATCCGGTACGCTAGAGCATGTACTGATATTTTGGATTTTCACAGTAGAAATTTACAAATTACCAAAAAACTTTTAGGTCAAGGTTTCCGCTTTCATAAACTAGTTAAGACTTTCTGGAAATTTTACAAAAATTACAGTCAACTTCTTTTAAAATTCGGATCTATACATGCAACAGAGTACATTACTATGGGTATTACACAACCTGTCTTTTATGGTGATATGATAAACAAAATAAAAAGGATCAAAGGTAGGCAGCATAACCATCGAAAATGCGTCAGAATCATCAAACGCCTTTTATACCGTGGATATGATCCTAATGTCAGCAGATGGACACTAGGCTTGGTACTTGACCAATCTACAGTCTTGTACAAGCGCATCCTTGAGACTTGCACTCTGACTGACTGTGACGACGGGACTCCATGACGGGCCCTGTCCAAACCTCTTTAGAGAAGACAGGGCCCCGACCACCTGTCCTCTCTGAATGTCAGTCGGACTCCTCGGGTGATTACATACATGAGCTCGCTACAGCCGGCAGAGCACGGACTGTATTACGCATGCCCTCTTTTTATATCCATTTACATATTCATCTGTGTCTCTGGGGCCTCTGCGTTTTGCGGTCTTGTTTGTGTGATGTCATCTTACAGTGAGGAGGTTGTTTTACACCACAATTGTACGTTCTTCGAGACCTCTGGGTAATTGGAGAAGTGAGAGGGTTGTGCGCACGTAATCCAGGATAACCACACCATTTGCTACTTGCGTGACAGATGGCCGTCCAAAGTCGGCACCGGTTACCCATTGGTCTCGTCGGTTTATGTGTAGTCTTTTGTGTTTGATGTTTACATGTCGTGTGTCTCTTTTCCGTCTTGTGCTGTACTCGTCTTTTGTGTTTTTGCATCGGGTGTTTTGGTGTTTTACTGTTGATGCTGCAACGGGGTCTTGTTGGAGATCTCCTCCCTTCCTTTTAATTGTATGTTCTTGCTGTCCAGAAACCTTAAAATATGATGTGCATGTACATAGACTTACTTAATGATATGAGATTTATATGTTAATCACACCTTATGAAAATACATATCCCATGATTTTACAGGGAGACTTTTGACTATGAGAAGATGGTAGGTAACATAACTTTTGGCAAGCTGTCCTATGTACTGGATGGCCTCCTGCCAGGCACTGAGTATCTGTTCAAAATGTCAGCAACCAATCAGGCAGGAGAGGGAGGCAAAAGTAACAGCAGATCTGCTAAAACCTTTGATTCAGGTATAATGTGTGGATTAACTGTTAACAAGAAAATCTTCTTCTTCCATTCTCATGTCTCCATCAGCAAACTGAATACTTTGCTTACAGTGTGCACATGACTGTATTATTTTAAAGCATGTTTAAACAGAAATGCATATGGTAATTAGGCTCAGATTGACTTTATAACCAGAGACTTTTAAAAATAGGATAAATTTCAATATCAGGTGTTGGGCTGTACCTGTCTATAATGGTGTTACAAAACTATGATTATATCAATGATTTGTTAGCCAATTTAAAAAAGTAAAAAAACAGTCAGTTATAAGATGTACCATTTCAATGTTAAGTGACATACAAACAATTACAATGAAAGTTCAATATAATTTCAAGGTCCATCAGAACCAAGGAATGTCGAGATAATTTATGTAAATGCTACAGCCATTCAGCTACAATGGGAGGTGCCAGAAACAACCAATGGTGTTGTCCGTAAGTACCGCATATGGTACAAACCACAGACAGCCAATGGTGGTAAGTCTTACTATAGTATAACTCATTGATAACTGAATTTTTTGAATAATAGATATTGTTCAGAAATTTAATCATTTTGGTCATTTCTAGCAAATCTGATGGAGGTTCAAGTGATGTAGTGATTCAATATGATATAGGCTCTTATATAGGCTCTTTTTTGCATTGTATTCTATATCATAGGGATTCTATATGCATCGTCCCTGGTGTCCTCGGCAGACTGGTGACCCAAAATATGCTGCAGCTCACCTATCTGCCCAGGACACAGGCGAATCCATTATGTTTGTATGTATCAAATTTTGGTAAAAAAAGGAAATACCTTCCATGTACTCATTTAAATTTATATATATCTGTACACTTATATTTTCATCGACAAACTATTATGTGTATATGCTAATTTTTTTTTTATTTGCTTCAATGTCAATGTGGATCTGATAGTTGTTGTCAACTAACTCTTATGGTTTATGTTCCAAACTTTTATATCTTTATCATTGTTTATGTTATCTTTATGTTATTATACATGTAACTCTGCACCATGCCCACCAGGGCCCATTTCTTGGTCAATAAAGTATCTTTATTCTATAGGCCCACTTTGGCCTCTTCTTTGAAATGTGTTTTGATACTTGCATCAGTCCAAAAAAAATAATAAATGCAGGCAATTGTTATCCCAGTAAGTAATAGCTCTTGACCAAGAAATTAAGTCACAAGCAATTATGATGCACGATGTTTCCCAGCTTAGTAATAGACTTGCTGGATTTTATGATATATCCTTTGTATATGGCTTATCATCCTTTGCTTGAAAAATCAAAGTAATATGTCCAGTAGGAGTAGGCATACTATGGACACAGTATGATATTGTTTCTTTTTGTCATTGCATAATAAGTGCAACTTAATTTTATTCACTTAAATAGTACATACATGTACATGAAATGTATTAAGAGAGATTAGAAATAAGAATTGTGATAATCAACTTGTGATAAACACATAATTTTGTTCACTGGTGGATCAGTAGAGATGTCGGCTGATCAGCCAACCATGACATTCACGGTACCTAGTCTAACACCACACACGGGTTACAAGTTCAGTGTAATCAGATTGTGATAAATGTGTGATTTTGTTTTCAGTGATGAAGTCAGTAGAGATGTCGGCTGATCAGCCAACCATGACATTCATGGTACCTAGTCTAACACCACACACGGGTTACGAGTTCAGTGTAATCAGATTGTGATAAATGTGTGATTTTGTTTTCAGTGATGAAGTCAGTAGAGATGTCGGCTGATCAGCCAACCATGACATTCATGGTACCTAGTCTAACACCACACACGGGTTACGAGTTCAGTGTAATCAGATTGTGATAAATGTGTGATTTTGTTTTCAGTGATGAAGTCAGTAGAGATGTCGGCTGATCAGCCAACCATGACATTCATGGTACCTAGTCTAACACCACACACGGGTTACGAATTCAGTGTAATCAGATTGTGATAAACTTGTGATTTTGTTTTCAGTGATGAAGTCAGTAGAAATGTCAGCTGATCAACCAACCATGACATTCATGGTACCTAGTCTAACACCACACACGGGTTACGAATTCAGTGTAGTCAGATTGTGATAAACGTGTGATTTTGTTTTCAGTGATGAAGTCATTAGAGATGTCGGCTGATCAGCCAACCATGACATCCACGGTACCTAGTCTAACACCACACACGGGTTACGAATTCAGCGTACAAGGTGCCACGACAAACAATGACGCAGACATGTGGGGACAACTCAGTAACGTTATGTCCACAAGAACTGCTGTAGGAGGTACAATTTTGTATTATGAAAATATCTTTTAATTTTCTAGCTGACGACAAAGCTTTTCATTTTGTTATGTTTATTTATAATTTAGAAAACTATATTTTAGATTTTTAAAAGCACCTGTTTAAAAACTTTTTGGATCATGGATAAACTTTACATAATTGCTCATGTCTTTTTTTTCTATACCATTAAGAATGCATATTGCATCTATAGATTGTGATAGAAAATAAATTTACAATTGTATAAGGTTAGTCTGCATGAAAGTACATGTATATTTACTTCAAATACAAATAAGAAGTTTTATAATCCTCTGAGTGAATAATATTATGTTAAAACATATCATTGTATGTTTTGTACAAGTATATCACCACCTACATGTACTTGTATCATTATGTTTGTACCTCAATGTTTACATTATAATGTATTTCTATCCCCCAGTCCCATCAGGTAGTCCAGTAGATGTCAGTACCATTGTTATTTCCTCCACAACCATACAGCTCAGTTGGAAGGTAAAACTACCTGCTCTATCATTATCGTTTGGTCTGGATTTTATTTGGTCTGTATTCAAAATCTCAGAATTTTCTATGAAGATCCATTAATACATGTACAAGTAAATAGATTTCCAAATGATAAAGTTACATTTATTATAGTCTGTATACAGGTTTTAATTTGCCCAGTCTTATTTTCGGCTAGTTTAAAAAGCAGACTGATTCACCCAGTATGCTCAATTCACTCATTTACACTTTTTTGTAGAAATCCTTTATACTTAATTAAGGGTGAAACGTTTACTAAATTTTCTAAACGTGTACACAGAAGGCTGTAAACGAAACGTAAACGTTTAAACGCTTCTTTGTATTTCTATTGTGAAAAGTGATTTCTTGTAGTTTCAATATTTGCAGACGTCGTCAAAGTTGACATATAAATACGACTTAGTAATGCTTGACCAGATTTAATTCTTTAATTCATAACTTAAATAAGATAAGACGTATATTGCTGATGCTTCTAGACAATAAAACAACTTTTTAAGATTCTGAAAGAGCTGGAAACATTACATATGTAATTAATCAAACTTTTATAGTGTTTTAATCGGGTTTGAACAATTTCCACAATTTAAAAGTACATGCTACAAAAACGTCGGATTCAGGGTTCAAATGCATACAGTGTGCGTGAAGAAAGAGGCAGCAGTAACGGGGGAAATATACATATACAACAATGATCGATGGAGAAAGAGACGATAGCAGGGTTGTCAATTTTGTCAGAGATATCGGCTCTGTTTTTTTCTTCTGGTCGACGGTGCTGCCTAACTACTCTAAGGAATCACCTTGTTTGTACGTGATTAACTATTTTTAGGCAACAATGACGATGAAAGAGAGTAGCGGGGTGTCAATTTTGTCTTCTTTAGGTTTAAAACATAATATTATCTCCAAAATGATCGACGCCGCTGCTTAACTACGCCAAGGAATCAACTTTTTTAAGAGTAATAAAGATACACAATGTGTTAAAGACGATCTTTCAAGTATATGTATAGAAGTCCGTGTACACGTTTAGAAAGTATGTAAACGTTTACAGCCACAAAACGAAACGGCCCCGTTTACACGTGTAAACATTTCACCCTTATACTTAATATGTTATATATATTATTTGCCTACTGTCCTGTTCACTAAATCCAGAGCACCCTGTTTTGACGATTTATTCTGTCATCTGAAGAATTTTCCTGTAAATTATAGTTTCCTAGAATTGACCTCCTTTAGTCGTAACTGGTAATTAACTTCAACTTACCCTATCAGCTGCCTTCAAATCGCAATATGAAAAATAAAATGTCTATGGGAAATTTCCATGTTAATTTCAAGCCGCCGCCATATTGTTCTCTATGTCAACAATAGTAAACAGTGACGTCAAAGCTCCCGACGTCACGCATTTTCTGCGATTTTACTTAGAAAATCCCCATAGACTTTTTATTTTTTCCGTCCTATTTCTAACTTAATTGATGTACAGCCAAAACAATGGTATTTTCTGTTACGACTAAAGGAGTACTATAAAACTGTTACTTTTTTGGAAGATGACAGTATCATATTTTAGAGAAAACCGGGAAAACAGGGTGCTCTGGATTTAGTGAATAGGACAGTAGTCTGAAATTCGCCCTCATGATCATGGGCAAAAAGGGCGAAAGTAAAACAGGGTGGGAAAAATCCTTGTACACAGTATTTCTCTCAAATTATAATATATCCATTTCAAGTACATTGTACTAAATATTAATTAATTTTTACAGGCACTTCCTGAAGAATTACAGAATGGACCAATTAAAGTGTACCGTATTAGATACAAGACTACAGATAGCCAATCATACACCACCATAGATATAACTAATGTTACCATGGAAACAACTGATGTCAGTGGGTTGTTACCATGGAGAATGTATATGGTTGCCATGGCAGCAGGGACAGAAGCTGGTTTTGGACCATATAGTAACACAGTTACAGTCAGAACTGCACCAGAGGGTATAACCATTGTACTAAGTATATGAATTATTCACACATTATTTTTAATGATAATATATTTAATATTTTTAGCTCACTTTGACGTGTTGAATGAGCTTATGCTATAACACCGCGCGTCTGTGTCCGTGTCCACGTCCCTGTCCCCGTCCAGTTAAGAAGTTTTGGGTAGCTCAGTATTTGGCAAAGTACTGATGCTACAGTAACCAAACTTGCACAAGTGATTCATCTAAGAATGCTGAGGTGAACCCATGCATCGGATGCTGCATCTGACCTACATTTTCCGCTTGAGTGACTTGGTTAAGAAGTTTGGGGTAAATCAGTGTGACTTGGTTAAGAAGTTTGGGGTAGCTCAGTATCTGACAAAGTACTGATGCTACAGATACCAAACTTGCACAAGTGATTCATCTTGAGATGCTGAGATGAACCCATGCATTGGATGCAGCATCTGACGTACTTTTTCCGCTTGAGTGATTTCACTTTAAAAAGCCAATACATGTATTGAGGGAAATGTAAGTGCTACATGTACCAAACTTGAATATTGGATGTATCTTTGATCAAACTTTCAAAAAATGACCTTGACCTACTTTTTCCACTTGCATGATTTTGCCTTTAAAAGCCAATATTGAGTAAAGTATAAGTGCTACATGTACCAAACTTGCTTATTGGATGTATCTTTGATCAAACTTTCATAAAATGACCTTGATCTACTTTTTCCACTTGAATGATTTTGCCTTTAAAAGCCAATATTGAGCAAAGAATAAGTGCTACATGTACCAAACTTGCATATTAGATGTATGTTTGATTAAGCTTTCATAAAATGACCTCGACATACTTTCTCCTCTTGAATGATTTTGCCTTTAAAAACAAATATACATGTACTTAGAAATATGTTTAAATTGAATTTTGCTGCCATGAGGTGAGCTTTGTAATCTGTGATTACCTATGTTTTATTGTAATAATCCCATGTGAATAAAATTTTACATTGAACTCTGTATATCAACTTTATGTATTTATATATATTTTATAGCTCCATTTGCCTCCCCTTTATCTGTGTCACTCACAGCCTTGACCTCTGACACAATCAAGGTCAACTTCATGGTAATTATTTGCATTTGAAGAAAATATACAGTGGTTTTAAAATGTACATACCTTTAGTGAAGTATTAAAATTCAATTTGACATGAAAAGTATCATCGTTTCTTATTCATGTAATTCTCAAGATTTAAAAAAAAACTTTCTCTTCTTTGAATTTAACATACATTGTATATTGGCATTTAGCTTAACTCTTTATCTCTTTATGCTATTCCAAAGTTACCAGGGAATGAGACGTGGAACAGTGATTTGTCTGGATTCACCGTAAGAACCAGGATGTTGGGGTCTAATGTCATGACCACTGTGTCTTCTGGAAACCTCAGCAGACTGTCTCTTAATGTTAGGTCAGTTTGTCAAATCACAAAATATAGCTACAAAGGTTTTATTTTTTTGTATTTAATTCCTCTTCTTAAAAAATTGGGCAGAGTGCAATGCAAACATTATTTTGTATGAAGTATTGAAACAATATTTTGCAGTGGACTGGAAGCCTGGACTGAATATGATGTGAGTGTGGCCCTATATACAGACCTGGTTATAGATGGACTTGGTCCTTACTCTAACTGGATTACAATCAGGACTCTAGAGGCAGGTGAGTGCAGTCCTATATACAAACCTGGGGCCGGTTTCACAAAAGCAACTTACGGCACAGCTATGACGTACGACGTTTGTAAGCGCTACGTAGCAACTCAAAAGCATTTCACAAAAGCGACGTAGTTTTACGTCGGACGTAAATCAGCCGAAAATCTACGACACCGTCAGAGCTGTTGTAAGTCTTACGACATTGGCTGAAAACATGGGTATGATGTGATAAAAATTGAAAATTTCGAGAAGATCAGAGAACATTTAAGAATGAGAGTTAATTTTATTATATCTTTTTTATGTTTTAAAATTTTTGATGTGATTAAAAAGAAAACGACTTAAATTTAGCTTTCAGAAAGCCAATCGCAACAGTAGTGACCTGTCATATATACGCAAATTCTTTGAAACACTTATTACCTTTTCATTTTCGCTCTCGATTCTGAGCTCCAGAACGAATTTTATTAAATGCATCGAATTACGCGTTCAAAAAGACATCGACCATAGGTGGTTTGTATCAGAGACACTCAATTTTTAGTATAACGAGAACATTGTTTAAAAAATATAATTAAGATACAAAAAGTATGCCAAAGATTTCACGATATAAAAATAGGATTTTACAGAATCAGTACATGTACTTAAAATTACGAAATTCGCATTGTTTCCAACAATTTTCGAGAAATTAAAAAAAACAAACATTGCAGCGTCATAGAAAATATGTGAAAAAAAAAAGAAAACTACGGCCAAAATAATACCTAATGTGTGTCTATAAAAACTTAAAAACTCAAAAAGCTCATGGTTGTGATCTTATTTTGAATGAATTTTTGATAGAATTTAAAGATTTATTAGTGCCTTTACTTGTACCCTTGTTTAACACTGTCTTTCAATCAGGGTTATTCCCTAGCTCATGGTCTACTGCCATATTGATACCAATTTTTAAGAAAGGGGATACTGTAGACCCTAATAATTACAGAGGAATTAGTTTGATAAGCTGTTTGGGAAAACTTTTTACTGCAATTTTGAATAATCGTTTAATACGTTGGAGTGAGTGCAATGACGTTTTGTCAGATGCACAATTTGGATTTAGATCTAAAATGGGAACCTCAGAAGCAATTTTTGCATTGTATTCATTAATTCAAAAATCTTTAAAGAACAAACGTAGACTATACTGTTGCTTTGTAGACTACAAAAAGGCATTTGACACAGTAAATCGAAATTATCTTTGGTATAAGCTATGTAAAATTGGTGTTACAGGAAAATTACTTAATGTTATAAGAAGCATGTATAAAAATGTAAGAACTGCTGTATCTATTGAAGGTCTTAGGTCAGAATATTTTAGTAGTCATCTTGGTCTTATGCAAGGCGAGGTCTTATCACCGATATTATTTTCATACTTTGTGAATGATTTTGAATCAGAATTTATCAATAGTGATTGTATACCTTATGATTTACGTGATTTGTCTCTCTTTCTATTCATGTATGCGGATGACATGGTCTTATTTTCAGAATCAGTTGAAGGTCTTCAAAATATGCTTAATACTTTATGTCATTATACAGAAAAATGGAATTTAGAAGTGAATGTTAAAAAAACTAAGATTGTGGTATTTAGAAATGGTGGTAATATTAGGAATACTGAAAAATGGATATATAAAAATGAGATTTTAGAAGTTGTCAATAAATTTACATATTTAGGTATTGTACTGAATTTTAATGGCAAATTTTTAGTCACAGTAAAGCAGTTAGCACTGCAAGGGAGAAAAGCTATGTTTGCGATGCGATCTAACGTATCTGATGTTATACTTAATCACTGTACTTTGTTTTCACTTTTTGACACGTATGTTTCAAGTATTTTAAATTATGGATGTGAAATTTGGGGTACTCATGCAGCAAAAGAAATTGAAAAGGTGCACATGGATTTTTGTAAGAATGTTCTTGGGGTAAAAAGAAAAACTAGTAATGTTTTGGTATATTTGGAAACTGGGCGATTACCGCTTAGAGTTATTAGACAAATTAGAATGTTCAAATTTTGGTTTAAGCTGCTAGAATCCAAGAATTGTATTTTGAAGGAAATTTATTTGTATCAATTAGCTGATTGTGATAATGGATCTGTTTGGTTATCAAATATCAAAAATGAGTTAACTGCATAGAAATGAATAAAGAACACATGTGCTGGCAGTTTCTGTCATGGTTTTAATTATATTATTTCACAATCATTTCACTTTTGTGTAAATGTAATTTCAAAGATATGTTATCAATCATTTTTTCAATTATTCAATCACTTTTCAATTGTTCAATCACTTTTCAATATTCAATCACTTTTCAATATTCAATCACTTTTCAATATTCAATTACTTTTCAATATTCAATCACTTTTCAATATTCAATCAAATTCAACCAGTTTTCAATATTCAATCACTTTTCAATGAGTGAACTATACATGTACAATGACATTGTACAGTTTTCATTAAAATTGCATATTTTCAATATTTTCACTATAAATGCCTGTTTAAGGTCTACGACGACTATCAAAGTATATGTCGTAGGAAATATACACAATCAATCACACACAATCAAAACACAATATTGAAGCCCAATTATTGGCCGCAGAGACTGGAAGGTAACAGAAACTTTAGCGGGGCTTCGAGCAAAATTGTGTTTAGCTTCGGAAATATAAAGCCATGACGCACTTAAGTTGCTTGGAATCAGGACATGCTGACTTGAGAAATGCTTAGGATCGTGATATACCAAACCCAGAGGAAAAACAGAGATGAAAACCCAGTTGTTTTGGGGAAAATCCTCTGAAAACTGGGCATGTTATATCGCTGCAGCTCTTGGAATACGCTCGGAAACATGTCACAAATGATAAGTTCGGTGCTTGATACGGAGAATACGGAGAAATCCTTCAAGGAATCCAGACTCAGGATGAAAGGCAGACAGGCGAACAGCAGAGTAACAGTTCTCTTCATACCATGGGAATCAAAGGTGTTGTGTCGAGGGATGTACAACTGAAAAACACAAGGAAAAAGAGACAGCGAAGACGGTTCTCACAAGAGCAATGTATATAAAGTAATCAAAATATGCAATCATAGCATACTTTGCTGTATCTGACCGAGGTAAAATTTATCAAATATAGATTGAAATGTATTGATAAATGATCGAGACACGGCTGCAGCCAGGGAGGGAGGGTGAGGGAAAAATCACACACTGTTATTTAAGATGAAATGAACATGTCGAGCATTGTTGAAAAGAGAGATAACTCTTGATTTGAAATGATGAATAACTCTGTCTGTAAATGGGATAGAAATAATTTCCAGGAATTAAATCCAAATAGAATAAAAATATAAAATAATGATTCATTCCATGTCGTTAACGCAAATTATTTTCACAGTCGTTCAATAATTTTGTTTAACTGCATAGAAATGAATAAAGAACACATGTGCTGGCAGTTTCTGTCATGGTTTTAATTATATTATTTCACAATCATTTCACTTTTGTGTAAATGTAATTTCAAAGATATGTTATCAATCATTTTTTCAATTATTCAATCACTTTTCAATTGTTCAATCACTTTTCAATATTCAATCACTTTTCAATATTCAATCACTTTTCAATATTCAATTACTTTTCAATATTCAATCACTTTTCAATATTCAATCAAATTCAAACAAGTTTTCAATATTCAATCACTTTTCAATGAGTGAACTATACATGTACAATGACATTGTACAGTTTTCATTAAAATTGCATATTTTCAATATTTTCACTATAAATGCCTGTTTAAGGTCTACGACGACTATCAAAGTATATGTCGTAGGAAATATACACAATCAATCACACACAATCAAAACACAATATTGAAGCCCAATTATTGGCCGCAGAGACTGGAAGGTAACAGAAACTTTAGCGGGGCTTCGAGCAAAATTGTGCCAAATGTCTTCATGTGTCAGCAACGCTGAAAGCATGAAGACATCCGCCACAGGGGGTCTAATTTTGCATTAAAGCCATGACAAACTGCCTTAAGTATTGGAATAAATAAACTGTGCATGTGCACCACATTATAGCAGATGTATGCTGAAATGACAAATATTGTCATAATGATCACATATAAGTGGCTAGCACACATACTATTATAGATTTATATAAAATTAATTGTTAAATGAGAGCACTGAATCTATGCGTAGAGGACTTTTATCTATATGCTATAAGAGAATTATTGAAAATGTATGTGTTTTTTTGAGGAAGATAGATAAGTTGTTTCGGGAGTTATATGTATAGTATTAAGTTTATATATAGATGTCTTTGTGATGGTTTTTTTTTTTTTTTTTTTTTTTTTTTTTTTTTTTTTTATTATGTTGTAATATTTACTTTTTGTTTGCCTTAACGTTTGCTGCAATTGTATTATTTATTGCTCTTGTAGCACCTTTGTGTGCCTGAGTTAGTAAATAAACATTGTCTTGTCTTGTCACGCTTGTCATGACAGCGGTAAATGTTGAATGATTGAGCTTAATTACTTATTTTTATTTTACAATTGAAAGCCTACAATTAGCTATCTTTTATTTGTTTATCTCATTATATCTTTATTTGTTATTTATTCACTTACAAATAACCTGATTCATCTGACCATTTGGTATTTGACAAGCTTTCAGAATAACTTGACTAAAGTCATGTATCTATGATAACTTAATTTTAAATTGTCTATGTATGTAATGGAATGATAAATATAAACTTATCTTAAAAATTAAAGTGAGGAGATAGATGGTTGAATATAAAACTACATTTAGTTTTACAACCTCATTTTGAATATATGATAGTTAATGATAAAAACTACTAAGAGCAAAGTCATATCGAACTACTTTATCAATATAAATTGTGCTACGGTCTGTTACTAAATGATACCGTGGCCGGTAGTGGAGGGTAGGTGGTCCCCCACCCAGCCCTCTGCAGGGGGTTTTTCTCCGGGTACTCCGGTTTCCTCCTGCTCCTTGGACCCCCTCACGCCAACATCTGAGCCAACGTGAGACATTAATATAAGTTGTGTAACTTGTTTGTTAAACGTTGTAAAATAAATAAAGTTTAATTTTTTTTACCGTGGCCGGCATTTCAAGTAACATTCAATCAATGGAATGAGTAAATTAGCGAAGGGAAAAAAGTGCGGTTCAAGAACAGATTCTAGTACGATAAACCTTTTAATTTGGTCAGCTTGCCTGTGAAAATAGATTTGAATTATCATCTGTATACCATCATGATCATATGGATATTCATTTATTGCGCCAGGAGCTACACGACTGGGATTGACGATAGGTAAAATAAATAAATCCGAGTGTTATCTATAAACTTGAAGACCTATAATTTTTCTTTTCTTCAATCTTTCAATATTTACCTAATGTAGAATTTCTTTCTTTCTTTCTTCTTTCTTTCTTTCTTTTTATTTATTTATTTATTTATTTTTTTTTTTTTATTTTTTTTTTTTTATTTATGTATTTTTTTTTTACTTATCTTAAAAATGAATGAATTTATTTATTTATTAATCTATTAATTAATCTATTTATTGATCTATTTAAGTATTTAGTTATTTATTAATTTATTTAGTTTATTATTCATTTATTTAGTTATTTATTAATTTATTTAGTTATTTGTCTATTTATTTAGTTATCTAATTATTGATTTATCTAATTATTGATTTATCTATTTATTGATTTATCTATTTATTGATTTATCTATTTATTGATTAATCTATTTATTGATTTATCTAAATTTATTGATAAGAAATTGATTTATCTATTTATTGATTTATCTATTCATTTATTCAACTATTTATTTATTCATCTATATATTAACTTATTTAGTTATCTTAGACTACGAAAGAAAAATTAAGCCTCTGTTTGTTTAGTTATTTTTAGATATGTATTACAGACGTCGCTAGAGATTTACTACTTACCGTACGTTTTTAAACTTTCGCAGAAACTTCAAACGTGTATTTCATAAAGAAAGGTTGAAATTTTGTAACTTATGCAGGCCGAAGCAAACATCAGCAGATTTGCTTGGTGACCTTATTGTTGTCAAATTGTCTGGTATTGATGAAATTATTTATCTGTCTATTTCTTAACTCTTCTATAAGCCTAATTTATGTACTGATCTATTTATTTACTTAATTATTTCAGTTATTATTTCGAAATTATTGCGTTATTTTATAAAACTAAAAACAAATTGGTTGATTTCGTGAAACTAAAAACTAGTTGATTTTGTATGGTGTTTCTTGTCTATAAAGTATAATCATCGGTTACTGACGATGACCTACATACGACGACCTCAATCTTGTTTTTGTTTATTCTTAGTTTCTAGCTTATCATGCTTATAGCACGACCACATTGACCTGAACTTAGTTTCTACCCTCAATAGTATGGTCCGACTGTTTTGTTTAATTACGTTGATCATAATTAATTTTGTTTATTTATAATATGTCATAATGAATATCTATTGTTCTATACGATTATAAAATCTAATCAATGTTCTAGTACAAAACTATATATTTTTAAAACAGGTGATGAACAGATGTTAAGATGGCCAATGGAAGGGACGCGCTAGAGGAGGGGGGTCCCATTGAATTGAATCATTTTTATACCCGTGTGTAAGAATGATTTCTTTTAGAAAATATTTATACATCATACGTTATCAATATATAGATGGATCTAGCATTTCTCGCGAGAGTTGTAATTTATTGTGTAATTATAATATATTTACTGTACGTACGCGTTTCCAATATTTGTAAATCCTTACATATCATAAATACGAAGGGAATTTTAATCTGGCGTGCAACAACATTAATGACAGTTGCCTGTCAGTTTGAGATTAAATAAGTTTTTGTTGATGTTTATTATGTTTGTTTATTTGATATCGGTATTGATCAGTAAAAAGCTGAGTAAATGAAGTTTTAAGAATCTCTGAAAATTCTGGATTGGTATAACTTTTCTTAACTGAATAGACCAATGGACCAATACGTAAATGGGGACTCCAAAAGTCGCTGCTGTTAGAATTATCTTCTTTTTTTTTCTTTTCTTTTTTTCTTAATAGATCTATTTATTTTAACTTTATTTTATTTATTTTATTTATCTATTAATTTATTTATTTATTTATTTATTTTTCACTACGATATGTAATACCTAATTGCGTACGTGAATAATATGTACGCGTTTATGTTATTCCCAAAATATATCGATGAGAATGCAGGGATTCTCACAAAATGCATAAAAAAATAAGAAGAAGAAAACTAGCAGTATGTACGGTGTATTAGCCTATAGTGTAGAACATCAATGTGATCAGATTCAGAGGCAGGTCATTAAGGTCGCGACCGAGTTAAAGAACAGTTAATTTATGCAAAAGAAAACTCGATCAGAAGCACATGGCACTAGTTGACGTCATCCATAGGATGCATCGCATTTTGTGATTGGAGACAAATAACACGTGACTTGAGTTGACGCCATGTGAGTTTGCGTGGCATCTTTTGATTGGGTAAAATTCTTACGCCACGTCACCAACATGACAGTCACATGTGATTGTACGACCTTGAATTACTACATTGTGATAAATTGGAACTACAGCGCCCATACTGTAGATTACACCCTCAAACAAAAATAATACAGAATCTGAAGATAAATACCATATATTCTGCTATGGCGCTTCAAGCGTAAATAGAAATTTCTAATATTACCAATGATTAGGCCTACTTTTCTTGGAATCACACATTTGTTGATTAAAAATATTTTTAAAAGCATCGAAGAATCATAAAATTGGCTTATACATAATTTTTCTCTTTTTTTTTTTAAATTTAATATAATGAGAACTCACATGTCAACATGTTGAAAATATCAAAACGAACGCCATGGCTGGCGGCGGGAGGAAGAATGGCAAATCCAGGAACATCCAGACACGTGTCGTCTCGTTCAGTTCTGCAGTTTAGATCTGATCTGACAAATGAATATCTAAACAGTATCTACTACACACAGGATACGGAAAAACGACTAAACTTCGGAGCAGGCAGGAAAAATCACACACTGTTATTTAAGATGAAATGAACATGTCGAGCATTGTTGAAAAGAGAGATAACTCTTGATTTGAAATGATGAATAACTCTGTCTGTAAATGGGATAGAAATAATTTCCAGGAATTAAATCCAAATAGAATAAAAATATAAAATAATGATTCATTCCATGTCGTTAACGCAAATTATTTTCACAGTCGTTCAATAATTTTGTTTATCTCGCTTAGGTCTTTTTAGTATATGGGAAGCAGCTGAGCAAAACCTTTGTTATTACAATGTCCATTTTCCTATCATTAAGCAGAGAATAATTGATAATTGTGTACAATCTATGTTGTCTGAAGTTTCTGAATCTAGTAAAGGTATTTTGTATCAGCATTTAATCGATCATCATTGTTTGCAGTATTATCTATGTAAATCGATTCCTATTTGTTACAAGAAAGAAATCTCAAAAATAAGAATGTCATCACATAATTTAATGATAGAATTAGGAAGACACAGAAATATTCCTGTCAGTCAAAGGCTATGTCCAATTTGTAAAAATGATGTTGAAGACGAGTTCCATTTTATATTAAGATGTCCAGCATATACTGATTTAAGAAAACTGTACATTAAGAAATATTTTTGGCTCAGACCCTCTGTTTTTAAACTGGTTCAACTTCTTAGTATTAACAATGTTAAAGCCCTTTGTAATTTGGGTAAATATCTAAAAAATGCTTTTCGTTTAAGGTCAGAACTGATGTAAATTTTATTATATGTACATGTATATGATAATCCATATTTTATACTTCATCCATATCATTCTCCATTTCTGCTATTTGTTTTTCATATGTAACTTCTCCTCCATGTTATATAAGTATGTTGAATATACAATGTGTTTTTTCGATAGAATGTATGTTCTAAGAATAAATAAACTGAACTGAACTATAAAGCGTATTTTTTCTAACTTTCATTTATAAAATGGAATGTTAGAAAAATACACATGTCCTCATCGGCAGGTAAACGATACTAAAAACTTGTGGATCCGATGACATGTTTTACGGTCAAATATAGCCTTGTCCCTCTAAATGCACATGCGACATATTAAAGAAACTATACATTAAAAAAAGTATTATTGTGTCCAAATTGATACATATGCATTTTCCTTCAAGTCCGTCAAAGCGCAATGATCAAAGGTCAAGGTAAAGCTCAAGGTCATATGATAAACAATAGAAATGATAAAAGAGATACTGATTACGTCAGTTTTCCAGTCGTCTCAGTTGAGCGATGTGGGCCATGGTCGCAAAGTGTGCATGTAAGAATTGAAAATCTAAAAAGTAGTAAAAATGGTTAAGGTTTTAATTTAAATTATAGCATGGACAGGATGAAAGTGTTATAGGAAAGCAGTGGTAGTCTTACATTTATATCAAATATGGTATAAAATATTTTGTTTTACGTCACGATTACTTTTCCCCTTACAATTTTGTTTCGAGGTAATAAACATTTCCAAAAGAAGTGTATGATGCAAAAAAAAAATCTCACAAGTACTATTTATAGAAATATTGTAGTGAATTTGACCAATTTGGTCTTAAAGATATCGAAAAGGATTTTAATGAATTTCTAGATGTTCTCTAAGTGTTCTGTTGGGGACATCGCTTCTTAGTGTAAACAATTTGTGACGCGAAGAAGCTAAGTTACGTTGCGAAGAAGCGAAGTTACATGTACGATGCGAAGAAGCGAAGGTACGAAGAAGTGAAGAAGCGATGAAGCTAAGTTACGATGCTAAACTGCTTCTTCGCATCGTAACTTCGCTTCTTTGCATCGTATCTTCGCTTCTTTGTATCGTAACCTCGCTTGTTCGCTTCTTCTCAACTTCGATTCTTAGCAACTTCGCTTCTTCACAATTTGCGTCTTCGCCTTCCTGTTTTACAGTAGCACATGCCTAGTGAAATGAAACATGACGGATGAAATAGACAATTTTCTTCGGAGAGGAAATATTCCCTAAAGGGGATACTTCTCTTACTTCGAATTGAATTTGATATTGTCAATTTGAGCTTATTTTGCAAGCTAAATAAAAAGGGGGACGGGCAAGGTAAGGGGAGGGGTGGGGTGGGAGGTAGGAGAGAAGGAGTGGAGGGGGATCTAGGGGGTAGAAGGGGAGAGAAGATTTGGTGGGGAGGCTCATCTACATACAGAGAGAGAAAGGGAGTGAGAGCGCGCAAATCCGAAAATAAAAAAAAGTGAAAAATGAACTAATTGAATATACATGTAGATAATACGAAAACAAGTGACACAAAATAAGTGAACGTTGGAAGACCGTGTAACTATGCAGTGCCTACACATTAGATACTTCTGTGAAAATTGCTCAATTTGTTTTATTTCTTGAATTTACTTAACTAATGGATGGTTTTATGGCCTTATTTGCTGCATATTTGTCCCATTTGCTTATTTGACGCTTTTGTTTTGGAATTTGTGTTTAAATTCTATTCTTCTATTCTCGTTTTTTTTGGGAGGGGGGGATATATTTTTTCCTTGTTGAAAGGAGAGGTATCTTAATAATTTCAAGATTCAGTAGTAAATACAGAGAAAAGCGTTTTATGGACTACCCATCGTGTTCATCAATAGTGCGCATGCCAAAACGGAACGCGAAGGAGCGAAGTTGCGAAGACGCGACGTTGAAAAGAAGCGGAGTTACAATGCAAAGTTACGATGGGTATGATGCGAAGAAGCGAAGTTACGATGCAAAGATGCAAAGGAACTTCGCGACTTCGCATCGTAACTTCGCTTCTTCGCATGTCAATTTCATGCAAGCATGAAGAAGCGATGTCCACACCGGAACACCGTACAAATAGAATGAACAATGCATATGATGAAAATAAATGAATTTTGAAAAAAGCATAACGCTTATTGAAATTCATTTCCCAAGGCTTATATGATGAATACATAGTTGACATTTTACTAAATAACAAATTGAGGACAAAAATGGAATTGAATATGGACGAAAGAAAACGAAGAAAAAAAAAGAGAAAAGAGTGAGAAAGAAAGGAGACATCTACAAACATACTGCATATATACGAATACTCGTTTTGCTGTTTGAACCATCACATGGGCTTCAAAAACGGTTATTACATTACTTAAAAAAAACACACACACATAAAGTGATAAAAATTAGAATGCCTATATATCGTAATTAAGTATAAGATTATGTTTATGTATAAAACGTACAAAATTGATTATTGTATGCTTAAAGATACCCCCAGGGGACGTCAAACAAAATATTCATTTACAGTGGCGTAAAGATTTTAAACTAACAACTAGTCAAAAATAAAGATTTTTCGAAATCCGCCCACCCTGGCTACCCTTTTCTGAGCCACAGGTACTTGAGTCAGAGAAATTCGTCTATATATATATATTTTTTTTTTCAATCACACACTTCATTTTTAAAGCCAGGGAAAGAGAGAAAAGGGAGCGTGTGTCTCCCTGGCTTTACAAACTTAACGAAAGGAGCGTTTGCTTGAAAAAAAGAGGTATGAACGAATTTCTCTGACTCAAGCACAGGAGGCCAAAAAAATGTCAATTTATTAAAATATTATACACATACATGTCTTTGTCTTTTTTATATATCCCACTCATAAAGAAGACAAATAAATGTACGTGTAGGTTATACTATTTTAATAAATTGAATTTTTTTCGGCCTCCTTTGGACTAGAGTACCTGTGTTTTGAGCTGTCCATCCTTCTTTTTTTTTCAAAGTTCATGTTATTCTTTTTATTTATTTATTCATTATTATTTTTGGCAGTTTCATTTTTATGCAATAATTGCATTTTATAATGAATTTATTTTGCATCACAGGAAGGAGGCAGAAATAATGTCAATTTCTATACAGTCTCGTCTATCTT
Source organism: Pinctada fucata (assembly GCA_028142955.1). Taxonomy (NCBI): domain Eukaryota; kingdom Metazoa; phylum Mollusca; class Bivalvia; order Pterioida; family Pteriidae; genus Pinctada; species Pinctada fucata. Next base: position 49,860,093 of record AP027109.1, read on the forward strand.
AAAAAATGTAAAAAAAAAAAAAAAAAAGAATGAAAAAAAAAGCGTTCGTAATTTTTTCTTGATATTAATTTTGATTTTTGATTGGTAATTGATAGTGTTTTTATATTTTCATGTAATATTCCATGTTACAGGACAAAAATGTCTACATCATAACTGTACATGAATTTTTAACCTGTCACCTTAGCTTCGCTGTTTGACCTTCGTTTGGTAAATTTAGATGTCTGATAACGGGGCATTTATGCTTCACAAACACGTCTTTTTATATCTGGCACTCCTTCATTATTTTTTCCTTTCAAGCATAATGATTTTTTTTAACAAGCCCTTGTAATATTACTGTAGATAATCAGTGAGATTGCATTCTGTTAACCACCCGCATTGTATATACGTTACCTAGTCCCGTCAAAGACTGGGTTTGGTCAGGTATTTCAGACTATTTTGTTTGTATGAAAATATATAAAAGAAAGACAAATCACAGAAATTTGAAAATGTATGAAATTTTGAGAGAAAAATGATGGTGCGTTTTAAATAATCAATAATTTACTAAATCATTGAAAAAATAAAAATCAATTTCATTCTGCTATAGTCTTAAACTTTATATACTATCCAATCATTGGAATCGCCAAAATATTTTTAATGAGAATTAAAGTTACCCCAAACAAGTTTTTATTTCCATGCATGGCGCGAAATCATCTGAACGTGCGCTATAAAGTAGCAAAATTGCGAGTTTTACGTAGGTTAACACTGCTTTTGAAAAGATTACTGACGTTTTAAAATGAAATAAGAAAATTTCAAATATGTCTATGATCATTGGCATATAGATAATTCTTTTCCGATTCAATTGATACCAAAATCGTAAACGTACATTTACTAATAAGTGAAATATAAGCTGAAGAACACTGAAAACTGGGAGGAAACTTCCTTCGACGACGCCATATTGGATTTCGCTAGCAACATCGTACGTCATAACTTTACGTCATTGCTCTACGTCATTGCTCTACGTCATTGCTACGTCACCTTTGTGAAACCCGTGCAACTGGAACGTAAATGCGACGTAAAGAAGGATGCAAGTCCTACGTCGGTCGTAAATCTACGACGCTTTTGTGAAACTGGCTACTGGTTATAGGTGGACTTGGTCCTTACTCCAACTGGATTACAATCAGGACTCTAGAGGCAGGTGAGTGTAGTCCTATATACAGACCTGGTTATAGATGGAGTTGGTCCTTACTCTAGTTGGATTACAATCAGGACTCTAGAAGCAGGTAAGTGTAGTCCTATATACAGACCTGGATATAGATGGACTTGGTCCTTACTCTAACTAGATTAATGTCAGGACTCTAGAGGCAGATGAGTGTAGTCATATATACAGGCCTGGTTTTAAATGGACTTGGTCCTTACTCTAACTGGATTACAGTCAGGACTCTAGAGGCAGGTGAGTGTAGTCATATACAGACCTGGTTATAGATTGACTTGGTCCTTACTCTAGCTGGATTACAATCAGGACTTTAGAGGCAGGTATACAACTTTGGATATAGATGGACTTGAAAAGTATGCTTTACTTCAAGATCAGGGTCAATAAGTAAAAAATTTAGATTTCATATGAAAGGTCTTGTTGTAAGGAATCTACAAGTGAAATATGGAAGCTTTACCCAATACTAATCAAAATATATTGCCAAAGTTTATGTTTTTGAAAAGTAGGTCATACTACTCGATCAAGGTCACAAGGTCAAAATTCGAGGTCACAAGAGGAAGGTCTTGTCACGTGGAATTCACATGTGAATAATGAAAGCCCTACCCCTTAAGGTTCAAGAGATTTACTGTAGGTTTAAGTATCTAAAAAGTAAGTCAAACTTCCAGGTCAAGGTCAATAGTTCAAAGATCGAGACAAAAATGATTAGCATGCAGGGTTATTTCAGCACGGTCCATCTTCATGTAAAGTTATTTGTCAATACTCCTCCCTATTAATTAAAGCACAAATTCTATATTTTCTGTCTCAAGGTCAAAGTTCAAGGTCAAAATTTATCGCTGTGTCTGATTCATCTTAGACTATCACAATGTAAAGTTTCAAGTTGCTTCACCCTACAGCTTTCTCTCAACAGACTTAAACACAACAGTTAAACCAAAATGTTAATGCGCTGACAGACGAATGGATGCACTGATGTACAGACAGACTTTCCATTTCATAGACCAGATTTTGCTTTGCGATCTGGCAGTAGCAAACTGAAAATATAAGTCAGATGTCAAAGGTTAAGGTCAAAGTCACTTTACCTGCAGATCCAGTAGTGCAGGATACAGACTTAAAACTGTTGGCTTGAGGTTCTTCTTGCTTGCCACAATATCCTCTTGCTATGTGTGTGTTGCTTATAATTAAGATGAAGATGACATTTATTTTTGAAATACATAAGGTCAAGGATAAAAAGATGAAAGGTTATTGGATAAAAGAAATCAATTTGAAATTTGTTTCCATGTGAGGCAAAATTTCATATTTTGATGACTTGTGAGCTTAATACTGGCATGTTCTTTCTACTTTCAGTTCCAGACCTAGTTACAGAGGTAAACTATCAAGCCACTCCCACCAGTATCATGTTGTCATGGAAACCACCTGCTAAGCCTAATGGAGTCATACTTGGGTATTATATAGAGTATAGGAGATATTCAACAGAGGGAGATACATCTCTAATGTCAGAGTACACTAATAACAGTTCTCTGCCTTTGGACACCTCAGGTATACTCACATTTATGTATTATGTTGGAATTCTACTTGACTCTATAGATATCAAATTCTATAAAAATGAATGAAACAATTTTAAAGAAAAAGTGAAATTTCACAGGCTATGTTTAAATTTTTTCCATTATAAACATTCTGTATATAGGTTGTGTACCTGATAGAAATGCTTCAATGTTAATGACATATGTTTTTTTTTCAGAGTATAGAGATATTTTTAATGTAAGCACCACACAGACAGCTATTACTTTAACTGATCTCACTCCCTCCACAATGTACAGTATTTCCATATCAGCATTCAACTCTGTTGGCAATGGCAAAGCTTTCATTCTCAGTGCTCAAACAAGTAAGTAAATTTTAAATTTGTGTTTATCACTGAAGTTTACATGTTAATGATGGAAAATGGAAATAATAGGAATATTTAATTTGTTCTTCTATTGCTTCATAATGTTAATTTGTGTTTTCCATGTGAGCTAATTAGGCTCATTTGGGTCTCAAAAAGAATCAACTCTTTTGAATTTAGAATCTTAAGTATGAAGATAATAATACTGATTTCTGCATGACTTTAATTCAGACTACCTCATAGTTTATTTCTCAAAGCTGAATTGACAATTTCATACTATTATACATTTTAAAATCTTCAGTGGACCCACCTGCTCCCCCACCCCCTTCCACCATTGTTAGCACAGAAAATTCACCAACAACAGATGAAGGCCGATACCAGTCCTCAAGGGGAGACGACTCAGAAATCCTACCGGCTATTGTGGCAGGCTGTGCTGCCGGGGTGGTACTTATCATGTTTATAGTTGTCCTTATCATGTGCTTGTGTGTCAAGGTCAAAGAGAAAGACAGACAGGTGCTCTACAGTAAGTACATGTTTATAGTGGTCCTTATCATGTGTCTGTGTGTCAAGGTCAAAAAGAAAGACAGACTGGTGCTCTACAGTAAGTACATGTTTATATTGGGCCTTATCATGTGTCTGTGTGTTAAGGTCAAAAAGAAAGACAGACGGGTGATCTACAGTAAGTACATGTTTATATTGGTCCTTATCATGTGTCTGTGTGTCAAGGTCAAAAAGAAAGACAGACGGGTGCTCTACAGTAAGTACATGTTTATAGTGGTCCTTATCATGTGTCTGTGTGTCAAGGTCAAAGAGAAAGACAGACAGGTGCTCTACAGTAAGTACATGTTTATAGTGGTCCTTATCATGTGTCTGTGTGTCAAGGTCAAAGAGAAAGACAGACAGGTGCTCTACAGTAAGTACAGCAAGGTTAAAGAATTTTTTAATTGTTGAGGCATATTTTATGCCGATTTGATAAAACGCCTTGTCACTTTAGGGAGCCATACCGCACTTGAATTAATGAAGGACACTATATGCCTTAGGAAATAGAATTGCAAGCAGTGCTTTAGCAACTCTATGACAGTACAACAACATTGTACTGAATAGGAAGATTGCATTGATGGTCAATCCATAAAATATTTGTTTTGAGCATTCTCAAACTGTTGGCTTGCAATTTAGGGTAAGATAAGGTTGCAAGAGAGGCACTGTGGTAACAGAGTACTGTTGCAGTGGCCCAGTGCAGTGAGTTTGCCAACAAAGCTGTAAGAGCTTGGAGGTAATGCATTGAAAATGCAAGGAACATCAATTGTGGTCGGTCTGAGACTGTGATATAACTCTATGAGATAGGAGTACAACTCTATGAGATTTGAAAGCAATTCCACTGTACTTGAACTGTATTCATTGCAGTAAGCAAAGGGGGAACACATCTTAAGTGTGACAGTTTATACAAAAAATCTTATCTTTTTCATTCAATACTAAGTGCTGAAAAGTTCACAATGCTGTGCATCACCTTGAAAGCACAGCTTGCCCTTATGTGACAGGGATTCAATGGTTGTGGTAGTATGATGTTATATGAAAAAAAAATTGATTACTTAATATTGATTACCACTCCTGCAAACAAAAGTCTGTATAATAAAGGAATAAGCTTTTTCTTCTTGGATGTTACCTACAGATATTTTTTTTATTTACAAATCAAGGCAATATTTTTAACAATTTTATCAAGATTTCTTACCTTTCTTGTTTGCTTATTATATCGATACAAATATCGTACAAGCATGTAAGTGATGATTATTCGAGTATATATTTATGTTATATGTTTTAGGTGACAATTCTAACTCAGAGGGATTAGGTGATGGGGAACCAGAATCTGCATCATCTGGGTACGTACATGGCCCACATTGTATCTATGACTTACTTTACATAGTAATATTTGAATACCTCATCTACGTATCAATGGTAGCGTGTGCAGTTTAACGAAGTTAAAATTAGTAACACTAAAAAATAAAATTCTGTGGTATATCAGGCTTGAGGATAAAATATGAAGTTTATTTCAGTTATCTTTTCCATAATTTCAAATATATTCTTCTTTCATATATTGTCATACTTTAACATTAATTTCATAGTATTCTTCCAAAAAAAAAGTATTCAGATTATGATAATTATACATCACGATCAGTTTCTATGTCTTGAAGAGTCATAAACTATCAAAGAATTATCAAAGAATAAATTGTACATGCATACATTACCTAATGCTAATATATAAGTTGCTTATTACAGATCCTCTACAAGAATTGTTGCACCAAACATTGAAGATAGAATATCAGACAGAGGTTCAACAGCTGGAATAGACCTACAATCTACACAAGTCAAATATCATAAATCTCAGGTAATTAATAGTCCCCTACAGGAAACGCCGAACGGGACTCTTAGTTTCCTAACAGTCTGTCCGTCTGTCCAAATTTTCAGTTTTCCGGACTTTTTTCTGCAACACATACTTTCAAGTGAAATTTGGTACACAGCTTGGTCTTGAATAGTAACAGAGCAAGTTTGACTTTTGTCACGCTTGACCTATTTTTCGAGGAGTTATGCCCCTTGATAACATAAAAAATTCAGTTTTCTGGATTTTTATATGCAACACATACAGATATTCAAGTGAAATTTGGTACACAGCATGCTCTTGGATAGTAACAGAGCAAGATCGACTTTTGTCATGTTTGACCAATTTTTCAAGGAGTTATGTCCCTTGATAACTTCAAAAATTCAGTTTTCCAGACTTTTCTCTGCAACACATACAGATATTCGGGTGAAATTTGGTACAGAGCTTGGTCTTGGGTAGTTAAAGAGCAAGTTCGACTTTTGTCATGCTTGACCTATTTTTCGAGGAGTTATGACCCTTGATGACTTCAATAATTCAGTTTTCTGTACTTTCCTGCAACACATACAGATATTCAAGTGAAATTTGCTTTTATGATGATTGCTATGTTTTCCATGCACAAGGATTTTAAGCCTAAGTCCACGGTGACTTTGACCCTTGACCCCAAAATCAATAGGGTTTATCCCCTCCCCTAGGGGAACATTTGTAGAAGGTTTGATGTTTCTATGATGATTGCTTTGTCTTCTATGCTGTTCACAAGAAAATCCGGACACCCACACCCATACAGAGGCACAGCAGCAATGCTATACTCTGTATATCCCCTCCACAGCAGAGTTGAGATGAGAGAGGATATTTATGCTGGTGGGGACTTCTGTCGCTCAGTGATCATAATTTTATTATATGTCACTATCAGTTAATTACATCCTAATAAATACCTGTAATATCAGACAGAGGTTCAACAGCTGTAATAGACCTTCAAGGTTTTCAAATCTCCGGTAATTATGTGTCATTATCAGGTATCTTATATGTATGCATTATGACATAATAAATAAACTTCCTTTCATATTCCCCCAATTTTACGTTTGTTCCCAAGGAATTTGATAGGTAACAATTATTTACGTCAGATATTGTCCCGAAGGGAAGTAACGCGGTATTTGAAAACGACTAAATACTGACAGTCGTGCATTTCTTTATCATAGCCCAAGGTTAAGAAAAGGTCATGCATAATTTTCAAGGTTGAACAAAACTCTTGAGATAATATATGTGATGATCACTAGTGTTTGTCACAAATGAACTTCATGGCAAGCGGTTAATCTATTATAAGAACATGTTCATTCAAAAAGTTTGCTTTTTTTGCAGGAATACAGTGACATGAAGGACAGTCAATCCATGGCAAATCCCGGAGGGAAATCAGAATTAACAAGTGGTAGGTACTGCATGTAGTCGTATCATATATGAAGAAATTTTGATGAAACTTTGTAGGTTCGTTAATTTTGTTGATAACTCAATAAATGAAATAATTATCTACTTATTCACTGCTTATATTCATAGATCATGAAAATTTTCAAATAATTGATTTGAAACATATTGGAGACAAAGTGTTAAATTAACTACATTTATTTTAAGTCCGAGTGTATTCTTTAAATGCATCCATAAACATGTTTGATGGATAAATGATGACCTTGATGTCTAAATAAAAGGGGTAGGGCCACGAAGGCCGATATTGGCCCTAATTTTGAACACTGTACTTCATAGAATTTTTAACTGTGATTTGACATTTTGAAACGTCCTCTACTTAAGCATGAATCTATCTTTTTTAAACATTGCATTTATCAATAGCTTTTAGCCCTTTGAAAGCACCAAAATAGGTCATATCGAAATTGATGCAAAAACTACATATTTCTGTTAAATTAGCAATGGCCGCATACATTAAGTAAGATGAAAAATTTATATGTGAAAGATTATCATTATATCCTTGCGTCATAAACGAATTGAATTCTTCAACAAAAGACAAAATACCCAGCAATTTTCGCCATATTTTGTCAATAACATCAAAATGACGTCACTTCATGACATCATTACAATTAAATGGGACTTTGGTGATATTTTTCTTTTTATTGAAAGCCGTAAACATCCGTGTATTTTCATGAAAAATATCAAGTATTTCTCATGAAATTTATTTCTAGAGAAAATCGAGGGCCTTTTTTGGGGTCTCTTGGCCCTACCCCTTTGTTGGTCTCATTTTATATGAATAGTAGCTTTTAGTGATGTTATGATTGTATCAAAAGAAAGATCGAATATACGTTGCATGAAGATATCCCATATGGCGTTTGGACTTATATTTTGTGTACAGGTATAGAGAATCCTGGTTATAGAGTAGAGAGTACAATAGGTTATCCTGATATGGAATCTGTGGCTGAATCCATGGACATGTCACCAGAGGATTTCTATTCACAGGTAAATAATTATTACTCTCAGCCTCCATGTCAAATGTGTATTATAAAGTACTTGCATGTGACAATGTATATGTTTTGTTACCTTGCAAACTAAACCTTCGTGTTTACTCTCTTTTTCTAGGAAAAAAAATTCGCTGCCTATTTCAAATTTTAAATGATTAGTATAGGGCTTTCTTATTTCATGTATGTATTCCTTGTGACATGAACCTTTCTTTTGATACCACAAATTCATGACCTTGACCTTGGAGTTTGAAGTACTTTTTAGAAACGTATACCTTGAGCACAACTTTTTAATGATTAGCAATAGCGGTTTCATATTTCGCATATGTATACCTTGTGGCAAGACCTAACATTTTATACCACTATTTTTGATCTTGTAACCTTGACCTTGGAGACAGATCTGTATTCACTTTTGAAAAACTTTATCCTCGGGCATATCTTAAAGGTCTTTCTTATTTCTCATGTGCATTCCTTTTGACTAGACCATTCTCTTGCTACCACAATTTTTCTCATGAAACATTCTAAGTGATGTAGCAATATGTATAACCCCATCTGCTACTAAAACACTTGTACTTCCGATAACATTATAAATATATCTCTATTACAGGCTTCATCAACACTAAAGAGAAAGAGTAAGATGAAGAATGAGAGTGCGGCGGCCATAGCGGCTCTGAGGAACAGAAATCTTCTTGGATCAGCTATGGGTGATAAGGACTCGCTGATAAATAACGATAGCGTAGTGGTGTTTGCAGAAAGGACAGCGTTGTGATATAGTGTACATATAATCTTTACAAGGCAGTGATGCAAGTTTGATATGGCTGTCACGATACAGCTTGGCTTGGAGTGGCATAGTGTATCACAGTTTGTAGTTCTACTTGTGATGGGTACACCATTGGAAGCAGTATGAAGATGGCAAAAAGCATGGTAAAGTTAGCAAGGGATAGTTGCTAAAACCTTGAAGCTGAAACTTAATTTTGTCATCTACCTCAGTATCAGTATGCATTGCAAATTTTCCAATGTAAGTCTCAATACACAAGATCGCAAATGCAGCGTGTGCAGCGTGTCCGTTCTGATTTTTCGTTTAGTCACCTACCTAAACCATTGTTCAAAACTTTGGCACCTTTTCTGCCCAAGTAAATTGATGACGTCATAACAATGGAGAACAATCGAAGAGTGCGCCAGAACATTCGTATAGTCTTGGTTAGAAGTATCTGCGATCTTCCGTATTATCAGTAGTTGACAAAGTTTTCATAAAAAAATTGCATACATTTATTTATAAAAGAACTATGCAAGGCTGGTTTTGTGAGAGTTAATCTAATATGAGGTAGAAATTTTCATACCTGAAAATTTTACATTTTTGCCAAGGCAAGGATGGCATTGTTCTTTTTAAAATTATTACCAAAACTGTGCACAAAGTCACTATGCAAATTTATACAAGTCTTTCACACATTTTACCAACTTTTTATGTATTTTTGCATTTCTATATTTATAAAACATTTTTTAACGCAATTTGAATGTAAAATTTATTAAGTGTATTGGAGACAGAGTGTTTCTGTTTGTCGTATGATTTTTGTCAATTAATTTATGAACATGTATATGTATCTATTTCCAGCAATTTAGATCAATCTTTCTATGATGTTTTTTTCTCAAAATTCAAGCATAGAACTGTTAAAAACACTGTTTGGTCTATTCCAAATATGATTTTACTATCCGTTTGTGCAGGTGCCTGACGCGTCAAATGATTTTGACATCATCAAATTCTATGGACACCAGAGTATAAGGAACTTAATGACATCACAATATGCTTTTTGTCACACTGCAAATAAACTTTTAGGAATCTCATTGGTTGTTTAGCCATAATTATGAGACTATGTTACTCGTCTGTAGCCGTAAATATGGAACTTCGTGACGTCATGGATACCTTATGGTTTCTTGACATTACAGCAAGAATTTCCCGTAAAAACGTTCAACCATTTTAACTTTTCCTCTCCCTTCAGATCCTTTAATTTTATTTTTATGTTCAAGTGAATTTCATTTGTGGTTTATTCATTTTGAGTAAACCATTTACAGGTACGATCTTTTTAATGGTGAAGAGAAGTTTACAATCCATCAACAAATAAACAAGTTAGAAATTTACTTTTTACGCCATTTTAAAATGACAATTTATAAGTGATTTGCAGTATGACAAAAATGTTATTATGGTTCCAGACAGATAATATGGCCTGGTATCCTTGTCTGGAATTAATATTCCCCTCACATTCGATGTCAGATACCGTCACAAATGATAAGTTTTAAAAAATGAATTCTTCAATGTTGTGCAATATTTCTGTACTTTATATAATGTTGTATATGTTAGATAAAGACGAGTGTAAGAAGATGGATCTCATTGTATTAAAAATATAAGATAATCAGAATATCTACAAGTAATGTTCCATATTACATTCCCCTACCCTTTATAACAAGAAGAAACATAATGTTACATGTATTGGCTTTTTGTGAATCTGTCTGTCTGTCCATTTATCTTGGTTGTTGTTGTTATGTTTTTGTCTTTGTTTGATGTGTTTATATATTTAAATAATACTTAATACATGTATTCATAATCAAGCATAAATAGAGGATCTCAAATCATATATTCTTTTTTATTCTATTTTATCACAATGTATGAACTTCTAGCAAATAACTAATTTCATCTATCAATACAGATACCCCCCCCCCCCCCCAAGTAGTCTTAATTTAAATACCACATTTTTGCATAAATTCATGCAAGTATGGTCTATAATGTTAAATGGCCAAATGAAGGTGGAATTATGTGATGTTTATCTGTGATATGTAAAGCAGCACATTCCAGTATGTTTATTATATTTGATAAACTCCTTATCAATCCCTGTAGAGGGAGACCAGGGTACACTTGTATAATGAATTCTCTAAGTTTCTTCTCAGCATCAAGTCTCCCCATTCTGAAGACCCTATGTAAATTTGAGGAAAATCTCAGATTTGAGAGGCCTGGCTCACTACAATAAAATTATTAAAGTATATATACATGTATTATTCACTGCCAAAATCAGTAGATGAAATATTAACATAGATAGAATATGAAATTGACACGCTAGGTCTTGCAAGATATGTATTTTTGTATATGATATGTACATGTACTGTATTGTTTTATACAGCTAAGTTACTGGCTGGTTTGATGTTCTACATATTTGTATTCCACATTCATTGCAAATAAATTGATTTTTCATCTGTCATTCTATTATTCTCACTTTCCTTTAGCGCTTTGATACTTTCACATCCTGCCACGTATAAGTAGAAATAATCTTTGATACTCATTTCCAAGCTAATACTATCAGTCAAGGTCATTTGATTAATCTCAGGGTCACAGGAAATTCTGGTAGGAAGGAGAAATACTGCCAGTCTAGAGGAGTAACAATCCTTAAAAGTAAAATTTTTGTTCAATTCATATTTCATAACCTTGACTGCTGCAACAAGGTCGTTCTTTTAAACAACAATGTGACACTGTTTGTTTCTAGGCCAACTATGAAGTCAATTTTCTATTGCCTGCTGCAATCAGACACAAAATGACATAATTCAATCCACCCAGAGGATATAAAAGAAACAATGTAATTATAGTGTTTTATTTATTAAAATTTAATTGTTAATCATGATGTACTCATGTTATGTCTAAATCAAGAACCCTCAGATCGGCCATTACTTCCTCTAAACATAAATCTGTACGTTTGTTTTGTACTTTTAGTATTGCATCAAGACTTCTTATGTTGTGATTGAATTTTCGTGTCCGTTCATCTAAGATACACTCTGGAGCTTTAGTGTCTTGTAGGTCTGTAGAATCTGAAGATTTATCAGGACCTTCAGTTTTCCCATCACTTAATGTTTGAACATTGGAATCTTCCTCAGTCGATGTTTTAACTGTCAATTCTTCATCTGATCCAGTTATTTCTTTAACCTTGGATGTTTCCACATTTGATGGTCTAGGTTTACTTTGCTTTGATGCGTACACCACAATGTTAATATCATCTTTAAACTCCTTGGTGAGTACTGTAGGGAATACAGAGGAGATCTGGACTAACACCTGTACTCTCAGCATCTCGTCTCTACATACCAAGTTAATGATCAGGATACCTGAGGAAGATATCATTTTATTATAGTACATGTACATGCAAATAAATAGAGGTTATCAAATGATTTTCTTTTATATCAGTCGGGCTTTTTATGAGTTCCACATTGACTTGTCAGTTCCTACAGATAGTTTCATGCAATCAGGAACTCCCAAATTGCTTGTATATATGAAACAAGTTGTGTGATCTTAACATCCCCAAGCCTGGCAAGGTGACTAAATTCACACAAGTTTGAAATAGAAACATAGTACCAGTGTATGGAGTTTAATTGCATCCAGAAAAGAGATTTGAATCGTAGAGCATGAAAAACAAATTGTTCATACTGACCAGCCTACCCACCTATAACATACTGAGAACCAAGTCTGTCAACTTGGCTAAAAATACATGCCTTTTCATTAAAATGTTTAAAAAAATTCATACTACAGAAATAGAGCTTTAAATTCACTGTCCTAAATAGAAATAAAGAAAGCAGAAACAGATAGAAGATGTAAGAATAACTTCAAAGTGTTCATGCTTTTAAAACTACAATAAATTACCTCTATCAGACAGGGCTGCCTTGACTGTTTGAAGGAAGTCTATTTCTACGAAGGCCTGAGGTGGACAGTTCATACCAACACTGTTATCCTTACTGTCTACATCTATAATGATTACATCTCGACTCTTTCCTGAAACATTGAAATGTTTGTAGCTTCTTGCATCTGTTTTGTAGACATAATTACAGACATAGTAAGATATTTGCCAGAGGTCACTTGTTATGAGAAGTAATTGGTAGTTTGTATGAATTTGTCCATTTTAAAAATCTTTTGACATATTCAATATTTCCTCCCATCATTATTGATTAATTCATCATTAGGTCTTGGAACAAAAAATAATAATGTGAGAACTTGGGTCAAACTGCCTAGTACATGCATACACCATTTTACAATTTACAAGTCAAAATCACAAGAATGGAATCTAGTACTGACGGTTTATTTACCTGCCGAGTGAAGTTTCTGTACATAATCCAAACCATCAGTAACATGGACCGTCATTCTGTCATCCTCTGTAAAACCAAACCAGTCTCTGGCAATCAGTACTATATCATTATCGATGTCAACCACGTCTAACACAACCTAAAATATCACAACAAGAAATGTAATACGTGTAAAACCAAACAAGTCTTTGGAAATTAATCTGTACTATATCATTATCACTATCAACCATGTCTAACACAACCTGTCCTGAAGTTTCACAACAACAAATGTAATACATGTACATCCAATAGACCTTCTTCATATTACCATTAGACTAGCATATTAGACACTCCAAGATCTGACATCACTACTTTTGATGTTATTTCTAATTGTGAGATCATAATTCAGATACGACGTCACAGTTAAAAGTTACGTCAAATGTTGTTAAGTCGGGTCTTGGGATGTGTAAAATACAAGTCAACTGCGGTAATGTGAAAATCGTCTATTCAAAGATAGACTCTACTTAATCTTAAGGTAGACATACACTTTAGTTGACTCATCACTGTTGTGAATACACTAATTCTGAAGCAAAGTCAAACTTTCTTTTGTTATAATCATAAAGCAAGAATTTGAACCCATACAGGATTCTTGAGTCATATTTTGCCCTTTTATTGGTAAACAAAACAGATTGCATTAGAATGAGAAGAACTAGTTCAGACATTATGTTTGCAGCCCATTAATGCTAATTTCACATTGTAGCCTATTCATGCCAGAAAAACTCCATTTACAACCCTAAAATCAGCATTTATCATCTGCAAACATAACATCAGAAGTTGCTTATTCCTTTATTTATCTTTCGACTTTCATCTTTATTTTTCATAATTACAAAAACGTAATTAATATTGGAATAAGGATCACATACATGTAGAAGTACCTGTGCTGATTAATTATCATTCTACACCCCAATTCTGCCCTTCAAAGTATTATTGCTTAAATTTGGGTGTACTCAAATCAATACATAAGCAGTTAACTTCAAAGATAACACAAATGTAGCATTTCACATGTAAAGCCTTTTTTTAAAGTCTTTTAAGTTTTTTAATAAAAATTGAAAAATTCTGTGATTCATTTGTCCAACTCTTATCATTCACAATCACAACCTTACGAGAGATTTAAATCATATGATGACAAACCTTGGGAAAATTAAGATGAATAAAGCTGGCTAAACCTCCTCCTCCTAGACCAATCAGAAGCAGCCTTACATTCTCTGTATAGTAAAAACAATGTACATACATTTATGTATGTTAGAAATTCAAAACATTTTGACGAGCCTAGTACATTTTCTTTAGAGAAATAAAATCTACCACAAATAAAGTAACTAAAATTGATCTTTTTCTGAGAAAATGAGCACATGCCTTTGATTGTAATATACATGGAGTTTGATAGTAATATACTTGTAAATAGAGGATCTGAAATGATAGTAAATATAAAACAAGTTGTTTGATTCTGCAGCACAGAGCACAGTTCTCTTCAGAAATCACTTTGAAAATAGTCCATAGAATCTCTTGACCAAGTAATACATAATTAGTCTTTTTTGTTCTACATGTACATGTAACATAGAGTAAATTCACAAACCATCTTTTTCTTGGAAGTCGGTGATGAATCCCAGACCAGCGATGACAGGTCCATAATACTGACTGGCTAAATACTGCTTATCTACAACCAACTTACGCTGCTGCTTCTTCTTCTTCTTCTTTTGACCAGGTTCTAAAGAGAAAACTTTGTTATATTGGATGAAAGACAGATGGACAGAAATACAGTAAAAGGATAAAAAGCAATTGTAATTTAATTTAGGACTCATTCATAGTCTGACATGAAAGACACAATATTTTCAACCAAGGTTTCTTGACATCTCATAAAACCTGAGGCTTGATGATATTGAGACCTCAAGGGTAAAACCAATTTATCTTTTACAGTTGTAGATTATGAAAGAGATTTTTTTTTCTCTATTACATTAATGCCAAAATTAAAATTGTACATAAGTGGAAAAATACTCAGGTTGATCAAATTGAAAAATATTTTGTATTTGATTATACACAGCCAATTGTGCCTCACATGAAATTCATATGAAATGAACATCATGTAAATTTCACATGAAAGTTCATGTAAAATTCATATAAATTTCACATAAGATTCATGTGAAAAATATTTCACATGAATTTCACATAAATTTCCTTCACATGAATTTCACATGAAATTTTCTAAGTGACCTTCACAGGAAACTGAATTCACATAACATCCATGTAAAAATCTTCACATGAATTTCATGTGAAAAATTTCATGTAAATTTCATGTTCGTGCTCGTTTCACATAAATTTCATGTGAACTTTCATGTAAAGTTCATGTAAATTTCACGTGAATTTTATATGAGGCACATTTGGCTGTGTAAGTCACTCACTGAAAAAAAGTAGATTCTACAAGAATAACACATAAATCTAAGTCTGGTCAACATTTCAAGCAATGTATTGCATAGAGAAAGCAATTTCAAATCATCAGAATTTTTCATTGTGGAGATGCAATTTTTTTTCTTTTAGACATACAATCTTTTTGTTTCTCCTCAACATACACACAAATATAACAAAATATAGATCCCTTAGAGTAATAAGACTAACCTGGTATCAGTCTGGCCTCTGATTGGATGATGTTTCTGTTGGCCATGAAAATAAGTCGTCGGAAAAAGTTGCCTTCCTCAATCTCTACGTCCTCTACCACATAATCCCCGCTAAGGTCACTGTGACCTTGATATAATATCTTCCTGTAACCTATGTCATCACCCAAGGACAGAAAAGGCACCTTGATAAATGTAATAATACATGTAATAATAATACATGTACTGTTCAATTGAGCAATGAATCATCTGTGGGCCAATAAATAATAGTCAAAGATGATATTCAGGTTTTGCAAACATGTATGAATATGATAAAATAGAAATGTTATTGCAGGTAAAATGAACATTTGCTTACATTACAGATCTTTCTCCGTTAGTTATTGATAATATAAGAAATATGATGATCAGTATGGAGCAATAATTTATTTGTCTAGACACAAGATATCACAAAATAATTCTCATAGTTGTTCAATTACAATGTATGATGTCCTCATTTAATATGATCATGACAGAAATTTTGGGGTAATATTCTGACTGAATAAATCACAGATTCTTACATCAAACAGACTAAGTTTGTATTCACTAAAATTAATTACTTACCTGTGTACTTGTGTTGAATCCAGGGGGAGCTAACTCCAGGACCTTCATAGATAGCTCTTGTTTTATACTATCCATGCTTTCATACTGATGTAATCTGTTAAGTGTAGCCACCACGAGACGCTGGAATTCTGCCGACTGAGCAAGGTGGCTCCTACCAGCCTCTGTACCAAACAGCCACTCTGTCTCCCTGTAACATACAAAACGTAATATGTAATCTGTTAAATGTAGCCACCACGAGACACTGGAATTCTGCTGACTGAGCCAGGTGGCTCCTACCAGCCTCTGTTCCAAACAGCCACTCTGTCTCCCTGTAACATACAAAACGTAATATGTAATCTGTTAAATGTAGCAACCACAAGACACTGGAATTCTGCAGACTGAGCCAGGTGGCTCCTACTAGCCTCTGTACCAAACAGCCACTCTGTCTCCCTGTTGTATATGATATACTATATATCATGAATGTATGTTAAGTGTAGCAACAACAAGCTGTGGAAATCTGCTGACTGGGCCAGGTGGCTCCTACCAGCCTCTGACCAAACAGCCACTCTGTCTCCCTGTAACATACAATACATAATATGTAATCTGTAAAGTGTAGCCACCAAGAGACGCTGGAATTCTGCCGACTGAGCCAGGTGGTTCCTGCCAGCCTCAGTACCAAACAGCCACTCGGTCTCCCTGTAACATACAATAGAATATATATAATACATGTATGTTAAGTGTAAGAACCACAAGCTGTGGAATTCTGATGACTGGGCCAGGTGGCTCCTACCAGCCTCTTTACCAAACAGCCACTCTGTCTCCCTGTCAAATACAACATACAATATAAAATCTGTTCAGTGTAGCCACCACAAGCTGCTGGAACTCTGCTGACTGAGCCAGGTGGCTCCTAACAGCCTCTGTACCAAACAGCCACTCTGTCTCCCTGTCACATACAATATATAATCATATAAAATCTGTTAATTGTAGCCATCACAAGCCACTGGAACTCTGCTGACTTAACCAGGTGGCTCCTGTCAGCCTCTGTACCAAACAGCACTCTGTCTCCCTGTAACATACAATACATAATATGTAATCTGTTAAGTGTAGCCACCACAAGCTGTGGAACTCTGCTGACTGAGCCAGGTGGCTCCTGTCAGCCTCTGTACCAAACAGCCACTCTGTCTCCCTGTTGCATACAATATATCATATAAAATCT
This sequence comes from Pinctada fucata, assembly GCA_028142955.1. Taxonomy (NCBI): domain Eukaryota; kingdom Metazoa; phylum Mollusca; class Bivalvia; order Pterioida; family Pteriidae; genus Pinctada; species Pinctada fucata. The sequence goes on from AP027109.1 coordinate 49,877,534, forward strand.
TTTAATATTAGCCATCACATGCCACTGGAACTCTGCTGACTGAGCCAGGTGGCTCCTACCAGCCTCTGTACCAAACAGCCACTGTCTCCCTGTTGCATACGATATATAATATGTAATCTGTTAAAAGTAGCCACCACAAGCCACTGAACTCTGCAATCTGAATCAGACGGCTCCTGTCAGCCTTTGTACCAAGCAGTCATTCTGTTTCCTTGTCACATACAATATACAGTATACAAGTATATGGCAAACCAAACCACATACACATATAATGAATGATCCAGGTACACATGAGACACAGATATACATATCCTGATTATTTTGCAGAAGACATTTATTATGAAGATCTAAAAATCTGTTTTGATGGAGGAAATATAAGTGCATTTTTATATGGAAATAGACAAAAAGGTGACAAAGCGGCAAAACAATCGTAGTCATAATAATAAGAATAGTCATGAATTACCTCAACAACATGCTTTCTATATCATAATTAATTACAAATGTATTTATGTAAGATACATGTAAATACTTACCGTCCTTGCGGGACAATGAATATAGCAAATTTCCTTGCCATTGGAATGATGTTGTCTACAATATGTAAGGTATATCGTGGCTCTTCAGAAGCGGCCGTAAATAACATAAGAGATATTTGTTCTCCGCACAGATTCCTGAAAGTGTAATTGAATGTACATGTACATAAACGTAAGAGAAATTTTAATAAATCATATTGTTCTTACATGTAAATGAATTGAAGGGTCTAGAAGGAGTTGCAAAGATTAGATTTCAAGTCAGACTGATTGATAGAATGACAGCAAGGTACAACAGTACATACCCCATACAGTTTATGGAGGGGGCTCTAGAAAGTTAATCCTGTTACATAAGGAGAAGAAGGAAAATGAAACATTTAAAGAGGATTTCAAACTAACCTATTAGAGATTTGCTGTCTCAGTATGGCGTAGTACTGCTGCTCCTTTAATACTGTTTTGATATCCTCGGTACTGTCGTATCTTCTTATCTTATCTTCTGTGGTCGCAACCTCCAGGATCTTCATACATGAGAAAGAACAAAAGAAAAAATATATATGACAAAACATAATGTACATGTAAATTTAATTAGGTTTATTTTTTTTAGATAATATTTATAATCTGCAAATATTCATTTTGTTTTTACAAAAACAAAATAAGCTTAAAACAAGAAAGATTTACCATCTCAGCTTTTCAGAGTAAAAATTATGAATATAATAGTGTACTACTTTTTTTTTAAAGAAGAATCGATGTTTCCCTTTAATTGGAATTGTTCAATATTTCCCCTCCTAAAAAGTATCTAAACATCTAAATTCTTGTGAAATCATCTTGAAAAAAATATTTTAAATCAATATATCATAACAGTGACCATGAACTTTGACTCCCAAACGAACTCCTACTAAGTATATAAACACACAAATTGGTCCTGATAGCTAGAGAGGTAGTGAAAGAATAACACAATGACAAAATGACACAAAGCAGCCCCTTAATGTCATTGGCAGCAAACAAGTATATGAATATATTTTTTTCAATTTTAAACTCTGAAGGTCTTAGGGGAATTTTCCTTTCAGCTGTCAGGATCAATGTTTTTTTTTTATTTCTTACAGCTTTCATATTTGGCATCTTCTTGAACTTCGTGAGGACGATAACAAACACCGGCAGACAGAATGATTTTTCTGTGTTCTCTGACCCATCCACTTCTATCTTGTGTACTCTAACTGGCCATCCTCTGTAAACATACAACATTGTGTTACTCAAAATAAAGGGAAAATCTACCTATATGTATTATATATAGATACTCTGAAGACTTACTGCTTCAAAACTCTGAATGATATGTGTTATTATACAATTATGGACTTTTAACTCAGTGTATATGATGTGATATTGACTTACTATGAAAATATCGCATCATATGTACTGAGTTAAAAGTCCATAACTGTTTTATTCTATAATTTCATATTGATTTACAATTAATAACTTCACCAGTTGCAAAAGTTAGTGGGGTAATCCCGGGCTATTTTTAGACCGTGGTACAATGTATAGAGATTTATCCAGAAGGTCGATGACTTTTTCAGCCAATCAGAGAGTCGCTATTTATAGTTTATAGAATAAATGTACATATTCTATAGCCATCATTAATGTTAATTTGTTGATACAATTGTACAACTCACCATTTTGGAAATGAGGAGTGGGAAGTATTTTCCCTATTATATCTAAAATGTGACTACATCATTATGTCAGTGAAGAAAAAAGTCAAAAATGGGCATATCATTTTTTGTTGTAGATCTTGAGCCAATTTTGAAGAGTAAACTGCATTATTGCACAATCCCATCATATTAATCCAGGACTTTGTTTGAATCCTTCTTTCATTCATTAAACTCAACCATTACACAAAACTTTTTTTGAGGAATCAGTTTTGCACTGCAATGAGAGAGCCAATTTTGGTGCATCATGTGTGCTACCTTAAATTTTTCAACAACTAAAAAATTTCATATTGATCTTGACTTCTTAATTCATTTATTGAACTCCAAAAGCAAACTTACAACTCTGGGAAGAATTTCAGCACCTCATTGAGTATGTGTTCTTGTAGTAGTGAGATACAGAGATATCTCCCTCCCTGTTTGAGTACACGAGATATCTCAGTAAACATACTCTCTACCATGGTAACGACCTCCACAGAAACATCTACCATCAATGCATCCAACGTCCCCTTGTCAAGTACCACACTGTAACTGCCATCTTCAAACTCCATCTGTAAACAACGGACTTGTTAATTATCTGAGTGTAAAAAATCCTCTGTAAAAGAATAATTCAGAGAAACATCAACTGAAATAATATAAATTTTGACAGGTGATATCTTATTGCGTAATGTCATGAAAGTTATTTAGGATCAATTCAATATGAATAAGCTCAAAATACATCAAAGATGTAAAGTGCAGAGTTGCAAAATTGGAATGGAAGTATGGATATACATACTAAATGAATTGTGTATGGTCTGCAATTAGTCTAAATTAAACTAGTAGTAATGATGATAGGCGCAAAACATACTCTAATATGGTCCAGAAACCATTTTCAATCATCAGAGTCCTATGACCACAACCTTTGGACCCCAAAATCAATAGGGGTCATCCTTTGACTCATGGAAAACATTTCTGGAAAGTTTCATGATAATAGGTGCAATAATCACTCTAATATGATCCAGAAAACCATGATAATAGGTGCAATAATGATAATAGGTGCAATAATCACTCTAATATGATCCAGAAACCATTTTCAATCATAAGAGCCTTATGACCTTGGCCTTTTGACCCCAAAATTAATACAGGTCCTCCTTGATCCATAGGAAACATTTCTGGCATGCTTCTTAAAAATAGGAGCAATACATGCCCTAATATGATCCAGAAACCATTTTCAATCATCAGAGTCCTATGACCTTGACCTTTGACCTTTTGACTCCAAAATCAAAAAGAGCCATCCTTGACTCATGGGAAATGATACAAGGCGTAATACACACTCTAATATGATCCAGAAACCATTTTCAATCATAAGAGCCCTTTGACCTTGAAAATTTCAATCAAAAAATCAATAGGAGTCATCCTTGACATATGAATTATCTCTGGCAACTTTTATGAGATCCAGTACACACTCTCATATGAATAAGGTACCATTTTCAATCATCAGAGTCTTTGACCTTTTGACCGCAACATCAATAGGAATCCTCCTCGACTCATGGGGAGTAAGTGTATGAAGTTTCATTGCTCTAGCCTTTATCATATTTGACTTATAGCCAGGAAACCAATTGTTGATGCCCGCCCTTATGTCTCACATCAAATTAATTGCCAAGGTTTGCAACTCAACTAAAAATGAATTAATTTACATGTATATGCAAGTAAAGATTCACTCAGACAAAATTGAATAACTATTTTGAAAAACATGCAAAAAACTTTATAGCATAGCTCCTGTACAATCACAGAATATACATGTACAGGTTGTGAAGTACCTTTGTTGCATCCATTTTGATGAAGGACATTTCTGGTCGTTGATCTTTGTGACGATCCGTCATCTGTCTGATAACTGTGTCACTGATGTCAATGTTGGTTATGTGACGATATCCTACATCATACATATTCTCGCTGAGCTGTGAGTTACCGCACCCCACCATCAGGATACGGTCCAACGACTTCACATACTTATGGAGGACCTCACATAACTCTGGGTATTCTCCATACCTGGAAAAATAACACATTGAAATTAAATCAAACTGAGTACACAAGATATACAGGTTTTTATTTTAATTTCAAAACATTCATGATTTCATTGCAGGAAGGTTAAAAAAGAAATGGTACTTGCAACAATTTGAAAGCTTATCATGATACAACAGGGTTTGAATTTCCTAAGTGAGTCATATCTTTCCATAAAAGTTCTGAAGGCGACCTTGATTGACTTAAGGTGTTGAAACATCAATTTTTGAGTATCCTTGTACCTTTTATAGAATTATCATGCATGTGAAATAATTGTTATAGACATAAAGAAAGACTGACAGACACCAGTCAATGTGATATTTCCTATGTATGTATTATATTGATAATTTTTCTTTGCAACGAAGCGGAGAAAATGATCAATTAAACTTGACGGCTAATGGTAATGTGAACTATAAAGTCCATTAAATCACATTATCAGTATATATAGGTTCATTATTACATCTTTGTGGATTAACTAAAGCCATGATTCTACCATGATATGATAGACATACAGTGGTGCCAAAACCCAGGGGAATCCTTCAGAAGAACAAAGCATATTAATGTTAAACATTAGCATCAGCATCAAAATCTCACCATTCAAAAGCCTTAGTGCCTCGCTTCCTGAAGAACTGGTCCCAGTATTGAGGAGACTGAAACTCTGTATGACTGCTCGGTAATAAATCCATCTCTTATGTCTGAAAATAAAATTTGCAGAGAGTAAAATTTGTTTGATACTAAAATAGGAGCCATGTGTATTCCAAAATTGAAAGAGGCAGGAGCTGTGTAAAACTTTAATTGCACCTGTCAAAGAAACCAAATGAGAGGCTTCATATTCTTAAAATGATCAGATCAGATTTTTGCTTACATTACATGCCTTAGATGGAATTAATGCATCATACAATTTCATATATGAAGATTAATATGGTAAAGACAAAGGACACATTTTTCATAAACTTCTTTAATTTTAGGCAAAAGCATACTGGCAGTAAAATTTAAAGGATGGGGGCTGTGTTGTTGTTTTGCTATTGATTTACATTAGTAAATACTGACAAACATTTTATTAAACATTGATTAAGAAATTCATATTGGAGATAATCAGTTCGCCTTCTTCTGTCTCTCTTACACACAACCAATGCATGTCAGCGTTTTTTGTTGGTTTTTTTTTTTTTTTTTTTGGGGGGGGGGGGGGGGGGGGTTTTAAGCAACAGAAAGCACTAAGTAGTAAACACTGTATTATTAAAACAATATTATCAAATTTTCAGAAGGGAATAAGGAAGGTACATTAAAAAAAAATTTCCACCTTTAATTCAATGTACTCTTCATCTAATAATCATTTACTATGGATGTGCATAACATAATTTTCCTAAAAGGACTGTATAGTTAGTGTAATTTCTTTGTGTTCAAGCAGGAACCCAACATTTTAGCAAGGCCTTACATTGTATGACTATGTTAGATATGTTCCTGATTTGATTATAAAATCGGTATACCAGTAAATTGCAATGTTGCCAATACATACGGTGATACCTACCTTAAAAGATTTTCAAAAAACCTGGTTCAAGTTTGTTGGTATATTTGCTCATAGCAGCAAAAAGAAGGATTAAAAAGATGCCTATAGTAAGTAAATAATTACACCTGGAAGTTTTATACACGAGCATGAATCCACATTGATGAAATATCAAACCATCTGATAACTGATGATAATGACAGCAATCAATTGAAATTCTATGTGCGATTTATTTTACCGTCATCTTTAAAACTTAAAACCCCAAGCTTAAACGAACAAACAAACCCCAAGCCGAAACGTACAAGAAATTATATACTTGGGAGGTGTGCTTTTATCCTCCGTTAAGAAATCAGCGGTAACTTTTATGTCACTCTTGATGTGGGCATATTTTTTTTTTAATTTGAAAACACCACAATGTGTTTCCAGCACTAAAGTGATCTTAGGACTTTTAAGTAATGGATACACAAAATATTACCCTGTGTTACAGTGTATATTGATTATCAGACAATAGATTTTATTGCATGACTGGAAAATATGCCCATCACTGATTGGCTGATAACATGTCTGGAGCTTCTGAATATATTGCTATAATCACCTCCAGAGATCTAAATTTAGAACAACTCTCATATTTTCCCCAGTATCTTTCTAAAATTGGCGTTGTAGGTATAATGTCATAATAGTAGCAGCATATGCATATATTTCGCGTCATCGGAGAATACCTATGAATTCCTTATAGCAATGGATGCTATCAAGCTAATGGTTGCATTTCATAATCATACAATAAAACAATTAATGACCTTGTCTGAGGTAGATGTGACCGGGGTCCGTGCAAGGTCGGGGTGTGTGGGACTATCAAGGTCATTGTCTACTGTGACCGAGAACAAATTAGACATAATTTGTATTTTTATTCATTTGAAATATTTTATTGAGATTTCATTTTAAATAATCCAAATTACTTTTCTATCGGCTTCACAAAGTAACAGATCTGAGACATTCCAATTGTCCATTGTTAACATTGCTTTTATTACTTTCCCTTTCGTGTAGTGACACGTTAAAATACTATACGGCCTGAGGCATCAACTCTCGTATCTATTAAAATCTTTCTATTGTTAAGTTAATCCCTTTAATCCTCTGTATAAATAATTCTCCTCCTGGCGTAATTGTTAATCATTCGTTTCATGTAAATTGACATGCTAATCTTTATATACATGTTTTATGCTTTGTATCGTCAGTTTGGAGCTAGACGTTGAGCTAGCACTGTCCACTCTATAATTCGGAATTCAATTAAAGTTGTTACTCTCATTGTTGACCAGCATTTGTATCATTATTACACGCATCTCAGCGTACATTACTAGAGACGTATGGTTCTACTATCATATTGGATATAAAAGGAGCAGGATAAGCCTCCTATCGTATCTTTGACAGCAGACTAAATAGAGAGAGTCTGGCCCGGTCCCTGATAGCACAACAGAAGTGCACGAGAATTAGGGACCTACTTCGGGGATAATTCCTACATCCCCCCTAGCACCGATGCCCGGTGTTTAATTGGTAGAAGAATCCGGCGTGTTGACTTCTTAGCTCAACACAGATCCTGTACGTACCTCGAGCTGCCAAGAGAGCGAAATTCCCCAAACCAACGCAAATGGATCGATGAATGCTGTACGCAACATGGAGTTCAACTTGCGACCACAATGGAGACAGTGGACATATGCCCCTCGTCAAGAACCAACGTGTGGACGCTGTGGACTTACGCATTTTACAAAAAAACTGTTTTGCACGCGACAGAAAATGTTTTAAGTGTCATAGAATCGGACATTACGGACGAGTTTGTTATTCGCAAAAACAAACCCAGTCGAAATCAAGCGATGAAAATTCTGAGAAGGCAAAGTCAAAAGGCAAGAAAGACAGAGATTCAAGACGAATTTCCGAGTATTTCATGAGGAAAAATATCATGCGTGAGTTGCCATTTTCTTCTCTTAGACCAACAGCTTTTCAGGAAACAGTTACCATCTGCAGTGCTTTAAAAATCGAATTAAAAATCGTAAAACAGAAGCTTGAAATGTGTAAAAAAGAACAGGAAAAGCATATTAGAACACTATCGGAAAATCTTGAAACTTCAAAAGAAGAAAACGATGATTTAAAAAAAGAAGTACGTGATTTTCAAAAACGCGAGAGTGAAATGCAGAAGAAATTATCAACATTCGTAAATTTAAACAAGGAACTGAAAGAAAATTTGGAATCCGTGACTAAACGCGAAAAAGAATCAAGCGAAAAACTGAAACAAGTGGAAATACGGAACAAACGTCAGCAACAATTCGGGAATTGCAAGTTCAGTTGGACAGTAAATGTAGTTTTATTGATTTTATAACAGAGAGATCTCATGAAATGCAGAACGAATACTGTGAAAAATTAGAAAATGAAAAGAAATCTGCTGAAAAGGAAAAACGTCTTCGCGAACAAACAGAAGAGGTGTGCAGAGAAAAGATTCAGGAACTAGAAGCGACAATAAATTTCCAACTGGATCTTATTCAACGAAATTCAAACTCTGTGCATCAAAACCGTCACTATGGTAACCGTCAGAACCACCGAAATTTCAGAGGACGCGGCAGATTTTATTAATACCAAATGCGAGGACGCATTTAACGGGAGGAGGAGAATACTGTGACCGAGAACAAATTAGACATAATTTGTATTTTATTCATTTGAAATATTTTATTGAGATTTCATTTTAAATAATCCAAATTACTTTTCTATCGGCTTCACAAAGTAACAGATCTGAGACATTCCAATTGTCCATTGTTGACATTGCTTTTATTACTTTCCCTTTCGTAGTGACACGTTAAAATACTATACGGCCTGAGGCATCAACTCTCGTATCTATTAAAATCTTTCTATTGTTAAGTTAATCCCTTTAATCCTCTGTATAAATAATTCTCCTCCTGGCGTAATTGTTAATCATTCGTTTCATGTAAATTGACATGCTAATCTTTATATACATGTTTTATGCTTTGTATCGTCAGTTTGGAGCTAGACGTTGAGCTAGCACTGTCCACTCTATAATTCGGAATTCAATTAAAGTTGTTACTCTCATTGTTGACCAGCATTTGTATCATTATTACACGCATCTCAGCGTACATTACTAGAGACGTATGGTTCTACTATCATATTGGATATAAAAGGAGCAGGATAAGCCTCCTATCGTATCTTTGACGGGCAGACTAAATAGAGAGAGTCTGGCCCGGTCCCTGATAGCACAACAGAAGTGCACGAGAATTAGGGACCTACTTCGGGGATAATTCCTACATCCCCCCTAGCACCGATGCCCGGTGTTATAGATATAGCAGTATAGCAATTACCCTCAGCATATGTTATTCACCTCGACCTGCGACCACATAATAACTCCAATCAGCAATGATCAGGTGAAGCTCCCGGTCTTCATGTAAACCAACGCTGCGGCAATGCTTACACACAGCTGGTTCTGTGCGCTGTGGTCATCTCTTCGCAACTATGCATTTAAGTTCTTATGCATCCGCATGCCTCCGATCATCTCTACATTTCTCAGGCCGATCTTTTGATTGGTCTTTTAGAAAGGTCACCTGCACGTCAATGTCTACTGGGTTATACCAGACCCTCTATGCGACATAACAAAATCGGGAGCATGTAGAGATCTGGCTTTAATCAGATTGCCTATCATATTGTTACAGAGAAGGGTCAGACGAATTTGTTGCCCAATAATTTCTCCATATTTAAGTCCTAAAAATATTAATTAATTTTTTGCAGTTTTTAAGTTAACATTAAACTAACTGTCGCTACACACCTTGCATTTTTCTCCCTTAGTTATTGCATTTTTCCGCATTTTTTACTCCCTCACAGTACCTCTCCAAAGTCCAAACTGAACATTCGGAGAACCAACCAATAAGAAGTTGGGCAACAGATTTTTGAGACTTCACTCTGTAACAATGACAGTGGGATTCAGTATCTTGTAACGGCAGCCAAGAGACTGGATTGTTCAGTTTAATGTTAAGTCATTACACCGAGTTTCCTCTGTCGTAATTTCGATATTACACGTTTCTTTCATTATCATTTAAATGAGAGTGACTATATACCTGACTTAACACGATATAAAAGATTGTCTTTCATAAAAAAAAACAAATCAGAATGTTACAGCATGGCTGGATCTTCTAATTCTGTTTTCATGCCGTTTGAGGTCAGTGCTACTTTCACTTTCACTTTCACAAATTGAGGGAGTGTGCAGTGCCAGCAGCAGCTGTCAGCAAAAGTGAGTGGTGTATCCCTTAATTAGAAAAAAAGGTTTGGCTTACCGACTTCCTGACTCAGTTATTGTAATGATAAGATACACGTTGCGACTTGTGTTGTTATAATTTCAAAGACAAAAAGTAAAGAAGCTCCTGACAGATCAGTGCATTGAACAGTGTTGAAATTAATTTTGACCATGCATAAATTGCATATTTAAAAAATATACAAATATGGACTGGGTATGAGTTCAGTATGCAAAAATATTGCATGGCTATGACATATTATATATATTATATGTATAGCAATTTCCATTTCTATTTACACTAATACTAATATTCTTTATCAGTATAGTTAATCGACAGATAGATAATTATGTTAAGATTACTTCAAAGTTGTTATTGATATTAATCAATCGTTTTAATTGCATGTGATATTTTTTAAATTTATTTTTCCTCTGTTAATCACCGGTATGTATAAATAGCATTTAGTCTCTCTGTGGGTTGATTTAATTTTTAAAGTCATGAATGCATATTTAAAAAATATACAAATATGGACTGGGTATGAGTTCAGTATGCAAAAATATTGCACGGCTACGACATATTATATTGACCGAGGCCGAAGGCCGAGGTCAATAGGGATGTATGAGTGACGAAAAAGTGACGACACAGACTGCCGCATGCGCATGAAAAGTGGTTCTCTTATATATATATATATATATATGCACTACCTATGTATTTCCCTGAGACGGAATTATTAAAAGGAACGTGCTGCATTTCATGTATTAACACTCGTGACGTCACGATGCATAAGATCTAAAGAAACATGCCGCGACAGATGTTCTAACCTGCAAACTGAACCCATGGTGATGTGAATTTTAACGTCACCCTTTTACCCAGAAAATGCTATTTCAGAAAACGAGAATGAAACAGACATCTATGGTGCATTACATGTATACGTACGATAAATGCACTTGCTGTGTGTTGCATATCCGTAACAAAACACAAATTAAGACACTTATTCTCTAGGTGTATAGCAATTTCCATTTCTATTTACGCTAATATTCTTTATCAGTATAGTTAATCGACAGATAGATAATTATGTTAAGATTACTTCAAAGTTGTTATTGATATTAATCAATCGTTTTAATTGCATGTGATATTTTTTTAATTTATTTTTTCTCTGTTATTCACCGGTATGTATAAATAGCATTTAGTCTCTCTGTGGGTTGATTTAATTTTTAAAGTCATGAATGTGAACATCTTATATCATTCATCAATTTGCCAAGTCCAACCTCTACAGTGTATCTTGTATACTCAAGACATTGATCTGACACCTGCCATTTACCTTGATTTTTATTGGCTGTCCAGGTAGATTTTTCACCCAGGCGCCGTGGCGGAACCAATGAATTAATTTATTTTTTCTCTGTTAATCACCGGTATGTATAAATAGCATTTAGTCTCTCTGTGGGTTGATTTAATTTTTAAAGTCATGAATGTGAACATCTTATATCATTCATCAATTTGCCAAGTCCAACCTCTACAGTGTATCTTGTATACTCAAGACATTGATCTGACACCTTCCATTTACCTTCATTTTTGTCGGCTGTCCAGGTAGATTTTTCACCCAGGCGCCGTGGCAGGTTACCAATGATCCGCAAAGGAGAGAAAGCCACTGCATGTGATCTTTCCATTTCATATTTCAGTTTTTTAGCTCTACTGGTCAAAGACCAGTCGAGCTTATGCGATACCATGTTGTCCGGCGTCCGGCCGTCCGTCCGTCTGTCTGTCTGTTAACAATTTTTTGTGAGCGCAACTCCTCTGAAACCATAAATGATAGAAAGCTAATTCTTTTAGCATTTAGTTTGGTCCATGGTCTAGTTGTGCACCTGATATTTTGTTTGAGCCTCTGACCCCCAGGGTCTTCAAAAATGGGTGTGGTCATTTTCTCCTATATAAGTCTATGTAATCTAGTGAACACCAACTCTCAGAAAGTATAATTGATAAAGAAATAATTCTTTTTCCAATATAATCAGTCTCTGGTCCAGTTGTACACCTGATATTTTGTTTGAGCCTTTGACCCCAAGGGTCTTCGAAAATGGGTGTGGTCATTCTCTGCTATACAAGTCTGTGTAATCTAGTGAACACCAATTCTCAGAAAGTGTAATTGATAGAGAAATAATTCTTTTTCCAATATAATCAGTCTCTGGTCTAGTTGTGCACCTGATATTTTGTTTGAGCCTCTGACCCCCAGGGTCTTCAAAAATGGGTGTGGTCATTTTCTCCTATATAAGTCTATGTAATCTAGTGAACACCAATTCTCAGAAATTATAATTGATAGAGAAATAATTCTTTTTCCAATATAATCAGTCTCTGGTCCAGTTGTACACCTGATATTTTGTTTGAGCCTCTGACCCCCAGGGTCTTCAAAAATGGGTGTGGTCATTTTCTCCTAAGGCTATATAAGTCTATGTAATCTAGTGAACACCAATTCTCAGAAATTATAATTGATAGAGAAATAATTCTTTTTCCAATATAATCAGTCTCTGGTCCAGTTGTACACTTGATATTTTGTTTGAGCCTCTGACTCCCAGGGTCTTCGAAAATGGGTGTGGTCATTCTCTCCTATATAAGTATATGTAATGTAGTGAACACTGATTCTCAGAAAGTATAATTGATAGAGAAATAATTCTTTTTGCGTTATAATCAGTCTCTGGTCCAAATGTGCACCTGATATTTTGTTTGAGCCCCTAACCCCCAGTGTCTTGGAAATGGATGTGGTCATTTTCTCCTTTATAAGTCTATCTTACCTTGTGAACATCAATTCTCAGAGAGTATAATTGATGGTGAGAGATAATTCTTTTTGCATTATAATCAGTCTCTTGTCTACATTGTATGTGTGCCTGCTATTTTTATTCAGCATCTGAACCCCAGGGTATTTGAAATGGGTGTGGTCATGTTCTCATATTTAACTCTATGCAATCTAATGAACAACAGTTCTCAGAAAGTATAATTGATACTGTAGAGAGATATTTCTTTTCCCATTTCAAAGAGTCTGTGGTCTGATTGTGTGCCTAAGATTCTGTTTAAGACTGACCCGTCTTTGAAAATGGGTGTGGTAATTTTCTCCTATATAAGTCTTTGTAATCTTGTGAACACCAGATCTCAGAAAGTATACCGGTAATTCATGGAGAGTAAATTCTTTTTGCATTACATGTATTATGTGTCTGTGGTGTAGATGTGCATCTGATATTTTATGTGAGCCCCTGTCCCCCAGGGTTGGAAAATGGATGTCAATTCAGTGAATTTAAGAAAACAGCCAGTAGAGCTTCAGTCTCATCAGAGACTTCTGGTGATATTTTGATTTAGAGACAGGGATGAAACAACTGAACCAGTTTTTGGTAAATCTTACATTACATTTGTCTTTTTAGTTGAAAGAACTTTAAGAAACAAAAAGGAAATACAACCCATTTACTAAATGATATATCGATCATAATCATAGAAAAGTTGAAACAGTGGATCATTATTCAGTATTTCTCATATCTCAAGATTTATTTATTTATTTATTTATTTATTTATTTATTTTATTTATTTATTTTTTTTATTTATTTATTTATCTAAACGGGATAATTGTTTAAATAATTCCGAAAATTAGATAGATGGAGGTCCAAACATCTATTCCTGAAATTCTTTTCAAATATTGGATGTTTTAACAGTCGTGGTGCAAAAGATGGAAAAAGAATGCTAGGATTTTATATGGTCCGAGATCCCTCTCTTTAATTCATATCAATTAACATTAATTTTATCATTTCTTTTTTCTTACCTCGGGTTATGGAATCTTAGAACACTGACATTGTTTGACAGGCCATTTAAATGGCATGTGAATTGTCATAATGTTAAACTCTGTTAGCAGGTGTGATGTCAGACATTTGGCCATCCTTCATTTTTTTCTTTTCCTTTTTCCAGAATTCTAACTGTTGATGTGAAAAATCAGCTTGTTACCATGGCGATGATGGATGACCCAAGTTTTCTGATCTCGCACATCCGTAACTCGTTTATAACAAGTGATGACACAGGGATGTGTGAAATCATCATTGAAAATGACGAGTTTGATCGAGACAAAAGAAAAGCATTGAGGTTAGTATGCATTCAGGGATTTCAATAGGGGGCAGTATGTAGCAAAATATCGTCAACTTATACATGTTATATGACAAAAATCGCCGATTTAAATGTCCTCTACATGTGTTTCTCATATGAAGTGCTCAAAAGATCTGCCTAAAATTTCTAAATTGTCACCTTAAAAAAAATCTTATTGAAAACCCCCATGTGCATCTTGATGATATTATGTATTTTAAAGAATGACTTGGACAGATAATGTATACATGTATCACCATATCAAAGGTCAATCATCCTCCACCTCCCTTTACTTTAAAATTTATTGCATCTGGATGGTAAGTGTTATATGTTAGAGAAAAGTGAATTATGTTTGAATGATGAATAAAAATGTATTATCTACTATCTTGCGCAAAGTACAATAGGTAAGTAAATAGTCCATCTAAGTATGAATGGAGCATTGGCATGACAAATATCTATGAAAAATTTAAAAGATCCTACGAACTAGTTTTACATGCATGTGAGTGTATGATTCAGGCAGTTCTAGAACCAAATTTGTGTAAAATTCATTTTTTCTCAAAGTCAGGAATTTAATGTGTATGTTATTGTACCTTTGATATGTTCTATGTGATTTGGTGTTCCTTGTACCTTTTGCATCTCTTTCTGTGCCTGTCTGCTCTGTGTTTTTTTGCATTGGGTGTTTTTGGGGGTTTTGCTGTGGGCGTTGCAACTGGGTGTTGTTGGAGATCCCCTCATTTCTTTACAAATATTATAATGACAGTACTTATTGGTTTCTGCCAAGACCAATGTTGAAAATGAGAAAACTGATACAGGTAAATTAAATATAATAGGCTGAATGTTAATGTATATTTACAGACAGGACTCATCAATCAAGGAACAAGGTGGCAGTGACTTCTCAGATACAGAATTATCTAACAGCTATGACATTCTACCGGATATGGGATATGGTAATGTATATGTTGAAGAATATAATGAAAATAAAATGTTTTAATTCCCCATGGATCCAAATCTATTCTATAGCAATGGTCCAGAAATGGATTTGAAAAGTTTTTGGGTTTTTTTGTAACAGGACAAACTTCAAAGATATATCGGTGGTATGGATCAAAATCTCGCTGTTATCCATTGACAATCTAATACACATGTGGAAACAATAGCCCTTTTAGCAATGCTTTCAAAGCTTTTAAAAAATAGACAAAAGGTCAAGGTAATACTTTAAAAATTTTGGAACCAGAGTAAAGTTGACTTTTCTCTTGCAAGTGTTACAGGCCAGAAATCACCTATGATTCAGTGAAACATAAGAATGTACAATTTCAATATTTTAATCAAATGAATCAAATAAGAATCAAATCACATAATCAAATAAATCACATATGAAATCAATATAGTCAACAATTAAAGTAGATAAATCACATAAATCAAACTTAGCTGTCACTGTTCCAGGCCTGGACAATAATCTTCTAATTCATCTGTATTTGATTAATTGTTCATAATTCTGCATTCATATTAGTACATGGTATCTTCTAGTTAATTCAGCAATCACTGTAAATCCCAAGGCAGAACTGAGCTCTCAGCCCCAGGAATGTCCTTTTTATGTGGGAAGGGTCCAATATGATAGGGGTGATCAGGATACCACGTACGGAATGTTCCATTTGATGATATTGCATTATATTAAATAACCCATCAATACACAGTGATCAATACACATTAGCATAACACCTCCCCCCTTAAAAAAAGTTTGAGCATAGTGAAAACTTAGTTAAAATGAATGTAAATGTAACATGTAACAATAATGAATATGAATGTGCTTAGTATATCAAATAAAGTGTTCATAGTTAACAGTCCTTCAAAGCACATTTACATAATTTCTGCAAAAGTTCTGAAAATATATCTACATGGTTAATATCAAACACAATGTAATACAATACAATGAATCATAATGAATGTCAATATCAAATTCAACATATTCTTGACAATGTATCTGCGAAAACGTTTTCTGTACCCTTGATATGACAAATCTGAATATTAAATTCCTGTAGTAAGAGACTCCACCTAGTTAGTCTTGCATTTTTATTTTTCATTTTATTGATAAAGATCAAAGGGTTATGAATCTTATGATCAGTAAAGACTAGAATGGAGTGAACTGTGGTACTTAAGTAAACATCAAAATGTTGAAGTGCAAGAAGGAGAGCTAAACACTCCTTTTCCACAGTAGAATAATTTCTCTGACTCTTTGTGAATTTTTTAGAGAAATGACTGATTGGATGGTCTATCCCATTCTTCTCTTGCATTAAAACTGATCCAGCAGCTACATCACTGGCATCAACATACAACTTGAATTGTTTTTCATAGTCAGGGGTGAACAAAATAGGGGAATTCATAAGAATTGCCTTCAGACTATCGAAACTTTGCTGACACGACTCATTCCACCTGAAATTAACCTTCTTCTGTAAAAGTTCAGTGAGAGGATGTGCTATGGTAGAAAAATTCTTGCAAAACTTTCTATAAAACCCTACCATTCCTAGAAATCGCATGACCTCTTTTTTAGATCTAGGTATGGGAAATTTCATGACAGAATCAACTTTAGCATTGACAGGCCTAACTTGACCTTGACCCACAACATGTCCAAGATATACTTGTGCTGCTTTTCCAAAATCACTTTTAGCAAGATTGATAGTAAGATTGGCTGAGCGTACCCTGTCAAAGAAAGCTTTAATACACTCTAAATGGTGATCCCATGTGTCTGTATACTCTATAACATCGTCAATGTATGCTTCACAACATTCAAGGTCACGTGTAACTTCATTGATCATTCTTTGAAAAGTTGCAGAGGCATTTTTCATCCCAAAGGGATACCTTATATTGAAAGAAACCGTACGGTGTAACAAAGGCTGAAATTTCCTTAGCCTTATCTGTGATTGAATCGATTTGTGGTATAGGGTACGAATCCGACTTTGTAACAGCATTTACCCGCCTAAAATCAGTACAAAACCTGTACAAACCATCAGGTTTGGGAACCAGTACACATGGTGAGCTCCATGCACTGAAACTTTCTTCAATAATACCATTACTAAGCATATAGTCAATTTCCTTCTTCATACTTTCTGATTTAAGGGGATTAACACGATATGGATGTTGCTTAATAGGAGGTTAACCTTCAACATCAACATCATGAAATGCAGCAGAAGTTCTGTTAGGAACATCAGGAAACACACTCTGATACTGCTCTATCAACCTTGACATACCTTGTTGTTTGACTTCATCCATGTGACCTAATTTTACAGATAGATTGTTCAATATTTCAGAGTTGTTCAGTTTTACATGATTATCTACAAGTGTATCATCAGAATCACAATTTCCCACTCCAACAACATTCACAATAGGTTTCACTTGACCTTTGTCACCTCTCTCTACATACATCTTAAGCATGTTCACATGACACAACCTTTTACCTTTACGCCTATCAGGAGTCTCAACTATGTAATTCAAATCATTGACCTTTGACTGTATTATGTAAGGTCCATAAAACTTAGCCTGCAATGGATTCCCTGAAATAGGTAGAAATACTAAAACCTTATCTCCAGGCTTGAATTCTCTCTTCCTGGAATCTTGATCATACCAAGCTTTCATTCTTTTCTGACTCTGTTTGAGGTTCCTCTGAGCCACCAAACAAGCTTCATACAACCTCTGCTTGAAGTCACACACATAATCTAACAAATTAGTATCTGACCTATCATCTAGCCACCTTTCTTTGAGAACTTTCAAAGGTCCTCTCACAGAATGTCCAAATATCAACTCAAAAGGACTAAATCCTAATGATTCCTGTACTACCTCTCTAGCAGCAAATAGTAACATATGTACTCCTTCATCCCAATCCTTATCATGCTCTAAGCAATATTTTCTCATCATTGATTTGAGAGTTTGATGAAATCTCTCTAAAGCACCTTGTGATTCTGGGTGATAAAAACTTGATTTGCATTGTTTAATGCCTAACTCATAAATCACTTGCTGGAATACATTCGACATGAAATTTGACCCTTGATCACTTTGAATTGAGTTTGGTAAACCAAATAATGTGAAGAACTTCATTAGGGCCTTGATGATTGTTTTAGCCTTTATATTCCTCAAAGGAATTGCCTCTGGGAATCTTGTAGATGTACACATAATTGTTAAAAGATACATATTTCCTGACCTTGACTTTGGTAATGGTCCAACACAATCAATAAGAACTCTACTAAATGGTTCATGAAATGCAGGAATAGGCAACAGTGGGGCAGGTGGTATCACCTGATTAGGTTTTCCTACAATTTGGCATGTATGACATGATCTATAATAATTCACAACATCATTCTTTAAACCTGAAAAGAATGATGTTGTGAATTATTATAGATCACATCATACATGCCAAATTGTAGGAAAACCTAATCAGGTGATACCACCTGCCCCACTGTTGCCTATTCCTGCATTTCATGAACCATTTAGTAGAGTTCTTATTGATTGTGTTGGACCATTACCAAAGTCAAGGTCAAGAAATATGTATCTTTTAACAATTATGTGTACATCTACAAGATTCCCAGAGGCAATTCCCTTGAGGAATATAAAGGCTAAAACAATCATCAAGGCCCTAATGAAGTTCTTCACATTATTTGGTTTACCAAACTCAATTCAAAGTGATCAAGGGTCAAATTTCATGTCGAATGTATTCCAGCAAGTGATTTATGAGTTAGGCATTAAACAATGCAAATCAAGTTTTTATCACCCAGAATCACAAGGTGCTTTAGAGAGATTTCATCAAACTCTCAAATCAATGATGAGAAAATATTGCTTAGAGCATGATAAGGATTGGGATGAAGGAGTACATATGTTACTATTTGCTGCTAGAGAGGTAGTACAGGAATCATTAGGATTTAGTCCTTTTGAGTTGATATTTGAACATTCTGTGAGAGGACCTTTGAAAGTTCTCAAAGAAAGGTGGCTAGATGATAGGTCAGATACTAATTTGTTAGATTATGTGTGTGACTTCAAGCAGAGGTTGTATGAAGCTTGTTTGGTGGCTCAGAGGAACCTCAAACAGAGTCAGAAAAGAATGAAAGCTTGGTATGATCAAGATTCCAGGAAGAGAGAATTCAAGCCTGGAGATAAGGTTTTAGTATTTCTACCTATTTCAGGGAATCCATTGCAGGCTAAGTTTTATGGACCTTACAAAAGGTCAATGATTTGAATTACATAGTTGAGACTCCTGATAGGCGTAAAGGTAAAAGGTTGTGTCATGTGAACATGCTTAAGATGTATGTAGAGAGAGGTGACAAAGGTCAAGTGAAACCTATTGTGAATGTTGTTGGAGTGGGAAATTGTGATTCTGATGATACACTTGTAGATAATCATGTAAAACTGAACAACTCTGAAATATTGAACAATCTATCTGTAAAATTAGGTCACATGGATGAAGTCAAACAACAAGGTATGTCAAGGTTGATAGAGCAGTATCAGAGTGTGTTTCCTGATGTTCCTAACAGAACTTCTGCTGCATTTCATGATGTTGATGTTGAAGGTTAACCTCCTATTAAGCAACATCCATATCGTGTTAATCCCCTTAAATCAGAAAGTATGAAGAAGGAAATTGACTATATGCTTAGTAATGGTATTATTGAAGAAAGTTTCAGTGCATGGAGCTCACCATGTGTACTGGTTCCCAAACCTGATGGTTTGTACAGGTTTTGTACTGATTTTAGGCGGGTAAATGCTGTTACAAAGTCGGATTCGTACCCTATACCACAAATCGATTCAATCACAGATAAGGCTAAGGAAATTTCAGCCTTTGTTACACCGTACGGTTTCTTTCAATATAAGGTCATGCCCTTTGGGATGAAAAATGCCTCTGCAACTTTTCAAAGAATGATCAATGAAGTTACACGTGACCTTGAATGTTGTGAAGCATACATTGACGATGTTATAGAGTATACAGACACATGGGATCACCATTTAGAGTGTATTAAAGCTTTCTTTGACAGGGTACGCTCAGCCAATCTTACTATCAATCTTGCTAAAAGTGATTTTGGAAAAGCAGCACAAGTATATCTTGGACATGTTGTGGGTCAAGGTCAAGTTAGGCCTGTCAATGCTAAAGTTGATTCTGTCATGCCACAGGGTGTGGGCTTGGAGTATATCAGTGTTCCTCTCCATAGTATTTATTTACAGTCTAATTTGATTACTGGATCTGTTGTAGTAGGAGTGAGACCTACACTTCCTATAGAGGGAATTACACTTCTCCTTGGTAATGATTTAGCTGGTTCTAAAGTCACAGCTAATCCTGTTATTTCAGATAGTGATTACAAGGATTGTGATCCTAGTTTGTCAGATACTGACATTTATCCGTCATGTGCGGTTACAAGGAGTATGTCTAGAAAGGTAGACAATGAGACATCTAAGAATGATGTTAGTCAAGGCAAAGGAATAGGCAACAGTGGGGCAGGTGGTATCACCTGATTAGGTTTTCCTACAATTTGGCATGTATGATGTGATCTATAATAATTCACAACATCATTCTTTTCAGGTTTAAAGAATGATGTTGTGAATTATTATAGATCATGTTTGTGGCATAACAACCTTCAGGTTTTAAAGAATCCTTCTGATTCTTTTTCTGTAACTTAAAACACTCAGATATAATATGTCCCTTCTTTTTACAATAGGAACAAGTAGGTTCAGATTTGTTTTCAATTCCCCTTTGCGGATATTTATCCTTAAGAATGGTACCATCAGGTTTACCATGTTTATCTGCCTTTAAACTAATGGGATATGAAGAGGAATTGTTCTGACCTAACGACTGATTGCCGACTTGATTTTTCTTAATGAAACTTTGCTTTGAAGTAAGTGCATAATTATCAGCCATTTTTGCTGCCTCATCTAAAGTTTTTGCACCTTTGTGATCAATATGAGTTCTAATGTCAATAGGAACACACTGTTTAAATTCTTCTAATAAGAATAATTCCCTGAGCCTATCATAATTACCATTGACATTCTTAGAAACTAACCATTTGTCTAGCAACTCAACCTTTTCACGTCCAAATTCAACATAAGTTTGGTTATCAAACTTCCTATAAGCTCTAAACTTTTGTCTATAAGCTTCTGGGACAAGTTCATACGCTTTAAGTATTTCCTGTTTCACGGTATCATAATTAGAACTTTGTGCAACAGAAAGTGATGCATACACCTCGGCAGCTTTAACTACTAAAACACTTTGTAAAAGTGATGCCCATACATCTTTAGGCCATTTAAAACTAGTAGCTACCTTTTCAAAATGAGGAAAATACTTGTCAACATTTTTCTCTATGAACTTTGGAACTAACTTAATGTTTTTAGATGCATCAAATTGCAGGTTGTCTGATTTTACAACTTTAGGTTGACTAGCCAAATCAATCTCTCTCATTTTAACTTCATGTTCCATCCTATCTTTTTCTCTTTGTAACTCTAACTCTTTTTCTTTCTGACTTTGTTCTATCCTAGCCTGTTCTAATTTCAACTCATATTCTAATTCCAACTGTCTTAACTTCAAAGCACTTGTAGTTTCTTTAACATATTCTAAAGCATCGTTAGAAAATATCTCTTCGTCAACTAAACCCTCTATAACAAGATTTTTAATTTCTTGTTTTCTCATAGAAACCTTATATGAAATCTTATAATCTTTTGCTAAACTATTTAACTCTTCCCTTTTAAAAGAGTCAAGTAGCTCAACAGAAGGCGTTTTCACAAAAGTTTCTAATAAAGATGTCATGATTAAATTCTAATGCTTCACTGAATAAATAATAAGATAAAATATGAATTTCAGAATTTTGAATTAAATGAAATCTAATGAAATTAATCCATCCCGGACGAGCCCCCAATTTCTGTTACAGGCCAGAAATCACCTATGATTCAGTGAAACATAAGAATGTACAATTTCAATATTTTAATCAAATGAATCAAATAAGAATCAAATCACATAATCAAATAAATCACATATGAAATCAATATAGTCAACAATTAAAGTAGATAAATCACATAAATCAAACTTAGCTGTCACTGTTCCAGGCCTGGACAATAATCTTCTAATTCATCTGTATTTGATTAATTGTTCATAATTCTGCATTCATATTAGTACATGGTATCTTCTAGTTAATTCAGCAATCACTGTAAATCCCAAGGCAGAACTGAGCTCTCAGCCCCAGGAATGTCCTTTTTATGTGGGAAGGGTCCAATATGATAGGGGTGATCAGGATACCACGGAATGTTCCATTTGATAATATTGCATTATATTAAATAACCCATCAATACACAGTGATCAATACACATTAGCATAACACAAGTCAAACTGCATCTGTTTAATATTTGATACATTCTATCTATCCACCGATGTGATTCTTCTGTCTGATAGCATATTGGGCATTGTATCAAAATATCTAGGTCAAAGACCAGTGTTAAGGTATGTAGGTCGAAAGTCATGACCCAAATGAAAAATGTTGTCATGATACTATCTATGCATGAAATCTGCCCTGATTGATATGCTCCGGTTTATCTAGAAATGCTAACTACAACAGTAATGTTGATGCTATAACGGTTAATAGTATAAGCTCTCCTAACGTCAGAATAGGCCACACATCCCACATTGTTTCTATTTGGTTATTTATTTGTATTTAAATAAATACAAAAAAAAATAACACATAAATAACCAAATACATGTAGAAACAATGTGAGAGGCGGGCGGAATATTGAAGCTAAACAGCTCTCCAGACATCAGTCCCAACAAGCTAAAATTGTAGAAAATTGTTATTTTCTATAAGAAATTATTTAATCAGTTGAATCTTTAATAGATGTCATACTGTTTAGTAGCAGCTCAGAAATTATATCTATACTTTAAATACTTTACAAAATTAAATAGCTTTCTTTTTCCGAAAATATCACGGCACCAGTTCCCGATTTTATCACTGATATAATAATACACAATTTCTCTGCAGGTCACAGATTACGATCAAACACTGCTCAGAGACTAGAAAGGATGAAGAAGGACAAACGAAGTCAGCGTAAAGTCAAAAATATCCCATGGAGGGAGCCACCTGTAGATTATACAGGTCATTATGTTTTTATATTCATTTTGTTGTTTGTAATAGAGCTTCATCAAAATTGTGCATATAATTCAGATCAAAACTCAGGTTTCTATGGAAATGATAATTATGATGTCTAATGAAACTTAAACATTAGATTCTGTCTTTTTATTCCAAAATAGGGAAACAATTCATAACACAGTCAATAAATATTGCTCAGTCCCAACATTTCAGCCGAAGCCTTCTTCAGGGTGGATTCCTTTTCACTGGATCACATTTTTTCTCTGTTAAAATTCATCAAAAAATAACTGTCATTGACAATTATTTTTTGATGAATTTTAACAGAGAAAAAATGTGATCCAGCGAAAAGGAATCCACCCTGAAGAAGGTTTAACATTAGAAATTGCTGAAAAAATAATATTGATATTGATCCCTCTTAGAATGAGTCGAAAAAGGGATATACACATAAACTTGTATTATTAGTGTATTGATTTCTAATCCAATATACTATAAATCTTCCTAGAGAATCCAGTGTGCCATACTGGACACTTAATAAATCATCTAGCTTTTTCCATCTTGAAAATTTGGTTAAATTCAAGTGAAGTGACATTACATAGAAGATTTATGGTGGGAATATTCTCTACATTTAACTAATTTGACCTTGACATTTGAAACCAAAGGTCAAAAGGGGTCCTCCTTGGATTATGCACAATGTGTGTGATCAGTATATCAAGGATGAAGAAATACTTCTGCAGAAATAATGCAGAGAGCATGCATTTACATTTGTATACTTGCCACTCAAACACGAAAAAGATAACAAACACTAAATTAGACCAAAATCTTGATGTAGGACAGTTTATGTATTATGTGAATACTGAAACAACTTCCCTTACCACCTCTCCTTCCCCTACATAACTTCTTAGGTTCATATGGGAGTATATACATGAATGATTAAAGAATGCTTGAATCCTTTTAGGTGATGATAAGAGCCACTTGTTTGAAAAGAAGGATTTATCCGGATCTGATATTTCCCACCCAGAGGAGACTAAGAGTAATGTATCTGCCCTATCAATGCAGCTAGAAGGCTTCTCTAACCACCTAGTCAACCCCTTCCTGGAATATTCCAAGTTTGATGGTAGGGTAAGTAAACTGACAGTGTAGATGTATCTGCCCTATCAATGCAGCTAGAAGGCTTCTCTAACCACCTAGTCAACCCCTTCCTGGAATATTCCAAGTTTGATGGTAGGGTAAGTAAACTGACAGTGTAGATGTATCTGCCCTATCAATGCAGCTAGAAGGCTTCTCTAACCACCTAGTCAACCCCTTCCTGGAATATTCCAAGTTTGATGGTAGGGTAAGTAAACTGACAGTGTAGATGTATCTGCCCTATCAATGCAGCTAGAAGGCTTCTCTAACCACCTAGTCAACCCCTTCCTGGAATATTCCAAGTTTGATGGTAGGGTAAGTAAACTGACAGTGTAGATGTATCTGCCCTATCAATGCAGCTACAAGGCTTCTCTAACCACCTAGTCAATCCCTTCCTTGAATATTCCAAGTTTGATGGTAGGGTAAGTAAACTGACAGTGTAGATGTATCTGCCCTATCAATGCAGCTAGAAGGCTTCTCTAACCACCTAGTCAATCCCTTCCTTGAATATTCCAAGTTTGATGGTAGGGTAAGTAAACTGACAGTGTAGATGTATCTGCCCTATCAATGCAGCTAGAAGGCTTCTCTAACC
Source organism: Pinctada fucata (assembly GCA_028142955.1). Classification (NCBI taxonomy): domain Eukaryota; kingdom Metazoa; phylum Mollusca; class Bivalvia; order Pterioida; family Pteriidae; genus Pinctada; species Pinctada fucata. Next base: position 49,902,498 of record AP027109.1, read on the forward strand.
ACCTAGTCAACCCCTTCCTGGAATATTCCAAGTTTGATGGTAGGGTAAGTAAACTGACAGTGCAGATGTACATGTGTATCTGCCCTGTCAATGCAGCTAGAAGGCTTCTCTAACCACCTAGTCAACCCCTTCCTGGAATATTCCAAGTTTGATGGTAGGGTAAGTAAACTGACGATGTAGATGTATCTGCCCTGTCATTGCAGTTAGAAGGCTTCATTAACCACCTAGTCAACCCCTTCCTGGAATATTCTAAGTTTAATGGTAGGGTAAGTTAACTGTATATGCCCTATCAATGCAGCTAGAAGGCTTCTCTAACCACCTAGTCAACCCCTTCCTTGAATATTCCAAGTTTGATGGTAGGGTAAGTAAACTGACATTGTAGATGCATGTATCTGCCCTATCAATGCAGCTAGAAGGCTTCTCTAACCACCTAGTCAACCCCTTCCTGGAATATTCCAAGTTTGATGGTAGGGTAAGTAAACTGACAGTGTAGATGTATCTGCCCTGTCAATGCAGCTAGAAGGCTTCTCTTACCACCTAGTCAACCCCTTCCTGGAATATTCCAAGTTTGATGGTAGGGTAAGTAAACTGATGATGTAGATGTATCTGCCCTGTCATTGCAGTTAGAAGGCTTCATTAACCACCTAGTCAACCCCTTCCTGGAATATTCTAAGTTTAATGGTAGGGTAAGTTAACTGTATCTGCCCTATCAATGCAGCTAGAAGGCTTCTCTAACCACCTAGTCAACCCCTTCCTAGAATATTCCAAGTTTCATGGTAGAGTAAGTAAACTGACAGTGTAGATGTATCTGCCCTATCAATGCAGCTAGAAGGCTTCTCTAACCACCTAGTCAACCCCTTCCTGGAATATTCCAAGTTTGATGGTAGGGTAAGTAAACTGACAGTGTAGATGTACATGTATATCTGCCCTGTCAATGCAGCTAGAAGGCTTCTCTAACCACCTAGTCAACCCCTTCCTGGAATATTCCAAGTTTGATGGTAGGGTAAGTAAACTGACGATGTAGATGTATCTGCCCTGTCATTGCAGTTAGAAGGCTTAATTAACCACCTAGTCAACCCCTTCCTGGAATATTCTAAGTTTAATGGTAGGGTAAGTTAACTGTATCTGCCCTATCAATGCAGCTAGAAGGCTTCTCTAACCACCTAGTCAACCCCTTCCTGGAATATTCCAAGTTTGATGGTAGGGTAAGTAAACTGACAGTGTAGATGTATCTGCCCTATCAATGCAGCTAGAAGGCTTCTCTAACCACCTAGTCAACCCCTTCCTGGAATTTCCAAGTTTGATGGTAGGGTAAGTTAACTGATGATGTAGATGTATCTGCCCTGTCATTGCAGTTAGAAGGCTTCATTAACCACCTAGTCAACCCCTTCCTGGAATATTCCAAGTTTGATGGTAGGGTAAGTAAACTGACAGTGTAGATGTATCTGCCCTATCAATGCAGCTACAAGGCTTCTCTAACCACCTAGTCAACCCCTTCTTGGAATATTCCAAGTTTGATGGTAGGGTAAGTCAACTGACAGTATAGATGTATCTGCACTGTCAATGCAGCTGGAAGGCTTCTCGAACCATCTGGTCAACCCCACCCCTTTGATGGTGGATCCAGTTTCTAGTGCAGTCCCATATTTTCATCTCTCTTGACACCCAAGTCATTCCATATGACCATTTTCGTATTACTGCAGTAGACTTGAATTTGATGCTGTGATATCAAGACCCAGTATCACAACTTTTTGCGGTATTTCTCACTGTGATGTCATAAAAGATCTATGACATCACAGTAAGAAATAATGTCAAAAGTTGTAATGTTGGGTCTTGACATGTCTTTTAATGCAAGTCTATTTTAAGTATGAAAATAGTCTATTTTTATAGTAGAGTATGGACTCTATTGTTGTTAATCTTTTAGGAAAAAGAGCATAAAATTCGTCCACAGCTTAGTACCTTACAGCTTACTAAAAAAGTTTCCAAAGTAACATTGTACCAATAGTATGATTTAGTCAATGCTTGTTCTTAGCAGGTTCAGTGTATTTGATATTAACAGTAGGAGCTTAGATTCTTACTTACATGTATATTGGTTCCTCATTTTGTTGTTCTTTCTGTGAATTCTATAAAACAGTGTAGTCATTTCCACAATTGAAAATTGATTTGAGTTTAAGAATAAAAAAAAATGAAATTTAAAAAAAATATGTGATTTTAAAGTATTGTTTTTTTTTTCTTTGAATCTACAGTCAGTTACATTTCCTCTGTCAAATACTTATAAACTACAGTTTTGATTCAGAAGTTAAAACATTGTCATAAGTGACCAGAAATGGACAAAATGACTTACAATTTCACTTGTATATTTTAAAAGTAGTTTATTGACTTGTCAGGCATGTTTGGGATCAACAAAGAAAATTGACATTTTCCTGACAATGGCTCCTCAAGAAGAGAGAGGCTATCCTCTGACTGTGATAGTGGTATCCAATGCCAGGATACAAGATCTTATTGGGCTCATCTGCTGGCAGTATACAACAGAAAACAGGGAACCTAAACTCAAGTAAGTACATTGTATTAAAGACACTGCCAAAATTTGTTACCTAATGACCTTGACGTAGGAGTTTGTACTACTTTTGAAAAACGTTAACCTTGGTTATATATCTTTAACTGTAAGTGACAAGGATATCAATTATCCTTTTTAAGATACTCCTTTTGAAGGAGTATCTTACTGTATTCGCAATTCCCATGTCGTCTCGAGGTACCGTCTTCCGGTGCGTTCGAGAAATAGTTCCAGATTGTGTCAGCAGTTTCTCGACATTAAAACTTGCGTGTGGAAAATTTATATCAGAATCGATTGTTTTGATAGAATGATAGAATTAAGATAAGATGAGTTGAGATTTTCAAGATGAAATTTGATATTTTTTGAATAGTTATCGACTTGGGACTACTTTACATCTGCGCTCTATCGATCGAACATGCTCCGCCAATGGTTTGACATTCATGCGCGTGCGTTCTGTGATTAGCTTGCAAGGTAAATATTTATTGATACGCAACAATTCTGAATTTTTCAATACGTATTATATTGTAATGCCGACACAGTACTGCTATGTTCTCATCAGATACTAAAACAACATCTGACTCAACAACTAACTTTTTTTCTTAAGTATGAAAAGGCCCAACTCTATAAGCCCTGCCTTTTACCGATTCGGGTCAGCTGTCAATCATTATCTCACGGACTTCAGAAGTATGGATTTTTCATAGCTATTTGAATTTGATGAGTATTATCGCTATTTTGTAAAAGATATGTTTTTTTTTCAATTTAGGAAAATTATATGTTTTTCAATACGTTATTGTTTACAAGGTAGAAAGTAGATCAGAGAAAAACTTCAGTTTGAAATTTATTATGAGAAAAGATTTTGGCCCCCAACGAATAACTTCAATCAACATCGTAATTATGCATTTTCACCGTCAAAACAAACCGGCTTTTATCGAAAAATAAAATGAATTTTGTTCTCTCTCTCTCTCTCTCTCTCTCTCTCTCTCTCTCACACACTCTTTCTCTCTCTCTGTGATATACATATAGGCAAACGATTTTTACTGTCCCGCGAGAGCGAGAAGACGAATATAACGACATGTGCCACTAATTTAGTTACAAGTATTTGATTATTTTATAAAATGTTCATGTGTTCATTAATTAGTTTCTTTTTTCCAATTATTTTACTAGTCTCAAGTAAAGAGTCAACATTTCAATAAAAATATACAACTCCTTTCCGTAGCTCTTAAAACTAAAAATATGGCTTCTTGTATAGTACATTTCCTATGAAGTCATGTGATCGGAAAAAATAATAGTCATTTACGATTAGATTTTCAGATAAACAAAGACATCCGATATAATGCCAAAAAATGCTAGCGCCTTGTTCTGGTATTTCAAACGGTTCTAAACAGGTCCGCAAAAAAATCGATTTATCAAGGACGCGTATCCAGACAAAGATGTATCATGTAAAAAAATAATAATAAGGCATATAAAGTTCATGGTCGGATCCAGAATTTTTTCAGGGGTGGTCCTAAAGTCCGAGTTTTTTTTTTAAGAACAAAAATGAAATACATGTATGTAAATTCATAAAAAAAATTAATCCAGGGGTGGTCTGGACCCCCCCCCCCCCCCCTTTCTGGATCCACACTTACACATCAAATCGCATAAAGAGCAAAGCCATTTTGATTTTTTCGCTGACGAGACTTTTTATCTGATAAAAATACCCACCGCGCCTCATGTCCCGGGTAACAGTCGATCGCTGAATATAATGTATCTGTTTATCAATCTAAAGGAAAAAAAATCTTTAAAAACTTAAATATTTCAGTAATCACAACTGGGTCCAGTATTGAAAGCATAATTTTACGATAACGGCTAATCAGCGGGTATACATTAGGGTCTACAGAGATTTGTCGGGTTGATCAAGCCCAAAGAAGTTTTTTTTTTTTTTGTTGCAGGAAATTTGCGTTTCATGACTCCTTTTACATGCGAATTCAGTTATACGGCAATGGCGGAATTGTTGACGGTCTACAGAAATTTAGACTGTGTGCACGTGACGAGATTTGGTCCGAACTAGTCCGTGGAAAAATAAAAATGAATGTCTAGACTTTATTCACGCATTGTAAATATTTTTTAACGAAACTGTAAAACAAATGTACCCGTTGACAGCTCGGGCACGTGCCGCTGAGAAATTAAAAGGCTGGTCTGTTCACATGGGCATATACTTCTGATAAAATGAGTTTGTATACTTTTCTTTGTCTCTTTTTCTATACGTGAAATGGTAATTATGCAAACACTATTTTAAAAGAATTAATTGTTAAATTTCCGAATCGATTGAGATCATAATGACGTTCAGGATGAGCGCCAACAACCGCTGAGAAACGTAAGCTATAAAACTGGGAAGTGATTTAATGCCAACCTACATCTTTCGACTTTTCATGCAATGAAATTCCGCTCTTCGGGAGATGTATCGAATTTAGACCAACTAAACGGACCTACCCGGAAAAAAACGACGAGTCTTTATTGCATGCAAAATTTAACGCTTATGCGTCATGAGACACGAGGATTGCGAGACTAGATTAGGTACATGACAACATGGCAACATTTATTAATAAGTCAGAAAAAAATGTCTCGGAATGTGTCTCTGAATTTTTCAATTTTTGTCCCAGAATTCTTTCATTGTCCCAGATTTTTTCATCAATGTAATTATTAGTATAACACATTGTAGTACCTAACATAAGTATGAACACTTTACATGTGCATATATAGTGTATCCAAATATTACAACATCAACACTTGCAGTGAAATAAGATGTTACAGCAAATTCTATGTGGAGTATCTTTAAGGGCCTTCAGACCTTTGATTTTTGCTTCCAAAGGTTTTGACCTTTTGACCTTTACCTTGGAGCTTCATTTGAAATAACCTTTGTCATTATAAGCTCTTTAATGCTAAGTGGTAGTCTTTCATATTTTACATGTACAATACCTGTTGCATGCCCTTTCAAAATTTTAACCACATGGCCTGACCTTTGACACTGACCTTTCTTTGTATAACTTTCACTTTAGCCTTATCATTTGGATAGTATTTTTTAAAAGTGATAAGGCTTTGATATTTCTTGTATGTTTTTCTTTCCATAAGTACTAAAATATTTTACCTATGGCCTATACTTTCAAATTTTATCTTTGACTTTTCAAATTACAACTACATTTTTGTATTATACTTACCAAAATGCCAATTGAGGTATTATTGTTTGACAAAAACATCCTAGTTTTCATTTTTTTCTAATCGTTTTGTTTTACAGAGAGAACATAGAGACATACTGTCTACACATAGCTGAGGATGATGGCGAGGTGGACATGGATTTTCCTAGTCTAGATAACCGAGAGCCTGTGTCAAAGTTTGGATTCTCAAAGTTAGCTCTCGTCGAAAAAGAACCTCCACCACAAAGTCCTAATAAATCTGCCTTGGTTGTCACTGTGTAAGTATTACCAGACTAGATAACGGAGAGCCCTTGTCAAAGTTTGGATTCTCAAAGTTAATACTCGTCCAAAAAGAACCACCACCTCAAAGTCCTAATAAATCTGCCTTGGTTGTCACTGTGTAAGTATTACCTGTCTAGATAACTGAGAGCCTGTGTCAAAGTTTGGATTCTCAAAGTTGGTTTAAATATTATTTATTTCATGAATGTTATGCAAATAATGTATATGATAACAAGTAATACATATTCAGGATCAAACAACAAGAGAACCCTTTTATCAAGCTCTCTCCCTATCAACAAATAAAGTATAATGAATATTATGACAGATGACAATGGAACATCAAATGAGTAAATCTTCTCAAAGTTAGTTCATATTGGAAAAAGAACCTCTACCAAAAAGTCCTAATTAATATTCCTTAGCGTCACAGTGTCAGTGTAACCCTCAATTCATTTATTATTATTCTTTGTCACTAGAGAATTTTTATTTCAACAAAATTTTGAAATTTAAAAATCTGAATGTGTTCATGTATTTTCAAAATAACAATTATCGTCTATTCCTTTAATTATCATGTCCATTATGTTTTATTACAGATTTGTACCAAATCGAGGATTTAACAAATTCCAGGTGGCTAGTATGAATACCACCGTAGGTGAAATCATGCAAAGAGTTATTAAGAGACGGAAAATTAAACTCAGGCCAGGTAAATTAGACTCAGGTTAATTAGAAATAAATCATACCATGTAAATAAAACTCAGGCAGGGTAAATCAAAGTCAGATTGATCAATAAAACTCCAGCCAAGTAAATCAAAATGAATTTAATGTAGGTCAAATTCAGCCAAGTAAGCGTACTCAACCGGGTATATTATGTAAGTAAAACTCTGAGCAGGTAAGTACATGTAAAACTAGGAACCTGTAAATAAACTGAACCAGGCAGTACAAACTTAAGTCAGGTACAAATAAACTCATACCTGGTAAAATCTAGGGTGTTAAATTTAATTCAGACCAGGTGACTGTAAACCTAATTTAGAAAAGGTGAATTAGTTTCAAAACTTTGTTTTAGGAACATTTGTATTGCTCCCATGTACCTGACTGAAATATAAACGTACTCAGTCATTTAATTACGAAAGAGCCGCGGTAATTATTGTGTTGGTCAATAAGTACTCAATACAATGTATTTGATACCAGGTCTATAGGTATTATGGTTTTATGCTGCTTCTTTTTCTTAAAAGAAATACAATAACCGTAAAATTACAAGTTGTCATAGTAATTGTACATGCATACAATATTTGATATTAGGTCAGCAGTATAACTTGGAGAAGCAGAGTGAGCCCGGGACTACACTAGACCTGGATACGACACTGGTTTCCTTAGATACCATGGAATTTTGCCTCATCAGAGAAAATAGTAAGTAATGCTGCTCCTTCTTCCAAAATTTAATACTCATTTGTAAAAATATAAATTTATTGTGTTTTATTTAAGTCAAGAGAAAATTTAACCAAAAAAACTTACACGTCCAACGAGTACCTATGGTAATTGTAAGCACCATTGACCTTGCTATCTGGATGTCTTTCTTTAAACACTCTTATCACACAAGAAACAGGAATGAATAACAGTGTTCTTTTGCAATTTGAAGCTAGTTTAAACATATTTATTATCAAATATCATAAGCTTTTACATGTATGAGTACATAGTTACATACAATATAGTATAATAAGTTGGATTGGAAAAGAAGCTGAGAGCTTTTATATTAATTCTGATCTGCTAATTATCAAGGTGAAAAGTGAATTCAAAATGACCATAAGCTTCAGAGGTTCATTTGTGATGGTACTTTTTAGTACCTTTTTAGCAAAAGTTCAGACTTACCTTTGTTTAATATAAAATACATTATATAGGTATCAGAGGAGAGAGGGAGGATTCAGAGGAGGGTGATACCTCCACCATGGCCGCCTCACTGACAAGTCACCAGTACAGAAGTTATATGGTCAGCATGGTACATAAACTCAGAGCTAACACTGATGTACAACTAGGTAAGTTGTTATATACATGTAGATATACAGTACTGACCAGTCACCAGTACAGAAGTTATATTGTCAGCATGGTACATAAACTCAGAGCTAACACTGATGTACAGCTAGGTAAGTTGTTATATAGATATGCAGTACTGACCAGTCACCAGTACAGAAGTTATATGGTCAACATGGTCCATAAACTCAAGGCTAACACTAATGTACAACTAGGTAAGTTGTTATATAGATATGCAGTACTGACCAGTCACCAGTACAGAAGTTATATGGTCAGCATGGTACATAAACTCAGAGCTAACACTGATGTACAGCTACATTTTGTAGGTAAGTTGTTATATAGACATACAGTACTGACAAGTCACCAGTACAGAAGTTATATGGTCAGCATGGTACATAAACTCAGAGCTAACACTGATGTACAGCTAGGTAAGTTGTTATATAGATATGCAGAACTGACCAGTCACCAATACAAAAGTTATATGGTCAGCATGGTATATAAACTCAGAGCTAACACTGATGTACAGCTAGGTAAGCTGTTATATAGATATGCAGAACTGACCAGTCACCAGTACAGAAGTTATAAAGTCAGCATGGTACATAATCTCAGGGTAAACACTGTTGTATAACTAAGTAAGTTGTTATATAGATACGCAGTACTGACCAGTCACCAGTACAGAAGTTATATGGTCAGCATGGTACATAAACTCAGAGCTAACACTGATGTACAGCTAGGTAAGTTGTAATATAGATATTCACATTCTGTGACACACTGATAGGTCAAACTTACATATTTGAGCCATTATTATTTTCTCAAAATATCTTACTTGATGTTGTTTATTCAGGAATCAGCGGAGAGAAGATTGAGATAGATCCTGTGGCAACAAAAGGCTCTGTTAAATTCCTACGTCAGAAACCTACAACACATGACCTGGATTCTATAGCTTCCTGTGACAAAATAGAAGATAAATCATCGGGTATTACTTTTTTATATGATATTGACACTGAGAAAGTTAATGAAGTTTTGTATCATTAATACTTTGTTAAATTGTAGCTCATTGAGAGGCTATGATGCTGTAATAGACCTTAAATTTGCGATAAAGTTTTACTCAGCTCAGTTTTGTATTTTCATACAGTAATTTACCCACTCAAAACAATGATATGACATTGTTCCTTAACAGTACATGCTATGGTTTGGAGCAGCATATAACACATCACATGAAAAAACAAAAGTGATTTGAGTGAAACTTGTCATGAAAAGGTTCTTAAAAGCTTCTCCAATCTCAAATCATTATACAACTCACTTTACAAGATCATTTATGGAATAGACCATTTTCAGGTCTTGTTAGAAAGCACTAAATGTCCGAGTCAACATCTTTTGGCATTGTTTTTCATTATGACGTTACTGTTAAAAGACGCAATTCCATTGAGATGTCACAATGAAAAAGTGCGCAAAAATTGCCTACCTCGGAAATTTTTCGTCATTTTGTCAGCCATTTTGAATTTCAGCATGTGGTCTATTAGCATCTTTTTGTTGATCTTCATTGTAATTCATAAATTTCCAGTCCTTGTTCATCAAGAATGTTTCATCCATGAAAATCTGAAGTTAAGACATTCATTGCTTATAGAAAACATGTAATTTCACTCACCATTGTTCATACTTTATCTGTATTTTGACAGGTAAGAGTTTATTTAGTCTGACTTATGTGAGTGATAAGGACCAATATAAACACCTGGAGTTTGAGGCGGAGTCTGACGTGGCCAAGGAAATAATACGTAAAGTTAACAGCATCCTGGAATTACGACTAAGTCCCGTCAGAAAGGAGTATGTGGCTATTAAAGAGAGGAAGATGCTCAAAAAACAGGAATCACTACGCTTCAGCTGAGGAATAATAATGGGGAATCCATTTCTGTGATTCCTTGACATTACCGAACAATTTCCCAATGTACGCTTCAAACAGTCAGTATAATGTGACAATAACAAATAAATACATGTGTCCGGTAAGCCAGCAAGTCGAGGTGTAAGGACAACCTTAAGGAGGTCTGTATTGCATGCGATGTTCTCATGTTTGTTTTTGTTTTTATGGTTGACTACTGTATGTGTACATGTTTTAGTGGGATTTGTATTTTAGCAGAATTAGCGCAAATTCAAGACTATGCTGAATATTAAATTATCTGTCATATAATGGAGAATGAGTCAATTGTGCTAATTCATGATTATGCTATTATTTTCTTTTCCCCAAATTGCCCTGTTTCTGCTAAAATTTGATTGCACTAAAATAAGAACCCATACAGTCCCAAGAAGTACAGATGGCTGTCTCACAAATTGACATTATTACAATGTGGTATAGCCAAACTCAGCGAAGACCTAAGCAAAGAATATGGCTGTTTTAACTTGTACATGTACAATGACACAAAATCTAAAAATAAAATTGAATATTATTGAGAACATGAAAATGTTTTTATTATTGTCTCTATCTGCTCCCAAAGAGTACATCATGTCTCTACCTGCTCCTAAACAGATATCTATCTGCTCCCAAAGAGCACAATAGACTGTGTAATCAACTTATTTGCAAAGTTGAAATGAACAGCTGCACTAATCCCTCAAATAGACCATATTCCGATTTTGTAAGAAAGGTTAAAATGTCCGAGTCAGCATCATTTGGTATTGTTTTTCATTATGACGCCACTGTTAAAATACACCAGTGTTAAAAGACACAATTCCATTGAGACGTAACAATGAAAAGGTGCACGAAATTACCTACCTTGCCAAATTGGACACTTTTCATCATTGTGTCAGCCATTATGAATTTCAGCAAGTGGTCTATTTACTCTGTAATTTTTAGCTCTACAGGTCAAAGACCAGTCGAGCTTATGCGATCACCCTGTGTCGGCTGTCCGTCCGTTTTACTTTACTTTGAGCGTGAATCCTCTGAATCTGTGAATAGTAAAAAATAAATTTTTGCATTATCATGGGCCTGTGGTCTAGCTGTGCACCTAATATTGTGTTTGAGCCCCTGACCCCCAGGGTTTTGGAAAAAGGATGTGGTCATTTTCTCTCCTATATAACTCTATGTAATCTTGTGAGCAACAATTCTCAGAAAGTAAAATTGATAGACAGATAATCAAGGTTGCCAGCAGTCTTGAAAAGTCATTGTTTTCAAGGTCAAGGAATTGTCTGGAATGTTAGAATTTAGTCAGTGAAAAATGAAAATCCACAAAAGTCAGGAAAAGTCTGAGAAAAAGTATTTCTAAGCTGAAAAATATTAAGGTTTTAAAAAGTTTATGGCCATGGCAGTCTTCAAGTATTAAATTGAAGTAATCAGAAATTAATTTTGAATGAGAATAATTTCAAAACCTTTGTTTTGCTGTAGCCTTTTAAAAAGCCTCACATGATGACATGCGTAAAATTTCTTAAAACATTTATTGGATGGCTAATGGGGAGGTCAGGAGGCCGTTATAATGTATGGCGGTTTTGGTCCGTGAAAAACATGAATTTGTCAGTGAAAAGTCAGGGAATTGTGTTCATCAAGAGTGCTGGCAACCCTGATAATTGTTTTTGCATCATTCTCAGTCTGTGGTCTAGATGTGCACCTTGTATTTTGTTTGAACCCCTGACCCATACGGTCTTGGAAAATGGGTGTGTCACATGGATTAATTTAAGCAAACAACCAGGAGAGTTTCAGTCTCATAAATACTTTCATGAACAGAATAATGATTCATTACCTACTTCAATATGGAAAATGTGCAGACATAATTGTATTATCATTTATGGAATAAGTGTCTTAATTTGTGTTTTGCTACAGGTATGCAACACACAGCAAGAGCATTTATTGTACATGTAATGCATGTTTTTGCATTTCATACGATACATGCACGTGCCGTAGGTTGCGTACTTGAAACAAAACACAAATTATGACATTTATTCTATACATGCACTATAATTGTTAGTTTCATTCTTGTTTTCTGAAATTGCACTTCTCTAGGTAAAAAGGTGACATTAAAATTTATGTTGCCAAGATTTTGCATATTTCTGTATAGTTTATGAATTGTCATGAGCGTTTACATGCGAAATGCAACACATTCCTCTCAATAGTTTCATCTTTAAATAGGGAATTTCATAGGTTGTTCATATATTTTGAGCTGGTGACGTAAATAATAATATGCCTGAGATAAGATGTCATTTTCTGATGTAATCTGCTCTGACTAGTGGATTACAAACAATCACTGTTTTTGACTCATAAATCTACAAGTTTCAAATGGACAGCAGCTCTTGCCAAAAAAACATTTTAATGCAAATTGAATTTTATACCAAACACTGGTCTAAAAATTGGTATAAAATGTATTTCAGGCCTGCAGGGCTGAACACTACCTAATTTCATGTAGTAATAAACCGAAATTGCCCTTTTAATTAATATTTTGCATGACAGTGTAAATGCACAGGGCTCTGAAACCAACAATGTCAATACATATATTTCAAAACACAAGTACAAAAAAATTGTTGAAGTCTAAACAACTGAAAAATAACTAAGAGTCAAACTGGCAGGTTAGGATACTAACTCCTTTTTATAATTTTGACCGGAATGGAATACTATTATAGTATAATAGTATATGTAAGAGATATTACCTTAAAGTTTATGATGATAAAAGAAATGTTTATATGAAGTCAACCTTGATTTATCCAGGAAAGCAGATTAAACAAAGCAAAATCCATAATTAACGCTTTTGTTCTATATTTATTGTAATACACTTAAAACTAGATTTTTAGAAAATGTCTAAATAAAGGCGTAGATATAAGAAACATTCAAGGTACAATGAGAAATATAGAACTAATGTGAAATTGCAATAAAACTTGTTGATTGCACAATATTTCTGTGAGACAAGTAAAGCTGGATTGCAGATAAAAAAATATTGAAATTTAGAACATCCAGTCAACTTAGTAAATTAATGGAACCAGATTCCTCTGAAATTGGTGTGAAACAAACTGCTATAATATTAAAATGCTATTTCAGCTCACCTATGTGAATTGTCTCTAATCAAAAATGAGCATAGGCTAGAAATTTTTCAAAATACCATTTATGCTTGTTTTGACATAATATGGTGTAATATCGTCAGATACCATATTGAAGCATCATAACACTTGACCTATCGTTCAATATTTGTGTGAAAAGCCACAGAAACAGATGCTCTTACACGCTAGCTTTATACGTGATGTGGTCAAGTGTGCTTTGCCTCAGATCCTTCCATGAAGTCCTTTTGTCTTCATTTAATACTTGAAATCTGAAATTATAAAGATCAAAGAAATTAAATATCAAAAGCTTTTTTTGTAAAGGAGTACTATTAGTTTACTAGGCTACAATAAGTCACAGATGTTTTATTCTGTGCTCTAGATTAGGATAACGAATAGATATACCTTGTTACTATGGAAACAAAACTGAATTTGTTTACGAAAAAAGCTCGGTTTTGTCTACAGTGCAGTACCAAATAAAGGGAAATTCTTGGAATTCCAAGTCTTTTTTAGTTTTGACGAACAGATCACTTTCTTAACAGAAATTGCAAATATATGGACTTAATGCCTTAATTGGAAACAAAAACAAAAATTAAAAACAAAAAAAGTACATTTTAGTCATATTTGCATGAAGTTTAACCGAATACAGAGAAGATTCGGAAAATCTGTGTGCATGTCTTTGCAAGTTGATTTCTTTCTTAGAATTGATAAAGAAATTCCATAGTGTGTGTAGCCTTATAATAGTGTGCTCCCATTAAGAGTCACACTTACAGTTTGCAGGTGAAAATTCAAGAACCATTTCACCTATCTAAAAGAGGGAAAGATGCTTTTTGATTTTGGGGTCAGTATACGACAATAGGTCAAAATTGAAGGTCACGTTAGGAAAAATACACATATGATTTTGTTTTCCAGATGATAATTCAATATCTACTTCATTTATTCAAATCAAATTCGTTTTATACTACTAACGTTTGACATTGCTGGGAGTTGGACTTGGCTTACACACAAGAGATAGATGTCGACTCGGGCATAATCTTTCATAGACACACCTTGTTCTTGAAATTATACTGAAACAAGCTCTTGCTAATTTGTTTCCTGATTATTTTTAGTTTCCTGGTGTATGCAAGCTTCGACAGTAATTTACAGTCAAATCTTCTATAGTCTAATTGGCATTTCGACATGAATTGGCATTTGTTTGGAAAAAGAACGTACGTGACTTTATACATCTCCCTTTAAGCCTCTTTGAATTGAGAAAATTTGTCTCTGTACCATTACCGTTTATAGCTTTCGATTATAATGTCTCGCCTGATTATATTTCCTTAAAACCTATTCCTGACTTTTGATCGGTTTCTTACAAAGACATAATGTGGCGAGCAGTGATATAAGCTCTCGGCACTGTAAGACCTATCATGGTCACAGCTGTTCACATTGATCAGATATCCAAGATAGGCGCCAAGTTCCTCGTTACCAGACGATCCTATATGACGTCATCAATAATGTGAACACCTGAGCCGATGGCATGTCCGTGAAATCCAGGTCTGACATGGGTCTGTCCTCATAAAAAAGGGAATTTATGTCGGCGATGATCGAGATTTGAAAATAAAGACAAAATCAGTAAAGCAGCTAGCAACTTAAGTCTATTTTTCACTTGAATAACCATGACCTTATATGATGTTCATAGCAAATTGCAATAAACTGTTTGTAAAGTTTGACCAGATTCTGGTAAAAAGGGGTAAATATTATAGGTATTCTTGGCATCCTAAATGTTAGTTTACAAATAACATCGACCTTTCATAAATGACACTGGGTGACCTTTATTCAAAAAGCTCATTTCCTGTAAAACATTTTGTTGAAGTATGGTGATAAAGTATAAAGTATGTCCTATATAAACCATATTTCACTAAAATAGTTTCGTCCATGCACCTGTAACCTTGACCTTTGTTCTGTATCTTTTTTGGATTATGGTTTATCCAGCAGCTCGTATAAATGAAATATGATGGAAATACTAGTGAACAGTCTGTAACATCACTATCCCCCTTTTGTGCATCGTCGGAAACCCACGGCATCTTTTTTGTTAATGCCTTTTGTGACGATGCCTTTTGTGTAAACAATAATTTCTGTGAATTTTCAAACTCTGTAATATATATTAAAGACGATGCATTTTTTTAAACATAAACGATTCACACTCTTCACTTCTGTCTATTGTGGAAACCCTGAACCGACTTGCTTTTTGTGTTTTGCTCTTTGCTTTTGTGTCACCTCTGTGAAATTCAGACAAGGAGGGTTAATTGTACTGATAATTCTGATAACCAAGCCTTCTGCACTACAGAGACCCCCCCCTTCCTTTTTAGGTCAAATTCAGAAATAAAAAGAAAAGAAACCCAAAGAGTGAAAGAAATAATTAACGGACATACATTTCCTCTTCTAAATTAATTGTCAGTTTATTATAAATTCATTGTACATAGCCGGATGACCGCTGACATTGTTTTTTAATGTACAAGGAAAGTTGTGCATAGCGCAAAACGTAAGGAGCAAAACGCAAAAAGCAAAAAGCAAAACACAAAGAGCAAAGAGCAAAAAGCAAAGAACAAAAAAGCACATTCTTTTACTATATAATGTCATTTGCACGCCTAAACATGTCAGTCAACGAATATGATTGGTCAATTATTGATGACGTACAGACTGGTTATCCTCGGAATTAGTATTCCATAAGGAAACAATGAGAGACAAAGCAAGAGACAAAGAACAAAACGCAAAGAGCAAAACGCAAAAAGCAAAGAGCAAAAAGCAGAGAGTAAAACCGAATTTTCAGCTAATAATAAAATAACTTCACTTTCAAAATATCTTGAAAATTCATATTCATAATAATAACTATTCATTACTTTCTATGAGATTTACTTGAAATTTCAAGTTAGTTGAAAATTCAAGGTATAAACTTGAATTTTCAAGATAGGAATTTCCAAGATAGTATCTTGAATTTTCAAGATAATTCGTTGAAAATCTAATATACATGTAGTTGGAAATTCAAGACAACAAGCAAGTATAAAATTAAACATATTTTATTTCAATAAAGAGAAAAGGGATTGGGCAACAAGCTTATCAACGTTATGTAAAGCTATAACAAGTTGAATTTTCGAGTTAGTAAATTGAAAATTCTAGATACATGTATTTATTTGAATTTTAAAGACACAAGTTTAAAATTCATTATAGTACATGTAAATGAATTTTTAAAAGGAAGATGAAAATTCTAATTTGAATATTGAAGACGCTGGCCCTAATCAATTTCCGTATAATATTTTATTTTATATTACAAGAATAAAATCTCCAACGACATGCACATTTTGTCGACCAGGGGTGGTTGTTTTACAAAAAAATGTTCACGATATATAACAGAGTGTAGGAGCGTAGTACACATGTAGTAAGAAGGGGAGTCGTAAAAACGTAAACTGATTTGAATTTATTGCCATACTCAAGATTCATAAATGACGGAGAGTGGGACTGTTTCTGTATTACAAGGAAACAAGGATATTTTACAATTGTCTAGTTTTTGTAGCTCAAATGATGTAAGAAGTATGTAGTGTTTGTCGTATTTGGTAAGTCGTTCGTCGGTCAGTTATCGTTACAGAGATGGATCTTAAAATGAGGGGGGATGGGTTCTACAAATAAGGTTATCCAGAACCACGTACTATACTTTTTGGGAAGTAAATGTCAGACAAATGATTTAAAAGTTGCGTAAATCAAGTTTTTGATCTCGTAAAAATAAGATTTTGTGCATCCGCCCTGCTATGACGCTTGTACTACGAGTCAAACTTTCAGCATTCTGATTATATCACAAAAAAAGTTTTCTCAACTGATTCAAGCAAAATTAAGAAAATAAAATAAGTCAGGAGGGAATAAGGGAATAAGTCAGGAGGGAAGAACATAACGATACTGATGTCAAAGGTCAAGGTTGCTGTTAGGGAAAATCGGTTTCCAGATGATTCCGGTAGCAAAACTTTTGGCACCGCAACATTTTGGTCCCGGGTTCGAATCCCAAATTCGGCAAAGGGTCTTATGTGAGAGGGTACATGGTCTCCCACCCATGTCTCTGCAGGGTTTTTTTTTTTCTACGGGTACTCCGGTTTCCTTCTGCTCCTTGGACCCCCTCACGCCAACATCTTAGCCAACGTGAGACATTAATATAAGTTGTGTAACTTTAAAAATTAAAGAGGGCGCTACTGAAATTATTTTTGGTGGCTCCGCTGGAAACATCACTGATAAGAATTTAATATTCAAAACACGTGTCTGGTGCATGGAAATGGGTTTGTGATTTTCTTCAAGAAGGTATAGAGTTGGAACCCTTCGACATTATTGTTTGTTAAACGTTGTAAAATAAATAAAGTTTAATTTATTTTAGAGTCAAACATGCTAAAATGACATACCAATTCTGTTTTTAATGTTTTATTTTTTCGAAGTATTAGCAAAAGTTCTGCACATGGCTATTTGAAAAAAATCGTAGATAAGCTGGAGCCAAAATAGAAAAAAGAGGCGTTTTCCACGAAATTTGTTAAAGTAGACACTTCAGGAAAAATGCATTTGCTTTTTTTCTGGATTGCAAAGCAATTCCGTTCTCTAGATAGACGATGTCCGTCTACCCAGCCGTCCGTCTGCCTGCCAATCTTGGATGCTAGATTTTAAATTACGAATTCTTATTTAGTGCATATATTTAGGCTCTAGATTTGTGTCTGATGGCATTCAGGCTAAGCTATTTAAACAGTTAAAAGGATCATTACGCACGAAATATATGATTGTTTTTATTAGTATTTACTAGTATTTCAACAGCCGTCCTACTTGTGTCATTGTGTAATCTCTAGGATATTATTCTGATTTGAGTTTGTCATAATTGGCACCAAAATGTTTCACGTTGTTTCCTTGATCTTGGATTTTTGTCTTTTATTATATTGAAAAAAAAAAACTTGAGTCCAAGGCATTTCCTTTTTGACGAGAACAATTCGTTGTCAGAAATAGCGTTCTAGAATTATGCAATAATCGTTTATCTATTCAAACTTGCACATTTCCTTTGAGCGAGGTAATTTAAATTACCAAAGTCTTTTGTCGTACATAGAGTATCCATTACCACAATATTTAATGACCTCAGTGACTTTTGAACGAAGTATATTCAGTAACCAAGGATGTAAGAGTTAAACAATTGTTATAGGTGTTTATATTAAGGACTGATATTATAGGCCAAATCTGGGCGGTCTAAATTATAACCCGCTCTGGCCAGCCGATATGATCGGATAAAAGAACGAATTGCGAAATCTAATTTGTATTTTATAATAGGATTTTAGTGAATCTTTTCAAATATTTGTTAATAGCCAATTTTTTACTTTAGATATTACAAGGGTATATCCTTATAAAATGTATGTACTAGTAGTTAAGTAATCTGATTTGAAGAGCCATTTGTGGTCATGATATAAGTGTATGATACCAAAAATAAATGGACTAGAGGTTCGATTTGACCTTGGTTAAATTAAAGTACCCGTGCACGGATCCAATTGTTGGAGGGTTCTTTTTATTTGTCATTTACTAATACCAGGAGATGGTGAGTATGCACTGCAGACTTCATACCTACCACACCGGTACTAAATCAACTCTGAGAATCTTCATTATTAGTCCAATACACGTACTCTCTATACAGTCGTCCTTACTTGAACCGGAATCGAACTGACGACACTGCTGACATACTACGTAGTTACGAAATGATTCCGGATTAAGACAAAGCGATATAATCAAGGTCAATCAGAGTTTTATGCATGCATGCTTCAGATCTATTGTGCATTCTTTGGGTGATGATTTTAATTAATAAAGTCACTATTTACACATGTGCCAAAACATTAATTGTAACTCAATTATACAAAAACCATATCCGTGTGAGGAAATTAATTTCTTGTTCAGTTTCCGTGTTAATTTCCCATATTGTGAATCTTGTAAGAATTCCTTATAAGCCCCCTGTGTATCTTTCCCGGATGAGATACAATGATTATCTCATTACATATAAGGACACTTTGATGTCTATTTTACAACGTATGTACATCTTATAATTTCCTCGTAAACTTACGATCACTTAATCATAGGGCCCTTCTTGTGAAACTGGCTATGGGCGGATTAACATAGATGATGGACCTACAAGTGCATTCACCATCCTTTGTGAAAATGAATGAACTATGATGCACGCTACACCTGTAGAATTTGATATCCCCCACTTCCGTAGAATATACATGTAATATGACGTGACTAAGTCATTTACATAGCAGGTCACAATGATTAAACTTTGAAATTGTAACAACACGTGAAGAAATCGTACCATATAGATCTATATTATAAACGTGATACGATGTTATACCCGGACTGGATTTATTGAACGACATGGTCACTATCCTGTATCAAGATCAATATTACAGAGTGATTTTGAAAAAAAAATGTGCAACACATCAATACTAGAAATTTAAATATTTTGATCGAGATTTCCAAACTAATAAACGTGTTCATTTTTTCGCAAAACAAACAGAGATCGATCTAGTATTCCATTTGTGGACCTTTAAATCTGTGATATATAACCACGGAATTGGCGCTGAAGTTCCCAGAGTGATCGTAACGATCCGAGGGAAACAACGTCAGGAAGTATGGGGAAAGGTTTAACTCAGATAGCACTGGTACTGACAGTGTGTATGTTATTGATAGTATTGGTCCACAGTAGAACAGATAGGCTACTCAGTGCCCCCATCCTGGAGGTGGGAGAGTTATGGATGGACTCCGCCCGAGGGTACGCCCTGTGGGTGTGTCACCTCCTGATGAACCCTACATCCATGTATTCTATGCTAGCGTATTTGGGATGTATTGTAGTGATGGTAGTGTTATATTATTTATATTGTGCTCTATTTGTACCCATGGAACGTATCAAATTATTGGGAGATATAGGCTATATAGAGGAAAGTACCTTCTCCAAGAAAGAGATAGCTAACATGGTGAGGAAGAGGAGGCTGGTGGGGGACGTCCCACCCGTCTACCCCAACGGATGGTTTGGTCTGATAGAGGGATTCAGGCTGAAAAAGGGACATTCTACTAATATATCTGTGCTAGGTAAGATTTCTTTATACAAACTATATTTCGCGAGCATCATGGCTGAGAATTTTTCTTTTCTTATTATCGGGGGAAGGGGGGGGGGTCACGGATTTATAAAAAAAGTGAACTTCTAAGACAGAAACAGGGGGAAGTGGATTATGAAAAAAAAAATGTAAAGACAGAAACTTCATGAACAATTGTAATTGTAAGATTAACTTAACCTGTTCATTTTATCCACCTAACCCCCCCCCCCCCCAACCTTTCGAATCGTACACCAATTTCATCTAACAAACCTCCTACCACATCGATCAATAATTGATAAGGATGACAAAGTTGTATATTGTCGATTAATCGTTGTGCATCTGACGTGCATACATGAATTTGGGATTACGTGATTTATTGATCTCTAAAGCCGGTCCATGAGTACTATAAACACCAGGAAAAGCGGATGTTAGCATCCCGTAGTGACAATCGGAACGAAATGTCAACGGGAAACAGGACTAGCCTAATCGTTTACGTTGCCAAGGAAACGCTTTTGAATATTTTCAAAAATGTTCTTTTTTATATAACAGGAAGGAAGATGAACTTATTGAACTTATATTTCCCGTAGAAACAATGTACAATTCAATATCATGGTACACCCAATTTTTGAGGAAGTATACTAGGTTTTGTAAAGAAAAAAGAAGTTGACTTCTTCTGTACTTAATCACCGCTATACTGTGCCACGGAGCAATGAGTGTGAATCGTCACGTATTACAAAAGACACGCTAGTCATAAAAATATAGGGTCCCATTGGACCACTACAAAAATCTTTGTATCTTTACCTGTAAATCTACAATAGACCCACCTCAATGGGCTACCGATTTAGAATTCACCCACATTTCTTTACTTAAACAAATTCAAAACATATATTTAATTCAGAAACTCATTCAGGCTAGTAGATTATTTTCTTTTGATTCATCAACTTTCGGTAAAATGGCTTTGAAATGGAAACGGTGAGTAGGGGAACTGGTCGAATGATCAACTAAAAGATCCATATTGGTAATTTGCTGAACTTATGAAAATATTGACACTCTACAAAATCCTTGGCCTTTATACAGTGATTGAACATGCATGAATTACCCATGGTTTTTGTCGTTAATACAAATATTTGCCTTCAATATAATTATTAGATTTTAAAAATCGGGCAACAAGAATGACTTTGTCAGAGCACGTACACAAGAACGGCATTGTCGGATCGCGTCGTCGGGACATACCTTAGATAATTAACAATATTACGTCATAATTCAGCTAGCTCGTGTCACCATGTTTGTCGAACACTTCATTCGTTCATTATAAAATCTATTTTCATTAAGCGGTTTTGCCTGACTTTCCATGTTTTCTGATGTGACGTTTGCTTTGAGATTATACTATTCTTGTTTCAGGACTGAACCTAGCAGTGTTTAGAGATGATTCAGGGAATGCCCATGTACTGGATGCTTACTGTCCCCACATGGGGGCTAACCTTGCCGTAGGGGGTAGAGTTCTAGGAGACTGTATAGAGTGCCCTTTTCACGGCTGGCAATTTAGGGGCAGTGACGGAAAATGCACAAAAATACCAAATTCAGATAAAAGTAAGAATATGAGATCGAGAGGATGTCTATAGGATATCAACAGAACAAATCTGCATTTGAATTGATAATTTTAAATACATGACCATTTCCTTTCGTGTCTGCTGCCCTCCTCCCCCCCCCCCCCCCCCCCCCCCCCCCCATTATCAGGGTTGTAATAAACTGCTTATGACGAAAGTACCCCAGACTTGCGAAAAGTTGATCAAAACGATTTTATTATCTAAGGCATTTTTTCAAAGCTTTTGGAACAAGGAACATGGTTAGAGTTTAAAAGTGGCATTCTAGTGCGTATTATTTGTATTCCTTCCTGCATCGAGAACATATTGTTTCAAAACGGATACACGAGAAAGAATCTATGCTTTTATTGGTGGACGTGGAATAATCATATCCCTATCAAAATTGACATATCAATTGTTCAGGATTTGTGAAAAGTTGTTTCGAAAGGTTTAATCGTCCAAGGCAACAAATCATCTTGCATAAGTAGCATGGTTACATGGTAACGGCTGTCACGATGTTGCTTTATATGGACTCAGATTCAGCATGATGTTCTAACTTTAGAACAAGGTTTAAACTTATGCAAGGGCTTTTTGTGGTGTTGTATGGATAAGAAGATTGTTCGGCATTTCCATGGAAATTACTTCCTGGACTACCCCCCCCCCCCCTTCCCCAAATCTCTGAATTTTCTCACATATCTCCGGATTTTCTCACATATAATGTTCTTAGAAAACTTATGTAACATCATACTATCTATTGGAAATTCGTTTATTTTGAAATTTTAAGTCATTTTCCATCAAACATTACTTAGATATAATTTATCCTTGATGATGCGAAAAATCCGACACATCGAATCCACGTTGTCTGTTCGCCTTTTCATATGATCACTCTGTCAAGGTCACATTCAGTGATTGTCTAGGTCACATTCAGTATTTGTCAAGATCACCTTCAGTGATTTTCATGATCAATGTCACAACTTCATGATCGTACATGTGTAAATCACTATTCAATTTCAGCCAATATCACATATTATTGTCAAGGTCACCACTCATTGATCTTAAAGTCACAGCCCTATGATTGTCAATATCACGACCTAATGATAAATAAAAGTGATGATTTATACGATCAATTTATCACCAATATTACAACCGAATGATTGTCAAGATCATCACACAATCACATTTCAATCGGATGAACTCAGTGATTAGCAAAGTCACAAACCAATCAATGATTGTGGAGGTTATCATCATAGTAATTATCATGCAATATGCCTAATCAGTGATTGTCAAGGTCAACATTCCATGATTGTCAATGTAAGCATTCAATAATTGTCAAGGTCAGCATTAAATGATTGTCAATGTAAGCATTCAATGATTGTCAAGGTCAGCATTCAATGATTGCCAAGGTCAGCATTCAATGATTGTCAAGGTCAGCATTCAGTGATGGTCAAGGTCAACATTCAATGATTGTCAATGTCAGCATTCAATGAATGTCAAGCTGAGCATTTAATGATTGTCAATGTCAATATTCAAGGATTGTCGATGTCAGCATTCAATGATTGTCAATGTCAGCATTCAATGATTGTCATGCTGAGCATTTAATGATTGTCAAGGTCAATATTCAAGGATTGTCGATGTCAGCATTCAATGATTGTCAAGGTCAGCATTCAATGATTGTCAAGGTCAGCATTCAATGATTGTCAAGCTGAGCATTCAATGATTGTAAAGGTCAATATTCAAGGATTGTCGATGCCAGCATTCAATGATTGTCAAGGTGAGCGTTCAATGATTGTCAAGGTCAATATTCAAGGATTGTCAAGGTCAGCATTCAATGATTGTCAATGTTAGTATTCAATTATTGTTAAGGTCAGCATTCGATGATTGTCAAGGTCAGCATTCAATTATTGTCAAGGTCAGCATTCAATTATTGTCAAGGTCAGCATTCAATGATTGTCAATGTCGGCATTCGATGATTGTAAGGTTGTCGATATCACCACCCAATGATGATTGTTTCGCGAACCAATAATTATTGAAAGCCATCAGCAGAATACACTAGTTATCAATATCACTACCAAGACGTGGTCCTCAAAGTCAAATGTTTGTCAAGGTCGCCAACATTTTTTGTCAAGACCACAAACAATGACGTAGTCAAAATTATTTTAAATGTTTTTATTAGATTTCATGACTGATTATTCAAACTACTTTGTCTATAGTTCCAGATATTGCGCGGGTAAAGCGGTACACTACTTGTGAAAAAAATGGTTGGATTTACTTGTGGTTCCACGCAGAAGGAGTGGACCCCACGTGGGAACTACCCGACCTCCCCGAAGTCAACAGTGGAGAGTGGAAATTTGCGGGTCGCACAGAACATTACATCAACTGTCATATAGAAGTAAGAGGGTCAAACTGTTTCCCATTTTGAGAATATTTGTGAAGCGAAATATGCCCCCCCCCCCCCCGTCCCGACCTTTCCCCTTTTCCCTCTTGACAGAATTGCTCGATGTATGTGTATGACCAGAATGATCCCGCAGTCACAGAACCAGGTCGGCAATAAGTGGTCTCGTTATACAGATTCTATATGGTATTTGTATCAATCAGTATACATGTATTGACTAATTAAACGACTAGCTTTTCCTCTGTGATATGCATGGTAATTGATTATTAAGTATTCATTAAAGTTATATTGATGCCTGATGGGTAATAATAATGTCATAGACTAGACGTGCCCTTACATTTAAATCATTTATGTATTCTGCAGCGTTCTTCTGATTGATTCTGGAAAGCCACCTGCTCTATATATAAACAATTCACTGTTATAAAGGAAACTGTCAGGTGATAATAGGTTCTTCTAGTAAAAGTACATTTTTTTTCGATGCAAACCTTACTTTTAAAACTGTCAAGTTCGATTGCGATGGAGATGATAATTCGAATCTCACTTTGATGCAAATACAGATTTCTTCAAGTATCGCAAGTAAAAATCACAGGAGCTCGGTGCCATCGACCCTCATTGATGCTCGCCCCTTCTCTAATAGGAGGATGCTTTGTAGATCCTCGTGGCAAAAACCAGTATTTGTGTTAGTGGTTGGAACCCATATTTGACACTCACGTTAAGAACTGTGTTAAGTCAAATACCATAGTGTTTGCATGACATTCGATGTCATTCTATGTACGTGAGCAATACGAGCACGCACACATGTCTTCAAAAATTTAAAAATTCATTCATGAATTTGGGTTGTCAACATGACAAACAAACAATATCTAATGGTAGCTATACCAGCGAAAACTTTTTTTTAAATGGAACCCGAGCCTAGCCTTTACATGTATTTGAATCACAATTTGCATTCCTTTACAAACGATTTAATTGGGTTTGTGAACCATTTACTTACTAACAATTAGACAAAAACTTTTCTATTTTACACCTAATATCGCTTTTCAACGTCGTTGATTTACAAATAGTAGGGCATAGTAAATTAATACGTATACGATTTGTGTATCCTATGGAGACATAACTTGTTTATGATGACAACATCATAGTTGTATTCGATAGCAATTCCTCGGTAAACGAAAAAATGTAATTGTGTTTAATCGCGTGGATTTTTAAGAAAAAATCCTCAAATAACCCGAAGGTACTTGACAAGTTGGCCCCGGTTTTTGTTGTTGTTGTTGTTGTTGTTGTTTTGGGGTTTTTTAACCATCTGTTTTATTTACCTGTAATGAGAATAACTTAAAAATGTGAAGGAGGTCTCAAATCCCTTCTTAAGAATCTTTATATACAGTGGCGTCGCTGGACCAAAATCAAGTGGAAGTTGGGGTCTGGGACCGCAAAGAGTATCCAAGTAAAGGACTGGTTGATATCTAGTAAGGCTTTAAGCTCCACGAAAAAGATTTATTCACAAGTATTATGACAAATTTAGAGAAAGCTTGATAATGCAAAATCAGAAATTTCGGGAAATTACGTGGATGCTTTCGCATACAAGCATACATTGTAGCTCCTCACCCAATTCTTGAATTTAATTCGAATTATCGTTCATTCTTTTAATAAAATTCTCTCCAAAGCAGGAGGTTGTATGATTTAAGCATAGTCAGACGGAGGGGGAGGGGGGGGCTATATATGGTCTTCTAGTCTTCCCATGAATCATCGCATGATCATTCTAATGGTACATCAGTGTATAATACGAAGCTACATATACACCACCCATCGGTAGAGGTACGTGTTCTTTTCATTGAAACAGTGACGGAGATTTACAAAGATGAAATTTTTAAGGCATTAACATTAATGATTCTGATTCTCTTACACTTAGCGCTCTCGTGAAAATGTCTGTTAGATTTTTTTCAATATTAAGAAGCATTGATTAGTTAAACCCCCCCCCCCCCCTTCCGCCCACATTCATAAGACACACAGTATTTTTCTTATTCCCAACTCCCTAACTTCCCATCGGAAAATATGTAAAGAGAGTATGAATAAATAGATGATATGTTTGTTTGATTTATGAACATGTACATTTCATACAATATACATGCTAATTTTTTTTTCAGGAAGTTCCTGAGAATGGCGGAGATGTTCAGCATTTACTATACGTACACACCCCTTTCATGTCTTCAGGCGTGGACCTCAGATACATGTGGTCTAAGTTCTGGTCGTTCGGCAGTTCTCACGTGTGGGATGCCAAGTGGGAGCCCCTCCCACCCCCCGACGCCCACATAGGATGTCTCCAGCTCAAACATTCACTAAAACTATTTGAAAAACAGATTACACTACTAGATATGGACGTAGTGGCCAGGCAGGTAAACATTGTTTGACGTAGTCACCAAAATAATGAGTCAACGTGGCAAATGAATTGGAGGAGCGAAAGGGGGGGGGGGGTTAGCAGCATGTAAAACGAACTCAATCCTAGTTTCTTTGCACATGAACTCGACGCCAACGACTCTCAATGAAATCCACCCCTTCTTTACTCTCCCTGTTATATTATTATGCCCTCACAACATAGTTGCAGGGGATATAGTAACGCCGTCGTTCGTGTTATGTGAGTTGTTTGTTAGTAGGTGCGTGCGTCACACTTTTTGTATACAGCCTAGATGGCGCAGTTTTGATTTGATCTTTTCAAACTTCATACAATGAATGCTTATGGCAAGAGGGAGAACCCTATTGATTTTCAAGGTCAAAGGTCTAGGTCACAGATTGATGGTGTTTAAAATCCATGTATACAGCCTAGAGGTTGCAGTTTTGATTGGTTATTCACCAAACTTCAATCACTTATTCCTTATGACAAGGGGACGAACCCTATTGATTTTCAAGCTCATTGGTCAAAAAACAATGTCACATCAGAAATGTTTAAAATCCCTGTGTACAGCCTAGAGGTTGCAGTTTTGATTTGTCATTCACCAAACTTCATACACTTATTGCTTATGACAAGAGGAAGAACCCTATAGATTTTCTAGGTCAAAGGTCAAGGTCACAGATCGGAAATGTTGAAAACCCTTGTATACAGCGTAGAGGTTGCAATTTTGATTGGATCTTCACCAAACTTCATACAATGTTATGTTTATGAGGAAGAACCTAATTGATTTTCAAGGTCAAAGGTCAATGTCACAGATTGGAAAAGTTTTGAAATCCTTGTATATGTGGTTGCAATTTTTATTTGATCTCTTCCAAACTTCATACATTTGTTGCTTATGATAAGATAAAGATCCCTATTGATTACCAAGGTCAAAGGTCAAGGTCACTGATTGGAAATGTTTTGAATACTTGTATACAGTATAGAGGGCACCGTTTTGAATGGATCTCTTCCTAACTTCATACACTTATTGCTTATGACATGGAAAGATCCCTATTGATTTTAAGGTCAAAGGTCAATTTTGATTGGAACTTAACCAAATGTATGCTAGTACATTGATATTGATGCCATGCAAGGGGATGTTACGTTTTGTGTGGCTTAGATTTTTTATTGGTAGAGGGAAATGTCATTGTGTGTCCGTAGAATAGAGCTTCTATGTTTCTCTGCTCCGTTAGGCTCCGTCAAATCTAATCCGTCTATACACCTTATTGACGTCACCCTATGTCACATTCTCTCTCACAAGACATTTTCTTCATGTAATGATGGACTTCGCTAACACATTATTCACTGTTAAGAGGGAATCAAATTGCTGAAGTACAAACTTTCCAGAACTCTTTTTCTCCAGCCTTCATCGATTTTCAATGTAGGGTGACATTGTAAATATAAATTCTTTAACACATTGTTGTTAATGGCATTTGTACTTTTTCCCATGTATTTTTATAATTGATCTATTGTTCCCGATTAGAAAAATATCGAATGTCGAGTAAATGTGAATTAATTGAAATTAGTTTGCTCCCTCTCACTTGAAGTTCATATGACACGTGATTAAAGGACCTATGTACTCTAAAATTTTGAAAAAAAAACGAAAAATTGTCAGCTTAAATATTTACACCAAATGAAATACCGGTATATCTACTTATATATGAATATTTAGAAACATTTCATGAGGCTTTTACAGGAAGAATTCCTGGTTTCTATATTGAATAATTCATTTGTTTTCGCATATAAATAATCCAATCACACTACGGTATAACTTGCATGGCTAATAATATGCCGTAATTCACATACATGGCTAGTATTAAGTCCGTCTGTCCGTCCTCAGTTCCCTCTTTTATTTTGTTCGTACCATTACAAATTTCATGATAATGGATGTTTTAGCGAATTTGATTTTACTAACATGACGTATTGTACTCACAGATAGGTCCCGGAGTTGTCTACCTTACGTTTGATACCATATTTGGTAAGGGTGTGTACATTATAAGCCAGACCCCGACAGAACCTTTAGTACAGAAAATGGTGCATAATATATACGTATCCAGATACACTCCTCTCTTTATGGGGAAGTTCTTCATGTATTCAGAATCAGTGCAGGTCAGTATCTTGTTACCTCCTTACTTTGTCATGTTGTTGTCATGTCATGTTACTGTCGTATCATATTATTGTCATGTCATGTTGTCATGCCATCTTACTGCCTTGTCGTGTCATATTATTGTCATTCAACTGTCATATTACGTTCTTGTCATACCACTGACATTATTAGTTATTAGGTTAATTACTGACCGTCTACAGAGATCAAGCCCATAGAAGGCGAGGTGAAGCCTTCTATGGGCTTGATCAACCCGACAAATCTCTGTGGATGGTCAGTAACAAACCTAATAACTGTTTTATTTTATCGAGGACCAAATCCTCTGGTTTTTTGTTTTTTTTTTGTTTTTTTTTTTTTTGTTTTTGTTTTTTTTTTTGCAGAACATTGGTGTTTCACAACTCCTTTTACTTGCGAATTCATTTATACGACAATGTCGGAATTGCTGACGGTCTATATACATGTAAATTTAGACGGCGTGCACGTGACGCGATTTACGCTCCCTGATTGGTTCGAACTAGTCCGTGGCAAAATAAATTAAGATATTGTCATGTTAAAACCATGTCATGTTACTGTCTTATTGTCATGTTCGTGCCATACAATGTTATTCCATGCCATTTTAATGTCATGCTTTCTTACTGCATGCTATGGTACCGTCCATTGGTATGTTACTGATGTCGCTCTAATGCAGTGTCATGTTACTGCCATGTCATGAAATTGTCATGTAATTTACTATCATGTCATTTCATATGTTTTTCGTGTCATCTTTTAATTATTGCGAGTTTTTGAGAAGTAAAAGTTTGAAGAAAATCTGAGAAAAAATACCGATTTTAGATATTTTCTTATCTTTCTTAACTTCGTGTCAATGTGCGTTGAAACATACGTGTTGCTTTATTTCTTCGGCCATATCTAATGTCTTATATACACCCAGACAAAAGTTAAGCAACAGCGAAATTGTTTTTAGTGCAAAATGCTGGTTTGATGAAGAATATTTGAAAATTATGTATCATGATACATGTATGGATCTGACCTTTGACGAAGACAATATTACTTTATTTAACAAAATTGCATTATACAACTTATTTTTAATCGGGATCGAAATGGGACGCAATTCAAGTTAGACATTAAGTTCAAGGAATTGATTTATTTTTTAGAATTCACTGTTCAGTATGGTTACAAGGAATCTATTTGTTAATCTGATTGAATTCAAAACTGAATGTGTATTACAAATGCTGAGATAATGTTAACTATCTCTTTAGAATTAGGAGTAAATGTCTTTGAAAAAAATATCGTGTCAAAAAGTGCGTTCATGAAACCGGAAGAGAAGTTAGGCGCCTACGTACCGGCAGAACTATTTTTTTATCACACAAACATTAAGACCATGAATAAGATATTTTGAGGTTGTATTTTTATGACTATTCTTTTTATCAAAGAAATAAGGTTTCACAACGATATCTTTATGGTTGCTTTTTCCGTATTTTCTTTAAGATAACATCTTTGTGACTACTATTTTCTGGAATTTTTATTTAACCCTAGTTTTACCAATATCAGTATTCATGTAGGACAACCATCCGCCAAAATGTCACTTCCGGTTGAGAGATGAATCCGTCGAATCGTAAAGTTTCTCTTTTTATGTCAAAATTAAAAACCGGATGTGCATCCCGTTCGACCAAATTGCGGAATAATTTGGCTGAAAGTCATCATTAACATCGGTGAACATGGAATATAGAGGAAATACGAGCAAAAATTGTCTTTAATGGGAATGATCGGAAATTTATTAACAAGAGCGATTGAAAGAGAGTAGTTGGGATACACCTCAACCGGAAGTCGACTGAAAGAATATAATACTAATTTTTTGAAAGAAAACCGTATTAGATTTGTGAATCTTGAGCCTAATCTGGATTATCTCTTTTTCAAGTACCTGTTACCTTATTTTTGCAATACCTCTCTTCAAACTTTATTCTACACTATTTTCCCTCAAAAATACCTTCTTTTCATTTGAGGCATTATCCAAGCCAAATGTTTAAATTTCGATATCATTTCAGTGTTATGTGTTAACAAAAGGTGCAAAGTCATCTTTAAAAGAATTGGTATTTGATATATTTTACGAAAACTTCTCGGTGCTATCGTTTAAAGTATAAGGACTCCGAAATATTGGGGTGTTGCTTAACTTTTGTCTGGGTGTATATGTATAGAACGGTTAAGTGTTTTTAGAAACGTAAACTGTAGCATTTCACAGATATCAAACAAATGCATTAAGGCACTGATAGAGAGCGGTTTTAGGTATCTTACCACCGTATTTATTCGTCGTGATTACTTGTTTTTACTCAGTGTTTATAATTCATAGACATTGTAAGAATCTCAAATTTATTGTGGGAGATTTTGAAAATGACTTCTCGATTTGAGGGAATTTATATTTCTTTTCTTGATTGTTTTATTATAAATGTCTAGAGGATTTTAGCTTGCATACTATATAGCTAGTATTCTAAAATTTCATACATTTGCATTCGATCTATTTTCAAAATATTCATTGACACGTCTTATTCAAGAGACATTTAAGAGTAAGCAAAAGGGTTTTTTTAAACACAGGTGTTTACAAATATGCTTATACATGTATATGATTCCCGTTCTCATTATTTCGTACTAAAGGTCATTACAATAGAGACATTATTTCTTGCATTTACACCAGAAATATTATTATCGATTATAACATATATATAGACATGCTTTTAATCTTTATGGCAAAAAAACCCCACATTATTCAACTCTGACAATATAGCTATGTTTTTCTCTTTTACAGTTGGAGAGAGATATTATGATCTGGAACAACAAGCGATGGCAGGGTAAACCGATGTTTGTGAGATCAAAAGAGGACGCTCTTATATCACGTCATAGACGATGGTATTCTCAGTTCTATTCAGAAAATAGTCCCCGTTTATCATTTCAAAAAGAATCCCTTGATTGGTGATCAGCCTTTCTCTCCAGCCTCGTTGTGATTTCAGTATATCCGCCATGATACACTTGACACAGGTTCCTCACATCTTTGATTTTTCCCTTGAAATTGCTTCTATAAAAAGGATGCTTCTTCTCTCTTAAAAAAAAAGGATGCTTCCTCTAAAAGGGATTCTTCCGCTATAAAAGGGATGTTTCTTACAAATAAAGGATGTTTCTTTTATGAAAAGGGTATTTCTTCTGTGTTTGTCTTCTCCGTTCGCGGCAAAGACTCTTGTCTCAAATTTGATCTTACCTTTTAATACTGTACTCTCTAGTGTAACGACCTTGACGACCTTTACCCGAAGTCAGAGGTCACACTAGCCATTCACATTGTGGGTCTTTTGTCCGTTTCGATGGATAAACCGTTATTTACGGGAGGATTTTTTTCTCTGGCATTGTATAATTCTTTAACACGTCATCCATCTCAAGCGGTCTTCCAGTAAAACATTTACATGTTATGTAGATTTCAAAATTTCAAAGTTAATATATGTGTGGCTCTTAAAGAGACTCTCGGGGATAAATAATGTCCATTTATGTGTTAATTTTTGTCACAACTTGTCTGACAATAATTTGTTTTAACTGTATAGCAATACATGCAATATTTCAGATTGGAGTACAAGTGCATATAGTGTGGAAGGTTTTTTGCTCAAGTGTTGTATAAATGTTTAATTTATTTCAATATTTATGCGTGGTGTGTATATATTATTAGTTCTTACAATTTTATTTTATTATGTATAGTGTGTATAGATGAGTATGATACATTTTTAAGTCTC
Organism: Pinctada fucata; assembly: GCA_028142955.1. NCBI lineage: Eukaryota > Metazoa > Mollusca > Bivalvia > Pterioida > Pteriidae > Pinctada > Pinctada fucata. The sequence goes on from AP027109.1 coordinate 49,934,919, forward strand.
TTCTGATATTTCACGATCAAATCCCGTTCAAATTGACAAGTTCTTTTAAAAGATTCTCAGTTTCAGTTATACATTTGTTTTCATTGCGAAAATTGAATAAATTATTTTCCTGACTGCTTCTTTCCTTCTTTATCATATGTCGTTGCTGAAGTGACACGACTTTTAACATTGCACAGAGTTATGTTTCGTTTAGGTAAGTATTTTGTGTTAAAACAATTGTATTGCTGATGACGTCTGTAAAAAATTCCCATAAAACCCGCATATTTCACTCTTAGACTAATTTATATATTTTATCATTATAATCCACGAAACAATCCATTCTTTATCCATGGCTCATTACGAATTGCACAATATAAGCGAACATGACAATTAGCTAAAACTGTGATTCAAGAGGTTGGAAACATTTACGATCAGTGAATGCAAGTCGAACACAAACCCAAAATTAGAATCCAAAAAATCGGAATCAAAGAACATACAAAACCATGTGGATAACAAAACCACGTGGATTACAAAACCATGTGGATTACAAAACCCTGTGGTTTACAAATCCATGTGGATTACAAAAACATGTGGAGCACAAAAGTACAAAACCATGAAGATAACAAAATCGTATGGATTACAAAACCATGTGGATTACAAAACCTTGTGGATTACAATACCATGTGGATTACAAAACCACGGGATCACAAAACCTTGTGGATGACAAAACCGAAAATAACTGCTCAAATATTCGACAAAACAGCAAAAGTTAGTTCCCATTGAATAATCGGATATCAGGTACCCTGGGATAGGAAGCATCCATTGCTTAATTACAGCACCCGTTACTTAAGTAAAATAAAAAGGGTGAATTATAAAAAATTGGATGTTTCACATTGATATGTGTTAATGTTTTATATTTTTACCGTATCGTCCAAAAACAGTAGACGTTATCTTTAGACATATCCCTCTAGAACATTCTTTCGCATTTTGCAAATATTAAGGACAGGAAACAAGTTTTTGTTGGCGTAGGGAGTTCAAGAAATAAAAATTTGTATTGGGAACAAAATAAAATTTTACACGAAACTCCAAATTTGCTAGAAATTCATATCAGAATAAGACTTTTAGTGTGACCTTAAGATTTAACTCTGCCAGGATGATGTACACTGATATGATCACACACGAACCAAAAAAGGAAATAAGTATTTGCAAATAATGACATCAGCAAATGTGTGCATTGTAAACAAGCTACAGATCGAAATTTACAATGCATTGTTCCCCACACTCAGTGTCACGCAGGGATCGAAATACGAATTCTTGGAGAAGTGCGACGTACACTTGTCTGAACATGACAGATCAAGTTGAAGTATCACACCCTTAACTGACTTTTCCTTTATGAGTCTAGAAATAGATCTATAGTACCAGATCGATCTAAGTCGATTGCCACATTTCTGTTGATATACATGTACTATATGATGTTTGAGCTTGGCAATCAAGGTGTTACTTTCGCTCCTTGGAAACTAGAATATAAACACGCGGAGTATTTCTAAATATCATTTTATTCTCTTTATGCATTGTACATGTATACCTACATATTGACCTACTTATCAATGACTTTATGTTTAACCTTGACTATTTATGTTTTACTGATTTAAATTACTTCGATCAAATTTTATGTTAGTGATTCGAATTGGGTTTTTTTTTCCTTTCACAGCTGATATGGAACCAGCTGATATCAATAAAACATGCATTTGACTGATTTGTATCGGAACAAATGTGCCGTATTAGGAATATTTTGTAATAATTTCCATTGTTTTCTAATTTTTTTTTTCTCGAGGACTCGTAATCTCTGAAAGTCGAGAAGATCATTTTAACAAAATAATGTCTGCAGAAGAGTTTTATGGATTAATTGTATATAGAGAAAAAAATTCATTCACCTGAGGTTGTCATAAGCTGTTTTTTTTTTCTACTTTTTTTTGGGGGGGGGGGGGGGGGGGTTACAATACCCTTGACCTTGGAGTTTTCTGAATACGCACTTAGTTTCACTTTTTGATCGTAGCTACGTTTTCTGAATACGCACATAGTTTCACTTTTTGATTATAGCTACGTTTTCTGAATACGCTCATAGTTTCACTTTTTAGCTCGCCGGGACGAATGTCCGGAGAGCTATTGTCATACCCCCGGCGTCGGCGTTGGCGTCTGCGTGCGCGTGCACAAAAACTTTAACCTTGCTTATAACTTTTAAACCAATACAGATTGGGCTTTCATATTTCACATGTGCATTCCTTGTGACAAGACCTTTCCATGGATACCAAAATTTTTGACCTTGTGACCTTGACTTTGGAGATTGACCTACTTTTGAAAAACTTTAACCTTGGCCATATTTTTTGAATGGTAAGTGATAGGGCTTTGATATTTCACATGTGTATTCCTTGTGACAAGACGTTTCCATGGATACCAAAATTTTTGACCTTGTGACCTTGACCTTGGAGATGATTGACCTACTTTTGAAAAACTTTAACCTTGGCCATATTTTTTGAATGGTAAGTGATAGGGCTTTGATATTTCACATGTGTATTCCTTGTGACAAGACGTTTCCATGGATACCAAAATTTTTGACCTTGTGACCTTGACCTTGGAGATGATTGACCTTCTTTTGAAAAACTTTAACCTTGGCCATATTTTTTGAATGGTAAGTGATAGGGCTTTGATATTTCACATGTGTATTCCTTGTGACAAGACGTTTCCATGGATACCAAAATTTTTGACCTTGTGACCTTGACCTTGGAGATGATTGACCTACTTTTGAAAAACTTTAACCTTGGCCATATTTTTTGAATGGTAAGTGATAGGGCTTTGATATTTCACATGTGTATTCCTTGTGACAAGACGTTTCCATGGATACCAAAATTTTTGACCTTGTGACCTTGACCTTGGAGATGATTGACCTACTTTTGAAAAACTTTAACCTTGGCCATATTTTTTGATTGGTAAGTGATAGGGCTTTGATATTTCACATGTGCATTCCTTGTGATAAGACCTTTTTTATTGTTGTTGTTGCAATTTACATATGGTTGCCACCGGCGAGCTATGTTGTCATTCTGACAAGTCTGGTTGATTGTAGCCACGTTTAGAAACATTTTTTTTTTCTTGCGGAATTTAGTATGATTTGTTTAGTATAACAAGACAGCAATTGTTCGCAAGGCATAATCAACGAATATTATATCTTTACCAATTGTCTTTAAACGATAAGTTCGAACAAGTTTTTGACATATTATGAACTTTGGTCAACACCAATTCCGCGATCCTTCCAATATCGAGAGAGGCAGGGAAGGGAGCTTGGCGAGTAATACTGTATCGTTGTGTGTCGCTGGCCTCAAGCTCCTCTGTTTTATTCTTGTATATGAACAGTTAATTTTTAATGCCCCCGGAATCAAAGATTCGGGGGCATATAGTTTTTGGCCTGTCCGTCTGTTTGTCCGAAAAACTTTAACATTGGGCATAACTTTTGAATGGAAGGTGATAAAGCTTTCATATTTCATATGTGTATTTCTTGTGACAAGACCTTTCCATTGATGCCAAACTTTTTGACCTCGTGACCTTGACCTTTGACCCACTTAACAGAAAATGGTGTTATACTAACAAAGATGCCACCGGGGGCATTCGTGTTTCACAAACACATGCTTTATTTTATTTTGTCTAAATATATGAATTGAATAGGATATTATGTCATGGTAATAGTCTAAACCATGCTTGATCATGATCCCTATAAGAAATGCGTCGTATAATTAGAGTGTATTCAATAGCTTTAAAAAATTCTTGTCTGGGACCTTGATCTTAGTGTTATCAGCATATCAGTATAGTTATTCCGTATATACCAACTTTAATTTATCTTGTCCTTTTGTAAAATACACCCTTTATAATGTAAAACGTATGTCTACCGACCTTATACAAAAGGATCAAGTTATGAAAAGAACGGCAACTCCTATTTCCAACAAAGAAGGGAAAGTGGGGAGGAGGCACACTCCCCTGTAAAATTAACAAAGTAGGGGTTATATCACCAGATACGTTCTTTATTAGTTTCCAGCCTAGTCTTTCAAACCAGTGGCACAGTGTATACTGCAGGTAGTGAATATATTCTGTGATGTCGTATTGTCGATAGCTCGATCTTTGTCATAGGAAGTTATCAACCATACCAACACGACCAAGTCACCCGTATGGCCACCACGGAGTCTGATTGGTTGATGTTGATGTGCGACCAAGTCACCCGTATGGCCACCACGGAATCTGGTTGGTTGATGTTGATGTACGACAAAGTCACCCGTATGGCCACCACGGAGTCTGATTGGTTGATGTTGATGTACGACCAAGTCACCCGTACGGCCACCAAGGAGTCTGATTGGTTGATGTTGATGTACGACGAAGTCACCCGTATGGCCACCAAGGAGTCTGATTGGTTGATGTTGATGTACGACCAAGTCACCCGTATGGCCACCACGGAGTCTGGTTGGTTGATGTTGATGTACGACCAAGTCACCCGTATGGCCACCACGGAGTCTGGTTGGTTGATGTTGATGTACGACCAAGTCACCCGTATGGCCACCACGGAGTCTGGTTGGTTGATGTTGATGTACGACGAAGTCACCCATATGGCCACCAAGGAGTCTGATTGGTTGATGTTGATGTACGACCAAGTCGCCCGTACGGCCACCAAGGAGTCTGATTGGTTGATGTTGATGTACGTCCAAGTCGCCCGTATGGCCACCACGGAGTCTGGTTGGTTGATGTTGCTGTACGACAAAGTCAACCGTATGGCCACCACGGAGTCTGATTGGTTGATGTTGATGTACGACCAAGTCACCCGTATGGCCACCAAGGAGTCTGATTGGTTGATGTTGATGTACGACCAAGTCACCCGTATAGCCACCAAGGTGTCTGATTGGTTGATGTTGATGTACGACAAAGTCACCCGTATGGCCACCAAGGAGTCTGATTGGTTGATGTTGATGTACGACCAAGTCACCCGTATAGCCACCAAGGTGTCTGATTGGTTGATGTTGATGCACGATAAAGTCACCCGTATGGCCACCAAGGAGTCTGATTGGTTGATGTTGATGTAAGACCAAGTCACCCGTATGGCCACCAAGGTGTCTGATTGGTTGATGTTGATGTACGACAAAGTAACCCGTATGGCCACCACGGAGTCTGATTGGTTGATGTTGATGTACGACCAAGTCGCCCGTATGGCCACCAAGGAGGGTGATTGGTAGATGCATTTTCAACATTTCCTCATAGATCTTAATCAATCATTAAGGAAAGCAAGTACTGAAGGTCCTCTACAGTACGCGTATTGGTGCCAAAGACTTCCTCGTTTACCGCTGTGCAGATTTCACTAGTGAGACCTTGCAGCTAGCAAAGTCATTTTCTTGAATTATGTTTCCACAAGAAGCCAATTGTCCTTCATATATTTAACGGATTGTAAAAAGCATTCGTGCTCTATTCAAACTTATAAAGAATCAAGATATAGTCCTAGTATACCTCACAATAATGCTTATGACATTGCTCGTTTAAGATATTTACGACGACTCTTTCAAGAATAAAGACAAAGCGAGATCTGCATCAAATGTATTTCTGCCCAAAAACATCGAATAATGCATTGAGTACTAAATAGTATATGTATGTTTCAAAATATACAGCACATGAATAGTGGAATCCGATGATAACCATGCACCTCGGTGGCGACCAATGACGGCCATCTACTTCAGTGATAGTAAAGATGTATTTATCCGGGTTACGCGAACACAACCCTCCCGCAAACTAAATCATCTAGAGAAGTATAGGTCAAAGAATCAGGCAGGGGTGATACATAAAAATTGTTTGCAAAACTTTTGATTTCTGTTTTGAGGCATATATGTGGTACAAATCAAACATATGATATTCATTCCTCAAGATAGCGATGGTGAAGCGATATATTCACCTCATGATTTATAAAGGATTATGTTGGAAACAAATGGCGGAAAATTTTTTTCTATATAATTCAACCAAATATGCTACCCCTATAACTTTCTTCAGCATCCAAGTATGAGGAAAATTCCTTCAGAACATTCATATGGAGGCTGATCTGAACAAATTTCAAGAAAAAAAAAAGTTCTGCAAAAATTTTTATTAAAAAGGTTTTTCAGCTGCCTGATCCTTACTTGGACCTGTACTTCAGCAGTGAGTCAATGGTGATTTTGTTTTATCATACGTTCATTCACTCAACAAATGCAGTTTTATTTTGAGGGGGGGGGGTGTTTGTTGGGGAGGGGGGGGGGGGTCCCAATTGATGTATGTGTCATTTTTTTTCTAATTTCAAAAAGAAGAGTGTGGGGATAATACATTTTAACGTCTCCTGCTGCACTATTGAATTCTTTGCGCAATGGACAATTTTGTGAAACTTCAGAATGATCATGTAAACAGGGACGTATATTTTTATATACGTCCCTGATGTAAACGATATAAGCTCTTTTGAGTTCCTTGCAGCTGCATAGTTATGACAAAATTATAAAGAGGAACCTTTCTTCCAACACGGGGCCCGAGGGCAAGCAGTAGATTCAGGTTAGGTCAGATTAGGTTATGGGGTAACAAAAAGAATCTCCTGGAATCTTCCAAAAAATATCAATTGAAGAATGATTTGAAACAGTAAAAGAGAAGATCTTTGAAATAAAGCGCTGAGAATTTCTTACTATACAAAAACGGATGCTTTTAAAAATTATGGTGGCTTTGCTTCTGTCTTGCTTATTTAAAGAGGGTTTAAAATGTCGAGAAAAAAAATTGGCTTCTGGAATCAAGGTAGGGATGAAATGTCTCTTCGGCGTAATAAACATGGACTAATACTTTAAACCTCCCAACACGAATAAATATATTTCTCCATGCCCGAATGGCGCCGATCAATAGTAAAACTGATCAATACTTGTACTGGTTTGGGTATGTATAAATGTCTAAACATGGAATTGTTTACTTATGAAATTACATGACGGTTAAAGTCAGTATGTGTTCGTCCAGTTTATGTGGTTTATATGATTTATTGTTCCTTATATTGGACAAATTTTCCATTCAAAAAAGTAAGACTAATTTGATTAATTACGGTAAAATTTTACGTACTATAATCTCTCTAGACTTTAAAGATATTCTTTTTCTGTATGTGGATAAAAATATTCCTTCAAACAACAGAGTTTGATTTCTATAATAATATTAATTCATGGTACAGACTAGGACCTTTGACAACTGAACAATCTACTATCAAATGTCCTGATGTGATCAAAGATGAATCGAGTTCTAGCGGCGTATGAAGTTAATAACAACCAAAATATAAACTAGTGATTCCCTCCGGACCATACCTACCACCATGGCGAACCCCACACCAGTCCTACCCGAGTACGTGGAGGATACGATGCCTCCCCCTTCCTATGAGGAGGTCATGGGTCACCAGATTCAGAGCTCAGTGAAGCATGACATGCCCCAGGAAGAGTTACCACCCCTGTCCTATATAGACATTATGCCGAGGGTAATGACCCTAGCAGACATGAGGAGAAAGATCGCCCCAGTTTGTGATAGCTTCAGGTAAAAAAAAAAGCTCTGACACCAGCTTTTTACATGTGAAAATTGCTCCAGTTTGTGACTAATTCAAGTAAATAAATGTTATGACGAGTTGACAACATAGATTGCATGTGAAACTTTGACTAATTCAATTATATCAATGCTCTTACGACATTTACATCGCTCCAACCTGTGACTGGTTCAAGAAAATACATGTCCTAAAACATAGATTACATGTGAAATTCACTCCTACATATGACTAAATTGTACTTCAAGTTAAAATTTCTTTGACAATATAAATAGCAAGTAAAATCACTAGAATCTGTGACTGATTCAAGTAATAAGTTGCCTGAAAAGATAAATTACATATAAAAATTGCTCCAATCTGTAACTGATTCAAGTGATAAATGCCCGGACAACACAAATTACATGTGAAATTCACCCGAATCTGTGACTTATTCAAGTAATAAATGCCCTAATCAATAGCATAAATGTAACAATCGCTCCAGTCTGTGTCTGATCCAAGTATATTAATACTCTGACAACAGTGTTACATGTGGAGATTGCTCTTTTTCAGTGTAATTATACAGGCAGCTAACCAATGGTTATTGTCTAATCCTAAATATGGCGTGTGGAAATGTGAAACAGTGGAGAGAAAAATCAAACCAGATGGAAGCATTGACCTGGATCAGATGGTGTACCATGAATCAACATATGGGTTCAACGTCTATATCAGAGGTTTAAGGTAAGCATTTCAATGTTTAATGTTTATGACTCCATACATGAGCTCGCTACAGCCAGCAGAGTGCAGACCGTTTTTCGTACGCCCAATATGTTTTAGATATCCATATAAATTTTCATCTGTGTTTCTTTGGTCCCTGCGATTTGTGGTCTTGTTTGCGGGGTCACATAACAACTGTGTGTTCTTCGAGACCACTGGGTAACAGGACAGTTGTAGAGGGTGTGCGCACGTAATCTGGATAACTACACCGTTTCTCTCTGAAGTGGCAGATGGCCGTCTCAAGTCGGCATCGATTATACCATTGGTCTCGTTGGTTTATGTGTATTTTTGTGTTTTTTTGTTTTGATGTCATGTTTGGTGTTCCTTGTCTCTTTTGTGTCTGTTGCTGTGTTTGTGTACTCTGTGTTGATGTCATGTTTAGTGTTCCTTGTCCCTTATGTGTCTGTTGCTGTGTTTGTGTACTCTGTGTTGATGCCATGTTTGGTGTTCCTTGTCCCTTATGTGTCTGTTGCTGTGTTTGTGTACTCTGTGTTGATGCCATGTTTGGTGTTCCTTGTCCCTTATTTGTCTGTTGCTGTGTTTGTGTACTCTGTGTTGATGCCATGTTTGGTGTTCCTTGTCCCTTATGTGTCTGTTGCTGTGTTTGTGTACTCTGTTGATGCCATGTTTGGTGTTCCTTGTCCCTTATGTGTCTGTTGCTGTGTTTGTGTACTATGTGTTGATGCCATGTTTGGTGTTCCTTGTCCCTTATGTGTCTGTTGCTGTGTTTGTGTACTCTGTGTTGATGCCATGTTTGGTGTTCCTTGTCCCTAATGTGTCTGTTGCTGTGTTTGTGTACTCTGTGTTGATGCAATGTTTGGTGTTCCTTGTCCCTTATGTGTCTGTTGCTGTGTTTGTGTACTCTGTGTTAATGTCATGTTTGGTGTTCCTTGTCCCTTATGTGTCTGTTGCTGTGTTTGTGGACTCTATGTTGATGTCATGTTTGGTGTTCCTTGTCCCTTATGTGTCTGTTGCTGTGTTTGTGTACTCTGTGTTGATGCCATGTTTGGTGTTCCTTGTCCCTTATGTGTCTGTTGCTGTGTCTGTGTACTCTATGTTGATGTCATGTTTGGTGTTCCTTGTCCCTTATGTGTCTGTTGCTGTGTTTGTGGACTCTGTGTTGATGCCATGTTTGGTGTTCCTTGTCCCTTATGTGTCTGTTGCTGTGTCTGTGTACTCTATGTTGATGTCATGTTTGGTGTTCCTTGTCCCTTATGTGTCTGTTGCTGTGTTTGTGGACTCTGTGTTGATGCCATGTTTGGTGTTCCTTGTCCCTTATGTGTCTGTTGCTGTGTTTGTGGACTCTGTGTTGATGTCATGTTTGGTGTTCCTTGTCCCTTATGTGTCTGTTGCTGTGTTTGTGTACTCTGTGTTTTCACATAGGGGTGTTCCGTAGTTTTGTTGTAGGTGCTGCAACCGAGTCTTGTTGGAGATAAATGTCTTTATCATGGGCTGAGAGTTAAACCATTCAAAGTCTATATCAGAGCTGAGGGTTAAACCATCCAACGTCTATATCAGGGACTGAGGGTTAAACCATCCAACGTCTATATCAGAGCTGAGGGTTAAACCATCCAACGTCTATATCATGGGCTGAGGGTTAAACCATCCAACGTCTATATCAGAGCTGAGGGTTAAACCATCCAACGTCTATATCAGAGCTGAGGGTTAAACCATCCAACGTCTATATCAGAGCTGAGGGTTAAACCATCCAACGTCTATATCAGGGACTGAGGGTTAAACCATCCAACGTCTATATCATGGGCTGAGGGTTAAACCATCCAACGTCTATATCAGAGCTGAGGGTTAAACCATCCAACGTCTATATCAGGGACTGAGGGTTAAACCATTCAATGTCTATATCAGGGACTGAGGGTTAAACCACTCAACGTCTATATCAGGAGCTGAGGGTTAAACCACTCAACGTCTATATCTGGGGTTGAGGGTTAAACCATCCAAAGTCTTCAGGGGCTGAGGGTTAAACCATCCAAAGTATATATCAGGGACTGAGGGTTAAACCATCCAACGTCTATATCAGGAGCTGAGGGTTAAACCACTCAACGTCTATATCAGGAGCTGAGGGTTAAACCACTCAACGTCTATATCAGGGACTAAGGGTTAAACCATCCAAAGTCTATATCAGGGACTGAGGGTTAAACCACTCAACGTCTATATCAGGAGCTGAGGGTTAAACCACTCAACGTCTATATCAGGGACTAAGGGTTAAACCATCCAAAGTCTTCAGGGGCTGAGGGTTAAACCATCCAAAGTATATATCAGGGACTGAGGGTTAAACCATCCAACGTCTATATCAGGGACTAAGGGTTAAACCATCCAACGTCTATATCAGGGGCTGAGAGTTAAAACATCCAAAGTCTATATCAGGGACTGAGGGTTAAACCATCCAACGTCTAAATCAGGGGCTGAGGGTTAAACCATCCAAAGTCTATATCAGGGGATGAAGGTTAAACCATCCAAAGTCTATATCAGGGCATGAAGGTTAAACCATCCAAAGTCTATATCAGAGCTGAGGGTTAAACCATCCAAAGTCTATATCAGGGACTGAGGGTTAAACCATCCAACGTCTATATCAGGGGATGAAGGTTAAACCATCCAAAGTCTATATCAGGAGCTGAGGGTTAAACCACTCAAAGTCTATATCAGAGCTGAGGGTTAAACCATCCAACGTCTATATCAGGGGCTGAGGGTTAAACCATTCAACGTCTATATCAGGGGCTGAGGGTTAAACCATCCAAAGTCTATATCAGGGGATGAAGGTTAAACCATCTAACGTCTAAATAAGGGGCTGAGGGTTAAACCAACCAACGTCGATATCAGGGGATGAAGGTTAAACCATCCAACGTCTATATCAGGGGCAGAAGCTTAAACCATTCAACGTCTATATCATGGCTGATGCTTAGGCCATTCAACGTCTTTATCAGGGGCTGAGGGTTAAACCATTCAACGTCTATATCAGGGGCTGAAGGTTAAGCCATTAAACGTCCAAATCAGGAGCTGAAGGTTAAACCATTCAACGTCTATATCAGGGGCGGGCTGAGGGTGAAACCATTTAACGTCTATATCAGGTACGGAGGATTAAACCATTCGACGTCTATATAAGGGACTGAGGGTTAAACCATTCAGTGTCTATATCAGGGACTGAAGGTTAAACCATTTAACGTCTATATCAGGGGCTGAGGGTTAAACCACTCAACGTCTATATCAGGGACTAAGGGTTAAACCATCCAAAGTCTTCAGGGGCTGAGGGTTAAACCATCCAAAGTATATATCAGGGACTGAGGGTTAAACCATCCAACGTCTATATCAGGGACTAAGGGTTAAACCATCCAACGTCTATATCAGGGGCTGAGGGTTAAACCATCCAAAGTCTATATCAGGGACTGAGGGTTAAACCATCCAACGTCTATATCAGGGGCTGAGGGTTAAACCATCCAAAGTCTATATCAGGGGATGAAGGTTAAACCATCCAAAGTCTATATCAGGGCATGAAGGTTAAACCATCCAAAGTCTATATCAGAGCTGAGGGTTTAACCATCCAAAGTCTATATCAGGGACTGAGGGTTAAACCATCCAACGTCTATATCAGGGGATGAAGGTTAAACCATCCAAAGTCTATATCAGGAGCTGAGGGTTAAACCACTTAAAGTCTATATCAGGGGCTGAGGGTTAAACCATCCAACGTCTATATCAGGGGCTGAGGGTTAAACCATTCAACGTTTATATCAGGGGCTGAGGGTTAAACCATCCAAAGTCTATATCAGGGGATGAAGGTTAAACCATCCAACGTCTATATAAGGGGCTGAGGGTTAAACCAACCAACGTCGATATCAGGGGATGAAGGTTAAACCATCCAACGTCTATATCAGGGGCAGAAGCTTAAACCATTCAACGTCTATATCATGGCTGATGCTTAGGCCATTCAACGTCTTTATCAGGGGCTGAGGGTTAAACCATTCAACGTCTATATCAGGGGCTGAAGGTTAAGCCATTAAACGTCCAAATCAGGAGCTGAAGGTTAAACCATTCAACGTCTATATCAGGGGCGGGCTGAGGGTTAAACCATTTAACGTCTATATCAGGTACGGAGGATTAAACCATTCGACGTCTATATAAGGGACTGAGGGTTAAACCATTCATTGTCTATATCAGGGACTGAAGGTTAAACCATTTAACGTCTATATCAGGGGCTGAGGGTTAAACCACTCAACGTCTATATCAGGGACTAAGGGTTAAACCATCCAAAGTCTTCAGGGGCTGAGGGTTAAACCATCCAAAGTATATATCAGGGACTGAGGGTTAAACCATCCAACGTCTATATCAGGGGCTGAGGGTTAAACCATTCAACGTCTATATCAGGGGCTGAGGGTTAAACCATCCAAAGTCTATATCAGGGGATGAAGGTTAAACCATTCAACGTCTTTATCAGGGGCTGAGGGTTAAACCATTCAACGTCTATATCAGGGGATGAAGGTTAAACCATCCAACGTCTATATCAGGGGCAGAAGCTTAAACCATTCAACGTCTATATCATGGCTGAGGCTTAGGCCATTCAACGTCTTTATCAGGGGCTGAGGGTTAAACCATTCAACGTCTATATCAGGGGCTGAAGGTTAAGCCATTAAACGTCCAAATCAGGAGCTGAAGGTTAAACCATTCAACGTCTATATCAGGGGCGGGCTGAGGGTTAAACCATTTAACGTCTATATCAGGTACGGAGGATTAAACCATTCGACGTCTATATAAGGGACTGAGGGTTAAACCATTCAGTGTCTATATCAGGGGCGGGCTGAGGGTTAAACCATTTAACGTCTATATCAGGTACGGAGGATTAAACCATTCGACGTCTATATAAGGGACTGAGGGTTAAACCATTCAGTGTCTATATCAGGGACTGAAGGTTAAACCATTTAACGTCTATATCAGGGGCTGAGGGTTAAACCATCCAAAGTCTATATCAGGGGCCGAGGGTTTGACCATTTTAACGTCTATATCAGGGGCCGAGGGTTAAACCATTTAACGTCTATATCAGGGGCCGAGGGTTAAACCATTTAACGTCTATATCAGGGGCCGAGGGTTAAACCATTTAACGTCTATATCAGGGGCTGAGGGTTAAACCATTTAACGTCTATATCAGGGGCTGAGGGTTAAACCATTTAACGTCTATATCAGGGGCCGAGGGTTTGACCATTTTAACGTCTACATGTATATCAGGGACTGAGGGTTAAACCATTCAACGTCTATATAAGATCGACAACACAATTAAAATTATTACGTACTCTACAACTCTTATAGAAATAAACTTTAATCTGTAGGTTATGGCTGATCAAGAAGGAAGAATCAGGACCTCCTCAGCAACTTGGTCTCATGAACGTTGTCCCCAGGGTGAAGTCAGTGGAAATACCACATATAGGCATGCCTTATGGCAAGAGGGGGGCCTTCCGGAACGGTGTGCCAATTTTTCTCTCCCTCAACTATCCCCATTTCTATGGAAACATGGCCATAGGCATGATGCGAATGTTTGAAACGTTTGAGGGACTAGATGAAACTATCAAGAGACTTAACGAAGACCTGGAAAAATACCCCATTCAAGGTTTGTGCAGTATTGGTACTAGTACTATTAGAATTTACCATATTTGCTTAAACGAACAAAGAAATTGCAAATAAATTTAATAACATTCTTTATCACATGATACACCCGTTATGCAGTTTCATAAAGCCATTACATAAATATATCATATGATAACACATTACATATCGCGCTGCTTGAATGCGATTGGTCAAGTTTGGAAACTAATCACATGAACTTTGACAAGTGTGACCTTTCAGATATCGGTCAATTGTAAAATTCAGACGCGGATTCAATATTAATGATTTCAATTGTTGTAGAATTAATTATTGCATTAAAATACTAAACTTTGAAATATTTTTTCTCTTACGCCCAGAATATATCTCTACGATAGGGAACTACTTCTCATAGCGTAGCAGACGACCTATAGGTCACGGCGTGGCTCGTCTCTTAATTCTGAGAAACGTTTATTTCACGTTAGAAATACACATATTTAGGCAATATCATGTGATAAAAAGAATCTCAAATGAATTTTCATTTCATACGAAGTATTATGAAACTCGGGGATATAAAACACACAACTCGTTTCATAATATATCGTATATTTAAGTTAGATTTTTTTGTACTTGTCCAATAAATAAAACAGGAATCTTTCTGTATTTACACGTAGGTTCCGTGTTGAATATAGAAAGTGCAGTGATCAAGACAGGGAATGGTATACAGTCAGGACTTCACGTGGACGCTGACAGCACTGTGTTTGCTGAGGAGGGAAAGGCTCGTAGGAGATACGCCCACATCCTCAGACTCTTCTACCTCATTGGTCAACCTGCTCACGAACAAATATGTTCGTATAATCAATTATTTTTAGTTCAATATTTTCAATGGTTTCCGTTATTCATAAAAATTGTCTTTTGAGTTAACTATTTGCATTGCTTTCTTTGATTCATACGTTGTCTGTTCAATGTTTTCATTTGTTTGATTGATTCATACGTTGTCTTTGAGTTCAATGTTTTTGTTTGTTTGTTTCGTTTTTGTTTTTGTTTTTTGTTTTTTGTTTTTGTTTTTGTTTTTGTTTTTTTGTTTCCATGATTCTTTTGTTGTTTTTGAATTCAGTGTTTTTTATTGGTTTTCTTGTATTATATTACATTATTTTCTCCATACATACCAGTTGTTTCTGTATAGAAGGCTGCTTTCTGGCAGCAAAGTTAGACACTCAGTTTTTATTTATACATGTACGGTATATGTGAGTTCATTGTTTTCATTGGTTTCCGTGATTTTTTCGTTGTCTTTGAACTCAATGTTGTCGTTGGTTTCCACGATTTATTAGTTGTCTTTGAACTCAATGTTTTCGTTGGTTTCCATGATTTATTCAATGTCTTTGAGTTTAATGTTTTCATTGGTTTCCGTGATTCATTCGTTGTCTTTGAGTTAAATGGTTTCCTTGATTCATTCGTTGTCTTAGAGTTCATTGTTTTCGCTGGTTTCCACGATTTATTCAATGTCTTTGAGTTCAATATTTTCATTGGTTTCTGTGATTTATTCGTTGTCTTTGAGTTCAATGTTTACACCGGCAACGTTTCCTTGATTCATTCGTTGTCTTAGAGTTCATTATTTTCGCTGGTTTCCTCGATTTATTCGTTGTCTTTGAGTTCAATGTTTTAATTGGTTCCTGTGATTCATGCGTTGTCTTTGAGTTCAATGTTTTCATTTGCAACGTTTCCGTGATTCATTCTTTGTCTTTTCTGGTTTCCGCAATTCATTCTTTGTCTTTGAGTTCAATGTTTTCATGATTTCTGTGATTCATACTTTGTCTTTGAGTTCAATGTTTTCGTGGTTTCTGTGATTCATACGTGATCTTTGAGCTCATTGTTTTCATTAATATCTGCGATTGAGGTTGCCTTTCATTGATTTCTGTGATTTATTCGTTGCATTTTAGTTCAATATTATCATGATTTCTGTGATTCATACGTTGTCTTTGCGTTTAATTATTTATCTTTTATTAAATGATGCTGTAGAATATGAAGACGTTGAACATTTACATGATTTCTGTTATTCATACGTTGTCTTTGAGTTCAATGTTTTCATGGTTTCTGTGACGCATAGGTTGCCTTGAGTTAAATGTTTTTTTTTAAATTGGTTTCTGTGATTAATACGTTGTCTTTGGGTTCCATGTTTTCATGATTTCTGTGATTCTTACATTGTCTTTGAAGTTAATGGTTTCTGTGACTCATAGGTTGCCTTTGACTTCAATGTTTTCGTCGGTTTCTGTGACTCGTAGGTTGTCTTGAGTTCAATGTTTTCATCGGTTTCTGTGACTCGTAGGTTGTCTTGAGTTCAATGTTTTCATCGGTTTCTGTGACTCGTAGGTTGTCTTGAGTTCAATGTTTTCATCGGTTTCTGTGACTCGTAGGTTGCCTTGCGTTCAATGTTTTCATCGGTTTCTGTGACTCATAGGTTGCCTTTGAGTTCAATGTTTTCATCGGTTTCTGTGACTCGTAGGTTGTCTTGAGCTCAATGTTTTCATCGGTTTCTGTGACTCGTAGGTTGTCTTGAGTTCAATGTTTTCATCGGTTTCTGTGACTCATAGGTTGTCTTGAGTTTAATGTTTTCATCGGTTTCTGTGACTCGTAGGTTGTCTTGTGTTCAATGTTTTCATCGGTTTCTGCGACTGGTAGGTTGTCTTGAGTTCAATGTTTTCATCGGTTTCTGTGACTCGTAGGTTGTCTTGAGTTTAATGTTTTCATCGGTTTCTGTGACTCATAGGTTGTCTTAAGTTTAATGTTTTCATCGGTTTCTGTGACTCATAGGTTGTCTTGAGCTCAATGTTTTTCATCGGTTTCTGTGACTCGTAGGTTGTCTTGATTTCAATGTTTTTCATCGGTTTCTGTGACTCATAGGTTGTCTTGAGTTTAATGTTTTCATCGGTTTCTGTGACTCGTAGGTTGTCTTGAGTTCAATGTTTTCATCGGTTTCTGTGACTCGTAGGTTGTCTTGAGTTCAATGTTTTCATCGGTTTCTGTGACTCGTAGGTTGTCTTGAGTTCAATGTTTTCATCGGTTTCTGTGACTCGTAGGTTGTCTTGAGCTCAATGTTTTCATCGGTTTCTGTGACTCATAGGTTGTCTTGAGTTTAATGTTTTCATCGGTTTCTGTGACTCATACTAGGTTGTCTTGAGTTTAATGTTTTCATCGGTTTCTGTGACTCGTAGGTTGTCTTGAGTTCAATGTTTTCATCGGTTTCTGTGACTCATAGGTTGTCTTGAGTTCAATGTTTTTCATCGGTTTCTGTGACTCGTAGGTTGTCTTGAGTTCAATGTTTTCATCGGTTTCTGTGACTCATAGGTTGTCTTGAGTTCAATGTTTTCATCGGTTTCTGTGACTCGTAGGTTGTCTTGAGTTCAATGTTTTCATCGGTTTCTGTGACTCGTAGGTTGTCTTGAGTTCAATGTTTTCATCGGTTTCTGTGACTCGTAGGTTGTCTTGAGTTCAATGTTTTCATCGGTTTCTGTGACTCGTAGGTTGTCTTGAGCTCAATGTTTTCATCGGTTTCTGTGACTCGTAGGTTGTCTTGAGTTCAATGTTTTCATCGGTTTCTGTGACTCGTAGGTTGTCTTGAGTTCAATGTTTTCATCGGTTTCTGTGACTCATAGGTTGTCTTGAGCTCAATGTTTTCATCGGTTTCTGTGACTCATAGGTTGTCTTGAGTTTAATGTTTTCATCGGTTTCTGTGACTCATAGGTTGCCTTTGAGTTCAATGTTTTCATCGGTTTCTGTGACTCATAGGTTGTCTTGAGTTTAATGTATTCATGGTTTCTGTGAATCATTTGTTGTCTTTTGATTTGTTATTTTCGAGGCTGTGGTTTATTTGAGAGACTATACCATTGCTTTTGTTTCACGTATTTCTGTTTCCAATGGTTTCATTTTGTTTCACATATTTCTGTTTCCAATGGATTCATTTGTTACTAGTAATTTTCTGTCCATTGCTCTTCTGCGTTATTATTATAGACCATTCCTTTGTAGGTCTGAAGGAGTTTGTACCAGACGTAACCAAACAACCTACGATATCCATACCCGGTCAGTTCCAGGACCAGGACCTCTGTATGACCAGGATAGCTAATTGGATTCCACATCAAACGGTTGGTCCTCACATCATAATTTTTTTTTTATCGTATATCCTACTTTGCTTAACAAATATATGAATTATTATACTTGGATACATGTATTGGTACATGTATATGCTTCAAGTTTTCATATCGCATTTTTGTTTAACTATAGGGAATACGAGTGGTAAACATCCAGTCCTATGATGTCAGATACAGTGAATCATGGGGTAGGTAGGCCTCGTAACTTATATAGTTTCATTTACTTTCTTGCAGAAATAAAAAGAAAGGCAATGAAAAAGAGAGAAAAATTGAGTTTTCAGTCTTAAATGTATCTTTCTTCTTTCTCCTTAAATCGTGAAAATTGTGACTGAGCAACCCGTGTATTAGTTTTATTAGTTTGTATTTTAAGAGTTTTTCAAATAATCCTTGTCAGTGCGTTTGTACTGTCTATTATTTTTCTTAACGCATGTCCATCCTATTTCGGTGAACTAAATATAAATTACAAAGAAAAAATGCTGCCCAAAACTAACAAAAATGAGTATTCATGATAGCATTTTACAATTCTACAGGTGAATTCAGAATTGATACGGATTCTTGTGACGACTTCGACTCTGGAATGACAGACCGGATGTATTTGCGCACCATCCGGGTATTTTACGTTATTTCCTCCAAGGTTTCACCACCGGCTCCTGTAGGATTCCTGTCGTCAAAAACTTTCCTTCCAGTACGGACCGGAAGACGGTCCTTTGAGACAATGGCTCAGACAATGTACAGGATCGAGGCATGGCTTAAAGTAACAGGTACATATATGTACAAAACAGAGAAATAAATTCGTATTGTATCGCGATACGAAATGTGTATCGCAATTTATCACATGATACACCCGTTATGCAGTTTCATAAAGCCATTTCATAAATATATGATATGATAACACGTTACATATCGCTCTGCTTGAATGCGATTGGTCAAGTTTGGAACCTAATCACATAAACTTTGACAAGTGTGACCTTTCAAATATCGGTCGATTGTTAAATTCAGACGCGGATTCAATATCAATGATTGAAATTGTTGTAGAATTAATTATTGCATTAAAATACTAAACAAATTTGAAATATTTTTTTCTCTTACGCACAGAATATATCTATACGATGTGGTACTACTTCTCAAGGCGAAGCAGACGACCTGTAGGTCACGGCGTGATTCGTCTCTTATTCGCAGAAACGTTGATTACACGTTAGAAATACACATATCTAGGCAATACCATGTGATAAAAAGAATCTCAATTGAATTTTCATTTCATATGATGTATTATGAAACTCGTTGTGACTTTTATATCCCCTCGCCAAGGCTCGGGGATATAAAACCCACAACTCGTTTCATAATACATCGTATGAAATGAAAATTCATTTGAGATTCTATATATATCGCGCCCTTATAGATTATATGAATAAATCATTGAACCACTTTGATTGAAAACAAGCGATCCATGGTCCATTATGACAAAGGCAATAAAAAGGATTCAAAAACGGTTTATTTCAAGCAAGTTTATAATACACTTCAAATGAGAAAATGAACAGTATAGACAAATATACAAAGAGGAACATGATTTTACATACAAAAATGATAGAAATGAAACGAAACAATATATCGTAATACAATGTCCCGCCTATACCAGTCTTAGGGTAACATTTTAAAAACAATACTATTTCCAAATAAACATATCCAACTTTTCACATCTACAAATACTAAAGAATTATGTTATTTAGGAAAATATATCAAAAATGCTTTTGACATAAGAAAAAGATTGTAATCTATGATAGTTATATAATTTTTATTTAAGATCGTATGTACTTATTTGTAATTGTATATTCATGTTTGTATTTACATGTATATCTATATGCTGTAAGGCATTTAATGAATAAACTATACTATACGTATAACGAATTTGATAATTACCTGGATTACCGGCACAGAACTCGCCCACTTGCCAAGAGACTCAGAGATAAAACATTCAAGTCGCCATTCTGAAATCGATTCACAAAGGATGAAGCAAGCTCATGTACTATCACCCGAGAAATCCTACAATGGTCAATGTTTGGTGTTCGTTAACGTTGTTTGGAGCCGTTAAGCCGGGCTTCCACTGTCGCGAATGTAGAGGAGAATGAGCTACGATCAGAGGCGAATGAACAATCGTGTCACATTCTTGTCTGTTCTCATGAAGTATTTCTTGGCGCGATAGGCACACGATAGCGTTGCGAATGCAACAAGAATATACCACGCGTCCGCTACGATAGTGAGGCGAGTGTGATAAGAATAGAGAAGAATGCGACACGAATGTGCCACGATAAAAAGACACTGTGGCGAATGAGAGGCGAATGCAGGAGAATGAGACACGACTTTAACCCGGTAGCGTTGCGATGCAGGAGATTGAGACACGACTTTAACCCGATAGCGCTGCGATCATGACAAGAATGTGACAAGAGCAAAATCAAAATCATTTGACATATCTAGGAGCATAAGTACCCTTTGTTGACTTTGACCTCTTTCCAGGTTGTTTTCTCTTGAAAGGCATTGTCAAAGTTTTCGAAATATTGATCCGCACACTTTTACATCAACTCTGAGATAATTATTATTGTCACTGTCGTGTGCGTATATAGTACTATCGTGGCAATATCGTGTCAAGATCGTGGCTGAATCGCGTTGATTTTTTCATTCGCGTCACATTCTCGGCGCATTCGCATCACATTTGCGTCAGATTCTTTCTTATCGGGGCTCTATCGTGGTTCTATCGGGGCTCATTCTCCTCCACCTTGGGAACAAGAATGCACGCGAATGTGAGGAGAACGCGCCGCGAATTGAGGAGAATGCAAGGCGAATGCGCTGCGCATGTGCTGCGAGTGTGAGGCGAATAAGAATTCAATCGCGAATGTTTTAAACAGTTTGAAGCATTCGCGTCGGTGCCGCGAACAGAGGAGAATGCAGGAGAACATGACACGATAGTGACAAGATGAGACGAGAATGCCCGCGATTGAGAGGAGAATTCGATACGATTAAACAAAATCACCTAATCGTAGCTCTATCGCCTCTGCATTCGCAACAGTGGAAGCCCGGCTTTACGAACTCCTTTCAACAAAGTTTGTTAGAGTACGACCTCCTACATGGAATGTTATATTTTTTCGTTTAAGGCCTACCCATCTTCAGTGTAGAGACGGTACGATTCCTATTGAAGGAGAGTTCTGCATCGGGAGCTGATCTCTCTAAAAGCCATTACTTGTGCTTAAAGGGAGTTGGTCTTCACTTCGTCACTGCAATAAGGTACCGTAATCTAATTGAGTGAAATAGTTATTCCTCGTCTAAGGTATATCTTTGAATTAAAGTTTCTTCAATGGAGTGAAATAATGTTAAATTATGTTGATTAAATTGAATAATCTTCTTTTTCTAACGCCCCATCCACCCTCCCCGAATAAATTTTTGATTTATATGGTTCTATTTAGTAGAAATGCATGTCTAATAGTTTAGCACTATTTGTAATTTAATCTAATACTAGTACTTACTAAAATATTATCCATCAATTTCCTTTATAGGGTATATTTCCCGTACCCGTACCATGAACCGCACCCCTCCTTCCTACCAGCCGTGTCCCAGTACATGTCTGGGAATCAGTCATCAGAGACCTGTGCTATATTGTGAAATTACAATCTTATACTCAAACTTTGAACGATGAATTTCTTTATTAGTGATCTAATTCACTGACTATATATTTATATAAGAACGGCATTTTTACTTTTCTGTCTCCATGTTGAAATGGTAGGTTCGCGAGCTTGTGTGATTTATTGAGAATGACAAGTTTGTATGAACAAAAAAAAGTAATATACCTTTGTATTTGTGTCTTTATCTATTTTTGATATTCATGTATTTACAATTTCTTTAATGAATAAAGGACTGAAAATGATATGTATACGTGAGTATTATTTGTTAAGTATGTACATTTTAAATAACCCAGTCAGAAACAACAACGTATTGTGGGAAATGGTCATTAAGACTGTCATTCTCTACATGATGGTTTTTAAAAACAAAAAATTGAATGGTTATCCGGATAATGTACACAGCTCCCCCTGATTCTACTTCAGGTAGAGCATCCCTCATGACTCGGATGATAACAACTTTTACAATATTTTCATTTCAATATATATTCAAAGCTTGTGCTAAACCTGATATATAGACAAAATATAATTCTTGGTTTCATGATTATACCGAGAACGTAAGCCGTTTGAAGTTTAACATTGGATCCTTTGGGAAAAGTAAGAAAAATCCCTTTAAAAGAAAATAAAGTTTCATGAACTCGAAGACGGTACATTATTGACAGTTAAGAAGAAAACCTCTATGTCATAAATCAGTCCGTATTTTTTTCCCTACCGGCAACTCCGAAGGGGACTCTTATTCAGTCTGGAAACGATAGAGCTTCGATGGTATGTGCATGCTATACGTACATTAATGAATCATCGCAAGTCAACAAGAGGCCATTTACGCTTGTCAGAATTTTAGTGTGATTGTTGTCCCCCGCTTTCGCGAAAGCGCGGGGACATTAAAACCGGTTCGTCTGTCCGTCTGTCCGTCATTCACAAAAACTTTAACCTTGTGCATAACTTTCGAATGGTAAGTGATAGGGCTTTGATATTTCACATGTGTATTCCTTGTGACAAGACCTTTCCATGGATACCAAAATTTTTGACCTTGTGACCTTGACCTTGGACTTTGACCTACTTATTAAAAACTTTAACCTTGACCATAACTTTTGAATAGAAAGTGATAGGGCTTTGATTTTTCACATGTGTATTCCTTGTGACAAGACCTTTGCATGGATACCAAAATTTTTTACCTTGTGACCTTGACCTATGAGTTCGACCTACTTTTCAAAAAACTATAACCTTGTCCATAACTTTTTAATGGAAAATGATAGGGCTTTCACATTTCACATGTGTATTCCTTGTGATGAGACCTTTCTGTAAGTAACAACATATTTCACATGTGTATTCCTTGTGACAAGACCTTTCCATGGATACCAAAATTTTTGACCTTGTGACCTTGATCTTGTACTTTGACCTACTTATTAAAAACTTTAACCTTGACCATAACTTTTGAATGGAAAGTGATAGGGCTTTGATATTTCACATGTGTATTCCTTGTGACAAGACCTTTCCATGGATACCAAAATTTTTGACCTTGTGACCTTTGACCTTCTTATTAAAAACTTTCACCTTGACCATAACTTTTGAATAGAAAGTGATAGGGCTTTGATTTTTCACATGTGTATTCCTTGTGACAAGACCTTTGCATGGATACCAACATTTTTTACCTTGACCTTTGAGTTCGACCTACTTTTCAAAAAACTATAACCTTGTCCATAACTTTTTAATGGAAAATGATAGGGCTTTCACATTTCACATGTGTATTCCTTGTGATGAGACCTTTCTGTAAGTAACAACATATTTCACATGTGTATTCCTTGTGACAAGACCTTTCCATGGATACCAAAATTTTTTACCTTGACCTTGGACTTTGACCTACTTATTAAAAACTTTAACCTTGACCATAACTTTTGAATGGAAAGTGATAGGGCTTTGATATTTCACATGTGTATTCCTTGTGACAAGACCTTTCCATGGATACCAAAATTTTTGACCTTGTAACCTTGATCTTGGACTTTGACCTTCTTATTAAAAACTTTAACCTTGACCATAACTTTTGAATGGAAAGTGATAGGGCTTTGATATTTCACATGTGTATTCCTTGTGACAAGACCTTTCCATGGATACCAAACTTTTTGACCTTGATCTTGGACTTTGACCTTCTTATTAAAAACTTTAACCTTGACCATAACTTTTGAATAAAAAGTGATAGGGCTTTGATTTTTCACATGTGTATTCCTTGTGACAAGACCTTTCCATGGATACCAAAATTTTTGACCTTGTGACCTTGACCTTTGAGTTCGACCTACTTTTCAAAAAACTATAACCTTGTCCATAACTTTTTAATGGAAAATGATAGGACTTTCACATTTCACATGTGTATTCCTTGTGATGAGACCTTTCTGTTGGTAACAACATTCTGACCTTGTGACCTTGTCCATGGAGGTTGACCCACATTTAAAAACTTCAACCTCGACCATAAGTTTTTGATGGTAATTTAAATCATAGGTCTTAAATATTTCACATGTGCATACCTTTTCAGAAGCCCTGTCCCTTGGAAACAAAACAAAAGTTTGGACCCTTTGACCTTTTCTTGGAGTTAATCTTTCATATTTAGAATGTTGATAATATATGAGATATATTATTAAAACTTAAGACTGGGGGGATGTCTGTAAGCATTTCTTTAAAGACAAACACCCAAAAGCGGGGGACCACAATTCCTTGAATTTGATTTTTCCCCTTGTCCCCGGGTATTGTTAATGTGGTGGTTTGTGTAATGTTCGTTGTTCCGGTCTCATGTATGTTTTGGTTTGACTGTTCCCCTTATCCCTGGGTATTTGTTGATGTGTTGGTTTATATATCTAATATCTGTTGTTCCAGTCTCATGTATGTTTTAGCGTGATCATTCCCCCTGTCCCTGGGTATTGTTTTATGTGGTGGTTTGTGTAATGTCCGTTGTTCCGGTCTCATATATATTTTGGTTTGACTGTTCCCCTTGTCCCTGGGTATTTGTTGATGTGTTGGTTTATATATCTAATGTCCGTTGTTCCAGTCTCATGTATGTTTTGGTTTGACTGTTCCCCTTGTACCTGGGTATTTGTTGATGTGTTGGTTTATATAACTAATGTCCGTTGTTCCGGTCTCATGTATGTTTTGGTTTGACTGTTCCCCTTATCCCTGGGTATTTGTTGATGTGTTGGTTTATATATCTAATGTCCGTTGTTCCGGTCTCATGTATGTTTTGGTTTGACTGTTCCCCTTGTACCTGGGTATTTGTTGATGTGCTGGTTTATATAACTAATGTCCGTTGCTCCAGTCTCATGTATGTGTTTAAGTGTGATTGCCCCCCCCCCCCCCCCCATGTCCCTGGGTATTGTTAATGTGGTGGTTTGTGTAATATCCGTTGCTCCAGTCTCATGTATGTTTTAGTGTGATTGTTCCCCCTGTCCCTGGGTATTGTTAATGTGGTGGGTTGTGTAATGTCCGTTGTTCCGGTCTCATGTATATTTTGGTTTGACTGTTCCCCTTGTACCTGGGTATTTGTTGATGTGTTGGTTTATATATCTAATGTCTGTTGTTCCAGTCTCATGTATGTTTTAGCGTGATCATTCCCCCTGTCCCTGGGTATTGTTTTATGTGGTGGTTTGTGTAATGTCCGTTGTTCCGGTCTCATGTATGTTTTGGTTTGACTGTTCCCCTTGTACCTGGGTATTTGTTGATGTGTTGGTTTATATATCTAATGTCCGTTGTTCCAGTCTCATGTATGTGTTTAAGTGTGATTGCCCCCCCCCCCCCATGTCCCTGGGTATTGTTAATGTGGTGGTTTGTGTAATATCCGTTGTTCCGGTCTCATGTATGTTTTAGAGTGATTGTTCCCCTTGTCCCTGGCTATTTGTTAATGTAATGTAATGTAATGGGTATTTGATGATGTGGTGGTTTGTGTACCAAGTTTGTGTTTTTCGTGTCGATTGGTAATCAAATATGGTCGCCGTGGGCTCTGATTGGCTTAGGCATTTTCTACTTTTTCGTGCCGATTGGTAATCATATATGGCCGCCGTGGTTTCTGATTGCCCGAGGCATTTTCTACTTCTCCTCTGCAACCGCTTCTTAGAATTATCCGGGGTTTTTTTTGTATTTTTCGTTCCGATCGGCCGTCGATGGCTCTGATCGGCCGACACACTTTCGACTTGAACTTAAATATATCGATATTTATAGTAGATTGACAAACCTCAGGACCCGCCTTCCAAAGTTGTTTGTCCAATGGAGATTGTGAGGCACGATTTATTCCGGATATAGGATGTTACACGCAGCAATACGTCTGAAGCTGGATATATTAACAACCGAATAGAAACACAGGGAGGAATATTGTCGCTACATAAGATTTATATATATAATAGACGTTTTATTTCATGTGTAGCATCACGTGACTGAAGTTGGTGAAACCAGCTCAGTTCACCGTGACCATGATGCAAATATTTTGTAACGTCGGATCCAACTATTCCCTATGGATGCTTAACATGGAGAAAACATATGGTTGCCTTTATAAAGTCATATTGAATCTCCAAAAATGAGTCATTCGTTCTATTAAAGGAATGTCAGAGGTACCTCCTGGATATCATGTGATGCACCGTTTTCTAAAACACCTTGCACTTATCTGTGCAAATGGTATAAAAAGACAATTTTTCGAAATAGTTTTCATTCTATTAAAGACAATATTCGAAATGTCATTTTGAAGATGATAGTATTTCTTGTTTTATCATGAAGAAAAACTATTGAAATGACTTCGTCCTTCGATGATTTTTGCAATTTTGTAAGTAAACGTGTGAAGCAACTATTCTCAGTACGAGTAACGCACGATGCAACTATTCTTATTCGGATTTTAAATCATGATATTTCGAGTAAAATTGAGGTATTTCATCAATTGCTTTTCTTCGATATGTTTTATACATCTGTCATACATCTATTGAATGAATTTATCCTAACTTCGTTATGTAAAGTATTCTACCTCTCTTTATCAACCAATAAAGAACAAGATGTAGTTATTTTTATTTGACGTTCGTAAAAGGAATTTGTGTTTAAAATAAAGCCTGTGTTTGTGAAACACGAATGCCCCCGGTGGCATCTTTGTTAGTATAAACGCCATTTTCTGTTGAGTACATGAAAGGTCAAAGTCAAGGTAACGAAGTCAAAAGTTTTTTGCTATCAATGAAATGGTCTTCTCACAAGGAATACACATGTGAAATATGAAAGCCCTATCACTTACTATTCAAAAGTTATGACCAATGTTAAAGTTTTTGAAAAGTAGGTCAAAGGTCAAGGTCACGAGGACAAAACTTTTGGTATCAATGGAAAGGTCTTGTCACAAGGAATACACATGTGAAATATGAAAGCCCTATCACTTACCATTCAAAAGTTATGCCCAATGTTAAAGTTTTTGAAAAGTAGGTCAAAAGTCAAGGTCACGAGGTCAAAAATGTTGGTATCAATGGAAAGGTCTTGTCACAAGGAATACACATGTGAAATATGAAAGCCCTATCACTTACCATTCAAAAGTTATGCCCAATGTTAAAGTTTTTGAAAAGTAGGTCAAAGGTCAAGGTCACGAGGTCAAAAATGATGGTATCAATGGAAAGGTCTTGTCACAAAGAATACACATGTGAAATATGAAAGCCCTATCACTTACCATTCAAAAGTTATGCCCAATGTTAAAGTTTTTGAAAAGTAGGTCAAAGGTTAAGGTCACGAGGTCAAAAATTTTGGTATCAATGGAAAGGTCTTGTCACAAGGTATGCACATGTGAAATATGAAAGCCCTATCACTTACCATTCAAAAGTTATGCCCAATATTAAAGTTTTTAGTTCGGACAAACAGACGGACAGGCCAAAAACTATATGCCCCCGAATCTGTGATTCCGGGGGCATAAAAAAAACATCCATAATTTACTTACAAATGTTCTGTATAATTTTGTGGAATGTAATTTGCTACGAACTAGCATGATTTTGAAAAAAAAATTAAAAGATATTTTTGCAAAGAAAACCATTGTACATTTGTAAAAGCATACAATCTTAATGGAGTACAATGTGAACAGCAGCTCTCTCGCGGTACCCCCACTTGAATTGCCACTCCTCCAATGTCCCCTGTTAGTTGAAGTCGTTATGTCTGATGTTTGTTATAACTCTGTTGGTGTGATCCGCTGTACGGTAGCAGTGCAAGTTTGTGTTGCTGGAGATATGTTCTGTTCACAAGGATTTTAAACGCAAGTCCACTTTGACCTTTGAAAATCAATAGGGTTCACCCTCTCCCCGAGGGATCATTTGTGGAAGGTATGTTTTTATGAGTATTGCTGTCTTCTAAGCTGTTCACAAGGATTTTAAACGTAAGTCCACTTTGACCTTTGAAAATCAATAGGGTTCATCCTCTCCCCAGAGGGATCATTTGTGGAAGGTATGTTTTTATGAGTATTGCTGTCTTCTAAGCTGTTCATAAATATTTCAAGCCTATGTCCACTGTGACCTTGACAATCAATAGGGTTCATCCTCTCCCCAGAGGGATCATTTGTGGAAGGTATGTTTTTATGAGTATTGCTGTCTTCTAAGCTGTTCATAAATATTTCAAGCCTATGTCCACTGTGACCTTGACAATCAATAGGGTTCATCCTCTCCCCAGAGGGATCATTTGTGGAAGGTATGTTTTTATGAGTATTGCTGTCTTCTAAGCTGTTCATAAATATTTCAAGCCGATGTCCAATGTGACCTTGAAAATCAATAGGGTTCATCCTCTCCCAATGGGGAACATTTATGGAAATTTGATGTTTTTAGGATTGATCTCTAAGCTGTTAACTAATATTTTAAGCTTATCTCCAATGTGACAATCAACAGGGTTCATCCTCTCCCCATGGGAAACATTTATGGAAAGTTTAATGTTTCTATGATTGCTTTGTCTTCTATGCTGTACTCAAGGATTTTAAGCCTATGTCCACTGTGACCTTGGCCTTTAAAAAAATCATACAGAACATTTGTGGAAGGTTTGATGATCTTGACAAACACACAGTAGTGATTCTATATCCCCTCCACAACAGATTCCCCTTGAAACTGTATGTTCTATATCAGCAAAATGAGTTCAGTGCATTGACCTGTGGCTTTGTTTAAGAAAAATCTTATAAACTTTCATCCATGTATGCCAAGAATAACTGAATTTTTTCTCTCCAAAAACTGTTTTCCATAATGCCAAGAGCAGCATTGATCTTTATCCAAATCTCTCTACAGGTTCCCTTTCATATGAGGCTATCTGTAATGTTTCATCAATTAAGACCAAGAATTTTGTTATGGTGATGCTAGTAAGGATTGACCTTGACCTTTTGACTTCATCCCCAAGAGGCAATTCTTAATTATTCTGCATTCAAGTATTAATGCCCATATAGACCCTTTCACGCTAACGTCTGTTCAGTTCATTTTCATCTCTTCATAGGATGATTTTGCCCACCAGAACAATCAAATGACATCATTCCGCTCCAAAATAGTAGCGCACATCAACAGGGATGACGTCATTTGATTGTTCTGGTGGGTAAAATCGTCCTACAAAGCCACAAAAGTGAACAAAATAGACATTAGCATGAAAGGGTCTATTGTAGTGAATTCACACAATAAATCTATGCTTACTTTATACTAGGAAAAAACTTGGGGAGTTTGCAAATTTTTATTGAAACCAATGAACATCAAACATTGTTTTTCTTCCTGTGTTTAGTATTCATCACCACCCTCTTCTTCTGCTTCTCCTTCTACAGAGTCCACACCCACTTCTTCATAGTCCTTTTCCAGAGCTGCCAAGTCCTCTCGTGCCTCAGAAAACTCTCCTTCTTCCATACCTTCTCCAACATACCAATGCACAAAGGCTCGCTTGGCATACATCAGGTCAAATTTGTGGTCCAATCTGGCCCAAGCTTCTGCGATTGCTGTGGTGTTGCTCAGCATGCATACTGCTCTTTGTACCTTGGCTAAGTCACCACCAGGGACAACAGTAGGTGGCTGATAGTTGATTCCAACCTGAAATCATCAAACTTACATCAAATCCTCCTATAATGTTGTGAGCTTGTAGCAGAACTATATAGTGATCCATTTTAGTGATCTAATTATCAGGAAATTATTGTCTGCATATACCTGATTAAAGACAAAGTTCAATCCCAACTGATTCATTTTGAAAATTGATTTGACAGTGTCAGGCAGGAATCAATGGGTCAGAACTCCCAATTCAACGAGTCAAATTTGTAACCAATGACTATCATGTGAAATAAAGTAAATATAACTAGTTTTTACTTTTATTTTTCTAAAACTGTGTATTCGAGACAGGAACAGGGAGTAGAAATCATTGGTTTAACACTGAGTTCAATTGTTGAATGTTGTTTGTATTCTATCATTCATACAGATGTCACCATTGACCAAAATAGAAACCGGAAACGTAGATTCTATTTATGCATAATCAGGACGCATTAGATAGAAATTAATGGGTATTTAATAAATGTAATGCAGAAAATATGCAATACACAGAGCAAAATGTATCTCTAAGGGGTTACAATATCATAATATACCTTAAATCCAGTGGGGCACCAGTCAACAAACTGTATAGTCCTCTTTGTTTTAATGGTAGCAATTGCAGCATTGACATCCTTTGGAACTACATCACCTCTGTACAACATACAGCAAGCCATATACTTTCCATGTCGTGGATCACACTTCACCATCTGATTGGCTGGTTCAAAGCATGCATTGGTAATTTCAGCTACCGAGAGCTGTTCATGGTAAGCTTTCTCAGCAGATATAACTGGGGCATACGTGACCAATGGAAAGTGAATACGAGGGTATGGAACTAGATTGGTCTGGAATTCAGTCAGATCTACATTAAGAGCACCATCAAATCGCAGCGAGGCAGTAATGGAGCTTACAATCTGACCAATTAGACGATTGAGGTTGGTGTAAGTAGGACGCTCGATGTCAAGGTTCCTGCGACAGATGTCATAGATTGCTTCATTGTCCACCATGAAGGCACAGTCTGAATGCTCAAGAGTGGTATGAGTTGTTAGAATAGAATTGTAGGGCTCTACAACAGCAGTTGATACCTGCAAAAAAAGATTTGTGACGAATTGATGTATCAATGAATAGAAATATTTGTAAAATCATTCCAAGGAATGCATGTGTCGCCTGCGAAACAGCAACACTCAGGAATCACTTTTATAGGGTGTGACACCCAAGTGTGACAGACAGACGGACGGACAACAGACAAAGTGATCCCTAAGTGTCGCTATGCTTTGCAGGCGACACAAAAATTGGAAATTAAATGCATAACTGAAATTAAACCAGTCAATTATAGAGTTTGCTAGTAAATGACTTTTCTTCCAAATTTGTACTGGCCATTTCAAATGCTCACTGTTATGACTGGTTATTTTCAACATCTAATGATCTTTGCCTATTAAAAGCCTCTTGTATCAATACTTTATCAGAGATGCAGCCTCCGTACCATGCATTGTTGTAAGCATCCTTAGATGCACCAACCACACAACTTTGAATGACCAAGGACTTATAAATAGTAAAGTAGGAATGGACCTATTCAATTTACCCTAACCTGCTCACTCAAGCATGAAATGTGGGTCAGATGCAGCCTCCATACAATGCATTGTAGTAAACATCCTCAGATGCATCATCCATACAAGTTTGTTTGATGTAGGACTTATAGTAAGGCCATACAAAATTAATGTTTAGTTTGACGGGCACTTTTTTAGAAAAAAAAGTGAGGGAGGCAGGTTTTTTTTTTTTTTTTTTTTTTTTTTCTTTTTTTTTTTTGCAAACGTGAAATATGATGAATGTACATTTTTTGTAATTTATCTTTAACCAAATTTCTAATTCAAGTGTTTTGATGCTGAAAATACATTAAACCTTAAGTATAGTATGAAGTGGTAATGTTTAGTACATTGATTAACAAGATAACCCATAACAAGATAACCCAACGTCTTCCTGTAATATACTTATTGCATTTCCAAACCTGAAGTTTGCTAGATATTCTGTGATTTGGTCACACTTATTATATGTATCATATGACAGACGATGTTCTATGGCAGACCAGTATGAAGATGTAGACTAAATATATGTATGGTGTACATCTTATTTATGCTAAAAAGGATCACCAATCTCTAACCGTTGCCCTGTGCACTGGCGTAGGACAAGGGGGGGCACATGCCCCCCACTTTTGAAAGTGGGGGGGCATAAGTATGTTTGTGCCCCCCCCCCACTTTTTGACATAATTTTTGGTCATACAGATTTAAAAAAAAATGCAAAATACCTTTAGGCCAAACAAAAAAATATGTTTGTTTCCTGTAACATGCCAAAAATTGAGAGGGTCGGTAGGTAGGAAAATCTTTTTTTTTTTTTTTTTTTTTTTTTGGTCAGAGGGCAGATGCAATTTAGAAACTTTGTTAAGTTTTTATTGTATATGGAGGCACTCTAAGTCTTCACCTACAAGATGGAGGGAACTGAAAATGATAAGTTGAGGATTTTTTGGTGACATTTTGTTGAGTCCCATCATTTATAATTTCATTTATTGATTCTGGAACTCAACTTACTGCTATTTAAGATGTTTGTTATTAGAAATTGCGTGGGTGGTGTACATAGCTGCAGCCATTATTGTGGGTATAATGTACATAAGCTGAAGCTTGAGCAACATGATTAAATTTTAAAATGACTATTATACATACATACTCTTTGGGGTGGAGGAGGATAGATGAGGCTGGTAGGGGTCTCTGGTGACTATCACCTTTCTTTTTGAGCTAATATGTATTATTCTATAAACTATAAATAGCGACTCTCGTTGCATGATTGACTGATAAGGTCATCAACGCTCCTAAATAAATCACCGTATACCACGGTTTAAAAATAGACTGGTATTACCCTCACTTAGTTCTGCAAATGGCGTCGTTATTTATAGTGAATCATATATGAAACTATAGAATAAAACAGTTATGGACTTTTAACTCAGTATATATGATGTCATATTGACTCACTATGAAAATATTGACCTTGGCTTTGTCTCGGTCAATATTTTCATCATGTTCATAGTGAGTCAATATCACATCATATATACTTAGTGAAAAGTCCATAATTGTATAATGCACATAGTAAACCCCTCCCTCTGCATTCCAAAACAATATTATAATTATTGTTATCTGAACATACAGTAACCCCATTCCATGAATAGTTTCTTGATCACTGCAAGTACATTTGTAATGGACTGCAATTGAGTCTTTAGTTAATCCAAATATTAAGTTATCAGTCATCTTTTATGATTGAGAAATTCATGACAGGTTGTGGAAATTTGAATAATCATATATTTTTGACAGGGGGGGGGGGGGGGGGGGGTTGCGTTACATAAAGCAAGAAAAGAAGAAACCCCCCCCGGAAGTCCACACTTGTCATGGTTGTGGAAATTATGTGCGATTAAAAAACGCTAATTTTCCTGCAAATTGCAGTATCATTGGGAAGGCCATTCACCATGCGACATAAAAAATGGTCTATAAAATCGGCAACTCGCTGGGCCCTGGTGCGCATTATTCTACGAATCGTACGATGTCCATTTTCGGTTTTTTAATCTATAGAAAAGTTCTGACCACTCGTATTTATGTTGCAATGTAGCAGTAGCGTGTGGATCTCAGCTAGTTGCTTACTGTATATGGCCAGTCAGAAGCACAAATTCTTTTGTTCCGCTCACCCGAAAGGTTCTTTGCTATTATGATACAATATTGATTTTTCTCCGACGTTCTTTTTTATCCTCGTTTAAATCTCCAACTTATCTACGTAAAGGTACTAACTTCTTGTGTATGCGTTCGTCCATAAAATTATCATGTCACTGACTCATTAATTTTACGTGGTCATTTTGAGTTTGTACAGAAATGTCAATTATTGCAGTCAACCCCCCCCCCCCCCCTTCTTCCCTAGTATCAAAAAAGCTGCCCATACATGGACACGAAAAATACAGGATCGGTGGCTGAAGTTTGGTCTTGGTTGTTCTGCGATATATGCAAAAAAAATGTACTGTAAATTATTCATTGGAAATGGTAAATATGGAATTTTCACGACTTAAAAAACTTGCTAACGTCTGATTTACATACATCGTATTCGTATATGCAAAGCTTTTCGAAAATTGATCATTTTTTGGAATGGCTCTTTCGTGAAAAAAGATTACCCATTGTTTATGAGAATGGCCTATTGATGAAGGGGCCAGTCCCATTAAGCAAGTTTGCCTTCCCAACCACGGAACAAATTGCATGACATCCAATTTTCCTTCTTTCTAAAATAATCCGTCTTTATAAACTTTTAAAAAAATCGCCTGCTCTTCATCGGTTATGTCCAGGTTACAATACACTATACAAGTAACGTGAGAAGATAAACACTTTAATCCTTTCGAATTCTCAACACTTGGTCACTCATGTGAAACGGATTAAATCTACCTGGTGGTCAGGTGTGAACTACATGTACTCACTGTAGTGATTTACAACAATAGGCGCTATGTACGTATTATGATCACGGCTTGTCTGAAAGAAAATATAAAGGGAACGGGAGGCTTCCAAAGACGAGTCTGGGTTGCACGACTTGCATTAATTTTAAGGATTTTTGGTTCTTTTTAGGCAGTGTAGGGAAAATGGTGAAAAAAACATCAGAGTCGGCACGATTTTTGACGGTCGGTCGGGTAACAGGAAACAAACAACTTTTTTTGTTTGGCCTTAACTCAAACTATATAGAATATCATTACATGTATATGTTAATGATAGAGGACACAGACAGTATTTTCTGATTAGTCAATATTTTGCTTAAAAAAATTCTTGGCTCGCTACCGCTCGCCAGCCATTTATTCATTATTCATGTACTTAAAATTTAGAATTGCACCAGAAATGTTAAAATTTGTGCATACAGAACGTGAAAACCCAATATTTATTTTTTAATCTCTACCTCTTCCTCCCCCCCCCCCCCCCCCCCTTTTTTTTTTTTTTTGCTTGTTAGAAATTTTGGGATGTTGTGCCCCTCCACTTTTTCAAGCAGAGCTACGACATTGCTGTGTAAGGTTAAAACTTCAAATGACGTTAACATTTTGTGAACTACTTTCAGGTGCAACTAAGTGAGTGAAACTCGTAATTGTTGCTCAGTTCTTAGACCGAAAATTTGACCCTTGTCGTCGGCAAAAGAGTAGGGAAAATACAAAGAAACATGTCCAGGGATTGGGATGGCCCATTCTGATAGAAAATGGCCCATAAAATCGGCAACTCGCTGCGCCCTGGTGCCATTATTCTACGGGGTCCATTTTTTTGTTTTTTAAATCTATTAAAAGTTTTGTTCTCGTATCTACGTTGTAAGGTAGATCTACACCAGGAGCAGTAATTCAGAGATCACAGCTTTCTGTACATGGCCAGTCAGAACTCTAAGGCACAAAATTCTTCTGTTCACTGACAATTGAAAGGTCCTTTGCTATTTTGATACAATATTGATTTTTCTCCGACATCTGCGCCTGAGATTTAAATCTCCAACGTCCACTTACATATCTTATCTATGTTAAGGTACTTGTGTATGCGTTCGTCCGTAAAATTATCCTGTTATTTTTTAAAAGTGGTCAGTCAATGGGTACAAATTGATGTAATAAAATTTGTACAAAATGTCTTCCCTAATATCAAC
The DNA here is from genome assembly GCA_028142955.1 of Pinctada fucata. NCBI lineage: Eukaryota > Metazoa > Mollusca > Bivalvia > Pterioida > Pteriidae > Pinctada > Pinctada fucata. The sequence goes on from AP027109.1 coordinate 49,970,335, forward strand.
AAAGCTGAAAATGAAGCTGCCCATCCGTGGACACAAAAAAATTCAGGAAAGGTGGTTGAAAGTTTGGTCTTGGCTGTTCTGTGATCCATGCAAAAAATGTAATGTAAATTATTCATTCGAAATGGTCAAATTGGGAATCTCGCGACAAAAAAATGTGCTAACGTCTGATGCATAATGCATGCATATGCATAGCTTTTCGAAAATTGATCATTTTTGGAATGGCCCTTTCGTGAGGAAAGATGGCCCATTGTTTTTGAGAATGGCCCATTAAAGTCCAAGTGGAAGGGACCGTCGTCCCATTGAACAAGTTTGCCTTCCCGATCACAGCATGTCTGACAATTTAGTTTGAATTTTAACAACGATTACACAAGGGTATCCTGATCGATTCGTCATCCCTTTTCACTGTCGGACTTTAGCAAGTTGTTTGCAAATTTGAATTTCTATCCCTCGGAAATTTTGAAGTATCTGCGATGTGCTTAGGGTTTAGTTGACTAGTTTATCCGAATTGAAATTAGGATCGTTTAGTATTTCTGCCCCTCCCCTCGATCCCGTCACCGGCGTTCCCGGCTGATCAATCTGACGTAAACTGTGAGTTCTAAACAAAAACGTTTTCAAATTTCTAATAAATTGGATAATTTAATAAAGAATAATGCTCTTGCAGATTATCACAACAGAGTCAAGTATCATTTTACGTTACGTTACCTCGTCCGTGATATGGAACATACGCGTGGTCGCAATTACCGTACAAACAACAATTGAATACGGCAGCTCCGGTAAATAATACTATTTTATGTAAACAAGTATTGAGTTACAGCTTTACAATTGAAGTAAAGAATATGTAAACAAACAATTTGTATTAGCACGACAACTTTAAAATTATGGTAAAACACGCGATAAAAATCAGAAATGCGGCGGGTTTTTAGGCAATGCGGCGGTGCCCGTCAAACGAAATCTTAATTTTTTTTGGCCTAAGGCAGGAATTGACCTGTCCCATTTTACCTAAATCGCTCACTCGAGCGTAAAATGTAGGTCAGATGCAGCCAACGCGATTTCATGAGCCCCCTCTACTTTGTTGACGCGAGTTAAAAAGCATCACAGAGAACTGAAGATTGTCAAAACAAGTAATAATAGCTGAACTTATAACAAAGTTTGTGACAAATTTACAGCCTTGTTTGAGTAATGTTAATTGTTGCTGGTAATAAGAAAATTGAAGGACAGCAAGTTTTTACATTTCAAAGCCACATGCATGCTATGGTATACAGGTTTTACTGTTGTCAATTTTGTACAGTACCTGTGGGGCTGGATAGATGGCAAATTCCAGCTTGGACTTTTTTCCATAATCTACAGACAGCCTTTCCATTAGCAGTGAGGCAAATCCCGAGCCAGTACCTCCACCAAAGCTATGGAAGATCAGGAAACCCTGCAGCCCAGTACACTGATCTGCCTGTAAAATCAATGATGCAATAAAAAGACCTATTCTAGTCAAACTGAAACAGGATAATCACAGATTAGTGAGATTAGTCATTTAATACCTATCTTAACCCTTAACATGCTAGTCGCCACAATTGCCGTTTTACTCATTTCTCAAAATAAGGCCAATTTTTTTTTCTGTTTTGCGTCAGGTTGTGATCTGAAAACCTACCAGCCAGCAAGGGAAAAAAACAAACAAGTTGAAAAAAACAAAATATCGCATGAGCCAGAATTTCATAGATGATTTCGCTATTTCTTTACACTTTTACATCCATGATAATCTGACTAAGGAATAACACTTATAATCAAACTTTGAATTTCTATTCACAATGCCCAATCACTATATCAAGAATTATTTGAATATCCAAACAGCAAGTAAAAAATATTTTAATCATATGAATAAGTGGAATACGAGAGAGACTGACTGATATCAAGGGTGTCATTCCTTTTTTACCTATTCCAACCTGTCTGAACAATTTGTATATCAAAGCTTCTAGTTTTCTGAAAATGACACAAGATGGAAACAATATAATTCTGTACAAGATTTTCTCTCACAAAATGTGCACATGCAGTTAGTCTAATTTCCACTGTTTATATTAAATTATGTAATTAAAGTTCCCTTACTGTACTTGCTCACTTTCTATAAAATTGAACTTAACTCTGCATTCAAAGTGTCATTGGCAAGCAAAGCGAGCCAGAAAATTTTTAAGACAATACATCAGCCATAAAATGTCTCATTTCTTTGTTCAAATGTATATTGACAATTCCATCAGGTTCTTGTTATTTTTTTAAACTGGATAAAATTCCTTGGTTTTTCCCCCATTTTCATAAAATTTTCAAATTCCCTGCAGGGAATTTTTATTAGCATTTTCCCTGTTCCATTCCCCTGTATAGCAGTTGCACAACTGGATCATACATATACCCATTACAGGGCTGTCGCAGGGTATTTTGGGAAAGGGGCCGGGGCCTTTCAAATTGGGAAAAACAGCGGCATTTTTAGCAAAATTTGGAAATTTACAGCCGAAATAAAATTTTTATTTTAACCCTTTATCCAGTCTAGATGACAGTTGAATATGCACTTCTCCCTCAATGCAGTATACTCAGGGTATGAACTTAAAGCTCGCTCACTCGCCCAAGACGAGTATTTTTCCCTGTGGGCGATCAAAAATTACTGTTCACTCGCCCACGTGGCGAATGAATTACAGCGGCTTCTCCCTTTAATGTAAGCATCAAATTTGTTAACGCTGTAAAATTACGACCGTTGGTATTATAAATGAAATATTTAAATGGCCACGATTACATGACTGTGTTCGCTGATTACCTGTTAAATATCCTAATATCCATACTTTATTTACAGCTTCAATCTGTATTTCATGGTCCATATATGTCTTCAGCTCCGTTACACTTTTCATGTCTTTGAATTGTCATTTTCGTCTTATTCACCCCGGTCCGTTGTTTTTTATATAGAATTACGTACGGCACAACAGGGATGGCGGTAAATTCGTCAACACAAATTGAATTGATGACTTCACAGATGAAGAGAAGAAACAACGATTTGATTCTCTGTTATTTTTTCTCTCCCTCTCATCCCGCTGTGAAGGGCGTATGTATCTAAGTGTAAATTACGGCCGCACGGACAAATCCAGTATACGTGAAATTAAGAGTGTTTATCTAAAACAGCTAATTCATTTGTATAAGAGAACACCTAATAACATGTACCTGGACAACGTAATTGCCTGGACAACGATCTTGTTTGGCAATATAACATTTACGCCTAAGGAGCTGTTAAGATAAGGCGTAAAATCTGCCCTGAAAAATTGAAATTTCAACATGCAAAAATTGAGAAAAATTTTCGGTAAAAATAAGAAGTTACTTGGTACAGATATGAATCTTCTATCAGGTTGGATAAATTATTCAAAATAAGACCGAATTTTGGGTCAAAATAAGCGTTTTTCCTATAGAAATCAATGGAAAACGGAAAAGTTTTTCTACAACATTGTTCCCCCCCTCGGTTCAGAATGCCACTTTTACCAAAGGTGTATATCAATAAAACAAATTTTCTGACCAGGTGGGGTTCTGAACCGAGGGGGGGGGGAACAAAAGGGGGGATGGATGACTCTTTTAGAATCAGTATTTAGAGCGGTAAAATAAACTAAAATTGCCATTTTTTCTCTTAATATCATGTAACAATCTATTCAGAGTGTTTTCCGATCAAATGATTAACCGTTAGGAAGGAAATGAACGAGAAAGTTGTCTATTTCTACACTGTGCGTATTTCGCGCCTGAAAGCTACATATGTAGCTGATAAATACGAAATATAACCGTTTTTCAGTTTCCGGATTGCGATTTTTGCCGATTACATTGATATAATAACATCAAGGTTACTTTTTCTTATCCAAGTTTGACATTAAAAGGTAGAGAAGTATAATAAACATCAACTTTGTGTAAACTAATACATTTTTAGTGAATTTTCGCTCGATATTTGACGTTTTCTCTCATCAGTACCCCCTACCTCTTCAACCCGTAATTATAACATCTTTCACCAAATCTATTTAAATGAAATACCTACTAAAAATCTTCTAATACTTTATATTTTAATCCCGATCACTTTTTACCTGAAATAGAAGGACAACGCACGAGAAATAATCGAGTGATTTCAGGGCTAAATCAAGCCCTTATCTTAACAGCTTCTTACCTGGACAACTATTTTGTTTGGCCATATTTCGGGGGATTACTTTAACGCTTTATTTGTACATTTACATCGATGGGGGTATAAGAGTTGATGTTATAGCAAGGGGGGGGGGGGGGGGGGGGGGGTTGGGGTTGTATCTTGATGGCGATATCAAACAAATTAATTCATCAAGATCTTTTGATGCAATCCTCGATTTTGTATTTGCATGACCTACTTATTCAAACATTTTGTTGATCACAGAATTTTAAATCCGTACAGATTTATAAATTACGTTTTTCGTTCATAAAATGTCAAGGTCCAGTGCGGTCATTTTTACAGGGGGTTTCCTTGAAAAGGGATGTTTCTCTCAAAAGCTTTGATTTTCTGTGTGGGCTCGTAATAAGTTGTGTGGGCCGCTAAAATTAAAATTTTACGAGCCCACATGGCTCGTAAAATTTTCAGTAGAGTTCATACCCTGATACTGCCGTCTTTTGTTTTCTAGATTTTAACAGATTCGGGGGTATATCAAGGTTTACTGATTACATCAATAAAATTTGTGAATAGTGAATCAGATTTTTTTTCATTAAAAATATTTAAAACATGAATACCAATAACACGGTTAATAGCTTGTCACTTTTATCTGTACTTGCCGTTGTCTTTTAATGTTACGCACGGCGCGGTAGTGATGGCGGGAAGCTCGTCAACAAAAAATCGTTATATCAATGACTTCACAGAATGTTGATGTTTGTTTGTTTTTTCCCCCAACACCCTGCTGCAAAGGGCGCATATCATTGTCATTTAATGTAAATTTCGACCGCGCGGTCAAAGCTATACATGACAATCAAACTCTTTGGATAAATATCTTACCTGAGACAGTGTTAATTTAAAACATACAAATATATTTGTATAAGAGAACGCCTAATTATACCTGGATAATTACATGTACCTTGTTTAGCCGTGATTATCGGGGGATTAACGCTTGTTTGTACCTAATTACATCAGTGAGGGATAGCGGTATGCGAGTTTGGTGTTATGACGGGGATGATACAATATTTCAAACAAAGACCATACATACATGTAACTGGGAATTTTTAGAGTCTAAATTGGGAAAAAAAGATACTATTTTGCATTGAGAATGGGGCCGAATATCGGCCCCAAATCAGTCCTAGCGACGACCCTGCATTATAATGCAAAAAGAATGAATAGACCATTTTCCAATCTTGATTAAAAACTCAAAATGTCTGAGGCAACATCTTTTGGCATTGTTTTTCATTATGATGTCTTTTTTATAACGTCACTGTTAAAAGATGCAATTCTATTGAGACGTAACAATGATAAAGTGTGCGAAAGTTGCCTGCCTCAGACATTTTTTGTAATTTTGTCAGCCATTATGGATTTTGGCAAGTGGTCTATTTCTTACCATTCTCAGATTCAGAGGATTGGGTTCACGAGAAAAGTTTAACGGATAGACACCGGACACAGGGCGATTGCATACTTAGCTCTATTTAGAGCTAAAAATGAACACATTCTGACCAGCTTCCTAATCCTATCTAGCACTAGATCAACAATCTCCTTCCCAATGGTGTAGTGGCCTCTGGCATAATTGTTTGCTGCATCTTCTTTTCCAGTGATAAGCTGTTCTGGGTGGAATAGTTGGCGATAAGTTCCAGTTCTTACTTCGTCTACAAAGAAACACAAATCTTATTTGCACTATTTATAAAATCAAAGCACTAAAGGTACTGAGTGCGAATAGCCAGAATAATATCACTTCTTATGTATGACAAAATATTGTGTTTTCAAAGTTATATTTGTTCCTGAACACCTTCGTAGGCCAGTTTATGGACGGATAAAGACAGAACTAAAATGCAAATGCATAATGTTGTCGTAATGAATTGAAAGATGATGTCTGACAGTGAACATGAAAATTTAATAACATCACATTAAATCTACCCCTCCCCCCTAAAAAAATACAACAATCCAATATGACTATTGATTGATGATTGCATATACATGTACAAGGAAAGAAGACGAATCTTATTTTCTAATTTGATCCCCACTCTCTCTTTAACCTTTCATGTTCAATGTTAGGTGTGTGCTAAGAATTTGAAGGAAAACTCACTTCTGTTTTAGTATATAAAAACATGATACATCCTAAACGGGAATGTTTTGATCTTTTATTTTTCATAATTGTTAATATCATATTTCATGATGGAAGTTCCTAATTTTTTCGTCGTATACAGATTTTATTTTGTGAAGCGGGGCAAAATAAGCCTACTTGAAAATAGTTTTACGTTTCAATGATTCAACTTAATATCTTTGTCGATAGCACCGTTTCATTTAACTATTGTCCACTAAAACAGATAATGACCTGGTAATGGAAAGGGGTTTCCAACACACAGCCTGTGTTCATCTCAGTACATAAAGATGCAATTTTTCATTAGGTCATGCATGTACATAACACGACAGCTCGATTCATATAGATATAATTCATTGATTCAGACAGTGATCAGACTTTATATCAATTATGACGCTGACGCAGTCCCAAGGTACATGTAAACAGAGTAACATTGTTTATACATACTCAGTAGACGGGGCTCCCATGAGTGAAGAAATCAGGCAATCGCTATGTGCTATTCGCACAAAAAGAGGAAAAAAAATATTAAAAACAATAGAGGTTCAGGCTTTGAAAAATCCCCGGGGCTGAAGATCCTTATGTCTTCACTTTTTACAAGCAAACAGGGCTCTCAATCTACCTGAATTGACCCTTCCGAATTGCGGGAAAAGAATGCAAAATATCGTGACGTCACAATGCTCGGTCAAACATCGAAATTGCATTGTGACGTCATGGAATTTCTCAAATTTTTCCCACTTTCAGAAGGGTCAATTAGGGCCCCATTTCCGATCAAAATGGTAAATTCCCCCCCCCCCCCCCCCAATTTACTGACCAATATTTCTAAATCAACACGTCATGAAAAATTTGAAAAATTGCTCCTGGTGGCATCTTTGTTTGTATAAACACTATTTTCTGTTAAGTACATGTATGTGAAAGGTCAAGGTCAGGGTCACTTGGTTGAAATTTTTGTGAAATATCAAAGCCCTATCACTTACCATTCAAAAGTTATTCCCAATGTTAAAGTTTTTGTAAAGTAGGTCAATGGTCAAGGTCCAGGTCCAAAGGTCAAAATTTTTTGGTATCAATGGTAAGTTTTTGTCACAAGGAATACACACGTGAAATATGAAAGCTCTATCACTTACCATTCAAAAGTTATGCCCAATGTTAAAGTTTTTGAAAAGTAGGTCAAAGGTCAAGGTCACAAATTTGGGTATCAATGGAAAGGTCTTGTCACAAGGAATACACATGTGAATTATGAAAGCCCTATCACCTCCCATTCAACAGTGCAAGTTTTTCCGACAAACAGACGGCCAAAAACTATATGCCCCCAATCTTTGATTCCGGAGGCATAAAAAAGAAAGTTTAAAATGCTAAATTGCAAGTGAAATTTGACAAGAGAACTATGCAAAGAAGTGTTTATTTGCAATAGCTGATTTTCCAGTACATTTGTATATGTAAATTCATTGGGCGGATAGGCACCAGACATCACAAAATTTGGCGACGTCAAATTAGAAAACATGACAACCCATAAAGTCAGTTCAATCAAATACGACGTCACATATAAAATCATGGTTTAATTAGATTGGTCATGAGTATTTTCTGGAAAATGGAAATTTTCGCCCGAGTCTAATTTTTCGACAATTTCCCCCATGCAAAACGTCTTGATGTTATAATTGAGAAATTTTCCCCCAGTGAAAATAACCATGTTTACAGTATTGGACTAGAACTGCCTTAAAAGTGATGAATTATATCCCCCGCAGGACATTTAAATTTGTGACATAACACAGAAAGTTAAAAAGTAGGTCAAAGGCCAAGATCAAGGTCACTAGGTCAAAAGTCATAGTATCAAATGAAAGTTCTGGTCATAAGGAATTTATATGTGAAATATCAAAGCCATACCCCTCAATAAGAAATGGCCCTTATAGTTAAAAAGTAGGTCAAAGGTCATGGTAACAAATGAGAGCTCTGGTAATGAGAAATCTGTATGTGAAATATCAAATATCCTTTATAGTTAAAAAGTAGGTCAAAGGTCAAGATCACTAGGTCAAGTCATGGAATCAAATGAAAGCTCTGGTCAATCATGGTCTGACCCGGTCATAAGGAATTTACATGTGAAATATCAAAGTCCTATCCCTTATAGTTATAAAAATAGCAATCCAAGGAATGCTTGTGTCGCCTGCGAAGCGGTTTGATTCTAGAAAGTGGATCAAAATTCTTGAAAAGTAGGTCTAGGTCAAATATCTAGATCAAGGTCAAAAGGTCAAATTTTATGGTCTGTGTAGAAAGGTCTTGTCACAAGGAATACACACGTGAAATACCAAAGCCCTATCACTTACCAATCAAAAGATATATCCATTCTTAATTTTTCCTGAAAAGTAAGTCAAATATGTAGGTCAAGGTAAAAAAATAATGGTATGTAAGAAGGAATACACATGTGAAATATCGAAGCCCTATCTCTTACCAATCAAAAGATAATAGCGAATCTTATCTTTTTTCAAAAGAAGGTCAAATATCTAGGTCAAGGTCACAAGGTAAAAAATTATGGTATGTGAAGAAAGTTCTTGCCACAAGGATTGCACATGTGAAATATCAAAGTCCGAACACTTACCAATAAAAAGATATATCCATTCTTAATTTTTTTTAAAAGTAGGTCAAATATGTAGGTCAAGGTCACTAGGTCAAAAATTATTGTATTTGTAGTAAGGTCTTGTCACAAGGAATACAGATGTGAAATATCAAAGCCCTATCACTTACCAATCAAAAAATATAGCGAATCTTATCTTTTTTTCAAAAGTAGGTCAAATATCTAGGTCAAGGTCACAAGGTAAAAAATAATGGTATGCTTAGAAAGGTCTTGCCACAAGGATTGCACATGTGAAATATCAAAGTCCTAACACTCACCAATAAAAAGATATATCCATTCTTAATTTTTTTTTGAAAAGTAGGTCAAATATGTAGGTCAAGGTCACTAGGTCAAAAATTATGGTATGTGTAGAAAGGTCTTGTCACAAGGAATACAGATAAGAAATATCAAAGCCCTATCACTTACCAATCAAAAGATATAGTGAATCTTATCTTTTTTTCAAAAGTAGGTCAAATATCTAGGTCAAGGTCACAAGGTCAAAAATAATGGTATGTGTAGAAAAGTCTTGCCACAAGGATTGCACATGTGAAATATCAAAGCCCTATCACCTACCAATCAAAAGATATATCCATTCTTAATTTTTTTGAAAAGTAGGTCAAATATGTAGGTCAAGGTCACTAGGTCAAAAATTATGGTATGTGTAGGAAGGTGTTGTCACAAGGAATACACATGTGAAATATCAAAGCCCTATCACTTACCAATCGAAAGTTATGGGCTGTGACACCCAAAGTGTGACAGACAGACAGACGGACGGACAACGTGATCCCTAAGTGTTGCTATGCTTCCCAGGCGACACAAAAAGTAGGTCAAAGGTCAAGGCTGCTAGGTCAAATGTCTGTATCAAAATGTAGACAGGGTGTTTCCTATATACCCCCCAAACTTTGTGTGCGAGAGGTATAATTATCCAAGTGAAAGCATGTTTATTTAAATGCAAGTTACACATAAAAAATCTTCATGTTAGACATATAAAATAACTTATTTGATACTAAGTATTTCTGAAGGAATGTCTACAACTCTACTTGCCTACTACTGTAGGTTCAAGATCTACGAAAACTGCCCTTGGTACATGTTTGCCAGCTCCCGTCTCACTGAAGAATGTATTGAAGGAATCATCTCCGCCACCAATGGTTTTGTCACTTGGCATCTGTCCATCAGGCTGGATTCCATGCTCTAAACAATACAACTCCCAACAAGCATTGCCAATCTGCACACCAGCTTGTCCAACGTGGATAGAAATACACTCTCTCTATCAAACAATAAATCAATGGGTCATAAGATGCAGGTATCAATTAAATAGTACTGCACCAGCAAGTACCGAGAACATGTAGTCTGTGGCGTAGCTACCATATACATTATATGAATGTATGCTAAAGCATCCATTTTTTCCTAAAATTTCTACTACTTGACACAGTTGTATTTCTTTTCTCTTCATAGTATTTCATTCATGACATGTATCAGAATATTGATGCCTTGACACAAAGATTTCACATGTGAAATATGAAATTAATTAAACTTTCAAAAGAGGGTCAATTTCCAAATCCAATTTCATGATTAAAAGACGAAAGTTTTAAGAACCTACCACAGTGTGCGAAATTAACGGTGGACTGATAGACAATGTCTATAGTTATTCTGGTCGGTCTATAGAGATCCAAACTTGGTAGACCGACTTTTCTATAGGAAATCTGACCCTTGTCTTGTAAATGTTTGCTCTTCGCACAGCAATAGCTTAGCAAGAGCAGGTAAGGCCATATAAAATTGATCGGTTGTTTCTCAGATACCACCGTTGATGAGAAGTTTTTATTTCAACTGCAGAAAAAACCGTCTGTGTGTCATTTTCAATCGTTACTTATACAAGAAGTAAAATGATCCAAAAGGTACCCGATAAATATTTAAGTGGGGTCCCTGTAAAGTGCGAAACGAAACAAAAACGAAACGAGACGAAACGAAACAAATCGAAACGAAACAAATCGAAACGAAACAGATCGAAACGAAACGAAACAAAACGAAACGAAACAGATCGAAACGAAACGAAACAGATCGAAACGAAACGAAACAAAACATAAAACTTAAAGAAAATGAGAAAAAGAGGAAAAATCGCCGAAAACGAATATTTCAAGACAAGATCAGCATAAAATATTGCCTTAATCCAAGAGTTCTACATTTGTAACTAGTGCCGAGAGGGTTTCTTGAAAGAGTCAAAGTTGACAATTAAAAAAAGTAAATGTCAAATGCCATTAATGTATTTAAGAGGAATAAAAGGGAGGGGATAGAAAACCACGCTATGACACCGTAATGAGATCATAAAACGGGGTGGGGGCACATTTCAGGAAAAAAAATCTTATCCTTTTTCAAACGAAATGTGCCCCCCCCCCCCCCCCCCCCCCAGTTTTTAATTGTTCTCATTTTTCTGATAAAATTTTCAAATACTCATAACGGAACAGTTCCGTTTCCTCTGCGCTAGACTCCTCCCTGCTAAATAATATTTTTTCCGTCTGTGACGAGGTTATTCATCCCAATCACTCTCCTTTAAAATGCAATTGTGCTATACATGTATATACCGTATGTTTTAATCGTCAACTTTGATTCTTTAAAAAACCCTCCAGCCACAAGAACTAACGGTTGAAGGCAATAATGAGGAGGTGGACAGGGACAAAGGGAGGGGAGAGAAAGGGGGCGGGAGGAGGGAAGAAGGGGGCGAGAGGAGGGACAGATGATTGGGAGGGTAACAGTAACCCAAAAAATTAGGAAATTACTTTTAATATAAATAATCTTACACTTATAAATGCGTTCATGTACATAATCTCAATTTTAAAAATTACCAGGAAATTCATCTATATATACCTTAAAAAATTTTCCCGATTGCTTCGCTCGCCGCAATTTTCAATTCATTTTTCAAATACTTCAGGCTCGCTTCGCTCACCTTAGTTTTTCATCTAAACAGGTCTTTTTTCTTTTTTCAAGGTTTAATAAGCTTAAAATGCATCAAAGATGCAAAGTGCCGAGTTGCAAAACTTGAATGGTCTCGACAGATGGGAAGCATCACAGACACGTTTCAGGTTGATACACATTCATATATAATTCAGAAACCAAATCAATTACCCAAGTCCTATGAATTTGACCTTTGCTCTTTTGATCCCAAAATCAATAGGGGTCATCCTTGATTCATGGAAAACATTTCTGACAAGTTTCATGATTAAAGGTGCAATACATGCCCAAATATAGTCCCGAAACTATTTTCAATTATCAGAATCCTATGACCTTGACCTTTGGATGCAAAAATCACGAGGGGTCATACTTGATTCATGGGAAACATTTCCGGAACATTTAATGATCATAGATGCAATACAGGCTCAAATATTATCTGGAAACCATTTTCAATCATCAGTGATAGGGATCATCCTTGATTCATGGAAAGCATTTCTGGCAAGTTTCATGATTATAGGTGCTACGCAGGCTCTAATATGGTCTGGAAACCATTTTCAATCATCATAGTTCAGTGACCTTGACCTTTGGACCCATAAATCAATAGGGGTCATCCTTGATTCATTAGAAATATTTCTGGAAAGTTTCATGATCATAGGTGCAATACAGGCTCTAATGTGGTCCAGAAACCATTTTCAATCATCTGAGTCCTATGACCTTGACATTTGACCTCAAAATCAATAGGGGTCATCATTGATTCATAAAAAACATTTCTGGCAAGTTTCATGATCATAGGTGCAATACACCCTCTTATATCATCTGGAAACAATTTTCAATTTTCAATTACCTAATTCCTGTGACCTTGATCTTTGACCCTTTGACCCCTAAATCAAAAGTGGTCATTTTCTATTCACTGGAAACATTTCTGGCAAGTTACATGATTATAGGTGCAATACAGGCTCAAATTCAGTCGGGAAACCATTTTTAATCATCTTAGTCCTGTGACCTTGACCTTTGACCTTTTAACCCCAAAATTGATAGTGGTCATCCTTGATCCATGGGAAACATTTCTGGCAAGCTTCATGATTATAATTGCAATACAGGCTGAAATATGGTCCGGAAACCACTTTCAATCATCAGAGTCCTGTGACCTTGACCTTTGACCTTTGAACCCCAAAATTGATAGGGGTCATTCTTGATTCATGGGAATCATTATTGGCAAGTTTCATGACTTTAGGTGCAATACAGGCTAAAATATGGCCAGGAAACCATTTTCAATCATCAGAGTCCTGTGACCTTGACCTTTGACCTTTGGACCCCAAAATCAAATGCGGTCATTTTCTATTCACAGGAAACATTTCTGGCAAGTTACATGATTATAGGTGCAATACAGGCTGAAATATGGTCCGAAAACCAATTTCAATCAACAGAGTCCTGTGACCTTGACCTTTGACCTTTTGACCCCAAAATCAATAGGCCTCATCCTTGATTCAAGGGAAACATTTCTGGCAAGTTTCATGATTATAGGTGCGATACAGGCTGAAATATGGTCCGGAAACCATTTTCAATCATCTGAGTCCTGTGACCTTGACCTTTGACCTTTTGACCCCAAAATCAATAGGCCTCATCCTTGATTCAAGGGAAACATTTCTGGCAAGTTTCATGATTATAGGTGCAATACAGGCTGAAATATGGTCCGGAAACCATTTTCAATCATCTGAGTCCTGTGACCTTGACCTTTGACCCTTTTGACCCCAAAATCAATAGGGCTCATCCTTGACTAATGGTGAGTAAGTGTATGAAGTTTCGTTGTTATAGCCTCTTTCGTAGTTGACTTATAGTCCGGAAACCAATTGTTGACGCCATCCCGCCCGCCCGCCCAGACGCCCGCCCGCCCGCCCGTCTCACATCAAATTAAGAGCCGAGTTTTGCAACTCGGCTAAAAAAGGAAACAACCCAAATAACTTCACTATTGCACCAATTTACACTTTAAAGTTTAAACATTTGTCTTGACCGCCAAAGACCCCCTCCCCCCACGGGGAGGGGGAGGCGGCAGGAGGAGAGTGGTACCCCCTAACCCTTCAATAAGATCTTGTCTTGAAATATTCGTTTTCGGCGATTTTTTCCTCTTTTTCTCATTTTCTTTAAGTTTTATGTTTTGTTTCGTTTCGTTCTGTTTCGTTTTGTTTCGTTTCGTTTCGATCTGTTTCGTTTCGTTTCGATTTGTTTCGTTTCGTTTCGATTTGTTTCGTTTCGTTTTTGTTTCGTTTCGCACTTTACAGGTACCCATTTAAGTGTAATCACAGCACGTTCCATATTTACGGAAACTTTAGGACGCCTTCTGTTCAATATTTTACACTTGAATGGATATAAATATTTTTACATGGCCTAAACATACTAAATCTAGCTTATTTGTACTACCAATGATTATTTGAGCACCTGTAAAACGTTGATGTGTTGTTGTTAACTTCCGTTTTTTATCATAATTTCGTCATCTAAAGCCGGTCGCGATGTCGTTCTTTGACCGGTTAAAATATGTTGAAGGTGCACACCCGGGCACGAAACGAAACCCGGCATGTGCTAGTTCTAGTGATGAATCAGATATTGACAGTGAATCTGACAAGGATATAGAACAAAATGAACTTGAAAATGAAAATCCCATCACACAAATTGTCTACCAAATTGAGAGAGAATATAACTAAATGATTGGAAGATGATTTTAGCAAATAAAATGCAATAACATTCTGATTTCTGTGCCTTTTTATTTCGGTCTATAGGAAAACGCTGAGGTCTATAGGAACTAAAATTACTGTGGACCGAATGTCTATAGGACTTAAAAGTTAGTTTCGCACACTGCTACCACAGGGATTCATCTCGTTTTCCTCGTTGTATGATAGTATTAGGGTACAACCCCCTGATACTATCATACAATGACAGACAATCCGAACTTCACCAGATATACCAGACAAATCTGGTAAAATTTGCTTCGATCTGGTAATATATTTCAACTTTTTCTTAATAAACATGTTTGAATTTCTACAAAAATTCAAAAATGTCTGGAAAGTTGCAAAAACTTTTGAAATGTCTGCAATGAGGAAAACGAGATGAATCCATGTGGAACCTACACTTTTACCTTGACCATGACCTTATAATTTTTTTGAAAATCTTAAATCTTGCATACAAAGCCATAACTTCTGAATGCAAGAATGGTATACACATGTGAAAAGGAATTTATAAATGTGATACAATGTGAAAATTAAAAATCTTATCTTGTTAGAAGTAAGAACTATTCAAAAGTTGTTGCCAAAAAGTTTTTCAAAGTACATTTGTAAATTGTACGAAAGACCTTGAAATAAATATTTTTAGGTTTGAGGACAAACGGACGTGCCAAAAATGCCCCCTGAATTTTTAATTTACCATTAAAAAGTTATGACCAAGGTTAGTTTTTCAAAAGAAGGTCAAGTTCTAAGGTCAAGGTCACAAGGTCAACAATTTTGGCATCCATGGAATGATGGAAAGGGTTTCACAAGGAATGCACATGTGATATATGAAAGCCCTATCACATACCATCAGTGATTTTTTTACCTTTTTTAAAAGCCACCTGTACCTTTTCATTTGGGAAAATATGCGACATTTTGGACAAATTGGGAAAATCTAGAAACAAAATTTCGTTAAAGAAACGCTCAAATTATTGGTTCAAAACAGAAATTTTCATTTCATAACCATGTTACAGATCAAACATTGCCCCCCCCCCCCTTAACTGTTGAGAAGTAAAGCCATTTGTATGATGCTTCATACTTTTGGGGTACCAATTTACGAATGTCAGGAACTGGGACACTGTTGTCCTCATCTGAGATGTCCTTGACTTCTTTATTGGAAACAGAGGCCTGTTTGGGTCGAGAACCGACGCTGTCGGCGACTTCATTTACATTGGATATTACGGGAGTGTTACAAGTACCTTTATTATCGCAATCCTTTTTAAAAAAAAATGAATGGATTTTTGGTAGATCTCTTGTATTTTTTTATTTAGTTTTTTGACATAGTACTAAGAAGTCTTAGACCGTCCCCGTAGCATCCATCAACAAGTAATCAACGTGAAGCCATCGTATGCTTAAGGTATCCGTTGTACAAATAAATATCAAGTATATTATATAGTTAGAATCATGGCATATTTTACCTAGATATACCCAATACAACAAAAATAATGGTTTCTATCATCAAAGGTCAACATGCCGTCCGTCACTCAAGCCACGGAAACTACCGAGACACTGCCGAAGATTACCGAGATAATTTTAACGCTGTTTAAATGGACGAGACGTCCGCGAGATCTTCATTTGTACATTGGATACGTTAAGAGTTTTTGATTACTTTTGTGCACTTTTCGTGTCAAATTCAATTCAATTTTGAAACAATTTTGATCTCCGTGTATTGGGAAGATATGAGCCGATTTTTGGGAAAATAAAGCTAATTTTTACGAGGGGAAGCCGCCGATATTCGGCGGCAAATCGGGCCAAAAAAAAAATCACTGACCATTCAAAAGTTTTGACGAAGGTTAAAGTTTTTTAAAAAGTACATGTAGGTCAAACTTCAAGGTTGATGTCACAAGGCCAAAGATTTTGGTATTCATGGAAAGATCTTGTCACAAGGAATGCACATGTGAAATATGAAAGCCATATCACTTACCATTCAAAAGTTATGGCCAAGGTTAAAGATTTTTCAAAAGAAGGTCAAATTCTAAGGTCAAGGTCACAAGGTCAAAAATTTTGGTATCCATAGAAAGATCTTGTCACAAGGAATGCACATGTGAAATATGAAAGCCATTGCATTAGATCTGAGGTACGATTTTATGTACCCCATTTATGATTACATGTATTAGCGAGTGCTGATTTGATTAAGATAATTGATTTATTGTAATTAATGTTTACAGATAACAGTTGATTAATTTAATTACCCAGTGCAAACATGGTAATTCAAGCAATTACCAATGTAATGTATGTTTTCTTTCATTTTAAACCACCTGTTGTCGAACTGTAATTATGGCATTTAGCATTTTGGTTACCCGTGTATTTCTTGCAAGAAACTAAATCTAAACAATGATTTTGGAGTTAAAGGCCTATTTTTGGATCATAAAACTACATGTATATAACTACTTGCATAGGAAACCAGAAATTAAAACTAAATGGCTTTAAAAAACAGCATCGTTGATACTTTTAACGAATGTACATTTGTATTATTTTACATGTACATACATCATATGTATAGACGTAAATACAGCAGAAAAACGTTCGCAGTTGTGTATGTTATGATGCATGATCGTATTTCATTTTACATTAAATAAATCTTTGTACAAATTTTAATTTTTGGTATTCATAGATTAGCGAAAATTAGACTCAGCGAAAAAAAAGACACACCTTTTCAGAGTCATTTTCGCGAAATTTACCCAATATACAGTATATATTTATGATGGCAAATTACATTTGGTATTTTTCTACAGAGAAAACTATCGATATGGAATAATAAGATAATTAATTATTGCGAAAATTAGTTCTTATTTCAAAATTACAAAGTTTTGTGCGACCCTGAACCCCCAAAGCGGCCCTTCACCTTTTTTGGAAGAAGATGCGGGATTCCAATCAGGGATTTTCAAGTTGAAAATCCTGTGGCTGTGCTCTACTATAGTCCTGTACTGATCTAGTAAGCCCCCCAGTCAATGATTTCTAATAAATGAATTCATGAATCATCATAGTCCTCGCTGCTAGGTTATATGTTATAGAACTAGAATCATCAATGATCATGGATTAGGCAACCTTGACATCTGACCTTGAAAATAACAGCAAAAATCACCTCCACATTCATCAATACAAAACAAAACTGTCTACAAACAACTTTCAATTTTTTTTTTGTAATTAGAAAAAGTATCTAACCAATCTTACATAGTTACAAATTCAAGATACTTTACCATTCTGAACTGATGTACTACGCCGTGAATTAACTCTGCTCTTGACACTGGGTTATTGCGACGAGATGTGTAACGCCTCTCCTCACAACTTGAAATGATAACGCTTGCTTGTATCGCATCTTTTTATATAGTGACATCATCAGCTGCACGTGCCTCTATGACAACAACCACCTTGCTTAGTTCTTAGCGGTAAAGTGTGAGTGACTGCTGATGATTACGGAAATATCCGAAAGAAGGCGGAAAAATGATTATGATCATCGCATCGGAAAATATGATAGAAAACAAACCTTTTTGATTTGAAATGGTATTTAATTTTGGTTTTTATTTTGACTAAACAAATCCTGTATAATCTCTTTGTTTAGTGCTCACACATATTTTTGTTTGCATCCAGTAAGCTCGCGTTTCCTCTGACTTTATTATCTCATCGCAAATCGAGTAAAATAAACAAGTTCTGGATGACATAAGATTTATAGTCGGACATAAGAATAAAATATCCCATCATGTAAACTTGGCGATCACAATACTGGTATACCAGTATTGTTGACAATACTGGTATAAATTTTTGTTCCAGTATTGTTGTACAGATACTGGTATTCCAGTATTGTTAGGATAAAAAAATTATTTTGTGAAAGTGACAATACTGGAATTCCAGTATTGTAAATTTTACAATACTGGAAGATACTGGAAAAAAGAAAAATACTGGAATATCGATTTTACCAGTATTGTCCATGTCACAATACCGGTAGACTAGTATTGTCCAGTATTTTCCAGTATTGTCATATATACAATACTGGAATACCAGTATCGTAAAAGTAAGAATACTGGAAGACCAGTATCGGAATTGTGACAATACTGGTATTCCAGTATTGTTATATCGACAATACTCATACAGGGAATCAACATGAATTTCACAATTTTGACAAGACAACATAACATACATACCATTGAACAACAGACAGTATATCACTATTACATTATATCCCATTTACAATACTAGTATTCTGTTACTAATTGCTAATCTGACAATACTGGTATTCCGGTATTGTTACGTTAACAATACTGGTATTCCGGTATTGTTAGGTTAACAATACTGGTATTCCGGTATTGTACATAACGAATAACAAGTGATCAAATCAACAATTATTTTGGTAGAACAGAATGATAAGTGAATATCATAGCATACCAGTACTAGTATTACTAATCTGACGATACTGGGATACCAGTATTGTTCCAAAACCAGTATTGTTACTCTAACAATACTGGTATTCCAGTATTGTTAGAGTAACAATACTGGTTTTTCAGTATTATCAGAGGAACAATACTGGTATCCCAGTATTGTGGGATTTACAATACTGGTATCCCAGTATTGTCGGATTTACAATACTGGTATTCCAGTATTGTTGAATTTACAATACTGGTATTCCAGTATTCTCAATTCTTCAATACTGGAAAACCAGTATCTGCAAAAAAAATATTTTGTTAATTTAACAATACTGGAATACCAGTATCTTCCAGTATTTTACCAGTATTGTAAATAACGAACAATACTGGAAGATACTGGTGACAATACTGGAACAAAAATTTATACCAGTATTGTCAACAATACTGGTATACCAGTATTGCGATCGCCAAGTTTACATGATCCAAAATATTGAATGACTGATACATCAGAATCTTCTTTCTTAGCTTGACCCTCCACTTGTCAGAGCTGCTGAGCACTCTCCAGAGTAGTCCTACTTACAAGACTCCGGTATACTGCTAACGCACTGGAGTCTTGTAGCCGCCGCCATTTGGTAATTCGGTCTTTATGCATCCGATGTTAGGGGAAACTAGAACAGGGAAATTCAGGGATTACCCTTATTTACTAAACCCTGCAGATTAATGAGATAAAAATCTCATTTGCTAAAAACAATGAGATTTTCTCGATTTCAAAGAGATTTTGCATGTATTTGTTCAAAAAAATAGTTAAAAAATCAAACTGGTTTCTCTTTATTTCCGTGAACATCTGGCAACACATTATTTGAATGTGAGAATTGCCCTGGACTTTTTCTTTTTCCCTTGTTTGAATGACATTTAAAATGAAAAATGAGGTCAAATAAAATTTCAAATGCTTTGTCTCTCAGACACCGCCGCACGCTTTAATTCACCGATGAGAAATTTTTTTCACAACTTAAGAAGAAAAATATCTCTTAAAAATATTTCAGCGCGCCGTGACAAGTCATTTAAGGGTAACGTCTAATCTGCGAGTATAGAATGTTTACGTCAAGACTTTATTTATTTTGAAGAACTGTATAGCTGTTGTTCATGTTTACGATTCCAAAGACTTGTGAACTGTTTATAAGTCCTTGAAGATACTTAGTTATTGCTTAGTACTGGCCACGTTTCGACGACAAATACATGTAAAAAGACGGTCTACTTGCGTGCGCAATACAACTTTTAAACTTTTGATGAAAAGTGTTTGTATAATGTATACTTTTCTTTTCTGGTCTTTTTTCTATACAAACAATATCAAGACTGCATTTTAATATTTCATACTCTATTGATACATGTATTACAATGACAAAAGAACATGTACCGCTGACCAACCGCTAGAGAAACGTAAAACTAAATCTTTACATCGACGGATAAAAAAAATAGCCGCGAGCAAACGTCAATACGACACACCGGAATTTCAGGGAATAGATTGGGTACATGTATATACAAGGTGTAAGTTCACAATACCCACCTAGTTCATAGATACATACGTGATGTCGTACGCTGAATTCGAATAATCAGCTGAAAATTTGAAGATTAAAGAAGAATCTCCTGTTCTGTCGCATTATATTAACTTAATTGCGATTTATTCACAGGAGGTATGCGATCTTTTAGTGTAACAATGCAGTAAAAATGCGACATTTGAGTAAAAAATGCAAGAATATCGCAAAATCACGGCCTACAACATGCAGTGTTCTCCCCAGGCCGTTTTAGCGTGGCGGCCCTGCCACGCTATCGAGATTTACCGCCACGCTATCGGGATTAGCACCACGCTATATTTTACGGCCGCCATGCTATATTTTTTCCCTAAAAATTCGTGTATTCACTATTTTGTGTACCCCTTTGCGTTAATTGATTGATTTAATCGCCGCATTCCCGGTTAATTAGCCCTGGCTGTATACAAACCGAGGTGTTAAACGTCTTGTAGCCCCCCGCAAGCTTTATTTACCTGAGCTGAGAACGTGTCTGGCTTCTACGGCGCACGTCAATCTATCGGACATTTAATATAACTGCGTTGTCAAAGTCTATCGAGTGACCAAGAAAAGACGACCATTCTATAACCGTTACGTAGTTCGTGAAAACGTTTTCATCTACATGTATAATCGCTAGATCGTGTTGACCGGCACGTGTCATATACATGTAGTTACAGCGTGACGGTAAATTGGAAATAGAAATACGCTGTATCAGATGACATTATAATATGTTTTTAATCCGTCTCACTGTTCGACATATTAACCGACCTCGCCGTCTTTGTCATACAAAATAATTGCCGCTTTTCAAAGATAAGAAAGAGGTTATCTCGCTCGCGCAAAATCATTTTAATTTGAATAAATAACGAATCGGTATGTCCCTATTTTTTTTCAAATAAGCTTGAATATAGTTAATAAGAAGTTAAGATGGATGGATATATAAAATAGATCTTGATTGGGGGGGGGGGGGGGGGGCAGGTTTTCTCCATATTGTGGGCAAACTTTCTGTGCCAGAGATAGCCACAAAGAATATTGCAATGGCTAATGAGGAGGAAGTGGGAGGGGGGGGGGGGGGGAGAGTAAATGTTTCCATATATGGACTAAATTTTTCAAGTAGGAATTTCTATAAAGATAATTTTCAACCTTTTTTAAAGGGTGAAACCTGCCCTTTCCCTGAACCAAAAATTCAGAACTAAAGGTTAGACTCCCTTTCCATAACACACTTAGATGAACTAATATTAGTGAGGACATGCACCATAGTCCCATTAATTTGCAAAATGGCCCATTGAAAATTACTTCTTTTTTAAAAAATGGCCCATTGATATTTTAGAAAATCATGGAAAATGGCCCATTCATAGAATTTCCTTGCAAATCAGTGTAATATGCTAAATTCTTACACTAAGCTACCTGGAGTTATGATCATGAAACAGTCTCAAGTCAAGATAATTTTCTCAAAAGGCTCAAAACTAATTAAAACTGTCATGAATCTCTCTTTACAAATAGAACACCAATGATCTCACTGTCTAAAATTTAATGATAATTTGCATGTAGATAAGAATGTAGTACATGTATTATTAACAAATTTATTTCATTATCAAAATTATTTTGAAAAGTTTAGTAATAAATCAACAACACATGAAACAACATGCAATGGCGCAGCATTGAATGACACAACGCGCAATGACGCATCCCAATGCAAAGTGCACCGCGAAGACTTAGCACTATGCTATCTGAAATTTCTGGGGAGAACACTGCTACAACATGTAGGCTGATCCCTGGAAATTACGATGATTTTAGCATTGACAGCGAGTAAGATTACATTGAAAGGATGGATAATATTTCAAATTATTATTGACTAATCTTTAAAATGTTATATAAAGTCCAACACTCAGTGTAATCTTGCCATTATATGACTACATTGGATTCACCAGTGGAATTTAGCAATACAAAAAACTCGAGCCCGAGTTTTCATTCAGATCATTAGATTTCAAACAAATAACATATTTGATCAAGGAATTAATCACAATAATAATGATTATAATTTAATTTGACAATACAAAGGTAAGTAAATGGTGTTTGTTTAAAATACAGGCGAAATAAATATGCTTTATGCCAGGCGAAATCCCAGATATAACCTCGCGTCTTGCATTTATAACTCTATCATGTAATCTTGTGATCACCAATTCTCTGAAAGTATAATGGATAGAGAGTTTATTCTTTTTCCTTTATACATGTATTAATGATTCTCTGATTTTGTATTTTGTTTGAGCCCCTGATCCCAGGGTCTTGGAAAATGGGTGTGGTACTTGGATAATTTTAGCAAACAACCAGGAGAGCTTCAGTCTCATCGGAGACTTCTGGTTAAAAGTCCTGATTCGTTTACCTTGGTTTTTAGCTCTGCTGGTCATAGCCAAGTCGAGCTTATGCAATACCCCGTCATCCAGCGTCTGTCCGTCTGTCTGTCCGTCCGTCCGTAAACAATTCTTGTGCTTGCAACTCCTCTGAAACTATAAGAGATAGAAATGTAACTCATTTTGCATTACACTTGGTCTGTGGTGTAGTTGTTCACCTGACATTTTGTTTGAGTCCCTGACCCCCAAGGTCTTAGAAAAAGGGTGTGGTCATTTTCTCCTACCGGGGTATAAAACTCTATGTAATATTGTGCTCTCAACTCCTCTGACACTATAAATGATGGAGACTTAATTCTTTTTGTGATATGAAGGGTCTGTGGTCTAGTTGTGCACCTGATATTTTGTTTGAGCCCCTGACCCCCAGGGTCTTAGAAAAAGGGTGTTGTCATTTTCTCCTATATAACTGTATGTAACCTTGTACTCGCAACTCCTCTGACACTATAAATGATGGAGACTGAATTCTTTTTGCAATATGATGGGTCTATGGTCTATTTGTGCACCTGATATTGTGTTTGAGCCCCTAACCCCCAGGTTCTCAGAAAATGCGTGTGGTCATTTTCTCCTATATACCGGTAACTCTATGAAATCTTGAACTCGCAACTCCTCTTACACTATGACTATAAATGATGGAGACTTAAATCTTTTTGCAATGTGATGGGTCTGTGGTCTAGTTGTGCACCTGATATTTTGTTTGAGCCCCTGACCCTCAGGGTCTTAGAAAAGGGCTATATAGGGCCTAATTGGGTACCTGCGTTCATGCTGCGGCAAGGGTATCAAGGTGTGGTAGCACTTTTAAAAGCCGTTGGAAATACGGACCATCCAAGCAGTACATTGTACATAATTATACAACCCTCCTGCATACATGTGTACACCACTAACACATGATACACAAGTGGAGGGTGAACATTAAAATGGGGTAGTACTCCGCCCCTTAAATGATAGGAGGGGCTTTGAGGCACCCAAAAGGGGAACGGCCTAGCGTAAACACTCTGTAATGGGCAGTTGGTAAATGAGTTCTCCGCAATGTAATGTAAGATCAATACAGCCAACTGACCCAGTAGAGGTCTGCTGGGTGCCCAAACGGAAGGAAAAAGAAAAAAACCTACAAATAAAGGTCAATTTTTTAACATACATAGATTTATTAAAAGGATATCGAATCATTGGACTATAATAATATTTTCTTGCCCTTAAGTTGCAGATACATACATTTCTGAATGGTGATAGAGAAAGGGGAATAAATCTGATTTAAAATTGATTGCTGGTCATGTTACTCAATAGGTCGAACTCCTGATAAGTTGAACTAATTCTGATGGTCCCTTGAAGTTTGACTAATAGAGAGTTGACTGTACATGTAGTACCCTTTTGCTGTATCAAATAAGGCAACTAATCCAATAATATTCCATTTTATAATTGTAGGACTTCACAGCTTAACAAAGTGAAATGGAAGATGCCGTAAGCAGGAGCTCCCTAGATTCCACCTCTACTAATGATGATTATGTTGTTGTTAATGGTGAACCAAAACTAAAAATCACAGGTAAAAACCTCTACGATGATTATGTTGTTGTTAACGGTGAACCAAAACTAAAAATCACAGGTAAAAACCTCTACGATGATTATGTTGTTGTTAACGGTGAACCCAAACTAAAAATCACAGGTAAAAACCTCTACGATGATTATGTTGTTGTTAACGGTGAACCAAAACTAAAAATCACAGGTAAAAACCTCTACAATAATTATGTTGTTGTTAACGGTGAACCAAAACTGAAAATCACAGGTAAAAACCTCGACAATAATTATGTTGTTGTTAACGGTGAACCAAAACTAAAAATCACAGGTAAAAACCTCTACGATGATTATGTTGTTGTAAACGGTGAACCAAAACTAAAAATAACAGGTAAAAACCTCTACAATAATTATGTTGTTGTTAACGGTGAACCAAAACTGAAAATCACAAGAAAAAACCTCTATGATGATTATGTTGTTGTTAATGATGAACCAAAACTAAAAATCACTGGTAAAAACCCTCTACGATGATGATGTTGTTTATGGTGAACCAAAACTGAAAATCACAGGTAAAAACCTCTATGATGATTATGTTGTTGTTAATGGTGAACCAAAACTAAAAATCACAGGTAAAAACCTCTACGATGATGATGTTGTTTATGGTGAACCAAAACTAAAAATCACAGGTAAAAACCTCTATGATGATTATGTTGTTGTTAATGGTGAACCAAAACTTAAAATCACAGGTAAAAACTTTTACTAATTTAAAGTGAAAGTCACAGGTAAAAATGTTGATAATGTTGTTTCTAATTGTAAAATTCAAAATGAGAATTGAGGCTTTAAATTTCTACTAATGATACCCTATGTTACCATGTTACCATTAATGGTGAGCTCAAACTCCAAATAAAATGTAACAAGATTTGTTTGTGAAACACTAGGCCTCTGTGGACACCTGTTCTTATAGATCAGGAAGATTTAAGGTCAAGGTCTCTATGTAATGGTATTAAAATTACATTGTCACAAAGAATGAGTTCATAATCATGAACCCCCACCTTAAAAGATAACAGTCAAAGATTTTTAAAAATGTATTTATATTTTTCTTCCTGAACATAAGCAAACTTCCTACATGTAGGTCAATTCAACAGGTAACAGATCAAAGACAAAAATGAAAGGTCTTGTCACAAAAAATGTATAACTAGTGAAACATCGTGAGCATGATGCTGCATCCTTACACAGAGATATTGCAGAAAGTGTTTTTCTTTAGAGCAATTAATAGGGATCACAGTCTCTGACATCCATCCGGCCATCTCTATACCCATATGTCTGACTCAACAACCAATGACAGTCAAGGTCACCTGCAAGGTCAAGGTCACTTATTTAGGGTTACACATTTGACAGGAGACATACCTTTTCTTAAATCTATATTCTGTAAATTACTGATAAATTTATAATTTTCAGGTGATATCAATGATTTGAATGATGAGCTGTCCAGATCAGGATCTCTGAACAAGATGGCGTCTGCGCTCACGTCTCCGGACAGTCAGTCCAGCATTGACCAGTCTAACATTGACCACGTGTTACCTGTCTCTCTATCAGCTGATGTTCTTGTGGCAGAACCAGATAGGGTCGGTAAGTGAGACTGGATAGGGTTGGTTAGTGAAAATGAAGAGCCTTGTTGAGTGAAACTGGATAGGATCTGTAAGTGAAGTTCGTTAGGGTCAGTAAGTGAAGCTTGTTAGGATGTGTAAGTGAAATTCTTTAGTCAACTTGATAGATAAAATGCTTTGCATACTGTCTACTCTTGTTTCCAAGTTTAAGTTCACCTATTTTGATTTTTCATGGGCTAATGATGATCACCATTGATTTTGAGGTTGGTATGTCAAAGGTTAAGGTCACCCATGAATGTGATCGAAAATTTGTTTACATGCTGGTTACTCTTTGTTTTCAATCAATGATTAATCAAACTTCAGATCCTGATTGTTCATGGGTTTAGAATGACCACCTTTGACTTAAGGTCAGTTGGTCAAAGGTCAGTGTCATCAGCAATTCATAGAAATTAAGAATTTTAAAATGGAAACCAATATGCCAACTTTCAAAACGTACTATCTATTCATCAATTCAAATAGTTATTGATTGCAATTTGAAGATGTTGGTTTTGTTAGTTTGTAAGTCTCTACATTAATGCTTTGAATGTTCAGTCACCTAAAAGTGAATAGTGTGCCTAAGTAGCTCCTCAGCTTCATGCATGTCTGTATTAATTAAAGAAATATTAAGTTAACTACAACCTAGATTTACATTAAGATCAAGAAAGTACATGTAATTCATTTTACAAAGGGGATTAATATGTTCTGTATTACATGTAACAATATCAAAATGAATTAGAGCAAACATTTCAATACTTGTATCAAAGACCAATTTTGATTCATACCAGTTTATCAACACATTGATAACAGCCCTATCGGAACATGTACTATACACTGCCATCCATAAATTAGTATACACTATTTCTGTTCATGTTGCTGTTAGAAAATGAACATTTTCAAATCCATTGTTGTATAACTCTGAAGATGAACCTTATAGAAATCATTTGTAACAAACCTGACGCAAACATTTACATTTTTTGAATTTTTATACTTTTTTCTATAAAAATTACAATTTCTTAAAGAAAATTGTGCAAGTGAAGAAAGTTTCTATATGCATTTTTGTTATCACAATTCATTATTTTGAATTATGTAAAGTCAATATTATGAATCTTTCAAGTTAAGAATGGAAAAAATTAGGATAAACAGTTTACTAATAATGAATTTACTATGATTTCCTTGTTTGTATACATATAGTTATTTATGGATGGCAGTGTAGATATAGATGTTAGGAAAACAAGAGGATTCTGACTTTGATATGGACAAAACTTAATGATCATTTTCAGGTAAGAACAGATCAATGTCTCTGCCAAACAGAGCAAATGAGGATTACACGGTATTTAATGGAGTGACCTACCTTGGCTGTGCCCTTGTTAACGCCCCTCGTAGTGAGGTAGAGATTTACAGGAATATGGCAATACTTAACGAGCAGTCTAAGGAGGCCATACCTATATTACTACACATACCCAGCACTTCCGAGGGGAATGTGAGGTAAGCTTCTGTTATGTCGTGCCGTATGAACTCTGTTTGTAAGTGTGCCAGTACTATCGTTACTTCATATATTTATTTTTACAAACTATTTATTTGCTCTTCAGATGAATGAGTTATTTTGAAGCAACTCCTTTCCCAGATAGAGCTCTCTGACTATTTGTCATTTAGTTATACATGTATTGTAAAATAAAAACTTGTATGTTAACTTTGATTGAATAGACTTTAGTTCCTCTAACTAACAAACTGTTTAGTATCATTTTAACTTTTCTCAGTATGAGTCCAACGTAAAGCCAAATCGTAGTTTCTATCTAACCACATTTCCCTTTGTCTCTAGTAATGACTTAATAAGTTTATAAACTTTATAAAAAGCCAGTATTTGAAGCTTGAAGACCTCCTAAAAAGCAACATTAATATTTCTAGCTAATGCTTATGTATATGCTCAGATGATACTTCACGTTAAATTCCACTAAGTTGTTATCTTTTTCCTTATTAATGCACGACAGAAGGGGAGGAGTTGTTAGGTATGCTAGCTTGTCTCGTATCGTCATTTTGTTACAGTTTGTTGTTGTCTTCTGTTGCTTTCAATACTCCAAAGAGTACAGTGTATGCAAAACACATCAGGCTGTCATACCTTTTCATCAAATTTAAGACCAGTCCAATTTACATCCTCAATAATTTCTATCAATGGTTTGCATATGTCAGATGTTTTGAATAAAGACAAAATTGGTCAAACTGATGGATTCTCCCCGAACAAAATTATTTTGAGTGTCTTTGACATTTCAGAAATAATCATAATGACCTTGACCTTTAACCCTAATATGACCTTGAAGACCTTTGTGGGAAAGCCCACATCCTGCAAAACAGTTTGTGGATTTTTAACAATATTTTTTTGATATTTTATTATTTTTAACAGTAATATTCAGCTTGTTTTTGTTATAATGTTATATAACCTTATCCAGTATCCTTCTGTCCGGTAATCACAATTTCACAAATATTGTTATACTGTATACAGTGTATTGGGTAATTTTGGCGTAGAGAAATTTTGGCTTATTTGATCTAAATTGGGCATTGGAAATGTTGGCCCTTTTAGAATTGGTGGATTGTATAAATTATCCGCCAAAATTATAATGGTCAAATTCATTGGCCTATCAATGTTTTATGACGCATTAATAGGCCACTTGCCGAAATTAATAATGGCTGACAAAATAATGAAAAATGTCCGAGGTAGGCAATTTTGGTGCACTTTTTCATTGTTGCGTCTCAATGGAATTGCATCTTTTTACAGTGATGTCATAATGTAAAACAATGCCGAAAGATGTTGACTCGGACATTTTGTGCTTTCTAACAAGATCGGAGAATGGTGTATTGACCAAAAACTTATGTTAAAAGTTCACAGTTTAAAAAAAATTGTTTTCGCAACACTGTTTTAAAGAAAAGAAGTTATGATCATACAGTTAATGTTTCCAATTTTTTTTGTAAATATGTTCGACCTACAAATGACTTGCACCCTTTTTGTCCCTCAATTTAAAAGAACCCTTGTTTAATCTTTCTAAAGAGTGCTTGATTATTGTTCGGAAAAATCGGGTTCCTGTTACATTTCTCACTAATCAAAAATTATTTGATTAATGCTTGGGTAAATGTCAATTGTTTGGGGGTAATTGTTTGTTTGTAGTTAAACAATGATACCTGTAATTACGACATGGTCAGCATAGGTGAATATATTACGCAAATGAAGTCATTACACGGTAGAAAATCGGCTATATCTTTCACAGCGACAGATCTCTTGTTGAGCGAATTCTGTCTTTTATGAATGGAAATATTGATGGGTATAAATTTGGCGATTTTATTGCATCCGCCAACAAAGCCAAAATTTACATTGCACCAAAATTACCCGATTAACGGTAATTTACTTTATCTACATCATACATCTGTCATACTTCCAGGGATGTTTGAATATGATGAGTCTCAACACTGTAGATCAATGTCATTTTCAAGTATTTGCACTCAAAGAAGCATTTTGTTTTATGAAAATATTTTAAAAGAAATGGAAAATCTATATTTTTCAACAAATTTTTTTGAAACTTGGCACACATGTTATTCTACTTTTAAAATGGAAAATATCAGGTTCCAACAAATATTTTGCATGCATGTTCTTTCACTCTGATTGTGATTTTAGATGTTGAAAAAAACCAGCATGATTTGAAGCACTTTGAGTTGTTCTTCTAAACACTGCATAAAACATTCAATAATTCTCAAGCTGTTACCATTATTATTTGCCAATGTTTAAATTTGAAATAGATGTTTTGGGCAAAAAACCAACCCTCAATGGGAATTTGCTTTGGTTTGGGGTTTGTGTCTGTCGCTCAGTCTACTCTTTTTCAAGCTTTTTCTTTCATTTTCACTAAGATCTTTTACCATGTTTACACTTATGAAGTTTATTCTTAAAAAGAAAAGTAAATATTATGTAGTTTATCAATTAATCATTTTATCCATTTTATCAACAGAGGTTTCCATAGCTTATCATATTTAGATACTTTTAAGATTGTCTTAGTAATATTTGGCAAGTCCGGGCAATTTCAGTGGTACATTTTATATATATTATATATATTATATAAACCTGATGAAAAATTAACTAGTATGAAAAGTTAAAGTAAATCAATAGATATATTAGTAACAACTGCAAAAAAAGTTAAAACTCTTCAAAATCAGATAAGGATGTAACTCTGAAGATAAGGATGTAACTCTGATATTATGATTTACATGTATATTTAGGTTATTGGATCCTGAGAATGAGACAGAGATTTCCTCGTACAAGATTCACCAGATCCTGTTTTGTGCTCGCGGCCCCTCTGATAGTGAGGAGAAGATGTGCTTTGCTTTCACGTGCGGTCACGGGGAATCTCCCGACTCAGCTATATTCCAGTGTCATGTGTTTAGATGTCAGATACAGGAAGCAGTGAGTATTATGTGATGGCTTACATTGTAAAATGGCAGATGTGATACAAATCTTTTGATTTACGACATGATTTTCCTTATCAATTTCATGGCTTGTTAGCTTGTATATCCATTATATGTGAACAGAATTTGAGTGTATAAAGATTACAATAAGACAAAAAAACCTCTGTCTGTTCAAAGCCTGAAAGGTGTTAATTTTATGTTTCCTTTATAACATTATCAATAATTATTGAAGTTTCTCTGCATGATATGACATATCTGTAACTAGAAACATATTTATCTGATTGACAAATGATGGTTTCACAGATACATAGAATATAATTTCAAGCTATTGATTTAAAAATTCAGAGTATTGGCTCACAGTTGGTCATGTATATGTGAATAAGAAATAGTTATTCGTTATACACAAGGACTAATATTTTTTCAGGTAGCAAAGATCCTGTACTGCTTTGCCACAACATTTCGTCGAGTTCCCAGATCTGGGCGGCCCTCATCTGTAAATGAACCAGAAATGACAGCAGTATTTACGCTGAATCTGGACTTTAAGGAGGATGATGGGAAAGGAAGCTTCTCTTTATGTCCTAAAGATAAATCTGCGTTTAAGTTCCGAACAGATATGGACAAAAAGATTGTGATATCTGTCACACAGACTGGGCAGAAGGAGCTGAGAATAGAAAGGTTATTATTAATGTTAGAGAAAATCCCAGAGGCTTAGTTTGATAGAAAAGCATTGTCAGTGATCTCTGGTGGTTTTTATACACTTGCATGTGTCATAGCTGTGCTATGATATAAAAGATATAGGAATCTATAAAGTCAAATATTTGAGAAATCTGTTCTATAAATCCTATATTTTGGACTCATAAGTCAGAATATGTTATAGTTTAAGAGAATTTCATAATCAGACAATAGTGCTTAATGTATCTCGTACATCATTCGTAATATTAGGCCATACCAAATTAATTTAATGTTCTTTGGATTTCCCGCACCATATTTTTCAAAATTCAAAAAATAATATTATAAAAATAAATGCTCGCCCGCACCATTAAATTTCTGGCTCAAGAATTTTTTAGGGTCGGTTCTGATTTCTGCAAATCTTAAAGCTTCTAGAAGTCTCAATTGTGCAAAATTCGAAGAAAATGATACTTCGTGTGTTTAAAAAATTTTGTTGTGAGCAAATTTGTTGTCCCGTATACATAGCACTGAAAGTCAAGCAGGGGGGGAATGTTCGAAAATCTTTTCCATACTGCTATGTGCCAGGCTTTCTTGTCAACAGATTCCTAAGGGGATTCCTTTTTGAGTATATACGGAAAACATCAGAAATGTATTACTGGGGTAACCTATATCAAAAATAAAATTATTTCATTCGCTCGCACCTTAAAAACTGCAAAACCTAAAAAAAATAAAATAATTATATTTTCGCCCGCTCGCACCCTTTTTTTCACAAGAAAATCCAAAGAACATTTAATAAATTTGGTATGGCCTTAATGTAATTTGAATCCAGACAAATGTTGATTTCAACAAAAACAACACCAAAGAAAATTTATAGTTCTTTTTCCTATATAGTTCCTTTTATTAATGAATCTTTTTTTTATTCTTTCTCAGATGTTTTGGTTTGCTGATTTCTCCTGGACGCAATGTAAAAGATAGTGATATGCATCTCATAGAAATGGTAAGGCACAATATACTACAACATGAAAATGAGTCTTTAAGTATCAAATTACATGCATGAGTAAATTGCAGTTTAAATCTCCCTCATGGAGTTTATCTTCAGCAATAGGATGTTCACAAATTCTTAATTCTTTTTAGCGAGCTGTGACGAATGTACGGGATGCTAATGTCATAGCCTTAGTGTCGCTGTCATCCTTGGCATCGGTTGTGTGGACAAAAACTATTATATTGGACTTTATCTCATGAATTATATGGGGTAGGGCTTTGATATTTCACAAGTAGATTCCTAATGACCAGACCTTTCATTTGGGACCTTGACCTTTGACCAAGTGACCTTGTCTTTGGCGACTTACTTTTAAAAAACTTTATCTGGGCTATAACTGATGAACTATAAGGGATAGGGCTTTGATATTTCACATGTAGATTCCTCATAACCAGACCTTTCACTCGGTACCTTGACCTTTGAGTGACCTCGACCTTGGAGTTTGACCTACTTTTAAAAAACTTTAACCTGGGCTATATCTGATGAATTATAAAGGGTAGGGCTTTGATATTTCACATGTAGATTCCTCAAGACCAGACCTAGTCCAGGTTAAAGTTTTTGTCCACGCAACCAACATGATGGACACTAAGGCTATGACATTAGCTCCCCGGACATACGTCACGGCTCGCTAAAAGGAATTCAGATGTTTGTGAATTTCCTTTTGATGAAATTAAACTCCATGAGGGAGATTTTGACCTTTGACCTAGTGACCCTGACCTTTGAATTTGACATGGCCATTTTTTATTGTGCGAATAGCACATAGTGATTGCCTGATTTCTTCACTCATGGGAGCCCCGTCTACTGAGTATGTATAAACGATGTTACTCTGTTTACATGTACCTTGAAACTGTGTCAGCGTCATGATCGATATAAAGTCTGATCACTGTCTGAATCAATGAATTATATCTATATGAATCGAGCTTTCGTGTTATGTAAATGCATGACCTAATGAAAAATTGCATCTGTATGTACTGAGATGAACACAGACAGTGTGTTGGAAACTCCTTTCCATTACCAGGTGATTATCTGTTTTAGTGGAAAATATATAAATGAAACGGTGCTATCGATAAAGATATTTAGTTGAATCATTGAAATGTAAAACTAACTTCAAGTAGGCTCATTTTGCCCCGCTTCACAAAATAAAATCTGTATACGATGGAAAAATTAGGAACTTCCATCATGAAATATGATATTGACAATTATGAAAAATAAAAGATCAAAACATTCCCATTTAGGATATATCATGTTTTTATATTACTAAAATGAAGTGAATTTTCCTTCAAATTTTTAGCACACACATAACATTGAACATGAAAGGTTAAAGAGAGAGTGGGGATCAAATTAGAAAATAAGATTTGTCTTCTTTCCTTGTATATGGAATCATCAATCGATAGTCATATTGGATTGTTGTATTTTTTAGGGGG
Organism: Pinctada fucata; assembly: GCA_028142955.1. NCBI lineage: Eukaryota > Metazoa > Mollusca > Bivalvia > Pterioida > Pteriidae > Pinctada > Pinctada fucata. The sequence goes on from AP027109.1 coordinate 50,003,972, forward strand.
GGGGGGGGGGTAGATTTAATGTGATGTTATTTAATTTTCATGTTCACTGTCAGACATTATCTTTCAATTCATTACGACAACATTATGCATTTGCATTTTAGTTCTGTCTTTATACGTCCATAAACTGGCCCTACGAAGGTGTTCAGGAACAAATATAACTTTGAAAACACAATATTTTGTCATACATTATGAGTGACATTATTCTGGCTATTCGCACTCAGTACCTTTAGTGCTTTGATTATTATATAAAAATTGTCATTTTACTATCAAAAATCTACACGGCTAGCAGTGTTTTCTTCTGACAAGTCTTATTGATTTTATTCTAATGCTAGATGTAATGATTATATTTTACACAGAATTCTATGGGATATACGGGGGATGGTAGAACCTACTCAATATCTGGTAACTGGGATCCTACAGAGAAGTGCTTTCAGTTCCTGAACACAGAGACACCTAAAGGTAAAGTATAGAACCTGAGGTCCTCACCAACACTCTTGTAATACTGTAAACATAGTTATTTTCGCTGTGGGGAATTGTCGCGATTTTTACACACAGACATTATGCTTGTGGGAAATATTCGCGATGTAAATGCTTCTGCCTTTGTAAGAATACAACAGAGTTATTTTCACGACGGTTTTCTTTTTTCGCGAGGTCTATTTCGTGAAATATGTGAAAATTACCCCATGCAAAAAAAATTCTGCGTTTACAGTATTCCATCTTTTCCTACCCCCCTTGAATCCGCCACTGACTATAGCAGTCATGCTGTCATAGTTTCATAAATGTTTTATTCTTGAACATTGGAAAATGGATTTGTTCTATCTACTAATACAATATTTAAAAATCCCATAAAATATTTTGATATCATTCTAAAATGAATAAATGAAACTCGCCATCAGTTCCTTCAGAGCTTTGATTTATTTTATAGGTATATTTTTCATACACAATATTAGGTCATATATGACGATACCTGACGTAAAGGCATAAGGAAGCACTGTTTCCCTGAATTTTAAGCCTGCTTCCATAGAACTTAATGACATAACAATTAGTTTACATCAGATACCGGCACAGTTGGGATGTAATTGAGTGATTTTAAGATCCATGAAAATAACACCAACTTTATTCATAACAATTCTGTGAGAGATCATTTGATAATGATGGTTTTAGCTCGCCGGGACGAAAAGTCCGGAGAGCTAATGCCATACCCTCGGCGTTGTTGTCGTCATCGTCCAAAGACAAAACTTTAACCTGGGCTATATCTCTTGAACAATAAGGGATAGGGCTTTGATATTTCACATGTAGATACCTTGTGATGAGACCTTTCATCTGAGACCATGACCTTTGACCTAGTGACCTTGACCTTGGACTTTGACCTACTTTTCAAAAACTTTAACCTTTGCTATATCTCTTGAACTATAAGGAGTAGGGCTTTGATATTTCACATGTAGATACCTTGTGATGAGACCTTTCATTTGAGACCATGACCTTTGACCTAGTGACCTTGACCTTGGACTTTGACCTACTTTTCAAAAACTTTAACCTGGGCTATATCTCTTGAACTATAAGGGGTAGGGCTTTGATATTTTACGTGTTGATACCTTGTGATGAGACCTTTCATTTAAGACCATGACCTTTGACCTAGTGACCTTGACCTTGGATTTTGACCTACTTTTCAAAATTTAAACCTTGGATATATCTCTAAAACTACAAGGGGTAGGGTTTTAATATTTCACATGTAGATACCTTGTGAAGAGACCTTTCATTTGAGACCATGACCTTTGACGTAGTGACCTTGACCTTGGACTTTGACCTACTTTTCAAAAACTTTAACCTTGCATATATCTCTTGAACTATAAGGGGTAGCTTTGATATTTCACATGTAGATACCTTGTGATGTGACCTTTCATTTGAGACAATGACCTTTGAACTTGTGTCCTTGACCTTGGACTTTGACCTTCTTTTTGAAAACTTTAACATGGGCTATATCTCTTGAACTATAAGGACAAAGGCTTTGATATTTCACATGTAGGTACCATGTGACAAGACCTTTCATTTGAGACCATGTCTGTTGACTGAGTGACCTTGACCTTGGACTTTGACCTACTTTTAAAAAATTAGGTTGGTCTTCATCTCTTTAACTATAAGGGAAAGGAGTTTTATATTTCATGCATATATTTATTTATGACCAAGACCTTTAATTTGAGACAGTCAATGACCTTTAACTTAGTGACCTTGACCTAAACCATTGACCTACTTTTTAATCATTGCTTATATTTTGGCTGTTTCTCCAAGGGATAAGACTTATATTAGATACATAGTCTCTTAATGACAATGCTTTTTGTATCTTAGAAGTTATTTGATTTTTGACAAAAACCTGCTACGGCAAGCTATGTAATCTTTGATTACCCTATGTTTATTTAAATGTCCTTCAGCAGGTGTGATGTGGTGTATTTTGGCAAACCAACAATTGTGTATTGAAACTAGTGCACTGTATAAGATGCTAAGATTGGCAAGCTGTTTACAGGAAAAAAATTATATCAGCATATTGAAAATGAAATGAAAGTATCATAAACTTACATTTGTAGGACATTCTGAAAATCAAATGAAAGCATTATAACTTGCATATGTAGGATTCATGTACTTTTATATTATCATTTGACCAATTTATGAATAATAATTATTTATTTTGTATTGTTCTTGTTTGTAATTAATGTATGTATGTGGCTAACGCCATGGATATGGTTCTTGCCAATAAAGAATTGAATTGAATTTGTCTGACTAAACAGGTAGTGAAACTCCTGAACCTTGGTGCTGTTATGTTGATACAAAATGTATATAATTATATAACCTTCATTGTTACAGATACTAGAGTTTTCCTGACTGTAGCTGTTGATTTAGTTATATATGGAATCCAAGAACCTGTCCGATTTTCTGTGGAAACCAAGGCCAAAATATTCCCTCAAAATGAGAGATTCTGGTCCTTAACAAAAAAGCCACAAATAGAGCAGTTCTATGTCAACCTAAGACTGGTAAGTGTCAGTATAACCTTTAATTGACTGTATATGGTCATTTAACAGCTTATTCAAATATGTATATCTATTGTAAATTGCAAGTAAACATGCATGATAATCTCCTTAATTGAGGTTGGAGTAAATGCCCAGACTTTGTTACTTCAACCCCTAAGAATGATCGGCACATGTGTCTCTAGTCTCAATTATTATCAACCTGCATGTATTAGGTATTTCACATTGCTATCACATAATTCAGTTTTAAATTTTTCAAAATTATGTGATGTTGACCTGACTTTCAATGTGACATTTTGTCAAACAAATCTCATGCAAAATTGCAAGGAGTCTGTCCACATTTTTGTTGGTCAGTTATGAGACAAAGAGGCTGTATTATTTCATTATTCCAGTCTCTGCAAAATAACAATTTTAAAGTAAGTGTTGGGATTCTGTTTTCTGTTTTAACAATTTTAAAGCAGGTGTTATTATTCTGTTTTCTGCTTGAAGTGCTACTGGATAATCTTCGAGAATATTTTTTCTTTTGAGTGCAGAAGTTACAATACATGGATATCTCTCCTAATTTGCAGAATCAAAATCTGTCATATAGAAAAAAGAAAGTAAGTGTCCAAGTATCGGCAGTTTCTAAATAACAACATTTTCTCTATCTAAAACACTCTTTATGAAAGGCTTTACCTTCTGACTAAAAACACTTTAAACTTCACTATTAGCATGTCTTTCATGTATAACAGTGGTTATTAATTGACCAGAGTTATGTTTTACATTACAATTGATTCAAAATCAGATGCATATAAGGAGGAGAGGGATTTCACTTTAGTTACCATTAAAAAATATGTTGGGATGAAAATATTCATGTAGGGATGAAAATATTCATTCGAAGGGAAGCTCTAAGTGAATCGATTTTCATTTTGGTCCTAAAAAAAAAGAAAAGGTTTGGCAATTGTAAAGATGTATACAGCAATTTCAAGAAGTTTCTAGTACACTTTTGTTGACTTGACAAGAATAACCAACATACATTTTGCAATGTTGCCTTCAACTAGAAAGAGTTTTTGTGTCGCCTGCGAAGCATAGGACACTTAGGGATCACTTTGTCCGTTGTCCGTTTGTCTGTCACACTTGGATGTCACATCCTGTAAAAGTGATTCCTGAGTGTCGCTATGTTTCGCAGGTGACACATGCATTCCTTGGAATGATTTTTACTTATAAAAGTGTCCTTCTATTAAAGGAAAATTCGTAAAATATAGAAAATTTAAACTGTAGTTAACTGGTGAAAAACATTGCTTTCATGATGTAATTCTCTCAGTTAAATTAATTGCTGCAAAATAATGAATGTGTCTCAGTTAGTCAGACTATCTTCTGTCAAAATAAGATATCAATGTTTGAAGAAATGGAGAAATATATTTTGCATCAAAAATTGAAGATTAAGGAACTGAAGCATTTGGTATATATGTAAGTTTTGTTTCACATATGTATGTGTATTTGCAAGACCTTTCCATTAGTACTTAAAGTTTTGACCCTATATCCTTGACATTGGACCTTTTCTTACTTTTAAACTGGACTGCCAAAGAACATACATGTACATATATGTATTACCTTAAAATATTCTTGAACCTTGTAAGATCTTGATTTCTATCATGCTATAGATCCTTATCAGATTGATAGAAGTATAATGCTTATCAAGACTTATAGCTATGTGAATGATTAACCAAAATATGCGATCTGTGTCGACTCTCACCATGCTCTCCTTTTCTGTAAATGTACCTTTAGACTACATTGAAAATACCTTTAGACTACATTGAAAATACAAAAAAAAAAAAATAATAATAATTATGCTTGATGACCCTTTGGTACAAAAGTAGTACTTCTTTTTTAAATTATTGAATAAAGTTTATTTTGCAGGAAAAGAAAAACTCTTCGATGGAATTTATTTTCCATTAATGAAATAATCCCTGCTGATTGTAACTCATTCTAGGAAAAGTGATATTTGAATCATGTCATGTCATGGATGAATTTACATTGAAGTAGTAGGTTATCTTTTCCTTCATAATTATGACATGTCCACCATTTTCAACATTTTCTGCAAATGGTATGGTAACCTGGATAATGTGCACATAACCCTCCCACTTTTAAATAACACTCAGTTGTCTCACAGAAAGCACACTCCTTGCTGTATTACGAAGATAATAAGCGAACAACAAAATTAACCTTCGATGTCCAAGTAACAGATAAAATATTAATTAAAATTTTAATCAAAATGGTGAAGGGCCCTAAAATTAGATTCATATTCCAATGAAATTGACGTTCAATCATTAAACATAATTTGTATGCCTCTGTAATCCGAGATAAGGGGGCATATAGTTTTTGGCCTGTCTGTTTGTCTCAGCTTGTCTGATTGTCTGCGAAAAAAACTTTAATAACATAATATTTGAATGATAGGTAGAGCTTTGATATTTATACACCCCCCCCCCCCCCCCCAAAAAAAAAATGGGGTATTTAGTCATGCACTTATCCGTGCATGTGTGTGTGCGTGTGCGCATCTGTCCCACATGCGGTTTCTGGACATTTAAAGGAAAACAGTTCACTTCTTGAATATAGCTTTTACACAAAGAAATACAGGTCAAGTCCAAATATTGGTCATGTCCCTTGATAATGTGCCGAGTTATGTCCCTTGAAACTTAGAAAAATTCAATATTTTTATGGTTTCTGGATATTTAGAGGAAAACCGTTATTGAGAATCAATTAATATTTTAGATATAGCTTTTACTCCAAGAAATGCTGGTCAGGTTGAAATGGGTCACGTCGCTCAATTACATACAGAGCTATTCCCCTTTTAAACTTTGAAAAATTCAATCTTTTGTGGTTTACGGACATTTAAAGGAAAACCATTACAGAGAATCAATTCGTTTCTTGAATATAGCTTTTACACAAAGAAATACAGATCAGGTTCGAATTTAGGTCATGACTTGTCATTCGAATATGTGCAGAGTTATGCCCGTTTAAATCTTCCATACAGACACTAAAATTTATAAAGACTTGTTTTTAGCAGCTTGATTACTTGTGTGTTAAATAAGCTGGGCTGGGGTATCTGTGATCTTTGGATAACTTTTTTCATTCCCTTGTGCATTTCTTTTGACAATACCTTTCCATGGATACCAGATTTTTTTTACCTTATGACTTACTTTTGACAAACTTTTGATAAACTTAAACCTTTGCCTTGGCCATAACTTTTGAATGGTACGTGATAAGGGTTTCTTATTTTACATTTGTATTTCTTGTAGCATGACTTTGACCTTGACTTTGAAGTATGACCTTCATTACAGTCGTTCTACTGACGAAGATGCCGATGGGGGCATTCGTGTTTCACAAACACGTGCTTTTTGTTTTCATGTAGTTTTATGTATGTTTTTTTACCAATATTCGACTGCTTCATTTAAGAAATTAGTCGATTGGTTTAAGATAGAATTAAAGCAAGATTACAATCAATCTTGATTACAACGTTAGTGGAGGATACAACGTGTCCAAAGAAGACTCCGATTCATGGTTATTTCCATACCACTTTATTGAACAAGCTTTGTGTATTGACGTATAAGGCAAAGATTAATGAGAGTAATAGCTGGTGTTAGACGGCAAAATCTTGACGATCTTTTAATGAAGTTGCTATAATATAGATAGATGTCTGTATAGGAAATATTCAACGACAGACCTTGGCAAAAATGCGAAGGTTTTACATATACGAGACAAGAATTGTTTACATGCACCCTGGACTTTGGTAGGTTCTACCCTACATAGTTCTAGGCACTATTTCTCTGCCCCCGCCCGGCCTGTATCCCTAGACTGAATAGCACCATTAGACACCTTTGTCGTCTCTCGTCAGTCTGTCTGTTCGTCCATCTAAATGTATCTGATTTGAATACTGTATTTGGCTCTTTGTGCGGACGACACACATGATATCATTAATTGTGTCGATAGAGAGTAGGTGCGTGTATGATGACACACGCGGGCCTCTGGTTATCTTTGAACAGTTTCCCATCTTTGTGTGAACTTATCTGTAAGGAAATTTGTTATATAAGCTTATCTATAGACACCGAGAGTTTAAAATGAGCCTTCCTTATGGTACATTAGAGGACGTCACATATTTAATCTTACCGCTCAGAATAGTGGACAACGTCTGTAGTGCTAGAAAAAGTAAGTAGACGTATACTCAGAATTTGAAAGGTTGTATTGTTATGGAATAGGTTAGACCAAGTATGTAGCCATATTCCTTATTAGTTATTCATAAGGTACTAATTTTGAAGTGAAACGAAGACTTGTTATCATGAAATATGCTGTGTTATCTGTGTATGTTTATTAGGGAGGTACCTACATATTTATCGTTAAACTGCACAATTAACTGGAATGATCCAGAGTCGGAGAATATTATTCAATCACCCTTTTAGTATAGTCTGTCTGGACAGCCGTCTGGTTTCCGTCTGTCTTTGTACATTGTAAGCGTCTGCTGACTGAGTGCGTCTGTCCGTCGTTCAAACAGTCTTCATGTAAAGATTCCCGAAGATTGTTGATAACTATATTCGTCAGTCTGAACATTATGAATGTTTGTCTATTCGGTCGTCCGTCCGTCCGTACATATCTTTGTATGACCATTAAATATGTATGCGTGTGTTTATCTGTACGTCATTCTGTTCTGCTGTCGCATGTGCTAATGTTTGTATGATATGTTTGTGCCTCTGTGTTATTATCCGTTCACCTGTTATAAATATGTCTGATTTCTTTTATATACTAAGCTAACAAAATGGATTCGTTATTGAATATTTCAAAACTCAGTACTACTTTGGTCTGAAATATATAGTCCTTTATCGAACTACCAAAATCATTTAACTGAGAAGGTGCACTGCATTCATAGGGGTACAGCTACTGACAGGGACGTTACAATAATTAATGAATGTACACGTCGTGGTATATTCCGGTCTGAATGTTTCAGTGATTTGCAGTCATAACAGGATATTTACAAGGGGATTTTATCATCTTCCTTTTGACGCAATTAAAAAATGCTACTTCCTTATTACTGTACTGGTATTTGAAGTTTATGTAGGGAATTTAAAAGTGAATGGGACACCAGTTAATGATCAGTGATTAGTTATACCTGTCTCCTATGATTGATGCCGATTGGTACGTTACACACTTAACTTAATATTACCGTTGTCCTTAATTAAGATAGCAAGTGCCAATCATTGATGATAATTTAATTAATTCGATTTTGAAAAATGGTACGCGGACATGCGCTGTAAAACTTGGAACGGCATATTTTACGGAGGATAAAAAAAACGACGTTCTGAAGATCAGTGCTAAAAAGTCACAAGTATTGTGTTAGCCATCATAAGTAAAATTCTATTTCACAGAGGAAAATCATATCGAAATATAGACTTTGTAGATAATTGTGCCATTCAGTGTTACGTAACGGTAAAAGCTTACTACATGTATTATCCTAAAGTGAAAAGAGCAAAATGTCACTTGAATTATTCATTTTCCCAGCAAGAAATGAAGGGAAAAGGTGTCTTGTTTCATTTGAAAATTTTTAAAAGGCAAAGAAATGTAATTTTCTCTCCATGCCCGAGGCCTATACCCTCCCTAACAACTTAAAGGGATGACTCTGTCTGTCGGTCTGTCTGTCTGGTAGTCAATCTTTCACATAAATGGCTGTTATTTACTTGAAACACATTACTACAATCAAACTTGCAACATGAGCAGACTTAACGACCAGTGCGAGTAGGTCACATTGATGTTCAAGGTCAAATATTTAGGTAAAACATACGATAATTCACTTGACTATTCTTGAAGATATTTCTTTAAGACTTAAGACTGTCCTAATATTGTTAGATAATATTGATAGATATATCACAGAAATTATATCTTTCAGACTCAGACTAACTATCCTGATATTATGATTTATCACATGATACACCCGTTATGCAGTTTCATAAAGCCATTTCATAAATATATGATATGATAACACGTTACATATCGCTCTGCTTGAATGCGATTGGTCAAGTTTGGAACCGAATCACATGAACCTTGACAAATGTGACCTTTCAAATATCGGTCAACTGTTAAATTCAGACCAAGAGTCAATATCAGTGATTAGAATTGTTGTTGTTGAATTAATTCTTGCATTAAAATACTATTCAAAATTGAAATACTTTTCTCTTACGCACAGAATATCTATACGATGGGGACACTACTTCTCATGGCGTAGCAGACGACCTCAAGATCACGGCGTGGTTCGTCTCTTTAGTTCTCGGAAACGTTGATTTCACGTTGGAAATACACATTTTTAGGCAATATCATGTGATAAAAAGAATCTCAAATGAATTTTCATTTCATACGATGTATTATGAAACTCGTTGTGCGTTTTATATCCCCTCGCCAAGGCTCGGGGATATAAAACACACAACTCGTTTCATAATACATCGTATGAAATGAAAATTCATTTGAGATCCTATATATACGAGATATAAAACAGGAATCATTTTCACAGACAGTCAGTCCTGATATTGTGAGATGTGAGATATCTCTTTCAGACTGAGATAGACAGTCCTGATATTGTGAGATGTGAGATATATCACAGACATTATTTCTTTCAGACTGAGAAAGACAATCCTGATAGTGTGAGATGTGAGATGTAGCACAGACATTATTTCTTTCAGATTGACTGACACATACAGTCCTGATATTGTGAGATTTGTGATATACCTCAGTAATTATTTACATCAGACCAAATCTGACAGTCCTGATATTGTTTGATATGGGAGTAACAGGAATTATTTCTTTCAAACTATGACTGACAGTCCTGATATTGTGAGATGTGAGATATATCACAGGAATTATTTGACAGTCCTGATATTGTGAGATGTAAGATACAAAAATGTATATGACAGGTATAATTTCTTTCAGACTGAGACTGACAGTCCTGATATTGCGAGATATGAGTTATATCACAGGTATAATTTCTTTCAGACTGAGACTGAAAGTCCTAATATTGTGAGATATGAGTTATATCACAGGTATAATTTCTTTCAGACTGAGACTGAAAGTCCTGATATTGTGAGATATGAGGTTGTAGGAGTTGAGAGCCAGACACAGAGAGATAAGAAGAAGGCGGGGATGAGTTTATATGGGCTGAGTTCTGGCAGACAGATTCCAGAGGATATCCAGACACCACAGGAGCCTGAGGAAGAATCAGGTCAGTTATATAGTCAAAATAAGGCGTAATTTGAACTGTAGGAAAAGACCACTTGCTGAAATTTATAAAAGATGTCAAAGTGAAGTAAAACTTCTGAGGTAGGTACTTTTTGCGCTTTTTTCATAGATATTTCACGGTGGAATCGCACAATGTAAAAAAAAGTTGACTTGACTAATTTAAGCTAAAGATCGGAAAATGGTCTATTATTTGATGGTTTTTTTTGTGTCGCCTGCGAAGCATAGCAACACTTAGGGATCACTTTTGTGTCGCCTGCGAAGCATAGCAACACTTAGGGATCACTTTGTCCGTTGTCCGTCCGTCCGTCTGTCAGTCCGTCTGTCTGTCTGTCACACTTTGGGTGTCACAGCCCATAACTTTTGATTGGTAAGTGATAGGGCTTTGATATTTCACATGTGTATTCCTTGTGACAAGACCTTCCTACACATACCATAATTTTTGACCTAGTGACCTTGACCTACATATTTGACCTACTTTTCAAAAAAATTAAGAATGGATATATCTTTTGATTGGTAAGTGCTAGGACTTTGATATTTCACATGTGCAATCCTTTTGGCAACCCCTTTCTACACATACCATAATTTTTGACCTTGTGACCTTGACCTAGATATTTGACCTACTTTTGAAAAAAAGGTAAGATACGCTATATCTTTTGATATGTAAGCGATAGGGCTTTGATATTTCACATGTGTATTCCTTGTGACAAGACCTTCCTACACATACAATAATTTTTGACCTTGTGACCTTGACCTACATATTTGACCTACTTTTAAAAAAGAATTAAGAATGGATATATCTTTTGATTGGTAAGTGTTAGGACTTTGATGTTTCACATGTGCAATCCTTGTGGCAAGACCTTTCTACACATACCATAATTTTTGACCTTGTGACCTTGACCTAGATATTTGACCTACTTTTGAAAAAAAAGATAAGATTCGCTATATCTTTTGATTTGTAAGTGATAGGGCTTTGGTATTTCACATGTGTATTTCTTGTGACAAGACCTTTCTACACAGACCATAATATTTGACCTCTTGACCTTGACCTAGATATTTGACCTACTTTTCAAGAAAAGTAATATTGGCTATATCTTTTGATTGATAGGTGATAGGGCTTTGATATTTCACATATATTTTCCTTGTCACAATGTCATTCTACACATACCATAATGTTTTACCTTTTGACCTTGACCTAGCTATTTGACCTTCTTTTCTAAGGTTGTATATATATTTTAATTGGTAGGTGATAGGTCTTTAATATTTCTTATGATGAGACCTTTTTGTTACCAATTTTTACGTAGTGACCTTGACCTAGATGATTAACACTCTTTTCTGAAAATTTGAGAATAACCATAACTTTTTATTTGTAATAACAGGGACGTATATACGTCCCTGGTAATAAAGAGGTCTGATATTTCAAATGAATTTCATTTAACAAGACTTTTCTACTAATACAAATAAATTTGATCCACTTTCTAGAATAATAATCAAACCGCTTCGCAGGCGACACAAGCATTCCTTGGATTGCTATTTTTTGTTGAAAAAAGTTCTTGTTGGATTATTGTAGTGGTAGGTGTTCCTGATTGAAAATATATCCCAAATTTTTTCTGATAAGTGCAAATCCATCTCTGTGACTTTGTAAATTTTCTCCTACTTTTTCTATACCTATTTTCAGGCTGTAGGAAATAAAGAGAATGATAAAAGATTAATAGAATCTATAACCAGTTGTGATCAGGGACAAGGAAATCCATTCGAATTTGCTTGAACCGTTACAAGGCCTGCCAAGTCTTGGACAAAAGCAAATCAAGGACACAAGGATTGGATTCCCATGTCCCTGATCACATCTGGTGATTGATTATTTTTCTCCCACTGCCTAAAAGCACTTGAAATTGAGATTGTATGTATCATGTATGACGTCACAATTAACGTTCCACATGAAAATGTTATCTTTCCCCACACTGGTAAGACAAGGATATCTTTTCCCAGCGTTTCCATGGATATCCGAGTTCACAGTGGTAGGAAAAGTCATTCTTCTCCAATTTTGCTCGTTCCCTGTAAGACAGCCTATGTGAGACACATAAGTTGTCTCAAAGGCTCCAATTGACCAATGGTAAAAGAGAATCTTATTGTGACGTCAAAGTAATGTTGTCAGAAAACATGGTGTTAGATGGCATGAAACCTTGTTTGAATTCCCTTTTTTCTTCTATTTCATGGAAGAAGAAATAGATTCCATCACTTTTTACTGAGTGAGACATAAAAATTCACACTTGTGACGGAAATTTTTCATCTTTTCCCTCGTTCCGCTACGCTCCACTCAGGAAAAGATGAAATTTCCGTCATTTGTGTAAATTTTTATGTCTCACTTAGTAGATCGTGATAGAACCAATTATTCTCACAGTCTCTGAATTTGGTCCAAGTCAGATCATGCTTCAGTTCTCAGAGTTTAGTCCTTCTGTTTTGTATTGATAAATCCGTAACAAAGGGCTTTACTTGCTGTAAATACTTTTTACGGAACTGTAAAATTCTAAAGATACTTATCTTGCTCTGAAAATTTTCATTTGAAAAATATTTCCTATTGTACTAGTACAGAAGCATTATTATTGATGAGAAAGAAATTCAACATTGTTATTAACATCTGATTGAAAATAGATGGTGATGAACCTTTGTTAAGTGGGTCAGGGGTCGTATCCAAGGAGATCACAGATGAGAACCTTTTGGAGGCATGGAGAGATGTGATGATCAAATGGCACCAGAATCTGTCCCAGAGACCCAAGCAGGTCACACAGCTCGCAAGGAAGGGTATCCCAGAAGCTCTCAGAGGTGAAGTCTGGCAACTGCTGGCAGGTTGTCATGACAACCAGGAACTGATGGAAACTTACAGGGTACTCATAACAAAGGTATGTTTTATATTCAATATAATTCATTCATTTGTCACCTCAACCTAATTAGATGTGTATTGTTTTGAAGTTACATGAAAAAAAAATTTCTTGTAATAAACACAGAAGTTAAGTCAATTATAGTCTGTCACATTTCTAAATATTTGAATGATAATTTATTTGAATTACTCGATACTGTTGATTTGATAGTAATTTTTGGAAAGTAATGTTGACTGAAGGAGTCTTTTTGACTTGACCAATTTTTCAGGAATCTCCTAATGAAGGTACAATTCAGAGAGATATAAATAGAACATTCCCTGCACACGATTTCTTCAAGGAGTCCGGAGGACTTGGTCAGGACTCATTGTACAGAATAAGTAAGGTACGTATGTGCACTAGGTCAGGGCATTGTGTACATGAACAGTACAGAATGATAACAAGCTGATAGGCATTTTGTGGATGTACAGGAACAGTACAGAATGATAACAAGCTGATAGGCATTTTGTGGATGTACAGGAACAGTACAGAATGATCACAACCTGATAGGCATTTGGAACAGTACAGAATGATAACTACCTGATAGGCATTTTGTGGATTTACAGGAACAGTACAGAATGATCACAACCTGATAGGCATTTGGAACAGTACAGAATGATAACAACCTGATAGGCATTTTCTGGATGTATAGGAACAGTACAGAATGATAACAGAATGATAACAACCTGATAGGCATTGTGGCATAGTACTGAAACTAAAAAAGTCAAAACCAAATAGTGTGTGCCTTGATGTCATTTTGTGGCAACTGTTCTTATTTTGCCATCAGAGGCATCTGATTTTAGTTATCTTGAAAAGCTTTACACATAAAGAATTCTGTGATACTTGATACATAGAATTAGCATCATCAAGACCTCACTTTCCAGTGCTTGTTCTTCATTTAAATTATATTGTCAATATTGAGCTATTGTCTGATATTTCCCGTTCCTCCTCCCCAAGTTAAGACATAAAATTCTGGATTATAAGCGAGGAAAATAAGCATTATTCTAACGATGCAGTATTTATTTCAGGCTTATTCAGTGTATGACCAGGAGATTGGATATGTACAAGGGTTGTCTTTCCTTGCAGCAGCTTTACTCTTACATGTAAGTCTAGGCTATTAACTTTTATATTCATTCCCATCATCAGCACTAGTGTGCCACTTACAATGTATATAATATGATGTAGATATTACATTACATGAAGTATATTTTAAAAAAAAAAGATCGGTAAAGTAAAATAATGATGGACTTTGAAGGATATTTTTTTCTTGACCTGTATTTGGAGTTTATGTTTGTAAGATTATCGGAGATAGAAATTTTTAAAAGAAGTCTAATCATATTAATGAAAACTGTAATATTTTGTAGATGCCAGAAGAGCAGGCTTTTATGGTGTTAGTAAAGATGTGTTTTGACTATGGTTTGAGGGATTTGTTCAAGTCAGGATTCGAGGAGCTTCATCTTAAATTCTATCAGCTGGAGAGACTACTACAGGTACAGTGATGTTAATTAACAAGAATTTATCAAGAAAGATTTATAAGCTATGAATGTCAATGTATAATTAGAGTCTTGGTAGAAACTGAAACTGTCTCAGAGGAGGAGATTTATTATCTCAATTGCTTTCTCTGATGCTTTGGGTAGCTTTTAAAAGGTTTGTTTTTAGTCGCTTATGCTTGGATCTTGTTTGGGAAACTGAAAACTCATTGCATTTTTAGCTCTCCAAGACGAAAAGTCAGAAGAGCTAATACCATACCCTAGACATCCTTGTCGTTGTTGTCTTCTGTAGACAAAACTTTAACCTGGGTTATATCTCTATAACTATAAGGGGTAGAGCACTGATATTTTATCTGCGGATACCTTGTGACTAACCTTTCATTTTGAGACTATGATCTTTGACCTAGTGACCTTAGCCTTGGACTTTGACATACTTTTTAAAAACTTGAATTTGAATTTGGATGCTATCTGTTGAAGTATAAGGGGTATAGCTTTGATATTTCTTATGTAGATTCTTTGTGATGAGACCTTTCATTTGAGCCCATGACCTGATCTAATGAACATGACCTTTGACCATAAGACCTTAACCTTGGACTTTGACCTACTTTTCAAAAATTTTAACCTGGGCTATATCTCTTCAACTATGAAGGTAGGGCTTTGATATTTCATTTGTAAAATCCTTGTTTCAAGACTTTCATTTGAGACAATGAGCTTTGATCTTATGACCATGACCTTTGACCATGAGACCTTGACCTTTTACATACTTTTCAAAAACATTAACCTGGGCTGTATCTCTTAAACTCTAAGAAGTAGGCCTGTATTTCTTCAACTGAAAGGTAAAGGGCTTTGATATTTGTGCATAGATTCATTATTACAAACACTTTTCATTTGAGACCTTGACCTTTGACCCAGTGACCTTGACTTTATGCTTTTCAGTAACTCATACCTTGATTGTATCTTTAGTTCTTTAAGGGATAAGACTAATATTACATGTATATAGAGTCCTCAATACAATATTTCTTGGATCTTGGAATTTATGTGATTTTTGACAAAAACCTTATATGGCAAACTGTATAATCTTTGATTACCCTATGTTTACTTAGTTGGGCAAAAAGGATCAAACAACAGAGATATTCATAAAAGGTTAGAATAATTGTTACAAATGTTAGGACCTTGATGATTTACAGGACAATGTGAGTGATTTATTTGAGCATTTTATGGAGATGAATTTAGAGACCCATATGTACGCCTCCCAGTGGTTTCTGACATTGTTCACTGCCAAGTTCCCACTCCTTACAGTGTTCCATATACTAGATCTATTCCTGAGTGAGGTGAGTATAATCATTATGTCAATAGATATCATTATGATGTACATGTATGAACAGTCAGTCGATACAAATAAATTTTAAAAACTCTTTTCCAAAATTGTGAAGTCTGTCTGTATGTTCGTTTAGCACTTTTGTGTAGCAAGTGTGATAAGAAAGATATATATGCTTGTTTATAAACCATACCCCCATCTTTTTGAACATTATGAGTTACCTACCTTCATGAAATTTTTATCATTACAGGGGAAAAACATCATCTTCAATGTGGCAATAGCTCTGCTTAAGGTGAGTTCTGTATATAAACCTGTATTTGATTAATTTTAGATTCAATTCTGTAACAAATTCTTGTGAATTGTTTTTTTTAGTATACAAATTTCAATTCTTTTCAAAACCTGTGAAAATTCATTGCAGTTGTCTCGTAAGGATTTGCTAGCATTGGACTTTGAGGGAATCCTGAAGTATTTCCGAGTGCACATGCCAAAACGATACAGACAGGAGGAGTCTACTATAGAACTAATACAGACTGCCGTGAGTGCCAAGGTACGGAACAGATGTAACTTCTATTCATTCTTCTACTCTATAACTTAGTTGACTGATAGATGTCATGTTTCATGAAGTTGATTACAATTTTTCTTTGAAAGCTTAATGTAAAACATTATTCTGAAAGTAGGATTTTTATGATTTGAAAAACTCAAATAATTACTATTGTATTGTCCATGATCACAGGTATCGTTTAAAAAATTGAAGAAGTATGAAAAGGAATACATTGCCATGAAGGAACAGGAGGTTCAGGAGGATCCTATAGAGAAATATGAGGTAGGAAATGCCAAACACAAAAATATGAAATGGCAAACACAAAAATATGAGGTAGGAAATGCCAAACACAGAAATATGAAATGCCAAACACAAAAATATGAAATGCTAAACACAAAAATATTAGGTAGGAAATGCCAAACACAGAAATATGAATTAGGAAATGACAAACACAGAAAACATGAGGTAGGAAATGCCAAACACAGAAACAAAAGGTAGGAAATGCCAAACACAGAAATATGAGGTAGGAAATGCCAAACACAGAAATATGAGGTAGGAAATGACAAACACAAAAATATGAGATAGGAAATGCCAAACACAGAAAACATCAGGTAGGAAATGCCAAACACAGAAACGAAAGGTAGGAAATGCCAAACACAGAAATATGAGGTAGGGAATGACAAACACAGAAATATGAGGTAGGAAATGCCAAACACAGAAATATGAGGTAGGAAATGACAAACACAGAAATATGAGGTAGGAAATGACAAACACAGAAAACATGAGGTAGGAAATGACAAACACAGAAAACATGAGGTAGGAAATGACAAACACAGAAATATGAGGTAGGAAATGACAAACACAAAAATATGAGATAGGAAATGCCAAACACAGAAACAAAAGGTAGGAAATGACAAACACAGAAAACATGAGGTAGGAAATGACAAACACAGAAACAAAAGGTAGGAAATAACAAACACAGAAACAAAAGGTAGGAAATGCCAACACAGAAACAAAAGGTAGGAAATGCCAAACACAGAAATATGAGGTAGGAAATTACAAACACAGAAATATGAGGTAGGAAATGACAAACACAGAAAACATGAGGTAGGAAATGACAAAACACAGAAAACATGAGGTAGGAAATGCCAAACACAGAAAACATGAGGTAGGAAATGACAAACACAGAAATATGAGGTAGGAAATGACAAACACAAAAATATGAGATAGGAAATGCCAAACACAGAAATATGAGGTAGGAAATGCCAAACACAGAAATATGAGGTAGGAAATGACAAACCCAGAAATATGAGGTAGGAAATGACAAACACAGAAATATGAGGTAGGAAATGACAAACACAGAAATATGAGGTAGGAAATGACAAACACAGAAAACATGAGGTAGGAAATGACAAAACACAGAAAACATGAGGTAGGAAATGACAAACACAGAAAACATGAGGTAGGAAATGACAAACACAGAAATATGAGGTAGGAAATGACAAACACAAAAATATGAGATAGGAAATGCCAAACACAGAAATATGAGGTAGGAAATGACAAACCCAGAAATATGAGGTAGGAAATGCCAAACACAGAAATATGAGGTAGGAAATGACAAACACAGAAATATGAGGTAGGAAATGACAAACACAGAAAACATGAGGTAGGAAATGCCAAACACAGAAACAAAAGGTAGGAAATGCCAAACACAGAAATATGAGGTAGGAAATGACAAACACAGAAAACATGAGGTAGGAAATGACAAACACAGAAAACATGAGGTAGGAAATGCCAAACACAGAAACAAAAGGTAGGAAATGCCAAACACAGAAATATGAGGTAGGAAATGACAAACACAGAAATATGAGGTAGGAAATGACAAACACAAAAATATGAGATAGGAAATGCCAAACACAGAAAACATGAGGTAGGAAATGCCAAACACAAAAATATGAGATAGGAAATGCCAAACACAGAAAACATGAGGTAGGAAATGACAAACACAGAAATATGAGGTAGGAAATGACAAACACAGAAATATGAGGTAGGAAATGACAAACACAAAAATATGAGATAGGAAATGCCAAACACAGAAAAAATGAGGTAGGAAATGCCAAACACAGAAACAAAAGGTAGAAAATGCCAAACACAGAAATATGAGGTAGGAAATGACAAACACAGAAATATGAGGTAGGAAATGACAAACGCAGAAATATGAGGTAGGAAATGACAAACACAAAAATATGAGATAGGAAATGCCAAACACAGAAAACATGAGGTAGGAAATGACAAACACAGAAATATGAGATAGGAAATGACAAACACAGAAAACATGAGGTAGGAAATGACAAACACAGAAATCAGTAAGTTATATAGGACTCTCGTCTATACAGTTATGATCATGATTAAATATAAACATTGTCTTCTATATCTTTTAATGTCATTTGGTTGTTTTGATTTTTCATTTAGAAAAAAGTGTTATACAAATGAATAAAAAGGCAAAAGTATATCAGATTACTATGAATGCAGTGTATTGTAAATGTTAAGATCTAATATAACCCTTGCATTAAATGAATATAGACATTGTCAATTCTTCAAAGTAGCTGAATGAAATAACAAAACATTTTAGCAAAATATTTTAAGATTTCTTTTCAATTATTACAGCAAACATACTTATCAAATATCAATTTGATACAGAAAAATAAAGGTATTTTCAAAAAGCTCATGTTTATAAATACATGTACATTCTGAATACAGAGAGAAAATCAGCGACTGTTAGAGGCCAACATGAGACTTGAACAGGAGAATGATGACCTGGCACACGAACTGGTGGAGAGTAAACTGTCGTTACGCAGTGAAATAGATACGGTAAATATCTTGTATGATATGACTGAAAGACTTCAATCGTCCTCTAGACATTGAATTTTCAGTTTTAAATGGTATAATGATTATAATACTTCTTTATTCAATAGATTTTATAGTCTATTATCCATGTTGTTGTGACCTTTATGAATTAAGATGTATATGTTATTACTTCACCATACCTGTCAACTCTCCCTCTTTTGGAGGGAGACTCTCTCTTTTTGACCTCATCTCCCTCCTTGTTGGCATTCCTTCCTTGGGTGAGAAAAAATTCTCCCTCTTTTTGGCCCATTCACTTTCTTTTTTCCTCTTTTGGTATATAAAGAAGAATAAGTGCAGATAGCGACATTCGGAGTATTTCACGAGAAATTGCATGACAAAATGCAAGAAAAGATGTATAGAATTGATTAAACTATTGATACATGTTTCATTGTTATAAATGCTTCTGCATTGAAATGTCAGCACAATGAAATTATTTGAAAATTGGTTTTGCGCTAAATGTCTTGATTTAGTAAAAATGTAGCAAAATGGGTTCACACGCAATCTCCCTCTTTTTCAAGTGCCAAGGTGGAAGATCTCCCTCTTTTTAAGATTTCAAAGTTGACTGGTATGCTGCACAATGAAAATACAAATGTACATTTACATGTGCTACCAAATTTGTGATTTCTGGTGTCGGGCTGTCTAACTGTACTAACACATTCACATAATGGTCACCAAAGGGCTGCTCTGACCATGCTAAATGCCTGCTTGACCAGGCACTGCATAAAGAGGTTGTGTTTCTTTGAATATAATAATTATAAATAATAATACACTGAATGGACAAAGAAGGACTTACTTTTCTGTACAATTTCAGCTCCAGGATAGTAATACAGAGTTATCCCAAGATCTGAGTGTAACAAAGAAATTACTCACAGAAACACAGGAGGAAAAACAAAGACTTGAACACGAGTCACATCAGGTAAATAGTTCACTCATTTATTGTTCTGCAATAATTCTGTTTGTAGCACAACTGAGTATTTCTTTAATTTTTAGCTGTATTTTCTCTTGTAAAGGAAAACACGTTTCCAAGTCTGCCGGCAAAGATAAATGACCAATAAAAATACACAGTGACAATTGAAAGAAAATCTACCCGTAATGGGAAGGACAAGAAAATCTCTTGCTTGTGTCAAATACTTACTCTCACTGTCAGGCTTGCTAGGTCTTGGATTGTATATCTTTCAATCTTTGATGAAATTTCTCTGTTCCTCATGTAAGATGGTGCTAAATTTTATTAACCTGATATAAATAATGGCCTAAGGTATGCCTATGGGTGAATCTATTTTTGTGTCACTTGTGAAGCATAGCGACACTTAGGGATCACTTTGTCCCTTGCCCTTCCATCTGTCCATCTGTCTTTCACACTTTGGGTGTCACACCCCATAACGTTTGATTGGTAAGTGGTAGGGCTTTGATATTTTACATGTGTATTCCTTGTGACAAGGCCTTTCTACACATACCATAATTTTTTACCTAGTGACCTTGACCTAGATATTTGACCTACTTTTCTAAAAATTTAGATTGGTTATATCTTTTGATTGGCCAGTGATAGGGCTTTGATATTTCGCAATTGTTTTTGTTGTGACAAGACCTTTCTACACATACCGTAATTTTTGACCTAGTGTCCTTGACCTAGATATTTGACCTTCTTTTCTAAAGAATATAGATTGGCTATATTTTTCGATTGGTTAGTAATAGGGCTTTGATATTTCCCATGTTTATTCCTTGTGACAAGACCTTTCTACACATACCATAATTTTTGACCTACTGACCTTGACCTAGATATTTGACCTACTTTTCAAAAGAATGCATATTGGCTTAATCTTTTGATCGGTAAGTGATACAGCTTCAATATTTTCACTTGTATTTTGTTTGTGATTCCTTTCTTTTGTTACCAGAAAATTTTACCTAGTGACCTTGACCTAGATGATTTACCTTCCTTTCTGAAAATTGTAGAATGACCATATCTTTTTATTGCTAAGTAAGAGGTTTAATATTTCACATGTGCATTTCATTTGAGAAGACTTTCCTAATTTTGAACTAAGTAACCTTGACCTACATATTTGATCCACTTTTGAAAAATAAGCCGCTTCACAGGCGACACAAGCATTCCTTGGATTGCTATTTTCAAGAATTAAACTATACATTTGTATCTTTACTATTCGTGTAAATGATCTACTTTTCAAGTAATCTTGGCTATACATGGTTTCGTTAAGTTACCTGATATAGACCAGAAGTAATTTTTTCTTTAGGTTAAAGAGATGTGTAGGAAGGAGTTGGAAAGATTGGAATCAGAAAATAATCGGAATACTGTCATTGTGGCTGATTACAAGCAGGCAAGTTTACATATAGTACCTATTTGAGGAAGTTAAGTCCACAGGTTTCATCTTTCAATCGTATGTATAACTTTAGTAGGTTCAAATTTTAGAAAACAGACTCAAAGTCAGGCAACATTTTTCAGTATTTACAAACAGCATCACAACTTTCTCATTGTGAATTATCTGAATTTCAGATTTGTTCCCAGTTGAGTGAGAGATTAGAGAAACAGTCCACAGCTAACAAAGAAGAAGTGTCTAGAATCAGGGTCAGTAACACTCTCAGAATTGTCACAAGTCTTTTATAATAATGCTTAAAGACATTTCTGTGGTGATGCCAAGGAGTTATACACTACCCACCATAAATAAGTATCCAGGTAGTATAAACATTAGAAATTTCATGAAAAGCTCATCCCATTATTTTCTCTACTGAGCTTTTAAATGCATGAAATCTTGCAATATTTTATTTGCATCATTTATCTTAATACAAAAATGGAAATTTTTTAAGAATATTTTTAGAATTTTTTCATGTGAAAACTCGACATTTTTGGAGAAAATTACAAAAATTGATAAAACAAAGATTTTCCCGAAAAATTTATTTGAACTGATAGCAGAACGGTTAATCTTTAGATTTTCAAAGCAATGAAACAAAAATCTTCACTTTTTTGAAAACAAGAGAAATGTATAAGGTGGGTACTTATTAATGTTGGGTAGAGTATATTTGAATTTAGCTTTATTATCATCTAACGCTCGTGATAAATATTAATATGGCTTTCCTTTCTTATCTATTACTTAGGGTGATTTTATGAAGTTAATCATAAGAAAAATTACTTAGGGTGATTTTATGAAGTTAATCATAAGAAAAAATGCCATCTTATCGACAAAACAAGTTTTCAAAGTTACCAATCAGTGCTGTTTGCAGCACTTTTCCCATGGATACTGATTTCTAATGTGATATTTCAGGCACAAGTCAAATCCTGTGATATTTGTTCAAAGATGTTTACGGCCGATGGTAAGGTACAGTTACCAGAGCCCAAAGTGGACCCCGAGAAACTTAATCCTAAAGTGGTGGACTTAGAACGTCAGATACGTGAACTAGAACTGGAGCTGGCCCAGACTAAACTGGCGTTAGTGGAAGCCCAGTGTAAGACCCAGGACCTGACGCACCAACTTAACGCTGCCCAGACAGAAGTACAAGCCTCCAAAAACACATGGTTCACAAAGACTATCAATTCTATAAAGGTGGCGGCAAACCCGAGCCTCAAAAAGGAATCCAAGGACTGACATAGACTTGTATTGTGACCAGGTGGAGGTCAATACGATCGACTGATAAGTTCACACACTACATTAATTATCGTGATGAAATTACAATTGCTGTCTATGGAAGTACCAAAGCCATATTCCTTATACCAAGTTATATTTATATCTGTTGAGTGAGAATTATACGAAGAGGGAGGCTTAAACAATGTTTGATCTTCTTAAGTGTTGTAAAACATATACACAGACTTCATAAACGGCATGTAGGCCAGATACCGCCATAAACTGAGCTGTGGTAATGCTCTTGCCATGTGAACATACTGTACATACTATTGTAAACATTGATTAATGTTTGATTGATATTTAATATGATACTTCTTCTATCAGAAATCCTACTATAGTCGGAATTTGATTCAGATATTTTTCATTTGTATTATGTAATTATATTCTCGTTTGAACACACCAGCAGTTTAGTTTTTTATAAAATTGGAAGGGCTTCAGGATTTAAGGTACAATTCCAGGACTTAAGATTTTTACACAAGTTTATATGCCAAGCCAGACTGCTTCATTTATCTCTAAACAGGTATTGTTATTATAAAGTCATATTAAGAAAAATATCTTGTTATGAATTTTGTAGAAAGTCAGTTGATTTTATACTTACCTTAAATGAGATTTTGCAAGATACAATCATGTGTTATTCAATTAAGCCATTCTAATTTCTCTAACAGTTGTTCTAATTGTTCAAAGTTTATGAAGAGGAAAATTTGTAAATTATTAACATTAATTTATCTTCACCCATAGATGTTTTAAGGACTTTAACCAGCTCTCCATAGAGCCTTCATGTCCATTTGTTTATCTACATGTATATGAACAATTTTTCACATACAGTTTCACCTTTATGATTTTAAGTGCAATATTTGTATATAACTACTTCCCTGTACATGTATGTTGATATTTACATTGTTTGTTGAATCTCTTGTTGTTATGATGAGTCATGTACACTACGTACGTACGTCTGTCTGTACATTGTATGTCACTCTTTCTTGTTTACAAGTATGCACATCTTCATGGGACACCTTCATCACCATTCAACCTTATCATTCAGCATATTGATTATCATTTTCACTATTTCACTGGTTTTGTAGTAAGGATTATTAAAGGTTGTGCATTGCATATAATGTCTGTGCAAAGAAAAAATTATTTGTATGTATGTACATGTAGTTGTCTTCTTTTAAATTAGATAGAATTTATAGTTTCATATAAAATACATCTCACATAACATCTACATCCTGCTATGTATACATGTATTATGTCCAGTGGGTTCTTAATGCTATAGGGAGCATACAAGCAGGCTGCTTTCTTAATCATTAATGCTAAAACATATAAATTGCCTTTAGCAGTTGTCATGTCAAGTACACTTTAGGTTTTGACGCTTTATGCAAAAATTAAACCCAAGATTGGAAGCAACTTACCAAGGCAATAACAATGTTTGACAACAATCAAGACCAATAGGTTAGATGTCGTCCGTTCTTGCTGTTTGCTACTTTATCCCTCTGTTCAGTATAATGCATACTTCAATTAGGAAAGATGAAAAGAAGGTCTAGATCATCTCTTCCAAGCGTTCAGGTTGTAGGTATATT
This sequence comes from Pinctada fucata, assembly GCA_028142955.1. NCBI lineage: Eukaryota > Metazoa > Mollusca > Bivalvia > Pterioida > Pteriidae > Pinctada > Pinctada fucata. Next base: position 50,028,620 of record AP027109.1, read on the forward strand.
TTTCCATTGCAGAAGAATTCCAATGTTTAGAGCCCGTTAGGCAAAGGGATTTATATCCTATAATTCTGGTTGCTTATTGTGACGTCACGCTTTAGTTTTGAAAGTACAGAGAATTTACCAACGTTCAGATACTTTATTGTTATCACATTCTTTATTGTTATAACACTCAATACGCTCATTATTAATGTATCCAATGTACAAATGGAGATCTCGCTGACGTCTTGTCCATTTAAACAGTGTTAGAATTATCTCGGTAATCTTCGGCAGTGTCTCGATAGTTTCCATGTCTTTAGCGACGGTCGGCATGTTGACCTTTGATGATAGAAACTATCTTTATGTTTCATTAGGTATATTTAGGTAAAAATATGTCATGATTTTAACTATATAATACACTTGATATTTATTTGTACAACCGATACCTTAATGCCAAATGGGGTGTCTGATATTGAGTACAAAAGGAAATATAAGTAATTGTCTTACTTTGGGAGTTCATGTTAGTAAAATTCTGGTTGGACATTTGCAAATTTTCTGAGGATCGGTTCTCAGTTTATGGTATTTGCACATGACCATCCAGAATTGTACTACCATGAACACCCAGAGTAAGACAGTCATTCCCCAAATAATTTCCTATCAAAACAAAAAACCAAAAAAAATTGGGTATTTAAAGAAAATCAAAAAGGCTACTTGTCGGCTTCATAACTGAATCAGTATATGTTTGTAAAGTAAAGGATTTTTGTGTCTGAATATATTCCATTGTTTTAACCCACCAAACTGTTGACTTTATGGATGGACTACATTCCATACATGTTGTATGACAAACCACCCAGAATCAATCCACTTCATGCGGCGTCATGTTCCATGTACTTTATCATGTGTCATATAATTATGTAATATATGTATTTGCAATATTTATGTCTTATTGTCTACATTGTGTATATATGTTAAGTCAACCGTGATATGCAATATACGTCATTCTTTCAGCCAAGAAAGATTATAGAGAGTATTCCAATAAATGTAGACACAAAAAGTGTGATCTTGCTTAAAAGTAATGATGTTTGATAATCACATATACTTGAAAACCAGAAAAAAACCATGTTTAAATTAGTCTGATAACTTATTTATCAGAGTTATGTGATTACAGGGCTAGCGTCCTTGCTCCCCCCTTTCCTTTCCCCAAAATTCAGTGTTTATGATTTTGCCCTGTTTGACAAGTTCAGTGTATATCTGCCTGATATGTATATGTTTGTCTTATCTTAAATATGATGAAAGAACATTTTTATATAAAAATACCTTGTTGACATTGACTATTGACATAATATACATAAGAAAAATATCTGTTTTACACACACATCTTGTATAGAAAAAAATGCCAAACTTCTGTCTGTGATTCCAATGATACAACAATTTATTTCAGATTTCCTCTACTTACCAAGGGAATGGACGCTAGCCCTGATCTTTGTTGTTTTTACTGTGATTATTGTAATTTATATATAGATTAAGTGACTAGTCATGTCGAACACAAAGTACGATGATGTAATAGTGCTCTGATTGTTTTGTATGCTTGTAGATATTAATTGTACATTATTCAAATGTAAATGATTAATTAAAAACTTTGATATTCTGACACGAGCTTTATAATTTCTCTGTCACTATCAGCATTAGTCACCCTTGTCCTTTATAATCCCTGATGGTCAAATCCTCTGTCCTTTCAGCTTGTACTTTGTGAGATTAACTTTACAGTTTTCATAAAATATGTTTGGTGAAGAAGGGTTTCTGTTACAGTGAAACTATTAATTTTGGTTAAATACAAAACTCCCATATACAGCAACTTTAATTTTAGTTTAATCCATTACCATTCAGGGGAACTATAGGTTTAACTGAATTCTGTTTCTCTATGCTGTCAAGTCATATTGCTCAAACTTTGCTGAAATGTGGAGCTGCATATAACGAATTTAGAAATGCTATAAGATTATTTTCTTCTGAAAATCTTTACAGGAGTTGTAGCACTTTGAACCAACAAAATGTATGCATTATATTTAAATATTTGTTCAATGGAATTTTGAAAGAAATTAAGAACTGCATATGGAAAGTATACACAATGATTCCCTGTACGTCCTTTGATGCTAATCTGTCATGACCTCAATGGTTAAGGTATCCGATGTACAATAGGGCATTTTTCTATGCCTGGTAAGGTACTATAAACTATATATTTTCTGAAAGGTTATAATGCCCACTGCTCAAAAATAATAATTTTTGGGTCAGAAAAATAAAGTGGAATAACTGGTGAAGCATTTAAATTGTCTATTTTCTCTATATAACCTATGCAAAATGACAAAGTTGTACAAGAGTTTTTCCCCTTTGATTTTTAAGACACAGGAGTCTTGTATCTGTAATCAGGGCATCATTAACTTTCAGAAAATGTATAGTTTATAGTACCTTACCAGGCATAAAATTTATCATATCAATTAGTTAAGGTCACAGTTGATGTAATTGCCAAAATTTTCTCCAGGCCATAGCTTCTCCTTGACATACATGTAAATTACGATATGGAATATTTCATATAATCATTGTTAAGGACCCAAATGTTTGTCATTTCCTCAGGTAGGTCAAAGATGAGAAGTCACAGTATATTTTCTTTTGGGTAAAACCTTGCTCTGGTCATAACCTTTTCTCTCCACATGGAATTTAGTAATACTTCTAAAAAGAATTGTTGTGGAGAACCCATGGTTTTGTTATGACCTTAAACGAAGAATGCTGATTAATTATTGCTTTAGTCATAACTTCTTTTTGTCAACATGGTTTTAGATGGTACTGTTGGTTTATGTGTAGTCCTTTGTGTCTGATGTTTCTGTGTTGTGCTTTCAGACAGGACAGAGAATCAGGACCCAGTATTCTCTGACGAGATTTAAACAAGGCCCGTCATGGAGTCCCGTAGTCACTTTTAGCCAGTGTGCAACGTTTTGAAAGACACCGATACAAAGCTGTGTATTGGTAATCCATTACCACGCCCTGTGTTTTTTTTATGACTTTAAGATGTTAAACGTCTTCAAATTGAATAGCATCATATAACAGCAGAAAAATTTTCAGCATTTACCAGACATGCACGTTTCGGGTACTTGACCCTCGTCTGTGATCCTCAATCTAAACAATGTAATATGACCAAAATCTGTGAAAATTATGTCCTAAATATACCGAAAGACGAAGCAAAATGGCTGGAATTTGATGCTACAGGACCCAGGTTTCAGAAATTTGAGAAAATTTTGTAAACAGAAATTTTCAAATGCGTTTGAAGAAACGACCAACCGAAATTGATCGAACTTGGCTACATGTGCCCTCGGGGACTCTTGGTCCACCAGCAGTGACACTCACCAAGTGGTCCAAATGTTTAACGTCTTTAAATTCATTAGCATCATTTTTGAGCAGATAAATTTTCAGCATTTACCAGACATGCACGTTTCGGGTACTTAACCCTCGTCAGTGATCCTCAATCTAAACAATGTAATATTGCCAAAGGGTGTTTAAATTATTATGTACAAAAATTTACTGAAAGACATAGCAGGATCATATCCTTGGTAAAACATTCGACGGACTATTTTCTTACATTGATCCTTCTGATTTTGTTTACTAGGTCACCGTAAAATGAAGGCTATGGAATTCCAATTGATACAAACTCTGATGATGGAGTTGTCCCAAATTTTGAAAAAATAAGTTCAGAGTAGTTATTGTAAAATTTCCAAGAAGATTTTACAAGTTTATGATATCTAAATCTTTGAAAGAAAAGCATTTTTGTGATTTGTTTATTTTTATCATGAAAATCCGAAACATGGGAGGAAGGTCTAGTGTATCTGATGAGCTGAGAGATGTAAATACCGTACGATAGCAATCTTGGAATATCGCCATCAAGCCAAGGAAAATTAATTATATTGAAGTCAAAATCTTCTCTTTTGTCGTATATCGTTGTCTGAATTTCTCCGTTATTGATTTTGATATCAAATTCCAAAAAATGGTGTAGCTATATCATCTGTGTTTGCTTTGTTCAATGTTAACTCTGGTGGATAAATTTGATTTTTGTATTGGTCAAAATATGGGGTATCGATATTCAAAATATCAAGATACCTATAGATTTGAAACATTTCAAGTCGTCAAATTTCTTGAGTTTTTAGATGTGCACTATAATTCAAAAATGCAATTCCATGGATCACAAAGCCTGGTAAACATAATAATTACTTGTTGAAATTGCTATTACAAAAATACAAAGCGATCACTGCATGGACCATCACGCCGATACAGAGTAAGATACATAGAAACTATATTCCCAAAACAAATAATATTATCAACCTTTAAACATTGTGCAAACGTGAATACCCAGTGGAGATGACATCATGTACCCGGGAAGAGTAAGCATCATCTATTTGCCAGCAACACTCGTCACATAGTCCGTGCAAAGAAAAAACCGATATCCGGAGATTGTTAAGTTCATTGTTTTGGATGGTTCTTACCTAAAACATCTTCCAACTTGGAGGAACACGAGATGTTATAATGTTTATTTTTTCATTGGATCGTCCGAAAAATTGACAGTGACAAAGTCAGTCGCTCTCAAATGTGCTCCTGGTTCAGTAATTTTTCGGTTAGTCTCCTTGCCCTCAAAACGAAGTCGTTGTAGTTTGAGCTTGCTCTGAAGAAGCGAATCAATTGCTATATGAATACACCAAATGTCAAACGTCTTCAAATTCAATAGCATCATTTAAGACCTGATAAATTTACAACATGGACCAGGCATGCACGTTTCGGGTACTAAACCCTCGTCAGTGATCCTCAGTCTAAACAATGAAATATGGCCAAAAAGTATGAAAATTATTATGTCCAAAAATGTACCAAAAGACGTAGCAGAATGGATGGGATATGATGCTACAGGACCCGCGTTTTAGAAATTTCAAGAAATTTTGTAACAGAAAATTTCAAATGCGTCGAAGAGACAGACGAACAACCGAAGTTGATCGAACTTGGCTACATGTGCCCTCGGGGACTCTTGGTCCGCCAGCAGTGACACTCACCAAGTAGTTCAAATGTCAAATGTCTTCAAATTCAAGACCTGATAAATTTACAGCATGGACCAGACATGCAGTTTCGGGTACTAAACCCTCGTCAGTGATCCTCAGTCTAAACAATGTAATATGGCAAAAAAGTATGAAAATTATTATGTCCAAAAATGTACCAAAAAGACGTAGCAGAATGGGTGGGATATGATGCTACAGGACCCAAGTTTTAGAAATTTCAAGAAATTTTGTAACAGAAAATTTCAAATGCGTTGAAGAGACAGACGATCAACCGAAGTTGATCGAACTTGGCTACATGTGCCCCTGGGGATATTGGTCCACCAGCAGTGACACTCACCAAGTAGTTCAAATGTCAAACGTCTTCAAATTCAACAGGATCATTTAAGACCTGATAAATTTACAGCATGGACCAGACATGCACGTTTCGGGTACTAAACCCTCGTCAGTGATCCTCAGTCTAAACAGTGTAATGATATTGCCAAAATATATGAACAGTATAAAAGACAGGGAATGAAGGAATATTGCTACTGAAGGAAGTGAAATTTGCTATTTTGAAGTTGAACTCGTCATATATTGAAGTACTTTGGTAACCATGTCAAACGATATCTTGTATTTTATTTTATATTTTGGCAATATAATATAAATCTGAAGCAGATTTAATGCTTTCAGTGGTTTCTTTCACCTCTAGTTCAACTGATAGATTGTTTTAAGGTAATGAGCAAAATTTTGATTATTAATTTAGAGGATGTCATCGAAATACATGTATCTATGCAAGGATGTAGAATGGAAATGGAGTGCTAGTTGTTTCTTTCCGTGACATAATAAAGACTGAATAAACTCGGCTTCGTATGAGTATAGAATAAGATGATTAAAAAGTGGGGCGCGATTGGTTCCCATTGGAATTCCCACTATTTGATGAAAGACCATTCGTTATGTCAAATTTGTTCTACGGTTCTTATTTTGTAATTTGTTTATTTTGGCTGGAAGCATCACTGATGAGAATTTAACATTCGAAACACGTGTCTAGTGCATGAAAATTATTTGAAATTTTCTTCAAGAAGGTATAGAGTTGGAACCCTTCCGCATTATTAAGAAGACCGGAATTGATTTCTGACAGAAGTTTAGTTAAAATGAAAAATTAAAAGTAGGGGAACGGTAACGGTCCGCCATCTGAGATACCAATCTGTGAAATTATCGTGATGATATATAATCACAGTATACGATATACGCATTTCAACAAGTGCTCTAATCAGTGATACCAATGAACCAGCTAAGGACACAGTTAAGGGAGATACCCCTTAGCTTGAAATAACTCACCAAATTTGGTTACGGAGAAATTACATATATTCAAAACAGAAACACTGTGAAATAAGGGGATTTGTTTAAAGACCAGAGAGAGAGAGAGAGAGAGAGAGAGAGAGAGAGAGAGAGAGAGAGAGAGCAATGTTTTGAGTCGTCGATGATAAGCATCAGTCTCTGTACCCAGGGCTCGTGTGACAGGTTTCGTCTTCAAACCTTTGATGGTTTTATCAACTTGTCAATTAGCGTTACAAACATTGTCCAGATGTGTTGAGAAGAGTACTCTGTTAAAGTGTACTTTAACACGTAGGACCCTAACCAAGTGGCAAACTTGAATGGAGCCTTTTTGTGACATAGCGTGAATCACTCTCTGATACCCCTATCCCTAACCATTGTTTATACAGCCTTACACATAGTAAAGCACGCAGAAACTTCAAACAAGAATTTTATCGGGAACACGTGGAGGTACTTGTCAGTGGTTGACATTCCCGCATGTATCCTAGGTAACCAGGGTATGGACCGCTTTACTGATACTTTACGGTTTCCTCTCTGGTAACTAGCCACATTACTCAAACCACTCACCGTATCCTATGGTCTGCTATGATACAAAGTATCTATGTATCGAGCTGTTGCATGGACAATCGATATTTCATTCCTTCCCTTTTCATTTGAATGTCGTGTTTTAGTAAAATCTTATTTTTCATACCTTAAGCATCTTTTACAGTTATCTTTTTTTTTTCAAATATTTTGCATGCAAGATAGCATCGTTTAAATGCAAGACAACGTCTGTCTCTTTCTCTTTTTGTCATGCTGACGGGAATTTTATTGCATACGACTGTCCGTCCGTCGGTTCATCTGTCTGATGGGTACATCTTGACTTCGATGACAACAATTATTATACGTTTAACATATTGTCAAAGAAGAATAAAGTTTTGCAGTAAATGCATAAAACATTGTAGGTGTTTGAAGACTTTTCCTATAACTATATGTATTTGGTAATAAACAAGATAGTGACAAAAAAGGACAATCAATTACACTGATAGTCAGCATCTAGAAGGATCAAGATCACTTTCAAGGTCAAGAACACTCAACAAGGATCAAATACTTCTTTAGAAATACATGTAATGGCAATATATTTTCAATTGCATGTAAATATCATATTTTAAACATGCAGAGAACGTCTTTCTCACTGAGAGCCAACGCTTGCAAAAAGTGAGGTCAACTTCAAGATCACATCACTCATTCAAGGTCAAACATAACGACATGTCTGTTATAGACAATTTCAGTTGGTAATGTTAAACGTCTTTAAATTCAATAGCATCAAACTTGTTAAAAGTTATTTTACGGTAATAGTTTCTTAGGTCCATGCTGCATATTTATCTGTTCTAAAATGATGCTACTGAATTTGAAGACGTTTAACATTTGTACCACTTGGTGAGTGTCACTGTTGGAGGACCAGGAGTCCCCGAGGGCACATGTAGCCAAGTTCGATCAAATTCGGTTTATCGTTTCTTCAACGCATTCGAAAAATTACAAAATTTCATGAAATTTCTAAAACATTGGTCCTGTAGCTAGCCTTAAATTCCTACCCATCCTGCTACGTCTTTCAATACATTGTTTGACATTTTAACACTCTTTGGCCATATTACATTGTTTAGATTGAGGATCACTGCATGACGACGGTTAAGTACCCGAAACGTGCATGTCTGGTCCATGCTGCAAATTTATCTGTTTTAAATTGATGCTATTAAATTTGAAGACGTTCAACATTCTTGGCGTTTGACGATAATTGTATTTATGATATAACTTATGATATAACATTGCAATCACAGCGTCTTCGTTTGCTTTTAGCCCAAATTATCAATTTTGTAATACTGTTCTATTTTGATAAATTCAGTGCACCATATATCAACATGATGTTCGAGGTTAAAATATAGGGAAACAAAACAATGAATGAATGCAGAGCGAAAGATACGACCTAAAATGTATGACAAAGAACCAGTTAAGTATAGAGCTATGCATTCACTAAGATATTCCTTATTTTTAGAACAATTCTTCAGATTTGGTGAGGGAGAATTTACTAATACTAAGTCAAATGCCGAAACACTATGAGACTAGGCGAACAGTATCCTGAGAGACTAACAGTCTACCATCAGAGATACAAACCTAGTGGTTAAAATGATCAATATTGAAATATACATGTATGTTATATTGCAATGATTTCAGTGTATCACATGTGCATTTCAACAAGTTAAGTCTCATCAGTGGTGATCTAGGCAAATAATATGAATTTAGTCAGAGGGAAGATCTAAGATATGATTTGAAATAATTATATGCTAAAGAACCAAGTAAGTAACTTTATTGGTTCATTTTTTTGGTACTCGTAGTGAAGCATGCACCTGTTGAAAGTGTCGCCGTACTGTGCAGTCACAAAATGTAGACCACGAGTTATACCTGTAGTCTCAAGCCCTCTTCTTCACGGCCACGATGACCATTGAAAAGACATGAAGAAGGTCTTCCAGCTAATTCCTCTCCCCTCATACCTCACGCCTTATCTGTACCCACAGACACACTGGTAGACGTGGAATGTGTGAAATAGATCCTACGCTGTCTTAAAACTTTCATCGTAATCCAATTTTTCAGTGTCACGGATGGTAAAAACCTTATTTGTTTTGACTTTGCTGCCGTTTGGGGTATTATAAAGGATTTGGTGGAGGGGAGAGTTGGTTAAGCGTAGGAATGTGCGAACCAAATGTGCAGCTTTTTAAAATAGGGTGCGTGTAATTTGAAGTGCAATTGTAAATAAAAGGATGCGACCCTGTCATGTTTTAACGTGATGTAGTCTTGTTTAAACACCGGAATGACACCGAGCTTCTGTGCAGATCGTATAACGAAAGGGACTACCCTGAACTTAGACACACCAACTTGGAGTATTTAATGTGTATTAATTGTACTGTTTTAGCGCCATACTATCTTGATGGCTAAACAATATCTCCATACATTTTAATGGCACTGTTCAAAGGCATATTTCCTCAGAAATCCCACTGCGTCGGGGGTCACTGTCATGTGCATTATTCATATCTAAAGTTGAGTGCATTCTTTCTGACCTGATCAGAGTGGTTGCATGGGACCGTCGTGTGTCAGAGAGGTTTTTGCATCGAAACCAATCATTCAGAATACTTTCCTTCAAGGGCACTTGAGTTGATTAGTTCCATCTCTAATAGCATGTTAAGTGTACAGTTGGTGTATGCTGATATACGAGGATAATACACCGGAGTAGTAGGGTATTTTACAAGTTCTGTCGAGTCTCAAAGAGAATCACGGTTCATTGTCGGGTAGTGATAATATTGTACGCTGAAACATAGAATGGAAATTTAAGGTCAAAACCATTTCACTGCCGGGTGTAAGATGAATTCAATTAGCTTTTATGGTTATTCCTTTCTCGGGTAGATCTTGTCCTTGATAAGTAAGTGGAAGCTTCTTCTTCTCATCAAACAAAGTTACCGATTTATGCACAGTGCAAATAATCGTAAACAAAATTTGGGAGATAAAAGCGAAGATTTATACGATGAAATGTCCTTTTTTACACCCATGCATCCTTTTATGGCTGTAACGTACGAGATCCGAAAGTGACAAGTTTGTCGTAAAATTCTACTTTGATCAAAGACAGTGATGTCACTGGTAATACAAGGCAATACATTTTATCTTAAAAATTCGGGACCTGACTCGGCGTCGTACTGCCCCTTTAAAAGTATCTGGGAAGCGACAAAGAGCGAAATGCAAGCGGTCGATATCATACCTCGTAAATTTTGATTTTGTCGATACTATCGTGGCGACGAGAAGGTAATTGCTTCGGAATGGAGAAAATATGTTTAAATAAGGCAAATGTATAACCTGTGAATACGGGGAATCAAAGACAGATTATCAAGCTCAGGTGTAACATCAAAGTTCGATATCCGACGTGGAGAATTGGGGGCGTGTCACTGAGCGCAGACATTGACTCATGATGGCACTTTGGTCTCCCATCTTTCTTTCACTATTTTAAAAGTCCTCAGTAAAATGACCGTCGTAGTTGAACTGTTTTATTTTCCTGATTCAGCGGCTCTTATTCTTTCTTGCGTCATTCTTGGTCATTTTTGAATATTGCAATTTTACAGCAATAATTAAAGTTGTGTTGGAGGTTTTGAAGGATTCTTACTTCCTTATTTCCTAGAAAGAATCCGTATTCTGAAAGAAGATTAGGGTAGCCAAGGCAGCTGATTCATTCTTTTCAATTCATTTAAGATTTCGATCAGAAACATTATTTAAGTCTGAGACTATAGTCCACCCATAGGCTTATTACGATATACTTTCATCATCTTTCTGTTTGAACAATTTCTCTTTATAACAAGAGATGGCTATATACTTCACCATTTATGAGAAGTTGAGTATTCCCGACCTTTGCACATATCGTTGGTGGGCCAATACCATATATATTACGCTATATAAACAGGTGATAGTTGGACCACCTGTTGTACATACAACCTTGCAGAAGGAACACACTACCGAAAACTCACCAAATCTAGAGCTAATGAATTTACCACTGTTGAAGTATTAAAAAAGAATACAAAGAGAAGCCAACGAAAAGAAATAAATGAAATACGCAGAAGTTTCGTTGTCTAAATTCCAAGACATTGCCTTATAAATAAAGTATTGACCAAAAGTCTAAAATGATCCGGGGTCTATTGAGCTATAATTTCAGATGTATCAAAATCAAAATATTTCGTGGGTAGGCGATATTGGAATATTGCTACTCACTTTCTATATAGACGACCTCAGAGAGTGCATGTAGTATATATATTGTTTTCTTTTTCGTGCGTGAACATTGACGGCAGGTGCGGCTAGCCAACAGGGGATGCTTACTCCTCCCGGGCACCTGGTCCCAGCTCTAGCTTGCTAGGGGTCCGTCGATGCTCAATTTGGTACTCTATTGTGAGTGCTGTTGAGATTATTGTCAGGATCTTCTTTAACTCATAAAAGAAATATTCGATACTGAAATTGAAATTGCCAAGATAAGAATAAGATGACAATGAAAATGTTATCTTAATAAATACACGACAAAAAGCAGAGAAAATACTGTTTACTAAACAATATATTATACTTACGGGGGATACTCATTTTCTTAATTGCGAAGAATGTTTCCTGATAATTTTTGTCACACTTATATTTAGAAAACGATTTGAAAAAGTGAAATTCATTTTATCTTGAGGTGTTATTTTCAGAAATATCGAAATTCATTATGCACCTTTACAGAAAAGAGGAAGTTAATTACGTGTACTTAGCATGTAGGCTCTGAGAGAAGATTTTTGCTTTTGTTTCTGAATTACAAATTTGACGATATGCCTTGAAATACCACAAGGTACATGTAAATTTTCTTATTAGGAAAGAATAAACCTATCAGTGAGATATTTTATGTCAAATGAATCTCAAATAGGGGGAAAAAGCTGAACATAGAAAAGAGGATGAAATCTGACGACTCCAGGCTTAGAGCATATAGAGGGGATCTTCAAAATACCTAATACCGGCAATGAGGGAACGCCCATCATAAGATTAAAGAGGTCCGATACCTGACGTCACGTGCAGCTCTTACCTGGGGTCAGTATACTTGGGTACACCAGAATAAAGGACAAGGTGTTTCTGTCTCATTGATATGCATACTATGTACCCATATTCACATCTATCTTAAAGTCTGTGTTATACCTGTCGTTGTGTCGTTACTGTTTTAATGTCAAGTGTACACCAAAATCTGTTAAAGTATCTAGCAGAAAGAGAGATTGAGAGAGAGAAAATTATCTGACTACCATTCTCTTTCATATTATAACCGAACTGCACTTTCTTTACCACCAATCTTAAAATATGAATAATGTCGAAGGGTTCCAACTCTATACCTTCTTGAAGAAAATTCCAAACCAATTTCCATGCGCCAGATTAAATTCTCATCAGTGATGCTTCTGGCGGAGCAATCAACAATCATTTCAGTAGCGCCCTCTTTAATATTTTGAATTTAGATTGGTACATTTACATTACAGAGAGTGCGCGGCTCCAAATTTCCTGTAGGGTCGATTCAGTAGCTTATCCAAATAAAAAGCATTGGAGGGATGGTGCTAATAATAATAACTCCTTTAATTTCGATGATATTTATCGGTGAAATGACTAGTTTCCGAAATAGCAAAAATATACATGAGATGTCACATTGATAAAAGGCCAAAACACATATTTTACACACATGTGTAAACACATATGTGTTAGCCGTGCAAACCTATCACATTAGGAGGCACCATTTTACTATTCATTCCTATTTTTGATATAAAAAATTCCTTCAGATTTTGTGAGATCACAAATTCCATTTTTTGAATTAAGATTTTGCAAGTTATTTTGTGATATCACAATATCGATTTTTTGATATCATGAATTCCTTCATATTTTGTAATATCGAAAATTCATCTTTTTCATATCACAAGTTATTTTTTGATATTACAAATTCAAATATTGATCTCACAAATTCAATTTGATATAAAAATGAATTTGTGAGATCAAAAGATAGGAAATAAATAGTAAAAGGGTGCCCCATATAATACAACACCATAAATGTTATATGATTGTCATTATGTCATTAAAATAAACTGATGATATCTATTTTTTGGATTTTTGAAACTGAAGTTAATGTACAACTAAATTAACCTGTTATCAAATGATGCTATTGAATTTGAAGACGTTTAACATTTGTACCACTTGGTGAGTGTAACTGCTGGTGGACCAGGAGTCCATGATGGCACATGTAGCCAAGTTCTATCAACTTCGGTTGATCCTTTCTTCAACACATTCGAAATTTTCTGATGTCAAAATTTCTTGAAATTCCTAAAACGTGGGTCCTGTAGCATCATATCCCACCCATCTTGCTATGTCTTTCGGTACATTTTTGAACATAATAACTTTCTCAATATTTGGCCATATTACATTGTTTAGATTGAAGATCATTGACGAGAGTTAAGTACCCGAAACGTGCATGTCTGGTCCATGCAGCAAATTAATCTGTTATTCAATGATTCTATTGAATTTGAAGACGTTTAACATTGTTACGTAATAACAACCTGGATAAAGGTAGAAATACATGTATACCTCGAATTACCATTACTTGTATATAATTTTTCATTTCGTTGTTTTGGAAGTACGTTTGTATGTCCTTAGCGTCGCATCCTCATCTTTTAAAGTCCAGTCTCTGCCTGTTTTTTTCTCAGTTTTATTTTGGACTTTTAAGTATAATTGAGATATAAGATTTAATGCATGACACTTAAATACAATTAGTTTAAAATCCAGATAACCTACATAGAATCATTATCCTTGATGACACATAGAAATCATTCTCCGGAATACTTACTAATTGACGGAGATATGGAATTAAAGTTAAAGATCAAGTTTAAGCTTGGGCAAGGTTGACCTAACATTTGCAGAGTTGTTGCCTGCCGAGATGACATAAGCAAAATCAGTTTCCCTTACTTTTCTCTGCAATAGAACGAGGTATTTACATGGATCTTGGAGCACGGTTTGTCTTGGATCTTATTGAAGACAAAATTCTTGATTACCTACAGAGTTAAGATTTGCTGATTGTCTGGTATTTGGCGGCTGAGATTTCCAATTAAAAGAAATGTTTTGGATTCATAATTTCAGTTGCAGATCCATTGCACATGTACATGAGTTAAAGAAGATCCTGACGATAATCTCAACAGCACTCACAATAGAGCACATAGTTAAGCATCGACGGACCCCTAGTAAGCTAGAGGTGGGACCAGGTGCCCGGGAGGAGTAAGCATCCCCTGTTGGCTAGCCGCACCCGCCATCGATGTTTTAGCACAAAAATGAAAACAATATATATAATTCATGCACTGTCATGCATGTACTAGATTTATGCGTTAGTCTTCCTCTTTGTTCAGCGAGCTATCTTTGACACGGGTAAGTTGTATGATGTTACTGTTTTCAGATTGAAACAAGTTCGAAGCTCCAATATAATCGTTTTAACTTTGTTTCTTATTTTGGTGGAGTGGTTGGGTGGAGGAGGGTTGATGTTTTTTTTCATCGTGGATTTTGTTATGGATTTTGATAAATGCCCTCAGGAAGGAAGTATTAACTAGTATTTCTTTTCCACACAAGAAACAAACATTCTTGAAAAGCAATCTGACATCTGATATGTTTTTACGGAAAACAATTGTATATGGAAAACAAGCAAATCGTGTGACTAAAAGGTGTATCACCCACTTTATGGAAAATGTCGCTCTTAAATTCTAACTTGAAAACTATTAAAAGGTTTTCCTCCATTTGGTGTTCAATCGCCCGTAGTAAATATAATTCTGATTTGACAAATATGCGTTTTTGATATGACACAAGTGATTGTGAACATTCGACAAACCTTGGTTCAATGAGACGTAGGAAAACATTGGTCTATTACATAATAAGGACAGATGCACCATTCTTCATCTATCCATTGTGTCGCAGACCTGTTCTCATTTAATAAGAATGGAGCGGTGATCAAAGAGTATTAAAACATTCTCTAATCGCTCACAGACGCTCTGTAACTACACAAAAAATCTTATGAACATTCGTAACCTTTGATTCGCCGATCATAATGTAATACTCTGTCATGTAAAAACGGATCACAAATCAAATAGTTCCCTCCATTAGTATAAAAAACTGAAATATCACAATAATGAGTCTCGTTACTTTTCATTGACATCCAGCCTAATATTCATTTAAATTGCGTTTTTTCCTTAAAAAAAGAAAAAGAACAAAAAATCACCTGATTTTTTCCCCAAATGAGTGGATTCGTTTTGACGCAGATGAAAGTAATTATTCAAAATTTCGAGATATAGATTTTTTAAAAATATGACAGCAGAAGGGGATGTAATATTTTTGCACATTCTTTTAGTACTTTCTTTTTGCATGTCGTCAGAATTTATCAAAACAAAGACTTTTTGGGGATTGCCTAATAAGTCCTGATCAAAATATGATCTCAACAAGCACTATACAAATTTAAGCAAAATGTAATTGTAAGCAGCTGAAAACTCAAATTAATCATCCAAAATCTTTGTTTAATCAAATTCATCAAAAATGGCACAAATATGAATCTGATTGGCCGATAAATCTACGAATTCTCCTAAACAACCTTACAAATTTACACATATATAGTTTTAGTCAAAATCAAAGTTTTCCAATAGAACGGTAAGGGACTTTTAGAAACCAGAAAATGGACAACAAGATGAACACCTGAATTTCGCAAATTTTAAAAAATCATTTTCGATGTTAAATGTCTTCAAATTAAATATCATCATTTAAGATGTTAAACGTCTTTAAATTCAATAGCATCATTTAAAACCTGATAAATTTACAGCATGGACCAGACATGCACGTTTCTTCAGTGATCCTCAGTCTAAACAATGTAATATGGCCAAAAAGTTTGAAAATTATTATGTCCAAAAATTTACCTGAAGACGTAGCAGAAAAGGTGGGATATGATGCTACAGGACCCACGTTTTAGAAATTTCAAGAACTTAAGAACTGATAAATGTGCAGAATTTAAGAATTTAAGAACTGATAAATGTGCAGCATTAAATGTACAGCAGAATTTAAGCATAAATGTGCAGCAGAATTTAAGAACTGATAAATGTGCAGCTTGGAACAGGAATGCACGTTTCGGGTACTTAACCCTCGTCAGTGAACCTCAATCTAAATGAAATAATTTGTTTTAGACTCTTTGAGCAGTGATTCCATATTCAAAGAAAGAAAGAATTTCTCAAATTATCAAAAATATTTTCACTAGCAAAAATGGCAATCGCAAATTATAGTACATCGTTGTTAATTACAATTTAACTTATTTTGTAGGGGAAAGTTTTTTATTCTAGGAATAAATACACAGAAGTAGAGGTAATCTAAATACTGAACTTTCGATAATATATTTGTAGTATTTGGAGGAATGGTCTGCAAATGGGAAGCAACTATTTGTCTATGGTCATATGAAGCCGAGGTTTATTCAGTCTTTGCTCTCTAATGGAAATAATCACTTAGTACCTCAATTTCATTCTACATTTGTATGATTTATACCAGTATATATGACGCTGTATTTTGATAACGTGCTCTCAATTCTAAATAATCAAAATTTCTCGGAATCCAATGTACCTTCACTGACACATTCTATTCGTTTGAACTAGAGTTGAAAGAGACCAATGAAAGTATTAACTCTGCTTCATGTTTAGATTACATGTTACATATTGATGACAATTTTCACCTAAATACTTCAAGATACGATAAACGCAAACCCTTCAGCTTCAAAATTACAATTTTCCCTTTCCTGTGTGTAATAACATTTCTTCGTCCTCTGCCTTTATGGTTTGGTTTATTCATATCACAATTGGTACGCTATTCCAGAGCAAGCTCAAATGAGAGATGAAACATTATTCAAAGTATCTCTTAAGGTTCACTTACAGACAGAACTATTTGGCTTCAAAATAGTAATCGTAGAAGGTTGTTGTGCATGGTGGAGACACACGTACAAGCCTGTCTCTTGTATCCAAACAGCGTGTGAAGGTTCGTGTGCATACATCCGACCCAGGACGAACGCCGGGATCGCCTGACGAGCACCCATAGCAGGCGAGGTGCCACCAGTAAACAGATTCTGTCATCAGAAGTCCGTTGACACATCTATGTCATAAAGACGCTTGAAAAGCGGTAGGCAACCTCTGGTGTCACCTTTCATCGCGGATTTACACGGGTCATTTCCCGCCCAGATTTTCCCCGTTAAATTAAGTGTAATTATATCAAAAGGTAGCATTTTACGTTAGGTTTAATGCTGGGCAGTAACCGAAAAAATAAATAATTGCCATTGATGTAGAAATATTTGCAACACAAAAGTAGAAGGTAAAGTTTCTGTTGTGATACACGAGCCGTACCCGTGGGTATTGATGCACGAATTTCTTGTCATGCAAGGATTTCCTACCTCAATGTATGAACTCATACAGACCACATTACATTATACAGCTTTAGGTCGCTCTAATACTTCTTAATGTGGTGCTTTAATACCATTTTCCTTGAAAAATGTGTGATTACAAATATTTTGTTCCGACGTAAAAAGAATACTTTAACACTACAATGAAAAAAAGGTTTATTCTTTATGCATCAGATACGTAAAGAGTTTTTACTTTTTTGCACTGCTGTATGAAACGGTATTCCATATAACACTATATGCTCTGAATATTTGGTAAGTCCAATTTGGATGTTTTGGTCTTATTTGGTAAACCCCTCCAACCCAAAAAAACACTTGTTAGTACCCTCCAACTCGTTTTGTCACCTTGACAACACATCCCTCCATTGTCTTTAT
This sequence comes from Pinctada fucata, assembly GCA_028142955.1. Classification (NCBI taxonomy): domain Eukaryota; kingdom Metazoa; phylum Mollusca; class Bivalvia; order Pterioida; family Pteriidae; genus Pinctada; species Pinctada fucata. The sequence continues at coordinate 50,046,380 of AP027109.1, forward strand.
TTTCTTCACTTATTGTGTGTTTGTCATACAATGCGTTTTTGCGGCGTACGTTCATCCCGAGTGTTTTGTTGGAGTCATTGTAACATAACTTGTCGTTCTTTTTGTATTACATTCTGTAACGTGATCGTTGTTGGTTATTCTACAGTGGACTCTGATACTATTGTTGCACGTCTTCAAATTCATAGCATCATTTAAGAACAGATAAATATGCAGCATGGACCAGACATGCACGTTTTGGGTACTTAGTTATCCTCAATCCAAACAATGAAATATGGCAAAAGGCCAAAAGTTATGTCCCCCCCCCAAAAAAAAAACCCCGAAAGACGAAGCAGGATGGATTGGATGTGATGCTATAGGATCCACTTTTCAGTTTTGAGAAAATTTTGTGAACAGAAATTTTCGAATGTGTTTTAAGAAACGATCAACCTAAGTTGATAGGACTTGGCTAAATGTGCCCTCAGTCCTGGTCCACCAGCAGTGACCAAGTGATACAAATGTTACATATTTTCAAATTCATATATTTGACATTTAACAATGTGAGCTCATACTTTGTTAAGCTTTCTACATTATGGTCTGGTAATGTCCAGCATGACAGCTCTAGTAATTAAGTATGCTCAGATACTTTGAATGCATTCTACGGTGTTCATTGTTACTTTATATTTTACGAAGCCCCGGTAACACTACAACCCACGTCGAAGTCATGAAAATCTGGTGGATGTGGTAATTTTTGTCAAATTATTCCATGGCTGTGCAGACAAAGCCTCAAATAATTACACATTTACTTGCAAAAAGTACTGTTGTCTTGTTAATGGGTTGAGTTTAAATTCGACACCTGGAAATCCCACTTACACCCCAATAAACATTTCTGCCTCTGAAATAATAGATAACCACAAATTAGCTCTCGCTTCCTTTGGCTTCAACACAAACAATTTAGATTTAGATTTACCATACTTATATACTGCATCCCTAAAATGCACAAGAATACGTACAAACAACGTTTCATCGCTGGTCCCTCAAACTGTTCTACCAATCTGTATCGATATTACTCACCAAAGTTTTATCTGAAATTAAATCTGGACTTCAAAAATATTGTTCGACAGTATATTCCCGTAGCGGTATCAACCAGATGTGGATTTTAGAGAATTCCAAGGAACTTTTAGAACATCTGAAATCCACTCATTTATGTAGAGTCTATTCGATCAAAGCCTTTAATTTTTCGACACTTTACACTACAATCCCACATTCTAAATTGAAAGAAAGACTCGCAAAAACTATAAGTTATGCGTTTACAAGCAAGAACGGCAATCGCAAATACAAATTTATTGTTGTTAACTATGAAAAAACCTACTTTGTAAAAGAAAAGTCCGATTCTGAAAATAAGTACACTGAAACAGATATCATTCAGATGTTAAACTTCCTGATCACAAATAAGTTAAAGAAGACCCTGACGATAATCTCAACAGCACTCACAATAGAGCACCAACTTGAGCATCGACGGACCCCTAGCAAACAATATTTTTGTGGTGTTCGGAGGAAAGGTCTTCCAGCAAATTGTCGGAATTCCAATGGAGACCAATTGTGCCCCACTCATTGCCGACATTTTTCTTAACTCGTACGAAGCTGAATTCATTCAATCTTTAGTCTCTGAAGGGAAAGGGTACTTAGCTTCTGACTTCAACCCCACTTACTGATACATAGACGATGTTTTTTACATCAATAATCCAAAATTCGCGGATTACCTCAGCAGAATTTATCCTTCGGAGCTTGAAGTCAAAGAAACTACAGAGACAAATAATTCAGCATCCTATTTGGACATAATGTTGTCCTACGACACTGATGGTCACATGAACATCTCACTCTATGACAAACGTGACGACTTCAATTTCTATCACAAACTTTCCTTTTCTGAGTAGCAACTTCCCTTCATCGCCTGCTTATGGTGTGTTCATATCTCAGTTGATACGCTATGCCAGAGCAAGTACCAAATATACAGATTTTATTCTGAGAGCTAGGCGTCTTTCAGATAAGCTTAGAACTCAGTTAAGGATACGTTTGTGATTCGTGTCTATATTTAAGGACCCTGATGTTATCACAGAGCTCACCTACCTCCAAGAACATTATGTCATCACACCAGCGGACAAAGCCTCAAATAATTACACATTTACTTGCAAAAAGTACTATTTCGACAGTCTAGTTAAAGAGTTGGGTTTAAATTCGACACCTGGAAATCCCACTTACACCCCAACAAACCTTTCTGCCTCTGAAATAATAGATAACCACAAATCAGCTCTTACTTCCTTTGGCTTCGACACTACCAAATTAGATTTAGATTTACCATACTTGTACTGCATACCTAAAATGCATAAGAATCCGTACAAACAACGTTTCATCGCTGGTTCCTCAAAATGTTCTACCAAATCTGTATCGATCTTACTCACCAAAGTTTTATCTGAAATCAAATCTGGGCTTCAAAAATATTGTTCGACAGTGTATTCTCGCAGTGGTATCAACCAGATGTGGATTTTAAAGAATTCGAAGGAACTTTTAGAACATCTGAAATCCACTCATTTTAGTAGAGTCCATTCGATCAAAGCCTTTGATTTTTCGACACTTTACACTACAATTCCACATTCTAAATTGAAAGAAAGACTCGCAAAAATTATAAGTAATGCGTTTACAAGTAAGAACGGTAATCGCAAATACAAATTTATTGTTGTTAACTATGACAAAACCTACTTTGTAAAAGAAAAGTCCGATTCTGAAAATAAGTACACTGAAACAGACATTATTCAGATGTTAAACTTTCTGATCGACAACATTTTTGTGGTGTTTGGAGGAAAGGTCTTCCAGCAAATTGTCGGAATTCCAATGGGGACCAATTGTGCCCCACTCCTTGCCGACATTTTCCTTTACTCGTACGAAGCTGAATTCATTCAATCTTTGGTCTCTGAAGGGAAAAGATACTTAGCTTCTGACTTTAACTTCACTTACAGATACATAGACGATGTGTTGTCCATCAATAATCCAAAATTCGCGGATTACCTGAGCAGTATCTATCCTTCGGAGCTTGAAGTCAAAGAAACCACAGAGACAAATAATTCAGCATCCTATTTGGACATAATGTTGTCCTACGACACTGATGGTCACATGAACACCTCACTCTATGACAAACGTGACGACTTCAATTTCAGCATTACAAACTTTCCTTTTCTGAGTAGCAACATCCCTTCATCGCCTGCTTATGGCGTGTTCATATCTCAGTTGATACGCTATGCCAGAGCAAGTACCAAATATACGGATTTTGTTCTGAGAGCTAGGCGTCTTTCAGATAAGCTTCTCAGTCAGGGATATGTTTGTGACCGACTAACATCGTCACTGAGGAAGTTCTACGGTCGATATGGGGAACTCGTCATACACTATGATGTTCCACTCTCAAGAATGGTTGATGATATTCTGTCATAGACCATTTGAACCATCCAACCAAAGATTGTACTCTTTATCTTCCAAAATGGAAGTAACCGGATGTGACAGTTCTACCGAATTGAAGCGACGGGTGTTGCATGCAAGCAGGAGATGCTTACTCTTCCTGGGCACCTGGTCTCACTCCCATATCGGGAGTTCGCTTCTTTTCATATGGTGGAGGTTTTTGTTTGTTTGCTTTGGTTCCTGTTTTGTCCTGATTTTGTATGCCTTCGGTTTCTGATTTTTGAATTATCGATTTTGTGCTGTATACAGGGATATGGTCATTATCCATATTTGTCATCGTCACTGAGGAAGTTTTACGGTCGATATGGGGAACTCGTCATACACAATGATGTCCCAGTCTCCAGAATGGTGGATGATATTCTGTCATAGACCATTTGCAATTTGAACCATCCAACCAAAGATTATACTTTATATCTTCCAAAATGGAAGTAACCGGATGTGACAATTCTACCGAATTGAAGCGACGAGTGTTGCATGCAAGAAGGAGATGCTGACATTTCCTGGGCACCTGGTCTCACTCCCATATTGGGAGTTCGCTTTTTTCATGTGGAAGAGGTTTTTGTTTGTTTGCTTTGGTTCCTGTTTTATCCTGATTTTGTATGCCTTCGGTTTATGATTTTTTTAATTATCGATTTTGTGCTGTATAAAGGGATATGGTCTTTATCCATATTTGTCCTTTGTACTGGGTATGGCCGTCGGCGACTGTTCCACTACTGAAGCACTGCCTAAGCATTGCTAACCACCTCCAAGGCTAAATGCGCTCTTGATAAATCGCAACACACACGCTATTCCTCGTGATACCAACGCGTAACATCAGTCCAATGACGGTGTTCTGTCCGTGACAGACCGATAAACTTTCGCGTCTTACCGCGTGTCCCCCAAGTTTTAATCACTGCTGAAACACGGATCATCAGTTATGTTTCAAGTACGTTGCACGTCTTTACCATGTGTGCAGTCCGTAATTGTCCGTGGAGCTCAACTTTGAGTAGATCAAAGATTTTTTCCGCGTCCAACGTTAGTGATTAAGCCGTAAAGCGCAGTATGACCAGGCATTGACGTTCTACGTGCCCTATGGTATTCCACACTGTGTTCTATTAATTTATATGGCATTCTACGATGTTCCCTGTTACTTTTTATGACATTTTACGGTGTTCTCTGCATTATTTGACATTCTATGTTGTACTCTGATACTTTTATGACATTGGACTGTGTGCTCAGATACAATGTATAACATTCTGCGGTGTGCTCAGATACACTGTATGACATTCTACGATGTGCTGTGGTACATTATATGACATCTTTTAAAAGATGTGTTCTGAAACTGTGCAAGGTGTGCTCAAATACATCGCATGACTTTCTGCGGTGTGTAAAAATCCATTGTATGACATTCTACGGTGTGTTCTGACACTTCTTATGACATTCTACGGTGAACTCTCTTATAATCTTTGAAACATACAGTGTGTTTGGATAATTTGTACCTGGGCACCTGGTCTCACTCTCATGTCGGGAGTTTGCTTCTTTTCATATAGTGGAGGTTTTTGTTTGTTTGCTTTGGTTCCTGTTTTATCCTGATTTTGTATGCCTTCGGTTTCTGATTTTCTGGGTTATCGATTTTGTGCTGTAAACAGGGATATGGTCATTATCCATATTTGTCATTCTTCGTTATACTCTGTAACTTTGACATTGTGTAATATCATCATTTTGTTTAACATTCTACAATATGCTCTAACTTTATCTGTTAAACATCTTCAAATTGAATAGCATCATTTAAGAACAGATAATTTTGCAGCATGGACCAGACATGCACGTTTCGGGTACTTTTTGTAACATTCTTCCTTTGTATGACATTCTGTAAAATACCTTGTATGACATTCTATAATAAGGTAATTTGACGGATTGTTTTGATACTTTCAGTTGACATTCTACGGTATCCTCTGATACTGTGTTTGACATATTTCAGATAGTTCTAATTCTATAGTGTATCTTATAAAACTCTGTATTTTACTGTAGTGATTCACCTTAACTTTGCATGGCTTTCTTGTTTGATTTTCAATCTTGTATTTCAATGTAATGTGGTCTCCTTTGTTTTACCTTATTCTTATATTTCATAAATTATGCTCTGGTGCTGTGTTTCTGATTTGGGCTTTAACTTCCATAAAAATAAATAATCGGCAGGACCACCCAGAGATGGAATGAAATCAAAGTAATACGAACATGAAAAGGAAGGCGAAATCGCGAAAATAATTCGATTTGATGACTAAAGGAGCTTTTCAAATGATACACAAATGAGAGGCGTGCGTTGTACTCTTGGTTATGCATTCTTATGCCAAAACTGGCACTTTTCGTGAGAGAGCGTGGATTTTGACACGTTATTAGTGAAACCATGACCTTGTGAAAACAGTGTCTTAAATTATTAAAACAAAATGTAAACGTTTTTCGAATTCTTTCTCTTAAATATGGTTTTGGAATCCCCTCTGTTCAAGATTTTTAAATAAGAAAAAGTAACTTTTTAACAGATGATGATGTACGTGTTCTTTTTAAAAAATCTGAGACTTTTCATTGGGCAAAGTCTACGTGAATCTGACAATGAATTCCTTTTTAGAACTTCTGACTTAATGATCGTTCGACTTTATTGTATGAAATCAATGTAATATATGTTAACTTAATAAATCATCATCATCATCATCATCATCATCATCATCATCATCATCATCATCATCATCATTTGAGGTTAATGGAATGATTTATGAATATTTCGATATTCTAAAAAAGAATTTATATATGTTTGTGTGTACTTATTCAGGTGTACGCCTAAAGTCAGACCCATTTTAAGTGTTATTACGGGCAATCCTCAAGGCATGAAGTCAGCTAAGGCGCAAATAAAAGAATATTTTATGCTTTTACTTATAGATAGAGATAAAGAAGGAAGTTAGAGGTCAAAATTACCACTGAATCATTTCATACAGGGAATTGAATTATAATTTTGTATGATCGAATTAACATAGTTGCTTCAAAGGATTTAAAATCCCCATGTTGACAATCTTTGATAACCATGTTCGAAAAGCACTCTACCGGAAGTCCTGTTATCTGCCAATGGAATCCCGGACTGATGACTAACTGATAAACTGATTGGATACTTTTGTCTTTTTAAGAAGGGAGATCAACACGGATGATCATGGTATTTGTGCCAAACATCTTATCAATGGGGCTACAATTTACAGGGTCACATATATCATTTATAAGGGTCGCTTGTGCACCCTGATGTAGACTGATTGGATGGGCATCGGCCATCAACCCTTTTGTCCCATATATACTGTGTATGAATACCGCCTTGTTGAAAAGAATATAGCATGTAACAATAGAAACTACCCCAGTACTCTAACGATATAGGACACCACCATACCTACATATAAAATGATATAAAAGGATATATCAAGATAGTGACCGGCTTGGTAGGCAGGTATTTATCGCTAGTTTATATGATCATGCTTGTGATTTAAAGTTACGGGAGCATTGTCTTTGGAACATCTTCAAAAGATGTACTGCTTTGATTCCATAAAGATAGGACAATACTCGTGGGAATAAGAAAGCGAAAAACTAGACAAATACATGTACATATCCAATATATTGGGTCTAAGTATTCATAAATGTTTGATGTCAAACTGTATCTACTTGTTTGAAGATCTCTGTCCTATGACTTCGTCTAAGCTTACCGGGTACCCTATATATCCTTACTTCTATCTCAAATGCTCTGTAATAGAACTAGTGGGTATAATTGAGGCCTGAATAAGACGACAATTTTCATGTACGGAAAAGAAAACTTCATGGTTATAACTATGAATGACCTTTAATATAAAGTGCCTTACTACGTTTGTCTGAAATAAATGAAATAATCTCAACCACGTCTTCTTTGAATTGCAATATTCTTAATTATCTTCTTATACACAGTGATGGGACCCAAAGAATGACGTTTTTTGAACAATTTCTTTTTTTCGTATAGTATCTAAGACGGATATGTTGGTAATAATCACCTACTATAAAGGCAGATAAAAGAATTTGTAAATGGCACAATATGACCTAAATGAAGGCATACCCCAAAACATCTGTAAATATATGCATGACCTTCCTTTAGGATGAGGATTCCAGATATTGGTAAGCATGAGTGAGTGCTGTTGAGATTATCGTCAGGATCTTCTTTAACTCATAAGCATGATTTACCAAAATGTAGTTTTTACGATGGCTGATTGATATATTGTGAGCCTTAGTTTTCTGGGTTGCAGAAGGTATTCTACTGAGAGATAAACTCCAAAAAGGACAAACAATCAATGGCACATACTATGTTTCACTTCTGACACAGTTACGGGAAAATATTAAGCTAAGGCACCGCGGAGAGCTCACTGGTTAAAGGTGTGTTTTCCCATCAGGACAATGCTCCTGTTCACAAGTCTGTCGCTGCCATGGCTGCTATTCATGATTGTGGCTTTAATTTTATTGAACATCCACCTTATTCACCTGATCTTGCTCCATCAGACTTTCATATTTTCCCAAAAATGAAAGCAGCTTTTTCTGGCACCCACTTTCAGTCGGATGATGATGTCATACCTACAGTGGATGGCTCTCTGACCAGTCAAGATAAGGAGTTCTTTAAAAGTGGTATTGAGGCCCTTAAACACCGGTGGCAAAAGTGTGAAGATACTGAAGGCAATTATGCGATTGTTTAGAAGAATAATGCAAAATGTCTGATGAAATTCAAATCCTTAAATACGAGGCTCATAATATATCAATCAGCCATTTTACCTAAAGAGTCAATGAATGGTCAATACAGAGTCTATGGTCTGATTTGAGAAATTGGTCAATCTGACCTTCTAGCAAGGTTGATCTGATGTTAAAACTTTCATCAAGACTATTCCAGGGAAATTTGTAAATATAACCTTCCACCAAAATCGAATCCGAGACATTGGTCAATGCGGTCCACATGTATCGTGTTAACAGGTCAACCTTCATCAAGGCAGATCTGAAATATTCTTTTAAAATCTTCTAAGAAGGCAATTAGTAGAGAAACCACTGATACTTCTTTTTATACGTGCAGCATAAGAAATAAAAACAACTCAAGTATTGCGTAACAAATTTATAAAAGACGTAATTTTAAATAAATATGGATCTATTTACAGCACATGAAGCATGACGTAATGAAACATGTAAACTTTTACATAACAATTTTAAGAAATCTTAACATAAAGAGTAAATCAATGAGTCGACATTCAGAAATTTTTATGACAATGTCAATAGAAGGCAATTGTAGACAAAAGTGAAAATAAATAATCAGCAACGTAAATTGTTGAATTGTGATTCGTGGTATCTATAAAGTGTTTATGAATGTCTTTGATATTGTGTGTTGACATAATAAGGAGTCCATTCCTTTATGATAACGAACACATTCTAAACTATGACCATGTAATCAGTATGCGTAACATGTTACATAAAACTTACGTTATTAGTAACGAAAATAAGTGAAAATGTGGATGATTTGAGAAAAAAAAATGATCACATGATCTTGCAATGAAGAGGAAAATCTAATTAAATCTAAAATGATGTATATACTTAAATTTTAAAAAGAGAAAATTATGCATTAAGTACATTCAGCAACATGAAATGAATTAAAATTAATGCATCATGAAATGAAAATATTCCACAATTTTCACCATTTCAATAAATAAATTCTTGCATGACAAAGACTGTGGGTCCTTGCATTCAAATGAATTCTACTGTCAGTGCTTATCTTTGGTTACCATGGCATCTGATGCCGGATCAAGTGCAATAAGGTCACTATTAAATGAAGTTCATAATTAAAGTTTATATAAACTTGTACCAATAACATCGTACAACTAAATAGTTCTTGGGCGGAATTCACGACTCATTGAGCAATAAATAAAGTTAGAAAAATAATTGAACGAGAACCTTTCTTCTCCCACTAGAAATAAGACGTCTGCATTGAGTATAACTTGTTTATATAGTTAGGAGGTGCACAACTGTTCACCGTATGGCAGTTTTCATTGGCTGCTTGAGCTGGTGACGTCACAGAATCGTCCGAATTTGGCATGTCCATAAATATGTTGTTGCTGTTTGCATCGATATTTGAATAAACAGAACCTGTAAATGAATTATGCCATAGAGTTTATTTAATTTCAATATTTTTGGTAAATTTCATTATTCTAAAATGTTTTCTTTCGATTAAAAAATAATCTTTATCCAATCTACCTATAAAAATCATTTTTAAATAAAGTTTTTAATCGTCCATAATTTATTGCCATTTGAAAAATTCTTGTATAATTCTATACGAACCTTCGGTATCTGAAGATATTTTTTGTATATCATCTAAATCTTGTAAATATTCTTTTTCCGAGTCAATTTGGTGCTTCCTTTTACGTCCGCGTTCTCCCGGCTCTCTACTTCCTTTCTTAGATGTTTTCTTTTCCTTGATAGAAATAATAAAGGAAGAACTTATAATATTCTGGAATAAATTACAAGATCAATATGTCAAAACAAGGACGTTTGACATGTATTTGAAAAATACAAATTATAATTTAAAAACTTCCGTATAGTGATACCCTGATTAGAAACTAGAGAAAGGGAGTTCATTTTGAGTCACAAACGATCATAATAATAAAATCTGATAAAAACCGCTTTCTCTCTGCTACGATCTTTGGTGAAGAAACATGTCATTGGCCTTTATAGATATATGAAATATACAACACCTAGTTTCTTTTGCAGTATGAACAAGTTAAAGTCCTTCTTCGCGATTAAATGTTTTAAGTGTAAAAGGAATGCTTATGTCGCCTGCGAAGCTGATTTTTTTTTTATTGAAAGTAGGTCAAATATCAAGGACAAGGTCACTGGGTCAACATTATGGAATGTTCAGAAAGGTCTTTTCAAAAGGAATACAAATGTGAAATATCAAAGCCATATCACTTACCAATCAAAAGATATAGCCAATCTTAGATTTTGTGAAAAGTAGGTCAAATATCTAGGTCAAGGTCACGAGGTCAAAATAATGGTATGTGTAGAAAGGTCTTATGACAAGGAAAACACATGTGAAATATAGATATAGCCAATCTAAGATTTTTTTGAGAAGTAGGTCAAATATCTACGTAAAGGTCACGAGGTCAGCAATTATGGTATGTGTAGAGAAGGGATTATTTTTAAAGTAGGTCAAATATCTAGGTCAAGGTCACGAGGTCAAAAATTATGGTATGTGTAGAAAGGTCTTGTCACAAGGAATACACATGGGAAATATCAAAGCTCTATCACTTACCAGTAAAAAGATATAGCCAATCTTAGATTTTTTGAAAAGTAGGTCAAATATCTAGGTCAAGGTCACGAGGTCAAAAATTATGGTATGTGTAGAAAGGTCTTGTCACAAGGAATACACATGGGAAATATCAAAGCTCTATCACTTACCAGTAAAAAGATATAGCCAATCTTAGATTTTGTGAAAAGAAGGTCAAATATCTAGGTCAAGGTCACGAGGTCAAAAATAATAGTATGTGTAGAAAGGTCTTGTCGTAAGGAATACACATGTGAAATATCAAAGCCCTATCACTTAATAGTCAAAAAATATAGCCAATCTTAGATTTTTTGAAAAGTAGGTCAAATATCTAGGTCAAGGTCACGAGGTCAAAAAGCATGGTATGTGTAGAAAGGTCTTGTCACAAGGAGTACACATGTGAAATATCAAAGCCCTATCACTTACCAATCAAAAGATATAGCCAATCTTAGATTTTTTGAAAAGTAGGTCAAATATCTAGGTCAAGGTCACGAGGTCAAAAATTATGGTATGTGTAGAAAGGTCTTGTCACAAGAAATACACATGGGAAATATCAAAGCTCTATCACTTACCAGTAAAAAGATATAGCCAATCTTAGATTTTTTGAAAAGTAGGTCAAATATCTAGGTCAAGGTCACGAGGTCAAAAATTATGGTATGTGTAGAAAGGTCTTGTCACAAGGAATACACATGTGAAATATCAAAGCCCTATCACTTACCAATAAAAAAATATAGCCAATCTTAGATTTTGTGAAAAGAAGGTCAAATATCTAGGTCAAGGTCACGAGGTCAAAAATAATAGTATGTGTAGAAAGGTCTTGTCGTAAGGAATACACATGTGAAATATCAAAGCCCTATCACTTAATAGTCAAAAAATATAGCCAATCTTAGATTTTTTGAAAAGTAGGTCAAATATCTAGGTCAAGGTCACGAGGTCAAAAACTATAGTATATGTAGAAAGGTCTTGTCACAAGGAATACACATGTGAAATATCAAAGCCCTATCACTTACCAATAAAAAAATATAGCCAATCTTAGATTTTTTGAAAAGTAGGTCAAATATCTAGGTCAAGGTCACGAGGTCAAAAACTATAGTATATGTAGAAAGGTCTTGTCACAAGGAATACACATGTGAAATATCAAAGCCCTATCACTTACCAATCAAAAGTTATGGGGTGTGACACCCAAGTGTGACAGACAGACGGACAGACAGACAGACAGACAGACAGACAGACAGACGGACGGACGGACAGACGGACAACGGACAAAGTGATCCCTAAGTGTCGCTGTGCTTCGCCGGCGACACAAAAATTACTTCTTTTCAGCTCTGTCGTCTGAAAGAAGCTTTGTTTTGGTCCTTTATCAAGATAGTATTTTGCTACATTTTCAGAAACATGTCACTTCAGTCAAAGATATCACCCAAACTATAGGAGATTAACACCCTAGCACCATCTTCGGTAATATTTTTTATCTAACTATACTACTGAATCGACCCTACAGGAAATTGGAGCCGCGCATTCATGGCTAAACAAATACACTAAATAAAAGAATCAAACTAGAGGGCACTACTAAAATTATTTTGGCTGTGTCTGAAAATCACTTTGGCATTAAGTGCCACTGATGAGGATTTACTATGCGAAACACGTGTCTGGTGTATTAAGATTGATTTGAAATTTTCTTCAAGAAAGTAACGAGTTGAAACCCTTCCATCTCATACAATCAAGTGTCCAAACTTATACATTACTGTGGCTAAGTTTCAGATGAAAAACTAATGATGCCATAATAATACATGTAAATAATTTTGCTTTATATCCAAGTCATTTTCTGAAATGTATCCTCTCATCAAAGAGGTATTGTTATAAATAAGAGAGGTGAGAGATTAGATAAGGGAAGTCCTCATTCCCACAAGAAGCACCGCATATTGATGACGATTTATCTAGTTTGATATTCAAGCAACTCTTCTAGAATTTAGCTTGGTTTTATTATTTGAAATATTTGTTTCTTATTTTCTTGGCTGCAAAGCATATGCACTAACATGAACAACCCTTTTATGTTTGGTCCTTACTTCAGCCATACTTGAGGTCATAAGAGACATTATAAATTTGATTTCTTTTAGCTTAATAGACTGGTATCCACTGAGGTGAGATAAAGGTTCATTATCCATAACATGCACACAGTGTCATACGATTGGAAATGTTTGTCCAGAAGGCAGCTGTTTTGTTGATTTTGTTCTTTGGGTGCTGTATTACAAAATAATTACCTTAGCTCTTTGATTCTGAAACCAAACTTGAACCACACGTACAGTCAGACCCGTTTCTGCCGCTAGCTGCTCACGGACCTATCGAAAAAGAAAGAAAATAGACGCCATTTTAAATCATTGGAACATCAAAATATTTCAAATAATGGTCTTAAGTTATTAAAAGTGTTTTGGAAATTTTATCTACGGTACTATACGAGTACTAAAGATTTTGAGACTTTCTTTTATTGATGATCTCGCTGATGAGAGATACATGTGAAGGTGGTATTTTGGATGTTGCGACAACCGACGAAAGCGTATCTCCGCAGACATAATAATAAGGCTATGGTTATTCTATATCGCAAAACTAAATCGATTTTAAAGGAAACAATCATAATGAGGGCTCTAATTAGCGGTCCGGAGAAAGAGAAAGAAATTAAAAAGGACTCGAAAAATATCTGTTTATCGACATCAACATCAACCAATCAAAATTGACAAGACAAAAGGGAACTTGGAATGTAACAGCAGGTACATGTATGCCTAAGGTGGTAGAGTTACAGACTTTTTATCCTTAATTTACGCATCATTTCATAGTGATTTATTGTTTTCCTATATTTTACCTTCCGACACGGTTTGGGGTTTGCCTCAAACGCTTGTTTGAACTTTCTCCTTTGGCTTGTTGTGAGAATGGTGCGGGGTCGTTTTGCTTGCCGATCCGCGTCCATGTCAAAGTCCTCAAAACTATCGCTGTCCTCTCCATCTGATTAAAAAAATATAAGACATAGATGAGAAAAAGTCCTCAAAACTATCACTCTCCTCTCCATCTGATAAAAAAATATAAGACATAGATGAGACAAAGTCATCAAAACTATCACTGTCCTCTCCATCTGACAGAAAACAAAATAAGACAAAGGAAAACAAAGTCTTAAAAACTATCGATGTTCTCTCCATCTGACAGAAAACAAAACAGACATTGATCAAACAAAGTCCTCAAAGCTATCAACAACCTCCATCTGATAGAAAACAAAATAAGACAAAGATAACATTAAGTCCTCAAAACTATCACCGTCCTCCATCAGATAAAAAATAAGACATAGATAAAACAAAACAAAGCCCTCAAACTACCACTGTCCGCTCCATCTGATGAAAAAAAACCAAAATAAGACATAAATGAAATAAAGTCCTCAAACTATCACTGTCCTCCATCTCATAAGAAAAAAAAACCAAAATAAGACACGGATAAATAAAAGTCCTCAAATTATCACTGTCCTCTCCATCTGACAGAAAACAACTTAAGGCAAAGGTAAGAACAAAAGTCCTCAAAACTATCACCGTCCTCAATCTGATAGAAAAAAAAAAACAAAATAAGACATAAATAAAACAAAGTCCTCAAAGCTATTACTGCCCTTTCCATCTGACAGAAAAACAAAATACGACATAGATAAAACAAAGTCCTTAAACTATGCACTGTCCTCTCCATCTAATAAAAAAAACCAAACAAAATAAGACATAGAAAAATAAATGGTGGAGTTGGATGGCTGTAGAGTAGGAAGGAGGCTTTTTAAAAAAAGACATAGATAAAATAAAGTCTTCAAAACTAACATCCTCCCCATCTGACCAAAAAATAAAATAAAATAAGACATAGATAAAATAAAGTCTTCAAAACTAACATCCTCCCCATCTGACAAAAAAATAAAATAAAATAAGACATAGATAAAACAAAGTCCTTAAACTATCACTGTCCTTTCCGTCTGACAGAAAACAAAATATGACATAATAAAACAAAGTTCCCAAAACTATCACCGTCCTCGATCTGATAAAAAAATTTAACAAAAACAAAATAAGACATAGATAAAACGAAGTCCTCAAAACTATCACTGTCTTTTCCATCTGACAGAAAACAAAATAAGACATTACCTCAAAACTATCACAAGTCCTCCATTTGATAACAAAATAAGACAAAGTCCTCAAATCTATCACCTCTCCATCTCATTAAAAAAAAAAAAAAAAAAAAAAAAAAAAAAAAAAAAAAAAAAAAAAACCAAACAAACAAACAAAAGGCATAGATAAAATAAAGTCCTCAAAACTATCACTCTCACAGAAAATGAAATACCAAAACATCGACAGAATAAATCTAAAAAAAAGGACCAGTATGTGTTCACTGAAAAAAAGATTTGAGACATTTTACTTAAATGGTAACTGTGACTTTTGACATTGAAGAATATAATTGGTCTTCGTCGATTTATCAGTAATAAATGTATATAATTTTGACTAAGTTCCGTTGAGAAAATGCGCCCTCTAAGCTCAATTGCTATTAAAGAATGCCTAGAGTTCACAACCCCCTCTTCCACACGAAAGGTACAACTATGTTGTGAGGGGATAATAAATTGAAATGATAAAGTCATCAAAGGACAACGACAGAGGGATAAAACACATCATCAAACCATAATTACCCATGTCATACAAGAGAAAAATGTCATTATAAAGGTATAGAACAGATTCCGGAATCAGATAGAACAGTAACAGGTTTCATCAACTATAACGTCGGGCACCTGTTACATCATCATTTTTTGGCCTTTTTGTCGTAACAAAAATCTAAACCAAGCGCACATATTATCACGTGATTTAGATTAAGCAAAAGAGCAGAAATAAGATAGAGACGAAGTAAAATGAAAAAAGGAAAACAAATTATGATGATATAATTAGGGAGTCGATGAAAATGTCGATTCGAATTTCAGTCTGAAAAGGAGAGAAAAACAAATAGAAAGTAATGAATTTCTTAAAAGAAAAATATTTTACCATTCAATAAAAATGTTCTTGAGTCAAACCCTCAAATGTCCAACTGATGATTGCGTTATAATGTAACACGATGGTATATATGCGATAGCTTAAGCAAAAATTCTTATGTCAATAAAGCAGAAAAATGTATATTTGTTTTTCTGTGTCCTGGAGTTTGTGTATTGTATTATATAATAGCCCCCGTCTCAATGTGACAGCATGTGAAAAAATGTAGTACAATGATTCAATTATGTGGTACTCTGTGTACAGTGGGACCGTCAATACCAATGTAAACTGGCGGGTGGAGCCACAACACTAACCGAAAATTAAAATTTCTTTTTTCAAACAAAGTGCGCTTTAGCGAAGTTGTTTTACCACGCTAAGTAAATACCGGATAAAACTGTGTCATTGATTCCGTGTCTAAATCTGTAGAGGGTAAATACAGCAAATTAGACAAAACATTGCAACGGAATTTCTTTCCTTCAAGATCGTTTTTTATGAACGACAGAGCTGTGGAGAGATACGAAAAAGCAAAAACAAGAGCCAAATTGTCCATACAGTAACTGGGTCTGGGGGTAGGGATGGTACAAAACAAAGAAGACGACAGTGTCAAGGTCAAGAGAAAAAATGTCCAAAAAATGGATATAATATATAGCAGAATAAGGGTATTAAGATGTGAGTAATTGTAGACAGGCTGAGACCCAATGCTCTAATTTACAGGTGACGTTCTTTTTTTCGGTCATTTATGATATGACCAAACATAAGCCGAGGTCAAGCAAGAGTCCAGACATTCAACTAACTCTTTCCTAAAGAAATATTTATATTTGAACTTGGGCACAAGAATAAAGTAGCCGAATTATCCACGCAAATATATGTCAAACATGGAGAAATATTGACATATCTAAGATACATTATGTTTAAATGCTTTTGTAAACCCAGACGGTGTTGACCTTAGTAAGTTTATAGCATTCATTGAACAATAGTAATTTTGTCAATAGTGTACTACAATCGTTCAGTGATACACAGGTTGAAGTGTTGAATCAGGCATTAGTCTCTCTTGGCACCTTGACACATGTACTTGTAAGTACCCCAAAGTACCTCGTGATACAAAGCATATACCCAGAGCCATGTGCTTTAAACACCCTGATCTACATATATAGATCACGTCTAAGTCCACACGCAAACTCATAAACTATAAGGGTTCTAAGCACCCCCCCCTCCCCAAAAAAGTCAAATGTAATGTAAGATGTCTAGTCCTATATTACTGGCATTTTCGTTTTGATGTTTTTTAGCCTCGTTTTCAAATAAGCGTTTTATGATTTCAAGAAATGGAACCGTGACGTCAGATCCCGTTTTTTTTGGATATCAGATGATCATATTGTGTATAAAACATCTTTTAAAGAAGTGAAAAAGAATCTATTTCTGACATATTCGAACGTCTGTAAAATCTCTTATGAACTTGGATCTACTATTTCAGTCTTAGGACTACATGTATATATGGAAATTTTTCAAGAAAAAAAATATTTAGAAGTGACCAAGGTCACAATTTAAAGTTGTTAACCAGTGATAATTTTCTCCAAACTCCTGTATCAATGCAATCAAACGACGCAATAACGATCGATAACAACTCTACAGTTTTGTAATTTTCAAAAATAGTGAAACTTTTTTATACACTATTCACAAATATTTTATGCTGATAAGATGAATCAAATATACTTTTCGTAAACGATCTTTTTCTCTGGTTTCTGTTGAAGAAAATAAAGCTTGGAAGAATAGATATGGCAAAACGACATGAAAAAGGATAAAGGACACAAGAGAAAGGCACTTCCCTTTCTCATCCATGACAAATGCTACATTATGTATATAAAGAATGTGTGTGAACGAATTTGTACATGTCCATTAACACGAGTAAGAAATTAGATCCATTGTTGTATAGGTGTAGTAAAGCTATCTCAAGCGTTCACGGTTCTCTCTTTGATCCTTTTCACTTTTAAATTCAATCACCTTAATTCTCGGTTTTAAAAAACCCTTAGAAACAAAGTAAGTTCAAAAATCGGTATAAACTCGTACACGATTGTTTAGTCCATAAATGTAGTGTAATTTTTCTGAAAATATTTCGTCATTTCATAACTTCAAAGCAGAATATTCATAAAATTGAATTACCTAATAATATTTGAAAAAAAGGGGTTCAAAATAAGTTATGATGATTTTTCCTTATAATTGACACCACTTGTTTAATAAAGTAATCTGAAAAGGTGGCTATTTTAGGCGGAGTAAATTTGACCAAAATTGGAATATGAGATATTAAAATTCCATACAAAATTAATCTTGAGAAATAAAAATAGGACAAAAGAAACAAAAATATCCCCCAATTTCAAGACATATATAGTGATCCATTTAGATGGCAAATTGAGGGAAATTGAGCATGGAACAATTTATTTTACTTTTTTTTAATATCAAAGATGAATTTAGTGTCGTTGTTAACATTTTTAGACTTTCTTCATAATAAGCTCTTGAAAAAAAAAAAAAAATCAAAAAATTTGGATTCCACGGTCCGATTCCCCGTTTTTGTTTTTTAGCTCAACTAGAACTAAAAATGTTTTCTACCTTTAGGACTATAGATGTCAAATTCCTTATCGTAGTGGTACCGACATATAATGTGATCCTGAGTGACAGAGAACTCGTCTCCCTGCTGTAACACGTGACCACACTGCATACACCGGAAGCACTGCAAGTGATACGGATTTCCGTTCACCCGTCGAATCATTTCACGTGGCGCTATCGGCCATCCGCAACCTCGACATCGATTCCTAAACATACTGAAAATAAACAGAGAAATTTATATTATTATGTATATCTAATACTATCAAACCATTGAATTAGTAAGAGGCAAGAGAGTATTTTTGTGGATTAAAACATTTCGCGAAACATTTATTTTCGTTAATACAACTCAGAGAAATACAAAGATTTTTAGAAGCGCCAAGACCAGTGATCTAGAGACTATGTTCGTGATGGACATGATGTGAAAGAAATAAACATAAAAATCAACAAATAAATAAAAAAAGTGAATAATGAAATAAATAAATAAATGAAATAATGAAATAGATAATCAAAAATAAATGAGTAAATGAATATTGATAATAGAAAAAATACTAGTTATAGATAAATCTGAATTAATCTTAAAAGGAAAACAATTAAAGAAAATTATGATAAAAGTAAAAATAATGCAAGTTAAAACTATGGATGAATATAATATATATAATATATATATGATAATATATAAGTTTTGTTTTGGGTGCAAGAATGCACTTGGTTTGTACTGTGTGAGAACGTGACTTGTGCTCGCCGTCACTGGTGGTCACGTGATAAGGTTGTATCAGCGTAACACTTGCAGGATAAACTCGCCACATGTTACTTGGCTTTCTTATTTGATCTGGAAACCTTGCCTACTTTTGACGGAAGATGAAAGTCTTTAGTTTTGTAAAGAACATGTTTACTTGCATCGCCCGTGGGTGGTTAGAGGAATATATCTTCCCCGGAGATATGATCCCCACCATTGTAAATCTGTCGTGATCTAACAAAGAGTGACTTTATACCACAGATCAATGTTTCTCTGATTTAAACCAAATGTATTAAGGGATAAACTACGATAACTTTTGTATCATTGCATAAAAGAAGTTATCAAACTTTAAACTGCAAATTTTGAGCTGTGCTTTTTATTCTTTGTGGTGGCGAGGTGAAGACGTGCACACACACCAATAAAAATGTCGAACAATTTACAACTTCACTTTCCTTCTTTCTTTATCTATCAACCTATCAGCCATGGCATGGTAAGAACTGTAGCAATGGTATTCACAGACCAACCCGCTAATTTTGGGCTGACCCGAACTAAAACGGTAACCATGAACTGTTTCTCTATCACAACTGACGACTGCTGACATCAGATGGAGTAACAATGAAAATTTGATTCTCTGATAAAGTCGTCCCGATGCATGTCAAAATTTCAAAAAGGGTAAAAAAGACAAACAAGAGTCAATCAATGTCAACAATTTTTGCCTGTTACAAAATTTCCACATTTCATCCATGTCTTACGGTTAAAGTAGCCCAGTGTAAAGCAAAGAATAATTCATGTTAGAATCGTTTCATAATAATCTGTTATGACTCTGGATTATCATATTGAAATATATCTTTTATCGTAATAATTCAGTGCACCATATGCGCATTTCATCATCGGTAATTCTCTAGGCTGAAAGATAGGAAATCCAAATAGTGAATGTATGAAAAGCTAATTTCTAAGCACGACCAAAATGTACACCAAAGAGCCAACAAAGGACAGAGTAGCTTCAATATTTCGCCCGTCTCAGACGAAGTTTCTATTCGGTTAATTTTTGTGTGTAAAAAAACAAAACAAAACAAATAAACCCCCCCCCCCCCAAAAAAAAACCCCCCTACAACAACAACCCCCCCCCCAAAGAAAACAAGAAAAAAAAAATGCAAACCGAATAGAAACTTCGTGTGAGACTGGCGAAATATTTAATTTACTCCTAATAATACTGATGTATTTCAGAATGATTCATGGTATCAGAAAATTTACAAATATAATTCAAGTCAGTGCAGAAGCATGTAGTTAAACTATCCTCGAGGAACACCAGTCCACCAGCAGAGATATTTTTTCAAGAAATATACAAGTTGAAGGATAATACACCGATTCATAAAAAGGATTGAAATGCTTCTCATCAAATAGTTTTTTTTTCTAAATTTACGCTCGGCTGTGAACACTTATAAAGAAATGAATATATTTTTATTTTCACTTTATTTTCTCAAAAACATGCGGATGAAGAACAATCTGACTTGTCACATATATTACTAAAAGTTATAGCCTATACAAGTGATTTTCTGAATCCAAAATATATCATCAGGTGATATATAATCATTATCTTCTTATGTCATAAATATCAACCATTCACTCAACAAATGGATACGGATACCGAATGGTGGTCACTTTGATATATGTTGCATTTTGTATCTATTTGTTTTTCTTTTTTTTTTGTAAAGCATTCAGGGATGTCAAAATGATGGGTACTTCCTAAACTTTCCCTTCAGCAACACAGTCCTAACTATAGAATAACGAAGATAGCTGTTATGTAATGTTAAATCAGCTTTAATTTTAATTCTAACCACGTAATACTATTTTGACCAAAATCTGTTACAATTCCATATAGTTGCCCCTTTTTATAACCATCGGTAGTAATGCACAGAGTCAAAATGCATGAAGCAATGGCTAGACGCAGAAAGGCCAATAACACATTGGTATTTGGATGGATAACACGCAATAAACATCCAAATAGCAAATTGTTTTTGGCTCTTTCTTTAATCATTATGGAAAAGATACTTCGTGTCACATGCATCTCATTTTCACTGCTTGAAAATGAACAAATCGTTCATCGTAGAAGGAAGGTTTCTTTTGTCCTTTTCCAGTGGATTACATTGATCTTACTTTGAAATGGAAAAACAAATAGTTTCAATAGTTTGTTATTTACTATGCCCTGTTAAAACCTTTCAAGTGATTAAGGAAAAGGGTTTCCTCCTTATCGTCAGGTAATTGTAAAACTTTGAAGTTGTTTGTATGGGTAGATTACAGAACAAGTGTTCCTTGCCCCTACCCCTGCCCTGGAGGTTGTATATTTCCAGCTGTTACTCTGCACTCTTCGGAAATCAAGGTGCAGTTACATGAAGAATATGACAAACGTGCCTTAAATCGTCATGACATGTACTCTAAACCTGTTTACGATCCATGTTTTTCACACAGATTTTTTCGAACGGTCATCCAAACTCTTTTCATAAAGGAAACATGTAGCCAAGTCCGATCAACTTCAGCTGATCGTTTCTTCAAACGCATTCAAAAATTTCTGTTTTTTGGACATAACTTTCAGAGTCTTTGGCCAAATTCCATTGTTTGGATTGAGGATCAATGACGAGGGTTAAGTAAACGAAACGTGCATGTTTGGTCCATGCTGCTTTATTTGTTCTTAAATGATGCTATGAATTTGAAGACGTATAATATTCAATATTGTAACCTGTGACAATGACCCCCTCCGCCCCTAAGAAATAGATGCTTCATGCCTACATGTATGCTGATCAAGAATATTCGTATCTGACAAATATCCGGCTCTCTCTGACATTGACTTTAGACAAACTGAAGGTGAGTTATGTAAAAGCACGAGCCGAATACGTCTTTTTGTCTATAATTCTTTTACAAAGTAAGAAAAAAGTAACTCCTACGTCCTTATAGATACTCATGGATACTAACAGAATAAAAAAATGAAAAAAAAAAAAAAAATAAGGGAAGATATAGTATATTTAGTCCTTTTTTGTCTCTTTTTTGGGCAGAGGAACTAATACTGAAAGGATTTTTAAATATGTGTTTCAAAAATAGGTTACGTAAAGAGGATAAGAAGTTTAGCTTAACAAAGAGCTGCAGGGTCTGGATTTGGAACGTTTCTAACCAAATTCAAAATAAAGAAATGTAAAATCAGCGTTAATGTTAATTCTAACCACATAACATTATTCTGACCATAATCCGTTACAATTCCATAAATTTGGCCAATGAAGGGATTACTGTACAAGCTTAATGTTCTTGGTAAGAAAAGAAGAAGAAAATAAGCAAAATATCAATATGTAAACATTAAGCAACATAATGAGAAGTTAAGAAAATGGCCGGTATGTGTAAACATATAAGGCAAATAAAATGAACAATTACATTGATTTTTTTCGTCCATAAAATCGAAACCAAGTTCGACATGGTTGTACTTTCCTTAAAGGGGTTTTGTGTGTTTTAAAACAATAACGAAAGAAAGAAAACGGATATATTTAGCTTGCCAAACAAGGCACTTCCATTTGAAGAAGGAAAGTAAAACATATACATGTATATATTTAGAATAAAAAGCAATAAAAATAATGTGTTCTAATATCTGATGAAAGCAGATTTACGAGTTATAAAAATGAAATTCGTTATGTCTCCAAAACGCCGAAATACCATTACACATCCGAAAAAAAAACTTTGACATCAGTAAATGCTTGATATATCGGTTAAAAATAACGTTAATGATATTCTAAATGAAAAAAAAGTTGTACTTTTTCAGTTCGTAGAAACCGGATTTTTTTGTTACATAAAATACAAAAAACTTGGCCCTGGAATTAAAACAAAGAGGTGGAAGTATCACAAGTTATAGGACATACTCAAAGACAGTGAAAAAGAAAGCATGCCAGAAAAGAAAACAAAAGCCTAAATATTTTGTGGTAGGTTGTATGACAGGCAATTAACTCGTCCTTGTACACGGTGTCAGGATGTAATAAGCCATACTCGTGACCTAATGTCAGCCTATCAAACTAGAAAAAAAGAGAAAGGACTTTAAAACTTTTAATCCGCTCAATCTATAGATTTAAATTTTTGAATTTAAAAATTCAAATTATTACAATAGGTTTTAACATTTGAATTCAAAAGAATATATTGAAGGCGTCTTAGATAAAAAGAAAAGCGTTCTTGAATGCATGCATTTGGAAACAAGTTCTTTCGATTTTTGTAGCACAAAAAGCCCAGCTTTAGAAAGGAAATCTGAAAGGAAACCCCATGTTTTGTCTTGGATGTATATACATATTTTCACAAAGAAAACTCCTTTTAGGTTTAGAAATCGAGAGCGTATGGATAAGAATACATTACGGTAATAGCACCATACTGGTACTAAAGGCTACCTTTTGAAAGAGCTTTTTCAACATATTGAGTTCTTCCTTTGTTACTTTACATTTAGGAGAAAATGCATCGTTGTTTGTAGTGGAAAAGTAGGGATTATTTTACATAGGTTATACAGATATTTATGTTGGTTTTAACGACTAGAATGCATTAAAGCATTGATCTCTTTCTGATATTTTAAGTAAGGTTTTAGAAGCTAGCATCAGATAGTGGCTCTAAAATTCAACGTAAAAAGCGAAAGAAAAGTACGTGTAATAAAATGACTTTAATGTGATGTATAAGAACTGCAAGATAATTAGATGGAGCATTTTCTTCAAAATAAAAAAGGGTGCGCAAAAATATAAAAATTATACAGATATTTTAAGAATCACATCCTTTTGACGAACAAAAAGTTGCAAGGGGGAGGGGGGGGGTTAAAAGCTTGTAACAACACGTATGAATATTTGATATTTTGCAATGAATAGGCTTTGTGGGAAAACGAAACCATCCAATTTGTCGTATAAAATGGTGTGTACCAAGAGAATAATTCAGTTCGAAACATGACACTACCTTGTACATTGAGAAAGATAAATGTCTACTTGCAAGCATACATGTATTTTATAATTGCTCTGCTATAAAACATTCCAAATTTTCAGTGGAAAATCCATATTGAACGTCCAGTTGTATGACATATCCTAAACTGTTATATATGCAAGCAGTAGAGGCTTAACATTAACAATCTCCATAGGATAGTTTACATTTTATTCATAAAATTGTAGCCAGAACAGATGTGTGTCCTTGACAGACAACTTAATCGATTATTTTATTTATCATTATTCAGTAGTTACTTTTACGTTTTATTCAGAGACGACTTGGTGATTTTTTTGTTTATATTACGAAAACAGAGTAAACAATCTAAAAACAATAAGGAGCAGCAACAACAACAGTAACTATTTCAGAATCCTCATTATTCAGAAGGTCTCACCTGTCATAATCAGCCTTGCAGTAGAAGTTGCCGTCCTTGAAGTAACATTTATCTGAGAGTTGCAACCGACAGATGGCGCATTGTATACAATGTTCATGCCACACATCTTCGTTAATTTTGCATATATATCTGTCCCTGATAGGCGAGCCACATCCTACACATAGCTCCTCCTTAACACTGGGCATAGCGGCTGGAACTAAAAATAATGATATACGATTACATACAGGAATACAACTGTGCCGTCGACATACAACTATGTCGTCATCAATAAAATATCTTATTGGTATTACTCAGTATTTCTTTGTACTACAATGTATCAGACCATCTTGATGTATCAATATTTTCTACATATTTATCATACAAACAAATGTGGATATTTAAAATAAAATGAACGTCTTCTCTTGGAATGCATGGAAAGCTAGCAATGTCGGGCTGTTCCAAATTTGTATTGGTGGGAGTCTGATTGTTTAGTTGGTTGTTTTGTGTTGTATCTGTAACAGTTGTTTGTTTCGGTCTTGTGTATGTCTATTTCATTGTACTTATTACAGTGTGGTCTCTTGTGTTATTTTACTTTTTCAAATCGATTATATATAAAATCATTGTTGAAGAAAATAACATATTTTGTCCCTGTTGTCAAGATTATATGAAGCGATTGCAACAAAATCCTCGTCTTTATAAAAAAAAATGCTTCGTATAATCCATTCAGAACGATAAACCTGCACGAAAACGTCGAATTTGTGCAAGTTTATAGAAATAAATACACTTGAATCATATAGATAATGAGTATAAATGTAAAAGATCAGGCATTAATGACAACACACGTTCTCGTACCTTTCATTATTACGTAATATTTATGATGGATGTAGTCCCTCGTAGTGAAACAATACTTGACATGAATACCCAACTTTATAAACTGTCTTCTTGTAAACGTGACAAATGATAAAAAAATTTCTTCTTTTTTATTATACATTACGTCGTAAGCATCGCGATACAACCAAGACCAATGCATATAAAACCATGAAAAAATATAAAACCAAACGCAGCAATCAAAACATTCTACAAAGGATCAAAAGTAAACCTCTAAATACCCGGAAGAGTAATCATCCTCTGTTTGCTCGCAACATCCGTCATAATATATATAATTCTGTGTATTGGATTGTTCTAATATAAAATGTCAGCATTGTGTTTTATATTTTTATTGTATCGTCCAAAGCATTTTGCAAAGATAAAGGCAGTCGCTCACAAGTCCGTATACCCCTGGCTAAGTAGGTTTTCGTTTATTCGACTTGCCCTCAGAACGAAGTAGTTCAGGTGAGATAAAAAAACCCAAAACATTTTGGAAAGCATTTTATGAAATTGAGATTCATCAGAACAGTTCTTTGAGCACTGAGCATTGTAATATTAAATTATAATACCTCCCCCCCCCCTCCGTTTGTATCTCTAAGTGTGGAGCACTCGCCCAATTTTAGAATATTTGGATGATACTCAAAATACAAGATAACTCCCATTGAAAATTATTTTATCAAGATCCGCTTTCACAACTGTTGATCTTAATTAATATGCAATCAAATACAAATGTCGAAAGAAAGCTCATATTTGTCTATGACAACAATGTTAACGTCGATAAATTTAATCTTTCATGATTTACTACAAGAAATTTTTATGTTTCTTGATGTTGCACGGAAAAGAGAAGGGTATCTCTTATCATTATTGCAGTAAAAGGAAGTTTCATTGTTTCCAATCCTATATATGTGCCGCCACTTCAAAACTGTTCTGGCTTTCAATGTATTTCAACGTTTGTAAAATGTTGTTATCATAATATTTCAGTTTTTAATATTTTTCTATAAAATGAAAAGGATTAAAAGCCTTTTTGATTGATATACCGGTAGTTTTTCTAATGACTCTTCATTTTAGATAAATTGCTCCATGATGCGATTTAGATCTATTTTTTAAAAATGTATTTCCTTAAAGTATGAAAGATTAAATCTTCAATTGAAATTATAAAAGCACATAATGACTCAACATACAACGACAAAAAAAAAAAAAAAAAAAAAAAAAAAAAAGAAGAAGAAGATAATAATGATAATACTAAGTGATATACTTAGTATATATTCGACACATCGTCAACAAATTCATATTAAGATGGCCAACAACTACGATTACCATATTCAAAGTGAACGATAAGAAATAAAATTAACCTATTTATGGGATAAAAGATTCGTTTGTTTTGACATTTTTTTTCCGCACATCTTCGAAAATACTTATTAAAATTGATGAGGAATTAATCGAAAAATTCCCCAAACAATTCTCAAGTTTGTTAAAATAGTGTGATTTATCACATGATATATATATATATATAGGATCTCAAATGATTTTCTATTTCATACGGTATTTATGAAACGAGTTGTGTGAAGCCTTGGCGAGGCGATTAAAATCCCACAACGAGTTTCATAAATACCGTATGGAATAGAAACATCATTTGAGATTCATAAAATATGACGTAATTGATCAAAATAACGTCAGATATCATAATTTCGACTTCATTCGCCGTTTCTATTGTGACGTCACAAATGATTTCGAGCGCTTTATCCAATGACCACGCTCCCAAAGTGATATGTTACGTGTTATCATAACATTTATTTATAAAATGGGTTTATGTAATTTAATACAGGGTGAATCATGTGATAAACATGTATACGCCATTTTCATATGACATACGTTGTGGAACACCTTGGACACATTGTCATTGGCTGAACTAAGCTCAAGATCGTCTATGACGTCACAATAGAAACATCTTTTATGTTTTTTTTCACGTTATGGAATTGTTATGTTCGTCCACATGTAGTGAAGAGATAGTTTGAGAAATGGAAAATAAAAAAGCATTCTGGTGAACTAAAAGTCTGATAATCACAAGGTTGGGGATCCTCGTTACTTATTCTATTTTATACAAAATGAAAGACGTGTCCGATAGAAATGGATAGAAAGAAGAGGAGAGGCAATGTATTCAGAGATGTGTTTGATCTCAGTCCGTAGTGGCCTAAATACCCCACTCTCTATCCCTCGTTTGATGTCATTGTGAAGTTTTCTAACGGAACGAGATTTAATGCACAATGCATTCTCCATACACCATGAAATTGCAATAAAACCGGTGGACCATGGCACGTTAATATCTACACGATTAGAATAGCTCTCAAATTCCTAATGCTGGGAGGGATTTAATGTCACCCCAGACAGACTACACTCTTTGGGGTACTCTAACATCTCAGGTAAAGTTCGATAATGTATCACTTACAGTTGCTGGATGGAATGTCCATTCATCGCTATTGTAAGACTTGTAATGTGACGTCATACAGGCGGTTAGGTGAAAAGAAACTTGGGTTGGAAGGGGATTTTCTCTTTTAGAGAAAAATGCAAATGTTAAACTGCATAATAAATTTATGACTTGAGAAATGATTATTGTAGACATGAGAACAGTCCGTAAGTATTGGCGGTATAATAATCAAGGCTATCAGTTTACTAACACATAGAATAGAATGAGATAACTGCTTTTGGGATGCTCAAATCAATTTCACTGGTATGAGAAAGGATCAAGTCCCACACTCGATGTCTCGGAAAAAAATCCTGACAAAATCGTTTACTCGCGCGAGCTGTTACGTCACGGAACAAAAGAAATAATGGCGGGAAGACAGGCGAGACGACACGAGGTCACTGCAATTGTTCGAATTTACTTTGAAGTCGTGTTCGATTGCACATTGCGATACTCAACTTGAATGATGATTGTCTAAACTACTTACAACCTTGTAGTTATGGACTATGTTTTGCAGTGTTTGAGTGGATAATTGTTTAGACTGCATTTTTGTGTGATATAACACTACTAGAACATTCTGAAAAGAAATTTCTGCAGAAAGCTTAAGAAGGACCAATTAGCGATGCTCGGATTCTTGTCTTATACTAATAATGTAAAATGATAATGTCCATACGTCATGCTATCATCGTAAAAAACCTCTCATTTAGATGATCACTATTGATTATAAATATGCCTAATGACCGCGGCCAATCGTTCTGTCCTTCGCTTCCAGAGAAAACCTATTTTCCCAAGCATAAAGCTTTCTATAAGTTTTTGGACTACTGCAATACGACACGAGTTAAGCCCACCGGACGAGCGATGACCCGTATTAGTCTAACCTAATATGCTGAAACCCAAGAATATAAATACATGATTATACCAAATTGCATGTTGATAGCTTATTGCTTAAAGGGTCATCTCTTTTTTGATTTTCATACATGACGTGTTTGTCCTAATGTGTATGATATTGCCTACAGGTGTTCCCTTCGCAGTCTGTCCGCCACCCCTCCCCTCTTTTCTCCCGTCTCCTGCTCCTCCTTTTTGTTTCTCATGGACCTTGCTTCGGTAAGTACATGTATTAGAGCGTAAAACACCTAGATTTCAAGATAATTAATGGGATATTTTTGACACATAGATTTGACTATGCACCAGCACAATACAATGAAAAACAAATGTAATAGAAGTAGAACAGGGACAAGAACAAAATAACTTTATTGCCAAATGAACTTTAATAATCTTTACGTTGAAATATAGCAAACTGGTACATGTTGTCCATTTCAACCATAATATTTTCTATGCAATAGAAGCTTTTCATTTGAATTAAAAAGAAAATTAAATTATAGAAAAATTCATTAATTTTAATAAAAATCAATTCAATTTAATTATATTTTTTATAGAAATTTGGGATTTGCGAAGAAATGGAGCAAAAATCAATTTACCAATTTTTAAATCAGTCATATGAATTATATATTCCATAGAGAAGGGATTAATCTATGAACAGAACATTGTCGTTACTACACATATTTTGTTGGCTACGTTAGCTACATTAAGTGTTCAACTACGAGAATGTATTATCAAAAAGTGAAACTTTTTGCAAAAGAATTAATATGAAATAATGAAATAATAAAAAATGGATGAAAATTAGAAATAAACCGAATGTTATTTTAAAAAGATGGATTCCGCCTAACTTTAGATACCGAAGTCTGTTTTTTAAATATAATGAAAATGTGACCGAAATTTCTTGTGTTATAACCTGTAATCGAGGAATCGTTCGTCAGATAAAACCTGTAAACAATCTCAAAATCAACATCTAAAAATGACAAGACATACACTGCCATCTATAAGTTGTATACATCATTTCTTTTCAAGTATCCGTTACAAAATGAACAGGTTCGCTTCCATTTCTATATAATTCTGAAATGGATCCTGATGGAAATCATGTACATTTAAATTTTTTTTTTACCTTTTTTGTATGAAAATGACAATTTTTGAAAGAAAATTGTGCAGATGAAAAAAGTTTCTATATTCATTTTCGTATCACAATTCATAATTTTGAAGTACATGAAGCCATTATCAAGTTCAGAGTGGGAAAAATTATAAAGAATTTATAATGATTTCCTTGTTTGTATGGTTATTTATGGATGGCAGTGTATATCCAATTATATATATTTTTGTGTTTTTTTATGAATCAAGAAAAATGAGAAACCCAACGCAGGTACACATGCATTTTGCAAATAAATGAAATAGTCATTTTTGCATTTTATTCTTTGATAAGATGTACATTTAGTTTACTTTCTTTATTTAATAATCAAAAAATTGTCATGCGAACAAAACTTTATAATTCTGTTGTAAGAAAGAGAAGAAATACAAATAGTAAACCAAAACTATTTCACATTACGAATTGCCATAGTAACATTTTGAATAAAATAAAATCAATAAATATCTCTAGAAATTCAACCGATTTTTTTTGTATGTGCAATATATACATGACAATGATTTTAAATAATTCTTTTGGGTTAAGCGCTTTATTCCAAAATAGAAAATATTAGTATTGTCTTTTTCTAACTTTCGATTTTGATTCATTTAAAGTGAGCACATGACTAGCTAACTTGAAATGAATCAGAAATGAAAGTTAGAAAAAAATAAATAATTTTGAAGGAATTTTGTATTACATCAGTGATACAAAATCGAGTAAAAATTAAAAAGAAGAATCTAACTTTACCTAACTTGATCTTTTCCCAAAGAAGTGACCTTCTATTCCCTAGCTATTCCGTCGCGTCCACTGAAAATATATTTTATTGCTCTTTGGGTCATTAAAGGGAGAAATCGAATTTCACCATTTGAAATGTAATTCTACTTATTGAATATATTCTGTGATTTACAGCATTTTAGCTCAATATAGAGAGTAGGCATTAGTTTATAAATCACTTATAATTGTCAATAATCTCTTTGTGATGACTACAGGCCAGGGAGGAAATATACTTTCTATGCTAATAACTGCAGTAGTGCTGTCTTCACGGAACCAAATGTAGCAATTCAACAACAAAATCAAACCAAATAAAGATATAAATTTGATTTAATGTGCACATTAAAGACTGAATCGTGAAATTTCAATAAAAAGATCGCTCTTAGTAACTTGAAAATCAAATGATTTTCGTCTGGACGTTCACACCAATTTTGACAAAGTAGAAGAGTTGAGCCAACAGTCTGTATTATGCAGCTCACTTCAAGCTATGCATCTTTAGAATTCTGAGCGAAAGTTAATCTGCAGCGCAGGTGCAATACTGGCGTTTAATGTATTGGAGGTGTAACCTTCCTGATTACCAGGTAAACTTACGTCTGGGTGCATTGCGACAAAACACAGAATGCAGCTATTGTTTGGTCGAGGTGATGACATTCGCGTTACTCTTGTTTTACGGCCGATTGATGGTTTTGTGGACTTGATTCGGCTTGCACTTAATCACAGCCAAAGGTGGTGTAAGAAAGTGTGATTACATTACACCGAACCGATACGGACACCCGGATCCCGCCCCGCTATAGGTTCTTATATTACCTATCCCCTATGTCCGCATTATTGAAGTAGAGTTTTCAGTGATTCATGGATAGAGACAGAGAGAACCTTCTCCGATGACAACAATAACAAAATCCCCCACAGATCGGTACCTTCTATCTCACTATAAAAGCTATCAGTTGGTTGGTTTTACCAAATTCAGTGAAATACTAGAAATTGGTGACAATACTGAATAGTCCATTACCAGAACTGATAATGATCACAACAGAGTGAAATCTCTGTCAGGCTGCCTAGGGTAAATCTGATACTTTATGTAATAGAACCTGATGCTATGAAAATAATGGTATCTGTAATTGTTATGTCTATTGAAATAGTATTCATGTCTTTGTTAATTTTTCTTTTTAAGACAGAATAATAATTTAGAATGTCTGTCATTGTCTGTTTATTTAAAGAGAAAATATTGATACAGGGTTTTAATTCAGTTTAATTTGGTTTCTTACGACGAAACCGGTAGGATATGGTTGTTATTTTTACATTATGAAATAAGCATTTAATCCTTTCTCTCATTATAGAAAACTAATTTATTGTTATAAATATGTATAACATGAATCTTACTTCATTGTATTGCAATTCTATATTGAAGCAACAATGCTAAAAATAAACTATTTACATGTAAAACAATATCTTTTGAAAAATGAAATGCTTTTTTCCTTCTTTTTATTCAGAATTTAAGATCAAAAGAACAGAGAAAAAATGGAGAGGAAGGGGGAAGATTTGAGTCATTTTTCCCGTATAACAAATGCTGAGTAATAAAAAGAATTTATAGAGGTGTTGAATATGTGGCCATGTGGACTGTCAAAGTAAATAAACTGTTTGATCAGAAGACGTAGTGACGATATTATTTACAAAAATGTGAAAAATCTGTGTAATGTACGGACACCTGTCCTGTACACGACTCCTGTACTATAAACATAGTTCTAACGTTTTTTTTTTGTAGCTACCAAATTCAGGACATTGCAAAATAATACAATTGAAAACAAAAGACAGCAATCACTTACCAGTCATTCAGACAGAGATCGAGTTCCTCCTGTCGTCTAATTAATTCATTTCACGTTTATCTGTTAGCCACAAAATAAAACATAAAAGGTTGGATATTCGTCAACACCGATCATGAAAATGATTCCTGCTTCCTTCACAACGGTCCTTGCTGCAACTTCTCTTTGTATATTTAAATTTTGCAGCTTTATTTGTCAAAAATGTTGGTTACGTGAAACGTTAGAAGACAAAAAATATCTCAATCGGTGCACGGATTTTGATGGAACTTGGTATTATGTTTCAATATTTCTCTACTATCGGTTCTGTGTTCCCACCGAGATGCATGTAGGACGGGGATAACCTTTCTTCAAAATCACTCACTCATAAAGAACAGGCATTGAACGTAAGTTTCCTATTGTACATACGTCAGCTATCGGCCAACCTCTATGCAAAAGATTGGCCATTTAAATTTCACGATAGCGACATGTGCTGCGCTCAGATCGAAGATTGACGTGTTTATCATATTTGAAAAGTTTTTAGCAATTCAAATTCCGTTTAAAGGGTATATGTGCATTCCAAGTATCAAGTATGAGAGAGACTTCAAGGTGTCGTTTCAAAAAGAAGTCAACAAAACTTTGCAGAGCCTACGCTTCTAATCAAAAGCCTCGTTTATTCATTTGATTTTGTTAATTATACTTTTTAATTTATTCTTATTCTTAGCATATATTCTGTTTTAAACAATTCTGTATTAATTTTGGTGTCAAAATGAATTTCACTTTTTATGCGTTATTTCTTTTTTATAACATTGAATTGCTCCAAAAACCCAGGCAATAGAACTTAACAAGTGTCAGTCTAAAGCTTTATTTTTTTTAAAAAATGTGTGGAATTTCGCATTTCATATATTCATTATTTGGATTTCCTCCCTTTCGGCTTCGAGCGTCACTGATGAGATATTTTTGTAGAATTGCGCATATGGTGTACTCAATTATCACGATAGAACATATTTCAATATAGATAATTAGGTTGGTATTTCTGCTGTTGGACTGTTAGTCCCCGAGGATATCATTTACATAGTTTCACTGTGCTATTGCGCTGACTTGAAATATATTCGAAAATTTCCTAATACTAAATTTGATTTATTCTGAAACAAAGGAGTATCCTCCTCATAGCATAGCTCTGTCCTTAAACTGGCTCGTTAGCATACATTTTAGGTCATATTTAGTATTTCTCTCTTCATATATTTATTAGTTTGAGATTTCCTCTCTCGGCCTCGAGCAACACTGATGATACAATATTCATTACAATACGTATTATAGTGCACTGAATTATATGATTATTCAATATTGATAATTAATAGTACAGTGACCAAGCCTAAAAAAGTGCTCTATTTTAGGAGTTTAATGTCCACTCCTAGTGCAAGGCTATATTTGGTATCAAATGAAAGGTTATGGTCTAAGGTTTACGATTTGACATGTCGTCAAAACTTTTACGGGTGCCTACTACGTCAAATTTGACGTTGAAATGACGTAATAAAAATGGTGGAAAATTCTCATAATTTGAACGCTGATGTAACTCTTTTTTTCAGATTTTCTGAAATGTGACAATTTCACCCGCAGAATCGAAACATCCTACCGATTCCTAATTTAGAAGTCGTTTAAATTCACTTTCATTCACACTCGAAGACAATTTTTGATCAATACTACAATTTTAAAAGGAATCTTTTGACAGCTCTTTACTTCTGAATTTTGATTTCGAATACTTTATGTTCTTGAGGATTTTTAATATATTTTTCATATGTTTATCTGTTTCGATGGTACGTTAGAACTTTTTTTATCAATATACCAATAAATATTTCTTCCAATTATGACAAAACGCTAATTGGTCCTTTCAATCAACGTGCAATAGCGATTAATAGAGATAAGTAGTGTATGCTCGTCATGCGTTCTTTCGTTGTTAATACGTTTTCATGCATGATGTCGATTTGTGCATACCCCTTGATCATCCGAAACCTATCGTGTGTTTAGCATAAATCGTCTTTCCAGATAAAAACATGCTTCAAAGAAATTTCCATTGCAAAAATGAGGGTTTATTTTGTTGCATAAAAGGCCTTTTTGGGGTGAAAAACATGATTTTAAAGGAAATATCACAGAAAATAGGAAGCAATGAATATATCATTTGTATTCATCGTAAAATAAAAAAAATTGAAAGATGCGATTTCAAAAAAAAAAAAAAAAAAGTTGGAATGAATCAAAGCATGTTCAAAAAATCAACATAGATGCAGAACCATATGCATTCACTTATGCACGGTCGACTTGACGTCTGTTGTTACGTTTTGTTTACATGACCGTCGGTCTGTGAACGTACGTCGTATAAGATTTGATTCAAATCAGGTTGAAAGGGCACTGTAAAATACCACTAGCAGTTGAAGGATAAACAAATACTTGTTAGGCGGATCGATGATTTTTTCTAAGGTTGAAGAGGTGTTTGAGGACTTTAGATATTTTAGGAAGAAGGAAGATGATTTCATATTAATATACGCAAAATGTATCAATTTGCCTTATATCGCAATAATATTGCATATTTCGCAAAGATCATGCGTTATTTCGCAATTCCTTTACGTTATTTCTAGGAGGTATTGCAATTAATCGCAATAGATATGCGTTATAGTTATGCATTATGTGAATGGTTGTCATCATCAACAAACAGGAAATACTTGCCTGGCATGTACATCAATATATACATGGAGACAAACACCGAATTTGACAAGTTGACCGTTACTATGGGAATTCTAATGATTATGCCTTGCCTTCTCGACCTTGAGACTGAATAACTCATAGGTACTTTAATGTTTAATATTGCAATTATATTGCGTGATATTGCAAGAATAACGCACTATTTCGCAATATTATTTTCGATTTTTTTCAGAAGAATTGCATAAGATCACAATGTTTTGCGAATCTATAATATATTTTTGCGATATCACGCACTATTGTTGCTTTTTTACACAATACTTTTGTGAAATAACGCAACATAAATTATACTATATTACGCAATATTATTGCGATACAATACAATTATTGAAACTTTATTGCAATATATTACAATTCTGTTGCGATATGATTGCGTTATTAGGCAATAAAATTGCGCTCTTGCGCATCAACATTGCGCTTAATCTCATTATCCTATAAACTATAAATAGCGAATCTCTTATTGGCTGATAACGTCATCGACTCTCCTGGATAAATCATCGTATACCACGGATAACCCCACTAACATCTGCAAATGGCGTCGTTATTTATAGTGCATCATATATGAAATTATAGAATAAAACACTTATGGACTTTTAACTCAGTACATATGATGTGATATTGACTTACTAAGAAAATATTGACCTTGGCTTCGCCTCGGTCAATATTGTCATAGTAAGTCATAATCACATCATATACAATGAGTTAAAAATCCATAATTGTATAATATTGTTGGTTAACAACGCAATGTTATAGCAATAAAATGCAATTTCATTGCGGTAAAATTGCGTTATTAGGCAATAAAATTGCGCTATAACGCCATATCATTGCGACATAACACAACCTTTTTGCAATATGATGCAATAATATTGCGATAAAATTGAGATACGCAATATATAATACCATTGTAACACAATACCATTGCAATATATCTATTTGGATATAAAGTAATACTTTTGCGAAATAAAGCAACACGTTTGTGATATTACACAATGTCATTTGATTTAATTAAATACAGTTGCAAAATAACGCAAAACTATTGCGAAATAGCGCAAAATTATTGCAAAATTTTTGCAAAATAACGGAATAAATAATTGTAATTTTCAATGAAAGCAAACGGGTCGGTGAATTTACAGTGCTGGTAGCGAAGTGGTTAGCGCGGTGGACTGCAAATATCTAGGTCGTGGGTTCGAATCTCACCGTCGTCGATCATTGCAAACCATTGTAACCTTGGGCAAGTTACTTTACAATACGTTGCACTCTCTCCACCCAGGAATAAACTGGGTATATGGAACGCCATCGCTGTCTTATGATGAGATATTTCAATATATGGTATGGTTTAATCAATATATGCTGTGGTAAGTACATTATATGCGGTGGTAAGTACATTATATGCCATGGTAAGTACATTATATGCGGTGGTTAGTACAATATATGCGGTGGTTAGTACATTATATGCGGTGATAAGTACATTATACGAGGTGCTAAGAACATTATATGCGGTGGTAAGTACATTATATGGAGTGGTAAATACATTATATGCGGTGCTAATTACATTATATGAGGTGCTAAGAACATTATATGCGGTGGTAAGTACATTATATGGAGTGGTTATTACATTATATGCGGTGCTAAGTACATTATATGCGGTGTTAGATACATTATATGGGGTGGTATGTACATTACATGGGGTGGTTAGTACATTATATGCGGTGCTAAGTACATTATATGGGGTGGTATGTTCATTACATGGGGTGGTAAGTACATTATATGCGGTGCTAAGTACATTATGCAGTGCTAAGTACATTATATGCGGTGCTAAGAACATTATATGGGGTGGTGAGTACATTATATGCGGTGCTAATTTCGTTATGTGGTGATTTCGTTATGATAAACATTCTGATGACCAAGATTAAACATTTCTGAGACTCGGATCGCAGCTACGTTAAGGCACTCCTCGTTTTTACGTTTTTGTGGCCTTTAAACACAAATATTTATCTGAGAATACTAAGTTGTTTAATTGAGGTATATTTCATTGTATTTTATTCAAAAAAGTGAAAAGATTAAATCTTTGGCAATCAGTGAAATCTATTTTACAATTTCATCACTTCAATACAAGGGTGCGGTGGCGTAGTGGTGAAAACGCAGGACTGCTATTACTAAGGTCGCGAGTTCGATCCTGGCCAGGGGTACATTTTATTTTTCAAAATTTTTGCAAAGTTCTTGCTTTTTTTAAAGTGAGAGGCACCATGATATCAATAGGCATTGTTTCCGTATATTGTATATGCTTTTACATATTAGAAGAGCTTTGTACAGTACAGATAAATTATGTGATATTAGTAAAGAGTAGATTAATTCTGTAACACCACGTTACTAATATATAAATTATAATTTTTATTTTAGCTTGTGATATTCAATTTACGTGGTCTAAGAGAGAGAGAGAGAGAAAAAAAACAGGGTGACTTGAAAATTCTATATCATTGTTTTTTTTATTCTAATAATTAGAATAAAAAAAATGATATAGAATTTTCACGTCACCCTGTTTTAAGAATATCAATGTAATCGGCAATCTCTGAAATCCAGAAACTGAAAAAAGAAAAACAAAAACGGTTGTATTTCTTTCTTCTCGGCCACTTATGTAGCTTTCTGGCGCGAAATACACACGGTGTAGATATAGACAAATTAATTTCCTTCCAAACGGTTAAATATTTGATCGGAACACACGATGAATAGATTGTTCCATGATATAAAAAGAAAAAGATGGCAATCATAACCTACTTTTAATATCGCTCTAGAGATAAATTTTAAAATAGTCATCCATCCCCCTTTTTTCGTTTTTGCCTGTGGACATTGTTTCCCCCCTCGCTTCAGAACCCCACTTGTCCAGAAAATGTGTTTTATTGATATACACCTTTGGTGAATGTGGCATTGTAAAGCGAGGGGGGGGGGGGGCGCTAATGTGTAAAAGCGTCTCCGTTTTCCATTGTTTTCTGTGTAAAAATGCTTATTTTGACCCAAATACCGGTCTTTTCTTCCACCCCCCCCATGATAGAGCTGGGAAAAATTTTGAATCCTTTTGTGTTTATGTGTCCTTTTGGGTTAATGATAAACCGAGTCTCAGAAATGTTTAATCTTGGTCATCAGAATGTTTATCATAACGAAATCACCACATAACGAACTAAGCACCGCATATAATGTACTCACCACCCCGTATAATGTTCTTAGCACCGCATATAATGTACTAAGCACTGCATATAATGTACTTAGCACCGCATATAATGTACTAACCACCCCATGTAATGAACATACCACCCCATATGATGTACTTAGCATCGCATATAATGTACTTAGCACCCCATATAATGTACGTACCACCCCATATGATGTTTTTAACACCGCATATAATGTACTAAGCACTCCATATAATGAACTTAGCACTCCATATAATGTACTTACCACCGCATATAAAGTTCTTAGCACAGCATATAATGTACTTACCACCGCATATAATGTTCTTAGCACCGCATATAATGTACTTATCACCGCATATACTGTTCTTAGCACCGCATATAATGTACGTACCACCCCATATAATGTTCTTAACACCGCATACAATGTACTAAGCACTCCATATTATTTACTTAGCACCGCATATAATGTACTTACCACCGCATATAATGTACTTACCACCGCATATATTGATTAAACCATCCAATATATTGAAATATATCATCATAAGACAGCGATGGCGTTCCATATGGGTACCTGGCATATAAGACGAGCTTGTAATATGAATGAAAAGCATTAGCGCCTAAACGGCAGCTCTGCTAATGCACTAGATTGTGCAGGTCCTGCCAGGGAGGTGATTGTAGAAGTCGCGTGAGGCTCAGGCGAACGAGACTATAAACCCTACTTTTACCTTTACCTTTTTACAGTGATTAAAAAAAAATGTTAGTTTTGCATGAAAGTCAACATTTTGTGCCCCCAAGAATTTTTATTTTGTGCTTTAATGTGCCAATATGAATCAAAATATGATGCCCGAATTACATAAGAAATAAGGTGAAATTTCAACAACATATTATTTAGTTGTGGTACATCTTAGATTTTAGATAATTATATCGATATGTAAAGGGACGGAAAGGGAGAAACAGGTATTATGGGAAGGTGTTACCCGCCAAAGTAATGGCAGGAAACAACTCAATTTTACAAATTAACGAAATACTCTACAATATTTCCGGCTCCTTTCGCTCGCAAAAATATAAGATAAATCCCTGGTTTTCATCATCATTCTTTTTTGATCTCCTATAGAATGAATAAATTCTTGAAAACCATCGGCTATCTTTGCTCGCCAGCATATATATATTTTTACAATGTAAGGACGAAAACACACTATTTTGAGTTAGCTTTTTCAATCCTCTAAATCCCATCCCCACCCATTTAAACATTCTGGAACCGCCAATGTCCACTGAGTTTTGAGCATGTGTTCAGAGACTGCAGGATGCCTACAACCAACCTGTGTTTCCACCGTAAAAACTGAAGAAGAATTTCTTGCTAATTCATTTATTTTTTTTCTAATTTAGATAAAATATAACTTTATACTCTAAAAATCTCCAGTCTCGTTTTGCCGCCGGATCACATAGCATCAAATTTTGATTACTATTGTTCTACTAGAAATGACTGAATTGTACCAAATGTATTGTACAAATATATTGTACAAATATACATTTCATTTCTTCAAAATTTCCTGCTCGCTGCGCTCATCGCCAGAAAATATCCATAAAGAAATATTTCTAAAAGTAAATTGAAAAAAAAATAATACAATAGCTCTATCGAAGCCCCCCCCCCGCTTTCTTAAAATATTTTAAAAGTCTTAAAATCCCTCCTGTATTCGCCTACGACAACAAAATTAAGTCGGTGTTCAGAAAGGTATTGTTTCAAAGAATAATGATATGAAACACTTGGCAATCATTATTTATGTCAACGTGACAAAGGGACAAAATAGGTCAACAGACCGGAAAATTATTTGCAAAGCTTCCAGATATATGCATTTATGTATTTTGCGTATACAGGGTTTTGTTTTAAGTACTTCAGTAGCACATTTATATAAGAAAATTGTAGAATTTTAATGAAAATTCATTGAAGGAATAGGACGCGTCTAAAAATAGATTTTATGACGTCACTGGTACACTAAACGCCATCAAATATTTTTCAAGAATTAAGATTCTTTGATTTCATGCGAATTTTGTCCAAAAGAAAGTTTTTGTTTGCTTATTTAATTTGAATTAAACAGTTTTAAAATCCCTAAGAGGAATCAAGTACGATAAACGTAACTTGACCCCTATGACCTTTGACCTCTAAATAAACAATGAAGGCACCCCAAAATATTTTGACGACATCTCAATTTTGAAAGATGAGACTCTATAGTTTTATTTGGTATACAATTTAGCCTTGCACTAAGAATGGAAATTAAATCTTATTTTTTAGGCTCTTGGTCACCCGACTATAAGTATTATGACTTTTGTTTATTGACTTTACAATTTCACAATTTTAAAGAGTTAATTTTAAAACTTTTTTTCTCGTTTTTACAGAATTAATTGTAAAACTCTATTTCATTATCTTAGGCTGCGTGTGAATGTCCATAATATATTGTTTCTTAAATGACATGACTGTTTCGCCTTTAATTGTTAACGGAAATTGAATTAAATACTATAGTATAGTGAAATATTGAGATCCTAATTTTTCAGTTGTAAGTAGCTTGAAAGCACTATAAAATGGTCCGTCCGTCATTTTAACTCAAGAAAACGGTGGCGAATGACAGTAATATATTACACGTCTTCAAATTCACAGCATCATTTAAGAACAGATATATTTGCAGCATGGACCAGACATGCACGTTTCGGGTACTTTTCCCTCAGTGATCCTCAATCCAAACAATGAAATATGACCAAAGACTGTGAACGTTATGTCCAAAGAATACCGAAAGACGTAGTAAGATGGGTAAGATATGATACTACAGGACCCACATTTCAGAATTTTGTGAACAGAAACTTTCACAATAAGTATATTAATAAGTAATTTAAGTAAGTGATTCAAGGTCGTCCATCCAGCATACGTGGAGTGGGAAAAAATATCCAGGGAGAGTAAGCATCCACTGCTGGATTGAGTACTAGAACATTTGGCGACTTTATGACTAAAATAAATAAATAACTGTTTGAATATATGAAGAAATTTAAAATGATAATTTACATTTCATAGTGTATTGTAAACACTACGGTCACCTTTCGTTATCGTAAAATAATTTATATAGATTAAAATGAGGCAAAACTGATACTAAATATGTATTTATTAGTATTGCAAACTAGAAGTAAAAGAGAAAAATAAATCGACAGATACTGCAAATATCCTTTGTTGGTGGAAAATATGCAACAAGTGACTCAGATGTCCCAAAGCTGAAAGATATGTTGTCATATAAAATCCACAGGTTTATTATTTTCATTGTGGATCTTTTTGGTTATGTATTGTATTAAGAAATGAATCCTATATTTTTTTTCTGTTGATGCAGGTATCACCCGAAAAATTGGACAGAAAACTGCATCAATGCGCGTAGCGCGTAGATGCAAAAGTTCTCTGTCCAATTGTATTTTCAGCAACGAGTTCATTCGTGTTTGAGGGAACCCCCAGTTCTAAAAATAGTGCTATAAATAGATTTCCGTGAAAAGTTGTGTTGATCGATGTATCAACAAAATTTCTCAGCCAATCAGAATCTTCGTTTCTTGATTGACAATGGAAATTAAATGATATTCTATTACCAATAGAAACTTTTTGGGAACTTTTTATTTACCAATAGAAACTTTTTGGGAACTTTTTTATTTTACTGGATATCATATTCGATTGGTTCAATAGAAAAAAAAGATTTTTTTTAGACTAGTAGCTTCATTTAAAGGAAAAAAACCCCACGAAATACATAAACCCATCTGCTAATGTTTTTATTAACTGCTTAAATATACAAGAACATAGAATAATATAAATGTTCCGTATTATGTACACGGCTTAAGATAGTGAAAAAAAGTTAAGGTGCAATTTGAAATAAAGATTTTGGATTATAAAAAGTTTTTTCGATGATAAAACGAAATAACAAAACGAAAGGTAAGATAATCAGAAAAGAAAAGAAAAAGGAAAACATTTCCGATTAAGAATGCAATGTTCAGCGAAAAACACCATGTTAACTTGGTAAAGCTGCCAAATATGGCATGTAGAAAATGAGAACACCTTAAAAAATCAAGCGCTTGTTGGTGATGCCACTGATTCATAAAGATGAAATTGAAGTGTCGGAAATATTTTGGAGAATTAGCATCCGGTTGTTTTAAGGTGTTCTTTGAACATAACTAGGATATGAGATCTATCAACAAACATTAAACTAGATAAGACTGCGTGAATAAAAATATATATTTTAAATTATTCTAAAGATAGATAAAATGATAATTATTTACAAAGAAATTAACAAGATAAACAAATCATTAACCTACACAACAGGGTCTACAACTTTAAATGTTAGGCCCAATCTACTTTTATGGAAAATTTCTGAACAGTGGGTCCTGTAGCATCATATCCCACCCGTTCTGCTACGTCTTTCGGTATTTTTTCGACATAATTTTCACAATGTTTAACGTCTTCAAATTCATTAGCATCATTTTAGAGCAGATAATTTTACAACATGGACCAGACATGCACGTTTCGGAATTATAACCCCCGTCAGTGATCCTCAATCTAAACAATAATGTGGCCAAAATCTGTGAAAATTACATCCTAAATATGAATATTTGGCCATATTTCATTGTTTCGATTGAGGAGCACTGAGGAGGGTTAAGTACCCGAAACGTAGATGCTTGGTCCATGCTGCATCTGTTTTAAAATGATGCTATGAATTTGAAGATGTAACATTATATGAGCAAAATAAAGAATTTACACTTTGGATGCAAGATTTTCTTACAGGAGACCTAGTGAAACGATACACGGAAAACAGCAAGATCTCAAACGAACATTAAGATAATCTTCTTTACTTTTTTAAAATAAGATTTTTAATGTGTCTTCACCTAAGGAATTCGACAGTTTTTTTAAAGTATGAGTAGTCGTTTGTTCTGGACTTTGATGAAGAGTGGATTCAATATTTACTACCACTGTGAGACTATATGTTTGATCAGACCTTGTTAGAGATACTGGTGTTAAACGTCTTCAAACTCAATAGCATCATTTAAGAACAGATAAATTTGCAGCATGGACCAGACATGTGAGAGCTACATTGCGTATTCTGGTTTCCAATTTTCTTTCTTTTTTCCACCTAGATATTGCAGGCCTCAGTAATGACTTATGCTAGGTACTTCAAGATAATTTGAAAACTCGATAATCATTAAATTCCATCAGGGAAGTTATGAATGAATTACTCTGCACTCCTTTCAAAATTGAGGAAAATCACATCTTCAGTGTATACATTTTCAACGATACACGATTACAACCTTGACTACGGGACTCCACGACAGACAGTGTATATAAATCGTTAAAGAAGAGCTTCTATGATTCTATAACTGATCGAGAGCTCGCTTCAGCCAACACAACACGAACTTGTTTTGTTGTATGTTCAACCCTTGTTGTTTGCTTTATCACATAAAAGTGAGAAGACTTAAGGTATCCGTTGTAAAATAGAGTCATTTTATATAGCGATTTCATCATCATTGCAAGGTATGGTAAATTGTATGCCTAATAAGGTGTTATAAACTATATATTTTCTGAAAGGTAATGTTGGCCTTAGCTCAGACTCCAAGCTCGTGAAAATCAAAGAGGAAAAGCTCTTGCACAATTTTGGTATTTTGTACATAATATATAGAAAATAGACAATGCTTCATAAGTTAATTCCTTTGTTTTTCTAGCCCTAAAACTATTATTTCTGAGTTGTGGGCATCATTACCTTTCAGACAATATATAGTTTATTGTACCTTACCAGGCATGTAAAAATGTACATCGGACACCTTAAGTTTATACCACCGTATGCCTCGACAGACCTTTATTAATCCGTACATGTGCGAGGGTTGTGCGCATGTTATCCGGATAAATACGCAATTTGCTATCAATATTAAAGATGTTCGTCTATTTAAAGTCACATTGGTTGCCTTCCTAGCTATTATGTTTCGTCATCAATGTTACGATAGAAAATACATCGAGTGTGCGGTTCATCCGCCCGCACATACCGGTAATCAGAATAAGCGTATCTTTCTATATATAAAAGGCCGTCCTAGGTTGAACGTAGTAGCCCAATGGTCAATCTCTGTCCATTTGTTTTGTCCATGTCCGTACCCTTTATTTAGGAATTAAATCTTTTTTTTTTTGCTCTTTGCTGGACTTCTAATTGATTGTGTTTCAACGCATTATGTCACTGATAACACATAGTTACACGATTATCTGCTGAAACAAAGTTGGCATTATATATTTCTGATTTGTGTGAGGTTTTCTGATTCATTCTTAGTAATGACCGATTTTTGTTTTACTTTCAATATGCGCCAAATTCAATGATTCACGTGCTACATAAGATAGGGCCCGTAAACTATTATT
Organism: Pinctada fucata; assembly: GCA_028142955.1. Taxonomy (NCBI): domain Eukaryota; kingdom Metazoa; phylum Mollusca; class Bivalvia; order Pterioida; family Pteriidae; genus Pinctada; species Pinctada fucata. The sequence continues at coordinate 50,091,158 of AP027109.1, forward strand.
TGATAAAGTAGAGCAAACTACGGACAGAACTACAATGTTAGCACAATTAAAAAAAAACTTGCCACAGAAACTTTGGCGAATAATGATTAAAAAGCTTTAAACATATCACGTTGTAGTGGCCACAGCGGAACACACACATTCAATGCATAAACAGCGCTCACCACACAAATAAAACAAAACAACAAACATCCGGAACAACTATACAATCGAGGACTCATACACAAAGAGGTTTAACGAACAAACCAATTAAAGACACCATGAAATATTAATTAAGGGAAAATAAAGTGAAGTCGAATTTTGCTTCGGACAGTTATCTGCCATATTCAAGGCCGATGGCGTTGTTATGCGTATATGTTACATGCACACAACCCTAACACCTAAGACTAACAGAAAAACTACTGTATCAAGGCTACATTTGTGAGGGACTGACTTTATAACTGATTTTTTTGGACGCAACAATAAAGATATCAAATGTAATAACAACTCGTTGTCCTGTCCTCAATGACAAATATGGACAATGACCATATTCCAATACACAGTACAAAATCGATAATTCAGAAAATCATAAACCGAAGGCATACAAAATTAGGATAAAACAGGAACCAAAACAAACAAACAAAAACCTCCACACATGAAAAGAAGCGAATTCCCAATATGGAAGTGAGGCCAGGTGCCCAGGAAGAGTCAGCATCTCCTGTTTGCATGCAACACCCGTTCCTTCAATTCGGCAGAAATATCACATCCGGTTACTTCCATTTCGGAAGATACAAGTATAGTCTGTGGATGGGTGCTTCAAATTGTCTACGTCAGAATATCATCCACCATTCTGGACAATTGGACATCATAGTGCATGATGAGTTCGCCCTATCGACAGTAGAACTTCCTCAGTGACGATGTTAATCGACCACAAACGTATCCCTGACTGAGAAGCTTATCTGAAAGACGCCTAGCTTTCAGACCAAAATCTGTATATTTGGTACTTCCTGTGACAGAAGGTATCAAATGAGATATGAACGATATAAACACGCCATAAGCAGGCGATGAAGGGTTGTTGCTTCTAAGAAAAGGAAAGTTTATGATGCTGAAACTGAAACCGTCAAGTTTGTCATAGAGGTGTTGGAATGCTGGAAAATATTTTAGGTTAGAAACATCCAAAACACTGATAATAACAATGAAAAAGCGTAATACAGTCCGTGCGCTGCCGGCTGTAGCGAGCTCATGTGTGTAATTACCCGAGGAGTCCGACTGACATTCAGAGAGGACAGGTGGTCGGGGCCCTGTCTTCTCTAAAGAGGTTTGGACAGAGCCCGTCATGCAATCCCGTCGTCACAGTCAGTCAGAGTGCAAGTCTCAAGGATGCACTTGTACAAGACTGTAGATTGGTCAAGTACCAAGCCTATTGTCCGTCTGGTGACATTAGGATCATATCCACGGTATAAAAGGCGTTTGATCATTCTGACGCATTTTCGATGGTTATGCTGCCTACCTTTGATCCTTCTTATTTTGTTTATCATATCACCATAAAAGTCTTAACTAGTTTATGAAAGCGGAAACCTTGACCTAAAAGTTTTTTGGTAATTTGTAAATTTCTACTGTGAAAATCCAAAATATCAGTACATGCTCTAGCGTACCGGATGAGCTGTGATATGTAAATGCCGTATGACGGTAATCTTGGAACATCACCGTCAAGCCAGGGGAAATTTACTATGTTGAATCCAAAATCATCCCTTTTGTCGTATACACTTGTATGAATCTTTCCGTTTACAATTTTGATATTTAGGTCCAAAAACGGTGTTTCTGTATTTGTATCGTTTGCCTTGTTAAGTGTTAATTCTTGTGGATAAATTTCATTCTTATATAATTCAAAAGCAGGATTGTCAATGGTTAGAATATCATCCAGATACCTAGAAGTATTATCTTTTGGTACATTTTGGACAATCATAATAATTTTCATACTTTTTGGCTATATTACATTGTTTAGACTGAGGATCACTGACGAGGGTTTAGTACCCGAAACGTGCATGTCTGGTCCATGCTGTAAATTTATCAGGTTTTAAGTATAGGATAAAGACCGAGTTGAGGTCTGTATGAAGGTTAGATGCCCAAGGAGAGAACAGGGTGGTGTTTAAAGACCGAGGCCGAAGGCCGAGGTCTTTAAACACCACCATGTTCTCTCCGAGGGCATCTAACCTTCATACAGACCTCAACGAGGTCTTTATCCGACTTACAAACCGCAGATTTTCTTAAATTTTCATAAAAATAAAAATCAATGTATTTAATACACCCCTGCTTTTCAAAATGAAATTGACCATGCAAATTATCGGGTGGAAATATGCAGCGGTAACGATCATAAGGCCATATTAGTAAAATAGTTTGTTATACATCCCGAAGATTTTCTGAAAGGTATCCTGTATTCGGTCAGAGAAGAAAATAAGTTCTATTTCCATAAACTTTTTAATAGGTGATTAAATTATAATTATTGCAAATAGAGATAAGGAAAGATTTCCTAATCAAGTGAGGATACTATTTCTTTATTTTGTCCATCAAATTACTCGATATACATTTATTTAGAGAGCATTTAGAATTACTGGTCGTTAAGAATCGCTATAGGGATCTAGATTTATTTGAAATGGCATTTTAAGTCTTTTGGGATAGAAGAATCTATTCTTCTTCTGTTAACATTTCTCATAAAAGGATGTCTTTCGCAGACTTGTAACACAATATTTTCTATACTATGGCCGAGTACTCATTATAATCAAAACAATTCACACCCGCGACTGAAATAATTTTCTTTTCTCCGCCCCTCATTGTTTTTTATTGACCTCCACACTTCACTGAACGTTCATAAAACCTTGTATATTTAGAATCGTCCGCGGTCTTTATGAAATAAAATGACCGATGAATAACAAAAGAATCACATTTGAAGGTTTGTAAATGATGCTATTGAATTTAAAGACGTTTAACATTTGAACTACTTGGTGAATGTCACTGCTGGTGGACCAAGAGTCCCCGAGGGCACATGTAGCCAAGTTCGATCAACTTCGGTTGATCGTCTGTCTCTTCAACGCATTTGAAATTTTCTGTTACAAAATTTCTTGAAATTTCTAAAACGTGGGTCCTGTAGCATAATTTCCCACTCATTCTGCTACGTCTTTTGGTACATTTTTGGACAATCATAATAATTTTCATACTTTTTGGCTGTAAAATACATTGTTTAGACTGAGGATCACTGACGAGGGTTTAGTACCCGAAACGTGCATGTCTGGTTCATGCTGTAAATTTATCAGGTTTTAAATGATGCTATCGAATTAAAAGACGTTTAACATTGAAACATTTCAGATCATCAAATTTTCTTTGCTTTTGAAGATTTTGGATAAATTCTTTTTCATAAGTGTATAAAATAAATCTGCAACAGGAGGCGCACAGTTAGTACCCATAGGAATTTCTACAACCTGCTTGTATAGATCCTCACCAAATCTAAAATAAATATTGTCCAAGAGGAAGGACTGTTTTCTGCACGACCTAAGCGACGGGTGTTGCTAATAAACAGGGGATGCTCTCCTCGGGAACCTGATCTCACCTTCATTGGGGATTCACTTTTGCTTCTTTGCAGAATGTCCATAGAATATTTTGTAGAATCGATATTTATCGTAGGTAGCGCTGTAGAAATCAATTTGTACGGTGCTGCATATATGTTAAGGGCATAGATTTAATTCTCTCCTGATTAGTCTGAAATTCGGTATTATAAATATTTCAACATATTTTAAAAATATAATAAAGGTGATTGATGTATTATTTCAGTGTTCGCTGTGTTTCTATTTTGTTGTGGCAATTTCACAAGGAATTATCATGTTTGGTGGGCTTAAGGATAAATGAAATTGCATTTATCAATTACAGTGACATCTATGTCTTGATCGAATTTATTCAGGGTAGCGCTACTTGCTAATAATTTTAGTCATTTCGCGGCCAAGCAGAGAAAGTGTGGGTAATACTAAGACAGAATTTGGATGGGCTTTGGACTTCCTTTTAGGTCCTTCCTGCTTGGATACTATACTTGCATTTGATATGTTAAATGATTCATGTGAAACAATTTAGCACGACGTACGCGTTTTAACAGTGCCACCTACGATGCATTCTACAATACTTTCCGCACTTGCACTGGAGATGGATTAGATAAGTTGTCCTTCGTGTTTCTGCAGGGCTTATGTCGTTGTCTCCGTCTGCTTGTCCTATTTTCTTTTCGAGTGGGGAAGTTCTGTTTTGTTTTTTCCCCAAAATTCATAAGCCTTTCTATCGTGGCTTTTAAAATATGGTTTCGGCTTGTGTGTTACTTTCTTTTACTGATTTAACAACTATTTTTGTTACGGCAGCGGTAATTTTTAGTGAAAATCATGTTTTAGCATGATATGTCTTATTAGGTCTTCCGACTTCCGTCGGAAGACCTATTGTTTTCGTAACCGTGGAAAATTGGATCAGCGATTTCTCAAGAACCCTGTAAGCTAGGACAATGAAAGTTCTCCAACGTTACGTTTGGAGTAAAAGCTAGATTGGTCTTTTTTTATTTTTGGTCTCTGTTATTTTTTTCATCATGTTTTTTAGTAGATTCAAATATTTGACGGGTGCGTCGAATTACTCAAAAGGACCGAAAATTTCATGTTTTGCTATTTGTAAGCTTAAATATCTCGTATTTTGCTATCTACAATTTCCATTCTTTTTGAAAGTCGACAGCCATGCAAGATATGAAATGCTAGATGCACCCTGTAACGATTTATTACGATGACGTCCTTCACCGTCCTTCATATTTCCAAATTCAGAAGTTCATAGGAGGAAGACACTTTTTTGCTTATAATAGTAAACAAAAATTAAGCTTATGAAGTTTCCTAAAAATTTCAATATTATTATTTTTTATCCATATATCTGTCTTATTTAGTCTTTCTGATTTTTCCTATCTCTTACTGTTGAAAAGATATGAGCATCGAAATTTTGAGTTGGGTATTTCGATACACCTTCACGCCAACAGATCGGGCGCACACTAAAATTGGTAGTCCGAGTCCGACTCGAGAAAAGCAGTGTTGAGATTTTCAAATTCCGATTTCACGGCAATGATGAATATGCATTTCATAAATACATTTCGATATACACAATTTGATTTTAAAACAGTTGATTAATTTAGAAGAGATCACCTACAAACCAGAATTTACACACAAAAAGTGGTAGTTTGATTCCGATTTCTAACCTACAAACCTGTTTCTAAACTTCAATAACTATATTTTGAACATCAAGTTTAATTTCTAATTCTAGCAAACGTTCGAACATAATTTTCGGTTGGTTTATTTACAAATTGATGAACAATTTCTCCAACATTCTTCCCTCCCCTCGTTTTTCGAAAACAGTTCTGTTTATATTGAACGATGTCGCCATGATGGAAATTCAAAATAAACTTTGAAAAAAGGGAAGGGGGGGGGTCCAAGTTTGAACCTGCACAGCGAGAACCTCATGGTATTTATATATATATATATTGAACGTACCTTGTTATTACCATTTCTCTTCTCAAGAAAATTGGTTCTACAGCTACGAGCTCGCCTTTTTTATGGGGGAAGGGGGCAGGCAGAATTTGCAAAAAAAAAAAAATCCCGGCTCTGAAAAATGCTGAAAAAAATATTCCGGCCCAAAGGGCCGGCAATTTTTTTTTCCCGGACCATGCAAAAGTAAGGATACATTGCATGATATGGAAATTTTTGCTGGCCCTTTGTGCCAGACAATTTAAAGTCAAAAAATTAATTAATATAAATACAAACTGTTCACATAGCTGTATCTACCAGAGACCTAATACGCATAGGCACAAAAATCTAGAAAAGGTTCTATTTAAACATCATACAATCTGTCTGAAATTCGCTAATTGCAAAGAGACATCTGAAGGAACGGTTATTAACTCATACTCTGTAACAGCGGGGAGTTTAACTTACACAGACATTCACAACATTTGACAATTTGTTTAAATCCGGCCCGAAGAACCGGCGAAAATTTTTCTCCGACTCTGGTAATGGCTGAAAAAAATGGCCTGCTCAGAAAATTGCTGAAAAAATTTTACCGGCTGGCAATAGAATTCCTGCCCCCCCCCCCCCAAATCAAATGGTTGCTCACCAACAATTATCGGTTTGAAAATTTAATGTTACTGCTATTTGAAAACTTAAATATATAATATAAATACATGTAATGTGACGTCCTTCATATTTCCAAACCAAAAATTGTATAGGAGGAAGACACTCTTGTTGCAACCGCAACAAGAAACCTTTCTAGTTGAATCTTCTAATTGTAGTCCATTTTGACATTACGATCAACAAAAGTGACCGATTGTTAGAAAATTTTCGACATACTCACTCGTATTATTTATATCATAAAAAACCCCATCCTCACTTTTACGTACAAATACATGTATAGGTTATTTCCCATAATCATGTTAACAAAACTACTAAGGTTTGATTAAAGACACTTTAAATGAAATAATTCTATGTACAGGACTGGTGCCGCAAATAAAAATTAGACAGAACACGGCTCTTAACGATACAGGTCCTTTGAAAACATTTGCAATGGAACTTTTTTTTTCGAATTCTTTAATTCAAAATTGCCACCCTGTTTCCTCCAGTTGCCCAATGAGCTTTCGCTGTACGTCCAAAAAATGTACCCGTTTTATTTTGAGGTTCACACTTATATTGACACTCAAAATTTCATACAATGTATTTGAAATAATTTGTTTTGCAAATGATTTTGACCAACGTTACTTTTTGTTTTGAAACTGCATCAAGACAAGGCCATTCTTGCTATATAAACACCCAGAACCCGCGTCTCCCCATCCTGCGGGTAGAAGTCGTCACATATCGACGTTCAAGTGCATCCATCAACTGCCGATGATAGCCATACAAAGAGCCTTTCATTTGATATCATAAAACTATTTCAGCTCTAACATCATCTGAATCGTTAGTCCTATTTGCCCTATACTCTATCATTTCAGGGGTATGCACTCCATCATCAAATCGTAATAAAATCACTCCACTTGCGCGCCATTAGGCACGGTTCACCACCCGCCACTGCTAGCGTTAACTCTGACTTTGTTGTATGGTCTTTCCTATCGCCGTGTTTAACCCTCAGAAGGTGGTAGTTCGCATATAACTCACACGCGAGCGCTGATTTAGGTACAAGATCAAATTATAGATATCTTAGTTTTTATTTTCAGTCACTTTCATTTTTGAGGTAACACGCTCAGTTTTGACACTGTAATAATGTAGTCTCAAACATTTATCTTGCGTGGTTAGATGGGTATCTACTGATACTTAAAAAAAGATACAAGGCTCAAATACGGAAACATGTTCAACAGTTTATTTATCTTTTATCAACTGGACCATAAAATCAACGTTCCTGTCTTTAAATCTCGAAAGACTACGGGATCACAAGGCAGATGGCAAATCGAACATAATCGCATTTTGGCCTGTTGACAAGACTAAACGGGACCAAACAGAGCTTGATGTACCACATATTTATAAACCCCAAAATAGAAATACGAATTCTGAGAAAAGTTCACGTCGATTGACCCATGTTGACCGATATTACGTCTTCAAAATCAATAGCATCATTTAAGTACAGATAAATTTGCAGCATGGACTAGACATGCACGTTTCGGGTACTATAACCCTCGTCAGTGATCCTCAATCTAAACAAAGTTATTATGTCCAAAAATGTACCAAAAGACGTTGTATATAATTAAAAAAAAAATGAAAAAAAAGTGTTTGAATAATATATTCTGTAAGATATAACTTTTTTCATTAAGGTTTGAATACAAGGCCAGAGAAATAATTCAGATTAACGAACGAAAAGAAGATACAAAGAAAGTCAAAGGTCCAGACCTTCGCTCTTACTACGCAAAAGCACGTTCGCACATGGAACAAGCTGAACAATGAAAATAACAACAAAGTACACACAATCTGCAGAGAGCTGCATGCAGGTATGATGTCACGAAGGGGATCAAGTTTGGCAACAATGTGATGAAAAGTAAAACAACCTTGTCTCTTATCTATTTAATTAAATCACATGTATGGATATTGTCGGTAGCCCACGACACATCTGTGCGTGTAGTGAGGTCATACTAGTATACGTCATCAATAAGAATAGAGAGGCAAAAATCACCATTCACCAATAGGGCTTATATATGTAATACTAATACCTCCCAGAAGGAAGGCATTTAGGGTATCAGGGTTTCATTGGGTGAACGAGTCATAGACAAACAGCACCTGACTTCTGAAGTTAAACAATCCAGCTGGTCAAACAAAAGACAAAAGCAAAACAACAAGATATGCTAATCAAGTTTATACATTTCGTCAAACACACACTACACACAACCAGTATCAGAAGATATTTAAATAGCAGTTCTTCGAGGTTTTTGCTGTAAAACTTTTTAAAAATTCATATTTAAGATGTAATGTTTTCTCTCATTATAATATTAATCAGATATACCAGTATGGTGATTTTCTCTCAAGAGTGATCATGAGACTACAAGTAAAAGAAATTATACACGTTTTTAATTTTCTTTATGACAATCGTCATATCCCCGAGGTATTTTATTTTTAAAATCGTGATTGAAAAATTTGTTCTATAGTAATATTTCAGTGCATCAAACATGCACTTCAACAAATATAATATCTCAACAATGATGGTCTAGAAGAACAACGAAGACAGAGGAAGTAAAAATAGTAAATAGATAAAGAGCGAATTTTTAAACATGACCAAAAATATATACCAGAGAACAGCTAAAAAAACCCAAGTTATGCCTTCGGGGAGATATTCCTTAAGTTAAGGAGCTCTTTAAAGATATAATGGCAGAGAATTTATAAAAATAGTCAATTTTTAGATTAATTAATTCTATTTTATATTAATTTCTTTATTCAAAATTTAGTTATAAAATTAAGTCAGCGAAGGAACACTGAAACTAGGTGAACGATATGCTCCTGTGCCAGAACGAAAATTAGGTAATCCAAATATATATAGAGCGAAATTCTCATTTTTGGTTTATAACATATTCAATGAGCTCGGAACTTTTCAAACCAGAGATTTATTTCCCTACACGACTCTACTTTCCTTTCTCATGGGACTATTTTTCTATATAAGCACCTAAAATGATATTGAGTAATAATCAGAACTGACAAATTATACCTCCGATGGCATACATTTTTCGAAGCAGATCCATTGATGACATGACATTCAATTCACTGCATGAATGCCCTCATACAAGGTCAGCACTCAAGGTCAAATGCATATATTTTTCGAAGCAGAACCATTTATGACATGACATTCAATTCACTGAATGCCCTCATACAAGGTCAGCACTCAAGGTCAAAAGCATATATTTTTCGTAGCAGAACCATTTATGACATGATATTCAATTCATTGAATACCCTCATACAAGGTCAGCACTCAAGTTCAAATGCATATACATGTATTTTTCGAAGCAGATCCATTTATGACATGCTTTGGCTTCACATAAGGTCAGCATTCAAGGTCAAATACTTTGAAATGAAAAAAAATAGTACTTAGAACAATGTATGTTGAATATATGTATATAAAAATCCCCATCACTTAATCATTAAAGAAAGAATTGTTTTCAGAATTCATTACCCGAAATATTGATATAAGATCAGAATTTAAAGCCAAATGTTCTTCATCTGATTTTAACTACTCTCCTTGTGGACACGTTATTACTGGTGACCTTAGTATAGTCAAGAATGACAAGTTGTGAGAAATGTTAAAAAAAGGTCCCAAATACAGAGAATTTATGTCCTTTATATGGAACCAAAATTCCAAAATTATCATGGACTCTTGTGAGGAATATGCAAGACGTTGGGCAAAGAAAGAGGATGTACAGCTCGACACCCTTTCCGAATGGATAAAATCCATCAGAGGGTTACTTTTATCTAGAATTTACCGATTAACACCAGATTCGAATCTATCTTTAAAGACCCTGATCTTATCACAGAGCTTACCTACCTCCAAGAACATTATGTCATAACACCAGCAGACAAAGCCTCAAATAATTACACATTTACTTGCAAAAGTACCATTTCGACAGTCTAGTTAAAGAGTTGGGTTTCAATTCGACACCTGGAAATCCCACTTACACCCCAATAAACCTTTCTGCCTCTGAAATAATAGATAATCACTAATCAGCTCTTGCTTCCTTTGGCTTCGACACTAACAATTTAGATTTAGATTTACCATACTTATACAGCATACCTAAAATGCATAAGAATCTATAAAAACAACGTTTCATCGCTGGTTCCTAGAAATGTTTTACCAAATCTGTACCGATCTTACTCACCAAAGTTTTATCTGAAATCAAATCTGGGCTTCAAAAATATTGTTCGACAGTATATTCTCGCAATGGTACATGTATCAACCAGATGTGGATTTTAAAGAATTCGAAGGAACTTTTATAACATCTGAAATCCACTCATTTTAGTAGAGTCCATTCGATCAAAGCCTTTGATTTTTCGACACTTTACACTACTATCCCACATTCTAAATTGAAAGAAAGACTCGCAAAAATTATAAGTAATGCGTTTACAAGTAAGAACGGCAATCGCAAATAAAAATTTATTGTTGTTAACTATGACAAAACCTACTTTGTATACTTCAACTTCACTTACAGATGTGTTTTCCATCAATAATCCAAAATTCGCGGATAACCTCAATAGTATCTTTCCTTCGGAGCTTGAAGTCAAAGAAACTACAGAAACAAATAATTCAGCATCCTATTTGGACATAATGTTGTCCTACGACACTGATGGTCACATGAACACCTCACTCTATGACAAACGCGACGACTTCAGTTTCAGCATTACAAACTTTCCTTTTCTGGGTAGCAACATCCCTTCATCGCCTGCTTATGAAATATACGGATTTTGCTCTAAGAGCCAGGCGTCTTTAAGATAAGCTTCTCAGTCAGGGATATGTTTGTGACCGACTAACATCGTCACTGAGAAAGTTCTACGGTCGATATGGGGAACTCGTCATACACTATGATGTCCCACTCTCCAGAATGGTGGATGATATTCTGTCATAGACCATTTGGACCATCCAACCAAAGATTGTACTCTATGTCTTCCGAAATGGAAGTAACCGGATGTGACAGTTCTACCGAATTGAAGCGGCGGGTGTTGCATGCAAGCAGGAGATGCTTACTCTTCCTGGGCACCTGGTCTCACTCCCATATCGGGAGATCGCTTCTTTTCATATGGTGGAGGTTTTTGTTTGTTTGCTTTAGTTCCTGTTTTATCCTGATTTTGTATGCCTACGGTTTTATGATTTTCTGAATTATCATCCTTGCACTAGAGCATTCCTAAGTATTGTACTCTAACAAAATGTGACGACGGGATTCCAAATGTATAAAACCATTGGAGGGTCGGTGCAATTGTATTTACCTCCTACTAGTATATATTTATGATCACTGATAAAGCGCGGTAAAGATTGTCATAGATACGTTGACATATCCATACATTATGCATGACTCTAGTATGAAATACATAGGGATTCTTTTCAGATTTATATACGCCATCTTGTTTGGCACTGATATTAATAAATTCATCACATTTTCGATAAAACATTTTTGGAACATATATACTAGGTTCAATTATGAATAACTGGGGATATCGCAGCAGCTGTTCCTTTGGTAAATCGAATGGCAAAATACAAGGGAAATGCCATTTGGATAACGGTACATGACACTTCAAAGTCTGTAACAGGAGTAATTTAAACGTTTTCCTTTTATTATTTTAACAATACGTGTAGAAGCAGAATGGATGCGTGGCCTAAATCTGCTTGAATTGGGTTTTGAAAACGATGATATGGAAAAGAACCAGAAACGAACATCCGATAGTTGTACGACCTAAGTGCCATAACTCTTCATGCACATGGTCTCTATATTCGACATATAGATTTAAATACATACATTTAAAAATGTGACTTTTGTAAAAATTGAAAAAAAGGATATATAATGTACACAGAGCAAACAAGCAATGGACATACAACGACACCAGATAACATATAGATAACATAAGATCTTAATATAAAGCAATGTGTCTTTTGTTGCGGATTTGTTTTATACACACATGAAAAAGAATTTATCATGCAAAACCTTCCAAAACAAAAGAAACTTGATGACTTGAAATATTGGTACTAGTAGATCTAACCCTCATTCGATCATTACAAAAATCAATTTTACACGGCGAGAAGAAAACATTTCGTGGCACGGTGATAATTGGTTCATACAACTCGGAGTTAGAATGATGCAACACGCAGCCAGTGCATTGTATCGTACATTTGTACATGTCATTACATCCACGAAATAACAAATCCACGAAATAACGAACCTGAAACAATCATCTCTCCAGTTTCGGTTTACAAAAGGACTTTCACCATTAATGGCCGCCCTTGTATTGAATGAAACAATCATTGAGCATATGGAACGAAACCAACCAGTTTTACTCTCTTTTTGGACTCGCAAAAAGCGTTTGATGTTGTGTCACATGCATCTATGAAGTGTAAACTCTTCGAGCAGAACTCTGTAGCCATTTAAACAATTTCGGCACGCATGGTCTCCGATTTTCATGAAATTTCACACATAAGTAGGGACCAATGAAAAAAAAAAGTAAATTAGACCAAAATTTTATTTCTATGTCATCTGGTTACCATGACAACGGCCTTTAAAGTTGAGAAATTTGCAAAATTGAGCTACTTTGAAGCTCTATAATTTGGTTTATATACGACATTTCTAGAAGAATTTCTAAGCATCCTCAAGATTATGACCTAGAACTTTAGATAAGCTCAATCGTAGTGTCTGATTTTGTCAAAAAGGCTGGTTACCATGACAACATAATTAGCTAATTTTAATATATTGATTTCAAAATGCTGTTTGTATTTTCCCATTTTCCTTCTCTCTTGATGGGTATATGATAAGAAAATGAAATTTATTTTATAGAATGAGTAAATTCAAGATAAACCCACTTGTTGCTATGCACATAAGTTACCTTGGCAACGGTAACTATGGTCTATAATATTACTTATTTTGAAACTTCAGAGTTATTTTCTAAAATTTTGCATCATGATGAATAGATGAGAAATGTTGGAATATATCCAACACAAAGAGCTATTTCAAAAACTATGAAAAAGCTATGGGGAACATATGTTACCATGGCAACCATTTTTTATCATTTTTAGAAAAAAAGTCATTATTATTCCCAGAAAGTTCAGATTTATTGTTGATAAAGATCGAGTAAGCCTCTTTCAAAATACAAAAATAAAACTTTCAAATAATTAATGGTTGCTATGGTAATTCGGCCATAAAATAAAAATATATGAATTTTTTGTTGTTTTTCGAAGTCTTTTCCCCAAAAACTGAAACAGGCTTACACAACTGTTTTACATATATTATGAAGGAAAGTCTAAACTTTATTTTAGATTTAAAAATTTTCACATTACTTAACTTTCGATGCCCGTATCCAAGGACTCAAACTGGGCTTATGTACAATTTTACACGATCGTTCCCATAGCAACGGGCTATTTCCTGCATATTTAAAAGAAAAATTCTTTCATGTTTTGAAAGATCTACTTGAAAACATTAATTAATTATCATTACTTTGAATTAAACTTCAATGATCTAGGAAAAAAAGGTATCTAAATATTGTCTAAATTGCTTTCATTTTTGCGATTTGAGTTCATGTTGCCATAGCAGCGTACACAAACTTTGTTCCATGGTGATTTGTCATGTATTATTTGCATAAACAACTGAAAAATGTAAGTAATTTATGATTGAATTTTGAAATAAGCTCAAAATGCATCGAAGATGCAAAATGCCGAGTTGCAAAACTGGAATGTAAGTATGAATATGCAGACTAACATGATTATGAAATGTGTATGGTTTGTAACAACATTTTGTGGTCCTAAATGAAAATTTCTGGATCAAGAAATGGTCTTCTCTTTATTCTATATCAGCGTGTAATATATTTTCAAGGATACAGATTTTCAATCTCATCATACAGAATACTTTATGTCCTAATTTTTCTTGTTTACATGGTACCATTTGTAAACTCATGCTATTATGTACGAACATTTGCGATGATAAAATCATCGGTATTTGTTGGAAATGGCGAAATGTTGTGAAAATTTTAACCGAAAGTTGTCTATTAGGGTGCAGGAACCTTAAGCAAAAGAGAACTACTATAAAACAAAGAACAAAGAACTTTTATGTAGAATTGGATTTAAATATTGAACTGTATTTGTATGTACAATATGATTTAATAAAGCATACTCTAAAGATACAGAATAAGGTACAATTCATATCTTAAATATTCATTGAGAACAGGATAGACTGGCAGAAAAATGACAAAAAACACGCAAATATCTGGGAAAGCGCGAGAAATTTATTTCTACTTAAATCACGGGAAACATTTCTGGCAAGTTTCATGATTATAGGTGCAATACAGGCTCAAATATGGTTGGGAAAACATTTTCAATCATCTGAGTCCTGTGACCTTGATCTTTGACCTTTTGACCCAAAAATTAATGGCAAGTTTCATGATTATAGGTGCAATACAGGCTTAAAAATAATCTGGAAACCATTTTCAATTACCTAAGTCCTGTGACCTTGATCTTTGACCCTTTGACCCCTAAATTAAAAGTGGTCATTTTCTATTCACTGGAAACATTTCTGGCAAGTTACATGATTATAGGTGCAATACAGGCTCAAATTCAGTCGGAAAACCATTTTTTATCATCTTAGTCCTGTGACCTTGACCTTTGACCTTTTAACCCCAAAATTGATAGTGGTCATCCTTGATCCATGGGAAACATTTCTGGCAAGCTTCATGATTATAATTGCAATACAGGCTGAAATATGGTCCGGAAACCACTTTCAATCATCGGAGTCCTGTGACCTTGACCTTTGACCTTTTGACCCCAAAATCAATAGGGGTCATTCTTGATTCATGGGAATCATTATTGGCAAGTTTCATGACTTTAGATGCAATACAGGCTAAAATATGGCCAGGAAACCATTTTCAATCATCAGAGTCCTGTGACCTTGACCTTTGACCTTTTGACCCGAAAATCAAAAGTGGTCATTTTCTATTCACAGGAAACATTTCTGGCAAGTTACATGATTATAGGTGCAATACAGGCTGAAATATGGTCCGAAAACCAATTTCAATCAACAGAGTCCTGTGACCTTGACCTTTGACCTTTTGACCCCAAAATCAATAGGCCTCATCCTTGATTCAAGGGAAACATTTCTGGCAAGTTTCATGATTATAGGTGCAATACAGGCTGAAATATGGTCCGGAAACCATTTTCAATCATCTGAGTCCTGTGACCTTGACCTTTGACCTTTTGACCCCAAAATCAATAGGCCTCATCCTTGATTCAAGGGAAACATTTCTGGCAAGTTTCATGATTATAGGTGCAACACAGGCTGAAATATGGTCCGGAAACCATTTTCAATCATCTTAGTCCTGTGACCTTGACCTTTGACCTTTTGACCCCAAAATCAATAGGGCTCATCCTTGATTCAAGGGAAACATTTCTGGCAAGTTTCATGATTATAGGTGCAACACAGGCTGAAATATGGTCCGGAAACTATTTTCAATCATCTGAGTCCTGTGACCTTGACCTTTGACCTTTTGACCCCAAAATCAATAGGGCTCATCCTTGACTAATGGTGAGTAAGTGTATGAAGTTTCATTGTTATAGCCTCTTTCGTAGTTGACTTATAGTCCGGAAACCAATTGTTGACGCCCTCCCCCCGCCCGCCCGCCCGCCCGCCCGTCTCACATCAAATTAAGAGCCGAGTTTTGCAACTCGGCTAAAAATACCAAAAACACTAATTTGATAGGGTACCTGTGTTATTGCCATGGAAACATATAGATAAGACCATAAACCCAACATTATTTTTACTTAACGTGAAAAAGCAATGATAGGTTACTGATAATTCATTAGTGTTTGTTTTAGATTATGCTGCATAAATGATGTATGCGAATTCAAAAACGCCCAAAAATGCATTTTTTTCAATATTCAAAGTCTGTTTCCATGGCAACCGGATGTGACATTAAGAAAATTTTCATCATTTTTTTTTTACTTTTGGGTCAGACCCAACCTTATATATCAATTTCGTCAAAATCTGAGACATGCCGTGCCATGCGTCCTTCATAAAAGTGCAAATGCTTACAGAGAATGGCTATTAACCATCAAATCTGGTCAATAGTTGACAAGATGTATTCAGCTCTATCAGCAAAAGTTTTGTGGAAAAACAATCTTAGTTGTCAGTTTCCGATTCTACAAGAGGTGAGACAAGGCGGAATCTTATCTACAGGACTCTACAAAGTCTATATCAACAACCTATTGATACAGTTAGAGAAGTCGGGGATAGGCACCTCTATTGGTCACATATATACAGGCTGTCCTACAGTAGCAGACGATGTTGCTCTGGCAAACAAATGTGAAATAGCTGCTCAATGTGCTCTCCATATAGCAGAACAGTACGCAAATAGGGAACGTTATATCATTCACCCAGAGAAATCAGTAATGATAAGGAAATTTATTCCGAGAAATTATACAGAAGTTTTTTCCACTTGGACAGTAAATGATGCCGAACTCTCAGTTTCTACTTCTACCACACATTTAGGCATTATTCGAACAACTTCAGATGATATATCAACGAACGTTGAGGAGCGTATCTCATGTGCTAGACGTACTTTCTACAGCCTTACTTCAACAGGACTCCACGGTTCTAATGGCCTACAACCAACAACCTGCTACAAAATCTACTCATCGTATGTTCTACCAAGACTACTATGGATTGGAGACAGTTGCCCTCCTGCAAAAACACATCGATCTCTTATTAAAGCCCCTGTCACACTGTGGCGAATTGGAGCTACGAGTTTTGTACGAGTGCTGGCGAGTTATAACTCGCCGAAATTTACCCGAGTTAGTCTTGATTTTTTGTGATTACGACATGGGCTCGACAATTGCTCGAGATCTCTACGAGAACAGTACGACACTTGGCGACACTCTACGATTTGTACACGACATCTTCTCGACAAACGAAGACTTTGGTACGAGAAGATACGAGTTAAGTACGAGTTTCGTACGCGTTTATACGAGATGTGGAGACATGCCTACGAGTTAAGCACGAGATAAGTACGAGTTATAACGAGCTGAGTTCGAGAAGTGTACGAGTTATATCAACACATTATGAATTTGGTATGAATTTGCGTTTAGTCATTTTTAGCACACCCGATCTGAAAGCCCTTGACAGGGATTGGTGTTGTCATTATTGTAACATTTTGACCGTCGACTGCTGAAAAATTTGAATGAATTGGTCTGTACTAGCTTAAAAAATGTAAATAACACGATACATCTTCATTTCTTAATTATCTTCTCCTGGACGATGCAAAATCTGTTGAAAAATATCTTCTACAATCACAGAAGGGATCTATTAGTAAAAGTAACGAATCTGAGAGTCCAAGATGGGTGCAGATTCAAGATTGTTATATTCAAGAGCCGATTATGGACCCTTTGAATTTGATCATGTACATCCGAAAATTGAGGTCTTCTCCTTTCCTTTTAAATAACTTTCGATATTATTTAAGCTGAAAATTATAATACGTACAATGTACCATAAAGTACTAACTATTCTGCCAAGGGAAGGGGGTTGTCAAATTTGTTCTTTTCCATAATCTTTTTCAATACAACCAGAATTTGAATAGAAAAATTTTTTTTTAATCCTGTCAGCTTGAAAAATTAGAATTGATAAATTTATCGTTTTAATCTTGTTTAAATGCAAAAAATGGACTTACAAGATCGTATACGGGTTAGGTGCTCAATGTCTTATACCAACTTGAAGATAAATCTGCCATAGATGAAAGATGGGACGGTTTCCTTGTTGTTGTTTTTTTATTGGGCAAAATGATGTAAGAGGTTTCATGGACAAACTTATCACGATTAATTGGATTTTTCTGGAGTTAGCATGTGTATTAAGCTCGTGTGCGCCTTGAACATGTCAGCCCACTTGGGCCTCTTTTATTTTTTTTTTCTCTATCATTGCTATACATGTACTATGAAAGTGAAAACATTTATGCATGCTGCAGAGGAAGACTGGATTTAAGTACTCAACTCGGCAAAACTCGAGAAAATGTCGAGACGGTGTCGAGCAGAACTCGTACAAAGTCGTGCAGGTGTCGAGAAGATGTCGGTACAACTCGCATGATGTCGTGCAGACATCGTACTCATGTTGTTTTAACTCGTATGTAAACTCGGCCCTTCTCGCACGAGTTTGATTCATGGCGAGAAGCGACGAGAAGTGGAGACATGCACACGATGTCTGTACGAGTTTATGCAACATCTGTTCGACATCTTCTCGACATGCGCACGACATGAAAACTCGCACGACAATTTTAAACCGTTTAAAATTCTCGCCGCCTCACGCCGAGTTCTGGCGACATGAGGCGACATTTCTTCGACATGTGAAGACATCTGTACGAGTTCCATGCGACAAATGACGAGTTGTGGCGAGTTGTAACTCGCCACAACTCGTAACTCGAACTCGCTACAATGTCTCATCCAAAGCTTACCACCACGAACTGCAAGGAGTATTACTTATCTGCTGCTGGGTGCAAGGCCATTGGAGGCCGAGATACACATTAGAGCTCTGACATTCCTCGGTAATATCATAAGGTCAGAGAACCAGGTCCTAAATGACATACTGGAACGTCAAACACATGTTAAGGGATTGTCTTCAAAACCTGGCTCTCATACATTCAGAAAATTCTTCACCGGTACCAAGCTATGCCAGATAAAGAGAGGTGGAAGCAATTTGTCCATACATCGGTCGATACCGCGTGGAACGAATATCTTATTGTAGACTGTCATACAAAATCAACGCTCAAATTCTGCAATATAAGTATTTTGGCAATAGGATCTGTACATCCGCTGAGGAGAACAGTAGAAAACAACGTACACGATGCGAAGCGTGCGATCACCAAAGCTAGGTTTTTGACTGGTACCTACATTGTACAATCTAAGCTCAGCCGGTTCAATCAAAACCGTGTAGACCCTACATGTCAACTCTGTAAGGCGGCTGTGGAGGACTATTGTCATACTTTACTTGAATGTGGTGCCTTACTAAACTACAGGACACCGTATTTGTCAGAACTTCAACTGTTGTTTTCACTCAATAAGAACCAGACTGCGTAGTCAGATCTTGGAAGGGAGGATATTCTTCAATTTATTCTGGATGTGTCCGCTTTGGATGAGAGATTTTCTCTTCAACTCGATAAAGAGGCATATTATCAAATCGAACGTTTATCAAGAAGTTTGTGTCCTAGCGTCCACTGTGGGAGGACTTTTCTGCTCGAATTAGTGTAAAGGGGACGAAAATAAGCTCTGGCCGTTGGTAGTCTACCCTGGTTTTCTAAATAGAATTTTTTAGACTTCATTTTAAGACCGAATGATGAACAGCCTTCACCTGTCCATGAACTAGGTCAAACTAGGTGCACCTACCAAGAGGTGGATTATACCAAGGACTTATAAACAGATCTGTTTATAAGTCCTTGATTATACGGACAACAACAACCTGCGAACCTGTCATTTTCAATAAAACCACGGAATTTGATAAACACGAAAATAAAGTATTTAGTATCCAAAACCGATTCACCCGGCCACCCTTTCATGAATGGCTTATTTATAAACGAGTATATAGGGTCCTAATACACGTTTTTTACATCATTGTGCAGTCGCTTTGCTGAATTTTTAAAAAATCTACATACATGTATCTATATCTAAAGCTTTTCAGCATAATGTGTGGTCGTCATTAGGAGTGCTTCAACTCAGAGGATATAAAAAGAGGAAGGAGATTTCTGAGATATTTAGCTCATTCCTTCCCTTTCGATTCTTTTAAAACCTTCGCCAGTGAATAGTTTTGATACATAGATAACATTCCCTTCGAAAAGCTTTTGACACGAAATGTCCACAGGTAGAATGACGCTCAACCGGAAGTTATTCGGATTGATTATCGTCGCTAAGGAGATTTCTTGGATGGCTACTGGGTGAAGTTGTTTTTCCTCGTTACAAACAAATCTTGTCAAGTAATAATCTCCTCTCGTTAACAAAATGGCTGCAACTTTTGAAACTCGTCAGAATCCGTTCCACCTGACGGCAGCTGGTGAATTAGGATCGCACCGCGAGACGATGCTTGACAATGAATTGTTACTCCGGGTAAGACTTCACGTCCACTTTGACTTTGTCATTGTTTGTAGGGTTAAATAGCAGGTAGCACATTACTCTCCCTTTCATTAAATAAGTCACCACTAAGTTTCAATAATTAGCTCTTCTTAATGTGCACCCCCTTCTCAAATGTAAATTCGGGCTGTCATCTCAAACTTTGTTCCACATAATTTCAAAGTTGCAATCAAAATATGTGTATTGGGCATTCAAGTTCATCTACGTATCTTTAAGATGTCTAATAACATTAAAAGTAGTGATTCTTTCTACAGAAACACCTGTAAATCATTATGCATGGAGTAACTAATTCAGAGGCAGACAGCAAAATTGAAAAAAAAAAAAAAACCCTCAATTTTGTAGATCTTTGGTATTATGAACTACTACTGGCATGTAAATAATGGATAATAGATTCTCATCTGATGAGAGGCAAGTTTTGAAGACACTGATGCAAATTTAATATAATCTATGTAACAGTGAACATTCCTATTCCAAGCAGTGTTCACATTTAATAGTCTGAGAAACCATAACTTAAGACATTTTCTATATTTTGGCAATTTTCCCCATCTAGTAATGTTTCAAATTCCCCCAAAATCCACTGGACATTGACAAAATCCACCAGAAGTTGTAGGCAATCTGGCAGTTTTCATAAATACTTTCAATTTTAAAGCCATATGGCCTATGATGACTGATCTGAGTACGTGTATTTATATTGTCATATTCTAATTTTTCATTTTAGACTGAGCTTGGCAGACCCAAAAGAAGAGGATATGGTATTCCAGGAGAGGGTTTTATCTTTGGAAAACCTAATGAGGCCAGACATGGAGGAGCTGATGATGGTATATATTATAATTAGGCAGAACGAGTGAATGTTATACCTGATATATATATATGTTAATTATATATCGATCTCTCTTGCTGAAAATATAACCTATGATGATGAATGGAACATTAAGATAATATCAAAATGATTACCATTTAATTATACATATTTGAAATACCAAATTGAATGCAGATAAATTTTTTAACCTCTTACTACATGTATTAAGTACATGTAAAAATACTACGAATATTGTAAGTGTACATATTTTTGCACAACCAAACTTTGTGGATACTTGGCAAAATGGATGATTCAACATATTATTAGCCTAATCATGGATATAATTGCACTTGACATATATTCCTTTGTTACAATAAATCTAGTATTAGGTGTTGTATAAGTAAACAGGTATTCTTAGTGTGTCAAACAAGAACAAGATCTATTTTAGAAACACTGTAAATGCCTCTGGATAGCAGGACATTTAAGGGCATGGAATCAGACCTTAAAAGAATCAGAAACAATTTAAGTAATCTGATGCCAAATATACCACAAGAATAGATTGCATTTCTGATTTTTGTTTATAGCTCTCCATGGTTGGCCTAGAACAATATCAACAACGACTCTGCCATTTGCAAGGAAAGACAAGAAAGCCGAGAGAGATTTCATGGCTCTGAATAAAGCTGCCATTCAGTCAGGTCTAGTCACAGCTCAGGAGAACTACGAGTTCAGAGCAACTCACGACGTCCGCAGAAAAACTGCCGGAGCAGAAAGTACACGAACGCGTACAAGGCGTCTCCCACCCACAATGGTCTTTGGTATATCAACAAGGTGTGATACTTATTTGTTTCTAAGCTGGCTTCAAATTTAACAATAAACATTATAATATAATAAACATATCTATAATATAACAAAATTTCCAGTCCCAATCCTATATTTATATAAGAGACCTATACATGTAATATTAATTATTTTATTTAAAAGTTTTAATTACTTTCTTTTCTTTTATATTTTGATAATAAATTTGAAATTTTGTGGAAAACTTTTATGAAATACACTAGTGATATTCTTAGGTCTGTATTGTTAAGCTAAAACATAATTTGATTTCTACAGGCCGTCCACACCTATATTTGATTTACTAGAACACAAATACCAGGATAAATGGCTACAGTCAAGGAGAGCTCAGGAACTAGCCAAGAGAAAAGAGGAAACACAGGTAACACTTCAATATTGTCATTATCTAGTACCTATTGTCATTATTTAGTGTAAAAAATTAAATGTCATTATAATCATTTGATAATGTGTGAATAAAACCGTCTTTTATCTTCTGTAAAAATCAATTATTGTCATATATGGAATCTTAAGCTTACTTATCAGATGGACAGATTTTTGTTACTGTATTCAAAGGATAAATTCTTCTTAAACTTGTACAGTTGCACTTTGGCCTTAGCATGAGGAATTGTCTATAGGTAACATAACATATATGAACTTAAATCTTGTTATATGTCACATTATACAAAGGTACTCGTTTGTAATGAATTTATATTTCAAAAGAACTTCTAAAAGATGGACAATCAATTAGGTTGATGGTATCATAAAATCTGTGATTGATATTGAAATGTATATATTAATTTAAATACAATATAAAGTTGGGGAAGGAATTTTGAAAAAAAAAAAAAACATATTCAAACAATGTAAAGCATGCTAGAGAATATAATAATAATAAGCTTGATAGTGGATGATAATAATAGGTAGATGCTTTTATGTACTATATAGGGAAGTCTTGACCCTCGAGTGACCCAATCAGCGGGGCCATACTCTACAGTGAGTGACATCACCCTCCATGAGTGATACACTATGTTGTAGTGATTAAATGTAATCTCCTATGCAAAATTAATTTCTAATGCGCATCAGATTTCATTAGCACCTCCTGATTACTAAATGGTTCATCTATGGAGATCATTTCTCTTCCTACAAGCATACTTATCATTGAATTCAGCTTAATCTTAAATACTCCATAAAAATTTTGATGCATTAGTACTAAAAGTTCAAAATCTTATAACTTTATCTTTGAATATGTACAAATATTTAATAAAATTGTATATAGGTACATAGATGAAGGTATCTGAAATTAGATATATAAAGATATTTATCTAGCTAAAATTAATAATTATATCCAACTAACAAATGTAGTGTAAACATGCAAATGGCAGTAGATTTAGTAGATATAAAGACAATTTATTTCGTAGATATTGTTTTACTTCTTTTTATACTGGAAGATTCTTTTCAAAGTTATACTAATTTCTTGTCATCTCACTTTCCATTCATCAATTTGTAGTACTTTTATCACAATAAGAGCCTGGACTCCCTTAATATACACATTAATACACCAAACTAATTTTTTCTTTTTATTTCATTTTTTATTCAAAATTTTCCCCAATAAATTCTTATTTTAGGACAAATTGATTAAGTTCATGATTGCATTTTTATTTCAACATTGACACTCATTGTTTTCACTTCTATGTGACACTGCTTTGTTTATTATTCAAGAAAAGGAAACATTTATGGGAAATGAAGGTATCACAAATCAGCATGGAATATGATCAGTAGTCTATCGCAATCTTCTTAAAAAATATTTGTATACTGAAATAGCCCATGAAATCCTTGCATGTTTCTAAAAATCACTGAAGTTTGAACTGCACCAAATTAGGATACCATGATATGTGACAAGCATGCTATATATAAAGCTATTGTGTAATCTCTGACTATTTCTTCAGTAAATTTTTTGTGCATGCAGACCTTATATTTCGATAAAAAAGAAGCAATTGCCTTTAAATTCAGTCTTCTCATATCAAAATAAACACTATATAGTAAGGTACTTCTTTAGACTTTATTATCTCTGAGACATCGATCAATGTACCTCTCTTTAAGCTTTGTACTTTTGTAACCATCACTGCAGAGTAGAAGCATAATTAAGCTTAACCACTGTCTTCTTTATATATCACTTTGACTTATTGTTAACAATATGTTATATATGGCTTCCATTTTAATACTTTTATTTATAACTGAAGAAATTCAATTTTTTTAGCAGTCTGAGATTATTACTATAAAATATATCATAAGTTCACATATGTCGCTGCATTATTTTCTTTAAACGTATCAACCCATTAATTTTGCATGGATATTTACTTATGGCATGAGCATTTTGATGTATTTCACACTAGATTATAATATCATTCTATGACAAATATTTTACTGAAAAGATATTTTGGTTGCAGCAAAAGAGGAATCCCTGTAAAGTATACGACACCCGAGCCTCACTGCTGAGGACATATCAGAATCCTGTTGAACCTGCCCCATTATGGCAAATGTCCAAATTTAAGAAGAATGTAAGTAATTATTTCTAGACGTTACCTATAAATGTTCGAGGAATTTTAAAGTATGTCAAGCTGTTTTCAAGTATATCAAGCTATTTTCAACATAAATTCTGATAATCTTCAATTAAATAAGAAAAAAAATAGCATACAATTGTGATATTAAGGTATCCAATGTACAATAGGGCATTTTTTCCATGCCTGGTAAGGTACTATAAACTATATATTTTCTGAAAGGTTATAAAGCCCACTGCTCAGAAATAATAATTCTGGGGCCAGAAAAACAAAGGGGAATAACTTATGAAGCATTGAAATTGTCTATTTTCTCTATATAACATATGAAAAATAACAAAGTTGTACAAGAGTTTTTCCCCTTTGATTTTTAAGACCTGGGAGTCTTATATCTGAACTCAGGGCATCATTACCTTTCAGAAAATATATAGTTTATAGTACCTTACCAGGCATTAAATTTACCGTTATGTAAAATGACTCAATTGTACAACGGATACCTTAATTGATACATTATTACAATTGTGTATGTGAAAAATGTGGTAATTTTTCAGGCAAGGCCATCACTACAGACTTTCCGAACAAAGGGGGCTCAGGAAAATGCCTTTGACAACTTTGCCTCCGATCAGATATCACGGAAAGGAAATCTAGGACATGGAGTTTATGAGTCAGCGAAGAATTAGAAATTTCTAGTTATGTCGAAAATTGGAATACTTTTAATGATTTAACTTATTAAAAAATTATCGGTGCGTTTCTGAGTGTGAGACCTGCATAGAATTTTGATAAAAAGTCGTGATTGAGCAGTATTACAAACTGAATCATGTTCTGATTGAACAATTTCTACAATTTAATCTATATGTTGGATGTATTTGATACTCAGTACAGATATTTCCGATAATTCATTAAATGTTAACTTAATATTTAAGTTCTCAATTTTAGGAGTTATTTCAAGAATCTTTTCCCTATTTCACCATCTAAGAAAGTGTGCTGTATTTTTCCATTTTCCCTGTCTATGAAGAGATTATGATACCTGGGAATTGATTATTGAATGAAGCCCAGTAAATCTCTTCAGCATTTCGAGAAAAGGAGTGCATGTTTATTTTTTCATTACTAAATGCTGTTTCTAGAGAATTTTGTTTCTTATCAGTCTTATTCAACCAAAGATCAATTTGAGTAGTTAGATGACACTATGATAGGATTTTTCCTATTTTATTAGGATTTCCTGAGCTGGTCCTGAAAAAGCCAATTACATTTTTCATCACTCTTTGTTATAAATTGTTGATACTATGTGTGTGTGCGTGCAATTCAAAGTTTTCTGGTGTAAAATCAAGTTTTTGTCTTACATTCTCAGACTTAAGTCTAATACATTTACTATTGTTGTTTTCTCTAAAATTAACAACTAATTGGATACTTGAGCACCCCTTTTCCATAAAGCTTATCAAAGCAAACTGTGATATATAGACATAGTGCATGCAGGCTTTGTCTGTAGGGTTGTATTAGCATGTTGATTGTTGATTTATAATTGTTTGTTTTTTTCAAAGTCAAGAGGGACTTAAATGATAAATATTGCACACATGAATATTTCTAAATTTCAGAACAGCTTTGACTGGGCTGTGGCACAGCATTTTGGACACCCTTTATATATTTATATGGCTATCTTATGGTATTAGAACAGCCCTTGTTATTGTGGAGTATGCTTGCCTAATCATTTTGATATGTCTTATTGTTTCACATTCATATTATCATTTACATCAACTATATACAATAAATTTTATAAAAAAAACGTCAAATGTATCTTGGTCAATTTTATTCAATGTGGCTCTTTCAAAGAGTTTGATAGAAAAAACAAATCATTTTGCCTGAAGGACCATAGTAAACCCCTTTGAAATGAACAATTTTGTATGCATGTTGCATTAAAACTTGTTATACATAACTCAGTGATACACAGCTTGCCGCTACTCGCCTGACACGCCTTGTCACGCCTTGTCACCCTGGGACATGGCCGGTCATGTGCCACTCTGAATATGAGCATGATAAAGGAAAGTGCTTATGTGATAAAGTAAAACTTTCTTCACGCTATTATTCTTATGACTCTCATGTAAGACTTGTAAGACAGTGATAGAAAATATTTTTAATATTAAGCTCAAAATAATTTTGACTGATGGAAAGATGCACCAAAATTTCCCTTCATAAGGAAAGACAGATCAAGTCAAAACCCTGTGTGGTTTTAAGATTTTATGTAAAAATATACTATTAATCAAAAACATAGATTCCAGTTTGATTTCACATGAAGATATCAGCAATTAGCAATATATGGAACATTTTGCAATCTATGCTAGCAAAAATTAAGTTTAGCATCATAACAAAATTACTTGATATACCGTTAATCAAGATTAGATGAGCTAACTCTCCGGATAAAATTATCTTCAATCACCACAGAACCTTAATGTCCTTAATCACATAATAGTTCATATCTGTGATTGCATCGTGCAAAATTTGTTTAATATGAAATTTTATCTCAAGAAAATCACATACTATAAATCTGGTTATTATAGTCCATGCTCTGAGGATTAGTAATAGCTTGTGATTGTCATAGCATTATCAACAGCTACCACGTATACCCTACCATCCTGGAGCTGACCTAATGATAAGACATCTTCCCTGCAGCCTCACCATCATGATGGTTTGATAATCAGTCTCCCTGTAGATCCTGTATTGTTGATGATGTCCCCATGAGCCTGAGGGGCGTTTTCCAGACTATACTCCCTACCTATGTGAGGTTTGACCCATCCCCCAGGACCTAAACCTGCATCTATAGCACCACTCATCTCCTTCATTTCTTCCTGTAATGATAATGGTGTCTTAAATTCCATAAAGGAGTTGTTAGTTCTTTTTGGTAAGATAACTTTTCTTGTAAACTTACTTCTTCCCCTTTTCTTACCATAGTTTCTATTGATTTTCACTGGCATGTTCAGCAGCAAAGTAAACCCTCTTTGGGGTACAAACATGTATTTACTCTTCATTTCTCATTTTTCTCTGGAAATTTTTTGATAAAACAATTTGTACATGCAAAATTTAATTATTGAATTCTTTTGTTTCTGCATTTGAAACATGAATGGATTCTGATTTTTAGTCAATTACTGCATATCTGTATAATATCGGGGAGAAATTGACCTTGATTTTCATTGATATAAGATCAGTTTTTTTATCCTGACCGTACCAGGTACACATGTCTGATATCTGGTAAGTTAACCTTGAACTTCATCTAGAGCAGAGTGTCATCTAATGTAAATATTCAACCTGTGACCTTGACCTTCACATGAAGCACATCTAATTTGTGAAAGGCTTGACCTTCACTAGCAGTCTAGTCCCGGCACCAGGTTTTACCTTGACTTTCACCTGTAGTCTGTCTGATCTATGAAAGATTTTTTACCTTGACCATCACCAGTAGTCTCTCTACTCTATAAAAGGTTGGACCTTGACCTTCACCAGTAGTCTGTCTGATCTATGAAAGGTTTTTTACCTTGACCTTCACCAGTAGTCCGTCTGATATATAAAAGTTTCGACCTTGACCTTCACCAGTAGTCTGCCTGATCTAAGAAGGTTTTTACCTCGACCTTCACCAGTAGTCTGTCTGATCTATGAAAGGTTTGACCTTTACCTTCACCAGTAGTCTGTCCGATCTACAAAAGGTTTGACTTTCACCAGTAGTCAGTCCGATCTATTACAGGTTTGACCTTGACCTTCACCAGTAGTCTGTCTGATCTATGAAAGGTTTTTTTACCTTGACTTTCACCAGTAGTCTGTCTGATCTAAAGGTTTGCCTTGACCTTCACCAGTAGTCTGTCTGATCTATAAAAGTTTCAACATTGACCTTCACCTGTAGTCTAACTGATCTATGAAAGGTTTTTTTGCCTTGACTTTCACCAGTCGTCTGTCTGATCTATAAAAGGTTTGACCTTGACCTTCACCAGTAGTCTGTCTGATCTATAAAAGGTTTGACCTTCACCAGTAGTCAGTCTGATCTATTAAAGGTTTGACCTTCACCAGTAGTCTGTCTGATCTGTAAAAGGTTTGCCTTGACCTCCATAAGTAGTCTATCTGATCTATATAAGGTTTGAGCTTGACCTTCAACAGTAGTCTGTCTGATCTATGAAAGGTTTTTTACCTTGATCTTCACCAGTAGTCTATCTGATCTATTAGAGGTTTGATCTTGATCTTCACCAGTAGTCTGTCTGACCTATGAAAGGTTTGACCTTGATCTTTGCCAGTAGTCTGTCTGACCTATTAAAGGTTTGACCTTGACCTTCACCAGCAGTCTGTCTGATCTATGAAAGGTTGGACCTTGACCTTCACAAGTGGTATGTCTGATCTATAAAAGGTCTTTTACCTTGACCTTCACCAGTAGTCAGTCTGATCTATAAAAGGTTTTACCTTGACTTTCACCTGTAGTCTGTCCGATCTATAATAGGTTTTTTACCTTGACCTTCACCAGTAGTCTCTCTAATCTATAAAAGCTTTGGCGTTGACCTTCACCAGTAGTCTGTCTGATCTATGAAAGGTTTTTTACCTTGACCTTCACCAGTAGTCAATCTGATCTATGAAGATTTGAGCTTGCCCTTCACCAGTAGTCAGTCTGATCTATGAAAGGTTTTTACCTTGACCTTCACAAGAAGTATGTCTGATCTATAAGAGGTTTGACCTTGATCTTCACCAGTAGTCTGTCTGATCTATGGAAGGTTTGACCTTGATCATTGCCAATAGTCTGTCTGACCTATGAAAGGTGTGACCTTGACATTAACCAGTAGTCTGTCTGATATTTGAAAGGTTTGACCTTGACCTTCACCAGTGGTTTGTCTAATCTATCAAAGGTTTTTTACCTTGACCTTCACCAGTAGTCTGTCTGATCTATAAAAGGTTTGACCTTGACCTTCACAAGTAGTCTATCTGATCTATGAAAAGTTTTTTACCTTGACCTTCAATAGTAGTCTGTCTGATCTATAAAAGGTTTGACCTTGACCTTCACCAGTAGTCTGTCTAATCTATAAAAGTTTGACCTTGACCATCACCAGTTTTCTGTCTGAGCTATGAAAGATTTGACCTTGACCTTCACCAGTAGTCTGTCTGAACTACAAACTTTAAAGGTTTTTTCACCTTGACCTTCACCAGTAGTCTGTCTGATCTATGAAAGGTTTGACGTTGACCTTCACCAGTAGTCTGTCTGAACTACAAACTTTAAAGGTTTTTTACCTTGACCTTCACTTGTAGTCTGTCTGATCTATGAAAGGTTTGACCCTGACTTTCACCAGTAGTCTGTCTGATCTATGAAAGGTTTAACCTTGACCTTCACCAGCAGTCTGTCTTATTTATTTTATGTTTGACATAGAACTAATCAGCAATTTATGTCTGATGTTTGAAAACACCTTTAGCTATATAGTCCTACCTGTGTAGATCCAAAGAGCATGACCCCTGCTACAGTAGATTCCTTGGCCATTAGGTGCCGTGGAGTTACTTCTATTGATCCTCTATTACCTACAACCTGTAAGAATAATTATCATTATCAATCTTGCTGAAAGAATATCAAGCTACATGCATTTTTGTAAAACAGGAATGTATTCTGATGGAGAGATTCAGATGATACAAATACTTCTCTGTATTAGCTTGGAGTATCGCATCATAAAATTACACCTGTATAAATTTCTAGTTGATAGATGAACATGCACTTTAAAGAACATATTAAATACATAATGAATGACCTTGACCTTTGACCTACCATAATTCTGCCTCGTTTAGCCACCATGGTCATGTCTTTTTCCAGGTTGACATTGGCCAACATTTCGATGATTATATCAGGTCCATTGCCATCTGTTGAATCCTGTTAAAGATTTTAAAAGATTTGTTACATCTTAAATTGTGGTATTTGTTATAAAAATTAAACTTCTCAAACATATATTTGACACTTTTATCCAGCCTAGCTATACAGAAATAATTAAAAGAGTTCTATAGAATATTTGGTTCGAGCAAATGCATCTATTGAATTCAGAGTTATCTTTCTTGTAATATGTTAAAAAATAAAATTTCCAGATTCCTTGAGACATTTACATATGCAAGAGAAAAAGATAGATATCTTTCAAAAATAAAGGATAATACATATGAGAAGCATAATTATGGTACAACTTCATATGATTACATCTATCCTGTTTTAAAAAAAATTAGAAATCATTAAAAGATCTTTACATAATTTAGTTCAAAATCAAAGTTAAAAGTGTGTAAAACAATCAATGCATCTATACACCTATGACAACTCAGACAATTTTACCAAGTTTTCTGTTAGGTATTAGATACAGCTTTGCATTTAAAGTAAAACTAGATCAAACAAATTAATCAATGGCTTTAATATGAGTCAATTATATCATAATACCATGATTTCCTGGACATAGTTCTCTTCTCTGTGATTAAACACAGCATCAGCACCATTTTCCTTGACTAGATCCACCCCTGTCTGAGATCCTGCAGTTCCCAGAACCCTCAGTCCAAGATGGCACCCATACTGAATACACGCTAGGCCAACCTAATATTGATGTAGGAAATGATATGATCGATCTGAATGATTGATGTTGCTCTAATAACGCATTAAAATATATAAAATAATAGATATACAGGTACTTAAACAAGTTATAATCTTCTTTTTTAAAAAAACGTAGAGTTATACTTCATCTAAATAATTTATTACTAGTTTGTTAATTGGATGATAATATTGGGTGCATAATGACTACTTACAGATCCACTAGCACCATGGACCAGCATGGTCTCCCCTGGTCTGGCTTTTCCACTGTGTAAAAACCCACAATGTTGGCCTTATATTAATTTGTATACAATGTATTACAAAACTTAAACAAATGTAGTAGGCAAAACTATATTAATTCATATGATATTATAATACTTCAAAAGAATTGATCCTTTATGGTTTTACATCCTAGATTAATTGTCAGTCCTGACTATTTCATACAGCCTTACATGATTTGTACGGCACGGTAGGCTGTGTAGTAAGGGACGCCCACCCCTGCTCCCTCTTCAAACGACAAACGATTCCTCAGATGTCTGGTTGTATCAGCCTCTGCAGTACAGTACTCAGCATAACCCCCTGACGCTGTACGGATCGTAAAAACTCTGTCACCCTTCTGTGTTGTAGAAAAGACAAAATGCATGACACAATTCAAATACACATCAAAGAGATGAAAAATCATTTGACATTGCATGGGATGAATTAGATTAAAATGATAAAGGTATTTAATTGTCCCTCTCAAGCACAGAAGAATCTTAGATGTCTTTTTTAAAAGGTTTAACAAATTATGCAAAAATACACATTTTTTTATGATAATCTCATGATACATAAAAATCATATTAACCTTAAATGATTTGACATCTGACCCTACTTCCTCTACCACACCGGCGATGTCCTGTCCTGGCGTATACGGTAGCTCTGGTTTTAGTGCATATGTACCAGCCCTGATATATGTATCAACAGGGTTAATTCCTGCAGCCTTCACATTTATCAAAACCTTAAAGAGTGAAGAAAAAAATGTTTTCGTATGAGTATATAAAAGTAAGAACCAATCACATAATAATTAATTGTACTTAATCATTAAACATGATTAAAAATCATTAAAAGAAACATTCATAAGTCTATAATTTGAAAAAATCATGTAATCTAACACTCATGTGTATTGTGTCATTCCAAAGAAAAAAAACCATCATTATAAACTAGACTAAACAATGGTTTTTTAACACAGTGATATTTTAGATAAATAGAGGAAAGGAGAGTATATGTCAAATCTGAATCATGATCAAGATTTTTTTTTTTTTTTTTTTTTTTTTTTTTTCTCTCCCCGAACCTATGTAAATTTTAATTGTGATCCCCTTGGTGGCAGGTATTATGTATAGGTGATGGGTGCCCCTTGTAAAGTACCCCACATGGTGAATGGGAATCAACTTGGAACTTTGTAACCTATTGTAGGTAGCCTCGTTCTCTACAAAGTTCATTGTAAATACAGATATTCCTGATGAATGGACCCTATAGCATCAGGATATCAATGTTTTTAAAATCGCGTTTTAAATATCTTAATCCGATGCTTGCAGACGACGCTGAAAGGCAGTACTCCAAGAAGTGGAGGGATTTATTAGCCACAACAACAACAACAACAACTAATCAGTGTGAACAATTCAACTTCTTTATATGTGACTCTTTTGACTTTAGATTTTCTTCATATGACACTCTCTACCCTTACCTGTGACTTTCTTTACATGTGACCCTCTTTACCTTATACTATTTTTTACCTTATGACTTTCTTAATATGTTACCTTATTTACATATTCTTGATGTCGGACTGGTCACATGACCAAATCCGCCATGTTTACAGGGGGATGTGCTTCTAGATTTTTCACTCCGCCCTATGAAAAATCCATGATTTTGTTTGCTCTTTCTTCAAATCTCATTTTATATTTGGGTCTGAGGAGGAAATAGCTAATTCATCAATGGTTCCTTCAATGAATTCTTGTAGTTTTATCCTTAATATAAACGTTAGATTCTAGATATAAAGCAATTTCATACACATGCTCTAAGATAAACACCGAGTTTTTCCCCCAACTATTTTCGGAACTTCTCTGTGCTTATCTCTAATTGATTCCTTTGTGTGACATCACGCCGACATAGAGAATACAAATGTAGCTAACTTTACAGGTTACCTTCTTAACATGTAACTCTCTTTACCTATGACTTTATCTATATGTCATTTTATTTACAAACAACTTTCCTTACATGTGACTCTCTCTTTTAATGCGACTCTCTTTACATGTGACATTATGTGACTTTCTTTATCTGTGACCCTCTTTACCTGTGATTTTCTTTACCTATGACTTTCTTTACCTGTGACTTTCTTTATCTGTGACTACCATTACATTTGACTTTCTTTACATGTGACTATCTTTAAATGTGAGCCTCTTTACCCTGTGACTCTCTTTACCCTAGATTTTCTTTTAATTATATGTCTCTTACCTTATGTGTGACCTCCTTTACATATGGCTCTCTTTACATGTGACTTTCTTAACACTTGACATTCTTTACCTTAAATTATTTTTTTCATGTGGATTTCTTACCTTTAACTTATTTTACATGTGGATTCTTAAACTGATTTTTTTTTTAATTTCCTTCACCTGTGATTTCCTTTACATGTGTGACTCTCTCTACCAGTGACTCTCTTTACCTGTGACTTCCTTTATCTGTGACTTCCTTTATCTGTATTTTTCTTTTAACTTTCCTAACCTATGACTTTCCTTACTTGTGGCTTTCTTTACATGTGACTTTCTTAACCTGTGACATTTCTAACTTGTGAGTTTTTCTACCTGTGGGTTTCTTTACATGATCGTTTCTTTATCTTTGACTTTCACTTGAGTTTCTCTACCTGTGACTATCTTATCATGTGAATTCTTTACCTGTGAGTTTATTCATAAGTAACTTTCTTCATATGTGAGTTTATTTATTTGTGACATTCTTTCCATGTGGCATTATTTCCTTGTGACATTCTTTACCTGTGACTTTAGTTACATGTGAGTTTCTTTAACTAGTACTGTAACTATATTTACATGTGAGTTTCTTAACCTGTGATGTTCTTTACCTGTGAGTTTCTTTGCCTATGAATTTCTTACCTGTGACTTTCTTTACCTATGAATTTTTCTACCTGTGACATTCTTTACATGTGAGTTTCTACACATGTGAGTATCTTTACCTGTGACATTTTCATATGTGAGTTTCTTTACATGTAAGTTTCTTTGCCTGTGACTTTCTTTACATGTGATTTGTTTTACATGTGAGTTTCTCTACCTATGACTCTGTACATGTGAGTTTCTTTATGTGTGACACTCTTTTCAAGTGATTTATTTTTACACTTGACTTTTTTTACATGAGAATTTCTTGACCTGTGATTTTCTTGACCTGTGATTTTCTTGACCTATGACTCTCTTGACCTGAGACTTTCTTGACCGGTAACTTTCTTTTCACATGACTATTTTACTTTCAACTTTCTGAACATGAAGCTTTCTTTTTGTATCACTCAATTTACCTGTGACTTTCTTTACAACTTTCTTTACATATGACTTTTTTTAGGTATGATGTGCTGTATACCTGTGACTTAGCAGGTGTTGGTACAGGTACACTACTTTCCACTTTCATTACTTCAGGACCTCCAAACTGTGCCACTCTTATAGCTCTCATGATGTTTCTTCTCAGTGCACTGCTACAGGACATGCTGTAAAATATTGCAATGAGTAACAAATTAACTTATAAAGTTAACAAATGAAAATGACTCATAATTAAATGTCAGCTCTATAAACAAATGAGAATGAATATAAAATGTCAGCTCTATTAACAAATGAGAATGAATATAAAATGTCAGCTCTATTAACAAATGAGAATGAATATAAAATGTTAACAAATGAAAATGAAAATGAAATGTAAGGTCTATTAACAAATGAGAATGAATATAAAATGTAAGGTCTATTAACAAATGAGAATGAATATAAAATGTAAGGTCTGTATTAACAAATGAGAATGAATATAAAATGTAAGGTCTATTAACAAATGAGAATGAATATGAAATTGTAAGGTCTATTAATAAATGAGAATGAATATAAAATGTAAGGTCTATTAACAAATGAGAATGAATATGAAATTGTAAGGTCTATTAATAAATGAGAATGAATATAAAATGTAAGGTCTATTAACAAATGAGAATGAATATGAAATGTAAGGTCTATTAACAGAGAAGAATGAATACAAAATGTCAGCTCTAAAATATCATACATAGGTTCAAATGTTAAGTAATTTGTTTTAAACATGCAGATGAAAATCCTATTGAAATAGATAATGAGGTCATTGGGAGAAATTGGGAGGAAAAATGAATATACTTAGACATTTACTTAAGTTATAAATAGGTTCATATAATATTATAAATGTTCATATCAAATGAACAAGAACTGCCCTTCACGAATTATAGCTACTGTGGCATATATTTTTTAGATCATTTATTATACATATATATAATGCGGAAGGGTTCCAACTCTATACCTTCCTGAAGAAAATGTATTACACACCTAATTTGGACTAACCTTATTTAAGAATAGGATCAAAGGTGATGACACACCCTTGGTCCTAACTAATTCTGTGAAATATGGTTGAAATCCATGTGAAGGGTAAGGAGTTTTGCCCTGGACAAGGTTTTATCCATATAAGTTATATTGTAACCTTGACCTTTGACCTCTGACATTGGTTCAAAGTCATTACACAACCTTATGTCCTTAGTAACGAAACAATTCTGTGAAATATTATTAAAATCTATGCATAGGAAAGAAGTTATATCATAGACAAGCTTTGATAGACAGATGGCAAACAGAGGGTTTAAGGGGGGAGGGGGTGTACCAAATAGAACAATTCTTCATCAGATCAAGTACAAGAATTCTAAGTACAAAATCATTTCCTAGGATTACAAATATATGTAGGGGTCTAGAATTTTTTCAAAATCTTCTTCCCATGGGCAGCTCATGACATGAAATTTACTTACCCAAAAATTCACTTGCCTTTTAAAAGTGATATGTAGAGAAGGATAGGTCTTATACTACAACTTTTTTATAGGCAATGCTTAAATAAGGCGTATTTAGCAAATGGAATGTTTGATTCCTCAAAATGAATTAAAACTCTGTATAAAAAATCTGATAAAAAAGAAAGGGGAAATAAGCTTAAAATGCATCAAAGATGCAAAGTCCCGAGTTGCAAAACTTGAATTTAAGTATGAATATGCAGACTCAAAATATACATGAATTGTATATGGTATTGACAGATGGGAAACATTACTAGCATATTTCAGGTTGATAAACATTCATATATACTTCAGAAACCATTTTCAATTGCCCAAGTCCTATGAATTTGGCATTTGATCTTTCGACCCCAAAATCAATAGGAATAAATCTTGACTCATGGGAAACATTTCTGGCAAGTTTCATTATCATAGGTGACATAAAACCATTTTCAATCATCAGAACCCTATGACCTTGACCTTTAACCTTTTGACCTCAAAATCAATATGGGTCATCCTTGATCCATTAACGTTTCTGGCAATTTTCATAATCATAGGTGCAATATATGCTCAAATATGGTCAAGAAACCATTTTTAATCATCTGAGTCCTGTGACCTTGACCATTGGACCCAAAAAAATCTAATGGGTCATCTCTGATTCATGGAAAAGCATTTCTGGTAAGTTTCATGATCATAGGTGCAATACAGGCTCTAACATGGTCCTGCAACCATTTTCAGTCAGCTGACCTGACATTTTCATACCTGAGTCCTATGACCTTGACCTTTGACCTTTTGGCTCCAAAATCAATCATTGATTCATAAGAAAAATTACTGGCAAGTTTCATGATCATAGGTGCAACACAGGCTGACATATGCTCTGGAAACCATTTTCAATCATCAGAGTCTTGTGACCTTGACCAAAAATCAAAAGGGGTCATCCTTGACTCATGGTGAGTAAGTGTATGAAGTTTCATTGTACTAGCATGTAGACTTATAAGTCCAGAAACCAATTGTTGACGCCTGCCCCACATCAAATTAAGAGCCAAGTTTTGCAACACGGGCAAATGAACAACTACTTTGCAAATTTCCTGACTTAACTTTTCACTTGCCCCGGGCAATGGAAAATGGGAAATCTGGACCCCTGAATTATGTCTTGGTAACATCGGCCAATGCTGTGTTTTTTCTTAATTTTGGGGGAAGGGGGTCAGGGCCCATACATGATGAAAAATAAGCGCAAGAACAATATTCAACCCGACCCAAATTGGGGAATCTTTAATAAATCAAAACTTTGTAAAAACTATTAGATAGCATTAGAATGGCTGCAAGCACATTAAACAAGGGCATGTCAGCACAACCATATTTTACTATTCTAAACAGGTTTATTGAATTTTACGCATGCAGGTTTTAAAGAAGTCCTCTACTCGTGGGTATTTTCACTTACATTTACTCGGACAAACTCAAATTACAAAGTATTGGTAGTTCCATAAAAATATATTGTCTCGTTTATCCATGAAACAGCGATTTATAAGCCCATATCAACAAGCTAGCGATTTGATACAGAACTAGTCTGCAACTTCCGCCGAAATTGAAAGTACAAATTCGTGACGTCAGATGTGAGTATACACTACACATTCACACGATGACGTTATGTGAAATATATAGTGCATGTGTCTCTTTGTTTATATGGTACATTTATAATTATTTTTCAGTTTAACCATTTTCAAAGTAAATTAAACATCAGTGTTTTAAAAGACCTGTACATATTCATTGTCGGATCCATCCAGGTGGAGGGAAGGGGAGGGGGGGGGGGGTTCTTCCCCATTCCTGGTAAGACTTACATGAACATGGAAAATATTAAATAATGAAGGGAAATTGAGAGATCGAAATTTTATAGAATATGAAATCCTAAGTAAAGCCTTTCCTAGGTGTCTAGATGGGATCTCAAATTGATATTCTAATCAGCTTA
The DNA here is from genome assembly GCA_028142955.1 of Pinctada fucata. Classification (NCBI taxonomy): domain Eukaryota; kingdom Metazoa; phylum Mollusca; class Bivalvia; order Pterioida; family Pteriidae; genus Pinctada; species Pinctada fucata. The sequence goes on from AP027109.1 coordinate 50,129,264, forward strand.
TAGGAATGGGGGGGGGGCGCAAATGTATTAGGAAGAGGGTGAGAAATGAAAATTAATGTCATTTAAGATAATATGAAATTTATTTTCTGATGTTATATAAAGTTATGAAGGTGGAAAAAAATTAAATAATATGGGTCGACAAAAAATTAAATGATATGGCCTGGAAAGTTGTCTGCTGGCTCCGCCCAGGATTTCATGAAAAAAAATGACTTTCTTGAAATTCAATACCGGGAGTTCTAAGTACTCATGTAATGTATATCAAATAATAACTGATCGAGTATCTCAGTACGAGAGAGAGAGAGTGAGAGAGAGAGAGATACCAGCATTTTCATTTCCGAGGTACATTACAAGAATTCAAGACGGACTTAAAATAATACTATCTCCGCTCCAAAAGAATATGATCACTGTGTTGCCCAGAACAATATCAGAAAATAGATACCCGGAATACATATACAAGTATTTGATATGGTATCTTGTTTATGACTATCAATTTTTTTTTTCGAAATTCAGTCGCAACTCCTTCCGCATTTAAAATTTACGTCCCACCCCAATCTATCGAAAAATTTGTAAACATGTAACAGGTTATGCTCTGCATATTGAAAATTGAAGTTCTTGCGTATTTCGATGTTCCACACGGATCCGTTTGATGAAACATTTGATAGACATTTATTTGTTTACATTCATTAAAAAATTTTGTTTTACAAAACAACAATCGTCAAACATCGTATCATTATTTATGAAGGGGGGGGGGGGGGCGTCTAGAGACGAGAGTTATGTCTGGAAATTCGGGCGGGAGAGGGGGGGGGGGGCTTAATATTTTTCTTTCACAGTTGTTGCATACTGACTTTTTTTCAGCACTTGGGGCCTGTATACATGTAAAAAAATCTAGCTGGGATCTTTTCCTTCTTTATTTCTTTTTTTCCCCGCTCACAAAAATAAGTACATGTGCATTGAACATGTCGATGACTTATATTTTTACATTTAATTCTCACCGATATTCCACAGACTTAATTTCTCCCTCTTTTAACATGTACATGGCATGCTTTTTCCAATGTAAGGAAGGTTATATTTATTGAAGTACGTACGTGCCGACTGGAAGTGGGGAGGTACAAATGTCAACGAAGGAGGGTGGTATCAATAGGCTGAATGGGAGGGAGTCAGAGTGCCGGGGAAATTATAGAATTTTGTAAATAGGATACCCTCTACCCGATCCAAACCATCTACAAGCGTGATCTAGACGGTTAGGACGTCATGACCCCTTGGATTTGCCAAAAATGCAGATTTTTTCTTTGTTTTACTAGTATGTATTTTTTTCCGAAATAGACGGCTTACCCCCACCCCCATTTTCTTTCCGGGGGAAAGGAAGGATCGATTTCCTGGAGATTTTTTATCTATATATGCCTCAGAATCCCTCTCTGAGATAACCTTTAGGATTCTGGAGGTCGTTTAAAATATATCAACACAAGTACACGTACGTATATAGATAAATTATGTACATTAGTAGTTTTAATGTAAATATTTAGGTTTCATAATTATTAAATGCTCTTTTATCATATTTATCACTCATACACTCTTATTTGATATGTACTTTATTTTGGCATTTATAAGAGTACATTAGTACTTGTATCCACAACATGCATGTACATTTCTATATATAGCGTTATGAAACGTGGTTCCCTTTTACACACTTCTGACGTACTTCCGGTGTGTACAGCTATTTTAAGAAATTGGAAAAGGTGGTAAAATATATATTGGTCTATATCAGCTCTGAAAGAGATTACATAATGGGAAAATTTCTTGTTGGAATTGAGTTTGATATGAACTGTAATATACATGAAAATCTCCACGACTAGAGAACTTCTTTAAACAATTTTGTTTATCAAAGAAAAATTAATTTATATCATGTATATGGGGAGAAATCTCTAACAGGAGGGAAAACATATACTCAAGAGAAGGGGGAATGGGGCCAAATATCGCCACATTTTTTTCTGGGAAAAAAAGCTGCATTGACTCAATGTATTCCAAATTAGATGGCACCTGTAATGCAGGTTATTACATATATCCTGAACAATAAGTTACTACACTCCACACTGGACCAGAGACCGAGTGTCACACATTTTACAACAATGAAAAAATGACTGAGTAACACAGTAAAACAGACAGGCTTTCCTTGCCAAAACATACCGCATTGTTACAATTTTTACCTTTTGAATGAAAAGGAGGGTCAATTAAGCTATTTTAACATTAAGGATTCATATGTCAAGCTAAGGAATAGAAGGAAAAGATATATAATATTGGGTCGTCTTACAACAACGAAAGGCCGCCTTTATCGGACACTGTAAATAACATGTAGAAAAGAAGTCGAAAGCGGACGGAATAGCGGAATTTTGGGTACCACTTTTTTTTGGGAGAGGATGGGAACTTATCTTTTTTTATCAAGGAAGAGAGAAAGTTTTGCCAATTTGCATGTAGCCATAAAATAATAAAGAGGTCCCGGTAACCAGACTTTGTATGTAGTGCGGATGTCTTTCATACATGTCAACTTTGAAATCTTTTATGTAGGCATCACACTGTCCCGATTATGGTATCCGATGGACACACGAATAGGAAATTTTCAATTTCGTGCGAAGTTACTCCCGAATATGGTTAAGATCCGTTCAGCAACCGATGTTTTTACGATGCTAAAAGATGATTACACGATGCTAAAAGATGACTACACAATTGTATCCGAACCGCTCCCGATGACAACACGACGGGACGAATTTTATCTTAAAACATATCCGAGGGTCATACGAAGGCTTACGATGTATTAACGAAGGCTACTAGATTGCTTCACGACGTCGTATCTAGAATGCGATGCATCGGATTATAACCAGGAATGCATCACCTTTTGAATGGTTAAAAAAAGTAGCACAGTATCAATGATTTCCTCCTCTGCCTTTTATTATTTCTGTCTCAGAAAATACAAAAAAAAAAAAAAAACACACACACAAAAAGTTAGCAACTTAAATATATGTTATCGAATATCTGAATCGCACTGTCTATGTAGCATGGTTAGCCAAGATATATGAATGTTGATTCTTATCATGCTCGACCATCTTTGAAAGTTTGATTTTACAAGGCATATCATTTATATAATGATTACAGTTCTTTATGTGAAAGTGTGACTACCAGACGGACAAATAGACAACGGGTTCAGTTATCAGTTACCTTTGCGTAGCAGTTGACATGTATTAATTATTGTCAACCAGGAAACAAGTGGAAGAGGTGATGATTCAATGTAAGAAAGATGAAAATGGATATATGTCACAACAAGATACTAGTATTACCAGTAATTATAGAAAATATTGAGTCTGTACATGCTCTCTTAGATGCATTTAAAGAAGCAGTCCTTCTGCCTTCCTTTTCCTTATCGTAACATTATCAAGGCACGTCATTTTTGCTTTATAATGCATTGACTTGCAAATTTGAAGAAGACAGAGAAGTTTTTATTTTGATAAATTTGGATTAACTTAGAAAAATACTTTAAAAATGGTTTTAGATATTATGTATTTGAAACGGTTTGTTTAACGTAGCTCGCGGGGAAGCTTTCATCACAATCAAATGTGTACGCAGGTTTCACCCTCGAATTTTTTTATGTGCACATCTACGCTATGACGTCATAAACCTTACTTGATCGTAACGTCACGCTACATTGCGCGACATCTATCGATAGGGCGCAAATGGCGTAATTTTGTTTGTGTCTGTCATCTTTTGTATCGGGATCCCATCTTAACGTCATCGTACTAGAGTACGATGACATTACGATGTCATTTCGATGGAATTGCGAGGTTGTCACGAAGTCGTATAGCCTTCCTAACTCCATCGGGAGGTTCTTGACACGTTCGTAATGCCTCCGTATGGCAAAATTGCACCGATGGTCCCGATGGTAATTCGAAGGAGAAACGAAGATGTTACGAATACGCAAGATGCCTTCTCGATGGTCTTACGAAGGGCAAGATGATTACACGAACCTGTTTCGAAGATGGTCCTTCGGGAGTGCCATCGGGAATTTTTTGGCATGCCAAAGATTTTGACAGCACTCCCGAAGTTGTTCCCGAAGTTGGACAAATCAAGCCGGCGGTAATACGATGGTTCAAGATGGCCTTACGAATAGCCCGATGATATTACGATCACACCCGAATTTGAAAAAATCCTTTATCGTGTGGCCATCGGCTGCTTAAATCGGGACAGTGTGACGCCAGCATTATAAATAACAGGGAGATCTCGATCCATCGATCCCTCCTTGGCACTTGAAAAAGAGGGATTCGCCTTCGCCTTCGCCTCGGGAAATAGGTCTAGCCTCGGGAAACCAGAATCATGCTAACTCCCTCAATGGTATACTTTAACTGTTACAGTGTATACTATGACATTGAGCTTAAAATTGTCCTCTGACCTTGAAAATCAATATAGAGCTCTTGATATACTGTCCGCGCAGCTCACTTCAGAAATAGGAAAATTGAAGTTTCCTCTACCTTGTCGGCATATTTTCCGATTAAAATTGACATAGGGCGTAGATCTCGAACTCTCATAACTAACGGCAATACACACACACACACAAAAAAAAAAACAAAAACAAAAACAAAACAAAAAAAAAACAAAAAAAAAAACTGCAGATTTTTCTCGAACCACTGTTTATTTCAAGCAATATTGGTGTTTTTATGCAGTTACTGTTATAACTTCAATTGTGACAATTATTTAAGCTATTAATTAAAAGAAAAGAGGGGATCTCCAACAACACTCTGTTGCATCACCCAAAGCAAAACTCCAAACACCCAATGCAAAAGCACAGCAGACACTCGCAGAAAGAGACGCAAAAGGGACAAGGAACACCAACACACACCATAGAATTATGAAACACAAAAGACCACATATAAATCAACGAATCCAATGGGCAACCGGTGCCGACTTTAGACAGCCATCTGCCATGCAAGTACATAAATGTAGCATACGGTGTAGTTATCCGTATTACGTGCGCACAAACCTCCTGCGTTTCCGAACAGCCAGAAGTCTCGAAGAACGCACAATTGTGGTGTAAAATATAACCTCCTCACTGCAAGATGAACATACAAACAGACAGCATGACGCAGGGGCCCACGAAACACATATATGGATACGTAAATGGATATTTAAAAAAAAAAACCAAAAACATACGAAATACAGTCCATGCTCTACCGGCTGTAGTGAGCTCATGCATGTGATCACCCGAGGTTCAGTGGGACCATGTCTGCTTATATGTTTTTGCATTGGGTGTTTTGTGGTTTTGCTGTTGGTGCTGAAAACGAGTGTTGTTGGATATACCCTCTTTTCTTCTCTGAAAAGGTTTGGTCAGTGTCCGTCACGGAGTCCTGTCGTCAGTGTCCGTCGCGGAGTCCTGTCGTCAAAGTCCGTCAGAGTGAATTCTCAAGAATGTGCTGGTACAAGGTTGTAGATTGGTCAAGTATCAAGCCAATTGTCATTCTCATATCCACGGTATAAAAGGCGTTTGATGATTCTAACACAACTTCGATGGTAAATATGTCTACCTTCTTTTAATCCATCTTATTTTGTTAATTATATCAACATTAAATGCAAGTTGTTAAATACCCAAAGTAATATACTCTGTTGCTTGTATGGATCCGAATTTCAAAAGAAGTTTACAATGATTTTTGTAAAATTTCCAGAGAGTCTTCACTAGTTTGTGAATGCGAAAATCTTGACCCAAAAGTTTCTTGGTAATTTGTAAATTTCTACTATGAAAATCCAAAACATCAGTACCTGCTCTAGCATACCGGATGAGCTGCGAAATTCAAGCCTGGGATAAATTACTATGTTGAATCCAAAATCATCTCTTTTGTCATACACACTTGTATGAATCTTTCCATGAACAATTTTGATATTTAGATTCAAAAGGGTGATTCTTTGTGTGTGTGTAACGTTTGCCTTGTTCAGGGTCAATTCTTGTGGATAAATAGCATTTTAAAACAGAAACAGGATTGTCGATAGTAAGAATTATATCATCCAGGACCTAGAAGTAGCAATGTAACATTTCATATCATCATTGCTTTCGAAGATTTTGGATAAACCCTTTAATGTATAAAATGTATAAAAATAAATCTGCAACAAGAGGCGCACAATTAGTACCTATTGGGATCCCTACAGCCTGCTTGTAGAGATTCTCACTAAATCATACACAACTGTTGTCCAAGAGGATGGACAAGGCCATACACAGGTCACTCACTACATGTCCATGATTTGTATGATTTGTATTCTGCCGCGGAAAAGAAACCTTTTCATTCAGATGTACAAATGTAAGATTTCCCCTCTGGTTCAAATCACCATTTTATAAGTTTAGGCAATCAATAATTAATTTTGTCGCGAGGAAGCGTGGTGTACATATTAGAAAAGTCGTATTGACTTGAAATTTCTAGATTTCATTTTCTTAATGACATCCCCTCAATAATTAATAGACCAAAAGAAGTTTACATCATTCCTGTTTTGAACAGTTACACAATATTTTGCCACGTGTTCCTCTATCGCCTTGAGTGCTGACGTCAGATTTCTAGACAAAATTGCAGTTGAGCAGTTGCTAGAATTAGCAATGTATCCAAAGGAGTATATATGGTTTATATAGTAAAGTTGCCCCCTAAATCAACTTCTCCAAAATTAAATTTTGTTATGATTTTTAGAGAGTTAAATATCCATATTTTGAAATATCAAGTCTTAAAATCTACTACTCGCATGTAAATTTTATGCATAAAAGTCATGAAAAACGGTGATTTTGCCAATTTTCAACGAAAAATGGCATAATTCTTGATTATTTTTTTTTTCATTCAGATAACATCAAGCGGGATCGTGAACACTGTTTCCTTTTGCATTTACTCAAAGATGCGCAAATATAACAACATATCAAAATGTAAAATTTATTAAGAAGCCCACTGGATACTAACTAATAGGAAGTGTGTCGAAATTGAGCCCTAAAATGACGTTTTTCTCGAAATTTGGCAAAATATACCATTTTTGAAGCCAAAATTCTAAGAAACAGAGGAAGGAAATGAAAGTTTGTTTTTTTTTCATTTTGATGGGTACTTCTGTTCATAAGTAGCTTACATTGTAGAATAAATTTTGGTTCAAATTCATTATTTCAAGAAAACTCAATATTTTGCCCTGAAAGGGGGCCGCTATACTAAATTAACTATACATAGTCTTTTGTAAGGAAACTTGTGTAGTTTTTGGTATGCAGTATATTGTAGGAAGATCCAATTTAGAAATAGGGATGTTGCACGAAGAAATTTCACTGCTATGCTTGCTCAAAATGTTTGGGTCACTTTCACTGCTTTTGATATAAGTATTTGTAGACGAAAGCTCCGAAATGTAATAACGTTTTCAAATGATTATGGTGTTGTTGGCTGCTAAATATCTACAGAGACATATTTTTCATGTACATTACGTAACTTGGATTTGAAATATCTTTCAGATTTAGAATTTGGATTTTCAAAAAGATGAGGATTTTTGTGGAAGATATATATCTATTCGAATATCAGTAATATCCAAAATGAGGGGTTTCCAGTCATTCAGATAATGAGATTCGATTCCTTGTGATTTACATCATCGTTTGGTATAGTTATCTAAGGCTTTTTAAGTACTTTGCGACATTTAATAAAAATCTTGGATGGGATTCTTTTCTTATGTGCTTTTTTAGAAGACCACGGAGCTGCATGTCTTGAATAATTGAAAAGTCACCTGTAACAATATGATCAGCTGGTTTATATAGATATTCAGACATTGCACATTCTCAAGAAGCAGGATTTAAAGTCATGAATATGAACACCGTCGGAAACTCACGGCATCTTCTCTTCTCTGCTACGTTGATTTCCGACGAGGGAACACATATTTAATGATTTTTGTCATCGAACTACTCTTTTGTTAGATCCATTGCACTTTAGAAAAAAAGTCGATCTTTTAAAAAACATTTTCGTACCAAATTTGACGTCATTAACGCTTTCTTGTTACATGACGCGACGGAGTCAGTCCAGCTGATCTGGAATTTTCTTTTTATATAGATGACAAATCTGTGTCACGTTCTCCAAATAACCTTCATCATTTTTTTTTTATTCATTTTTGATCTCACAACCTTATCATCTGCAGATATTGATAAAAAAATGTATGTGGGATATTTCTATTGAGTGGAGTGACAGTACACAAAATATCACTTGTCATTGTCAGATAGATATGTGAGTTATGAAATGCTTTTATAGTTTATTAGATAATTTGGACTGACATCATCATTCCACTGATACCGACGTAAACGACATATAGAGATTCATCGTCGAATCTTAACAGATATTTTGAAAAATTGAAAAGAAAGGGAAAAATACCACACGTTGAGAGAATATAAAATGTTTAAACGCCAAATTGCACTACGTAAAATGAGTTCTACATCTTTGATAAAAAAATGAAAAGAAAGGGAAAAAATATCACACGTTGAGAGAATGTAAAATGTTTCAATGCCAAATTGCACTACGTAAAATGAGTTCTACATCTTTGATAAAAAAGGGAAACATTTTCTGTTACTCTATCGAGTAAAGAACAAGGCCCGTCAAGAATTCTAATTGACGTAGTTGGTTAGGGATGATGTTACATTTAAAAAGATACATTCTTTAAGCTGTAACTCGATTCAAGCAAAGGGATTTGCTTCAGGATAGTATTCGATGATATAGCAGATCATTTGATGATTTTATGACACAACGTTGCTTTAACTTGAAGTTCCTTTAATTTATGAAGTTATGAAACGACGAAAAACAAATGATTTAACAATGACGTATAATAGTCATTTTTTTTTAAACTGAAGATCACTTTCTTGAGTATAATCCCCAGAGGTAGAACAGGAATGTATGCTATAAAACTAATACCATTTTACAAAGATGGACCGTGTGTACGAAATAAATAACAATAAATAACAACTTTATATAAAACTTTTGTGGTTTTTGAAGATTATCTTTACGGAACAATTCGCTATAAATGTCCACAGTTTGACAATCTTCCTATAGAGAGTACAGGGGCCATAATTATCATCTGCTATCATTATCTTCATTAGCGCAAAAAAACCCCCCAAACTGATACGTATATATGTGTCATATTGACAAATGGCAAAATCTGTAGGTGAAAAATTGAGGATAGCTATATTTTTGACAAAGAAAGTAGATTACCTCCAACCACACTCGGTTGCAGCACCCACAGCAAAACTCCAAAAACACCCAATGCAAAAACACAGAGCAGACACCAAAAAAAAAAAAAAAGAGAGGCAAAAGGGACGAGGAACACCAACTCACACCATAGACACATGAAACAGAAAATACCACGAATAAACAAACGAGACCAACTCACACCATAGAAACATGAAGCACAAGATGCCACTCATAAACCAACGAGACCAATGGGCAACAGGTACCGACTTTGGCCGGCCATCTGTCACGCAGGTAGCATACGGTGTGGTTATCCGGATAACATGCGTACAACACTCCCGCTTTTCCGAAGAACGTACAATTGTGGTGTACAACTTCGGTTGATCGTCTGTCTCTTCAACGCATTCGAAAGTTTTTGTTATCAAAAATTCTTGAAATTTCTAAAACATGGGTCCTGTAGCATCATATCCCATCCATCCTGTTACATTTTTCGGTACATTTTCGGGCATTATATTTTTCACACTCCTTGGCCATATTACATTGTTTAGATTGAGGATCACTGACGAGGGTTAAGTACACGAAAAGTGCATGTCTGGTCCATACTGTCAATTTATCTGTTCTTAAATGATGCTATCGAATTTGAAGACGTTTAATTAACATAACCTCCTCACTGTAAGACAGACATCATGACGCAGAGGCCCAAGAAACACATAAATGGATATGTAAACGGATATGTAAATGGATATGTCAATAGATATAAAAACAGAAGGCATAGGAAATGCAATCCGTGCTCTGCCAGCTGTAGCAAGCTCATGCATTTGAACACCCGAGGAGTCCGACTGACATTCATAGAGGGCAGGTGGTCGGGGCCCTGTCTTCTCTAAAGAGGTTTGAACAGGGCCCGTCATGGTGCCATGTCTTCACAGTCAGTCAGAGTGCATTTCTTAAGAATACGCTGGTACAAGGCTGTAGAATGGTCCAGTACAAAGCGAAGCGTATGTCTGGTGAAAGAAGGATCATAATCACGGTATAAAAGGCGATTGATGATTCTGACACATTTTCGATGTTAAATGTATGTTTGCTTATGCTTTCCGGTGAAGCCCCTTTTACACAAATAAACATAAAAAAGAATCCCCCAAAAATGAAAAAAATAATAAGGCATCTCAAGACATGTCTCTGTTTTCCTACCATGTTTTATCAAAACCGCTCAGTCATTGGTGCCGTAATGGAATTAATAAATTATATAGTTATTACAAAGTTAAAAAAGACACAAAAATTAACGCTGCTTTTCTTAGACGCCCTCCAGACTTTTTGTGCTTTTGATTTGTCAATGTATGCTTCAGTTCTGAAGAATTTTTACTTATGTCGGTGACATAGAGTCTGCACGAAATAGAACAACACATGTAGAGAACTGTTAGTAATGGATTTCAAATAAGTTTCGAGAGATAGACGTTGCGACCCTCTGGAAACAAGAACTGAAAATCTATGAAAAAAATTATAAAGCCCTCAACCCTTCTTTTAAAACATAATTATATATCAATTCAATTGCATTAAAACGTCCGATAATAAGTCAAACACATGAGAAAAATAATCTCGCAGTTGAACCTAAATCAACAACGTGTCTAGATTGAGCTTCGGTTCATAAGATCTTAGAAAACGCCACACCTACCTACCCAGTTTTATCAAATTCGCTCAGTCGTTCTGGAAAAAAAATAAGTGGAGTTTAATTCAAAGATTTTCAATAGTTCACTTCATCTTTACTATAGGCTTATTGTGAATCAGAGTCGATCCTCAGCATTCTGACCTAAATGTTATCTAACATGACGTAATGGAACTTGAAGGACTAGTCACACACTGGAGATGCCATAACTATGCCAAACGTCATGTCCTGTCTCCAATCAATTACAATTCCATCTTCTCGTCACTGTTTCTTTAGTCATTTTACCCGATTAAGTTTCAAAACCACAAGAAAAGAGTATCTGGTATCTATTCTAAGCTTAATGATAATTTAATATTGATCATGTGTAATAAACATGGTCCGTCAATTTCAGATATTGTGCATTTACGAAAGACCTAAAGTCGACTGTTTCATAACCCAATGAAAATATGTGTCACTTTCAAATCTCGTGTTTCGCGTGAATGAGGCATAGAAAATTATCTCCAAACAAGGGAGATTTTAAGATGAGGGCTTGATTAAGCCTTGAAATGTCTCAATTTTCTCTCTTGCGCAGTTCTTCCATTTTTGAAAATGTGGTTATGATAAAAATATAACGTTTTAGACGATGCCTAGTTGGTATTTTATGTAAATAGAATTGCTGTAAGATGTTGTAATCACGGGTTAAAGAGTTGATGACAGAAAATGTAGAATATCGAGCGTAAATTAACATAACAAATAATGCATAATTTATTCAATTTTTTTATGCTTATTATGCTTCTGTATCTTGAAGATAGTAAACAATGCCAATACCAATCAATATCAAGAGATAATGGTTTTCTTTCTCTAGAAATAAAGATAGAATTATCCACTTCACTTGAAAAAAATATCCTAAGTAGTCCTAATGTTTTAATAATGTGTTCTGTATTTTTCAAGCCTGGTATTTACGTTTATCTTATAAAGGTTCTCTGTTAAAATGATTAAGGCCACGACATGTCTCAAAATTGGACTTATTTTGTAGCAGGGTTAAATAATTCGAAGGAACTTTCAAAACATCTGAAATTCACTCATTTTTAAAAGAGTCCATTCGATCAAAGCCTTTAATTTTTTGACACTTTACACATCAATAATCACACATTCTAAATTGAAAGAAAGACTCGCAAAATGTTTAAGTAATATGCGTTTACAAGCAAGAACGGCGAACGCAAATATAAATTTATTGTATTAACTACCGTATGACATACCGGTAAAGTATTTTGAAAAAACGTCCGATTCTAAAAATAAGTACTCTGAAACAGGTATTACTTCCAGATCAACAGCATTTTTGTGGTGTTTGGAGGAAAGGTCTTCCAACAAATGATGGGAATTAAAATGGGAATCAATTGTGCCCCACTCCTTGCCAAAATTTATCTTTACTCATACGAAGCTTAATTAATTCAATCTTTGGTCTCTGGAGGGAAAATATACTTAGCTATAGTCGATTTGCTGTCCATCAATAATCCAAAATTCCCAGATTGCCTTAGCAGAATCTATTCTTAGGAGCTTGAAGTCAAAGAGACTCAGATACAAATGATTCAGCTTCATATTTGGACATAATGCTGTCCTACGACACTGATGGTAACATGAACACCTCACTCTATGGCAAACGTTCAGTTTCAGCATCACAAACGTTCCTTTTCTGAGTAGCAACATCCCTTCATCGCCTGCTTATAGCGTGTTTATATCTCAATTAATACGTTATGCCAGAGCAAGTACCAAATATACACATTTTGTTCTGAGAGCTATGCGTCTTTCAGATAAGCTTCTCAGTTAGGGATACTTTTTTCACCGACTACCATCGTCACCGAAGAAGTTCTACAGTCGATAGGGGGAACTAGTGATCTTGTCTCCCATTCTTTTACATGACACAAAGGAGGGGATCTCCAACAACACCAGGTTGCAGCACCCACAGCAAAACCCCAAAACACCCAATGCAAAAACACAAAGCAGACAAGCACAGAAAGAGACACATAAGGGACAAGGAACGTCAACGCACAACACAGAAACATCAAACACAAAGGACTACACATAAACCAACGAGGCCAATGGGCAACCGGCGCCGACTTAGGACGGCCATCTGCCACGGAAATAGCAGAAGGTATGGTTATCCTGGATTACGTGCGCACAAGGCTTTCACTTTTCCGATTACCCAGAGGTCTCGAAGAACGTACAATTGTGGTGTAAAACAACCTCCTCACTGTCAGATGACCACACACAAACAAGACCGGCCGCAAAACGCAAAATGAGTAACGCTACCATTGTTTATTTTTAACACTATATATATGAAGATGCAAGACAGAAAACTTTAAAGGATACTTTGTACATATTATGTAACAATTAAGTGCACATGTCGTCGGAAACGCTGGGCGAACCAATAACCGTCAGGTTACTGTAAACTTGTATATGGCCTATTAATACTTATTAGAGACGGGATTTCACTTTCGACATAGTGCTTACACGTATCATAGGACAAACCTTTAAGTGGAGATTTTCTTGAATTAAGTTCATTTGAACTTAGTCTGCTTGTGAGGTCAAGTCGTAGGCTGAGTATACTTACCTTAAAATGACGACATTGCATTCCCATTCTTTCTTTTTTCACATTATGAGGCGAGAAAAGAGGAACAAACAGACGTAGACAATGTGAAGAATCCCATCACAGCTCTGAAATATGAGTATAAAGGACAGCACTAATCTGTACAGAGTTCGATTGGAAAAACGGAAATTATTGTAGATGGAGTCACAAAATGAATTAATGCAGAGCTTATATATATCATAAGGCATCATTTTTGTCTACAAATTGCAAATGTAACGCAAAATGTTATCGTTAGAAAATATATTCAGTATCTTAATACAAGGGCTTATTAATATGTTGTGAGCCTCGGTTTTCTGTGTTGCAGAAGGTATTCTGCAGATAGATTTTCACCAAAAAGGACAAACAATAAAGGGCACATACCATGCCTCACTTCTGACACAGTTACGGGAAAATATTAGGCTTAAGCGCCGCGGACAGCTCACTAGTTACAGGCGTGTTGTTCCATCAGGACAGTGCTCACGTTCACAAGTCTGTCACTGCCATGGCTGCCATTGCCATACATAATTGTGGCTTTAATTTGATTGAGCATCCGCCTTATTTACCTGATCTTGCTCCATTAGGCTTTCATCTATTCCCAAACTGAAAGCAGATATTTCTGACCAGTCAAGATAAGGAGTTCTTTAAAAGTGGTATTGAGACCCTTAAACACCGATGGCAAAAATGTATAGAAATGAAGGGGATTATAAAGCATGAAAGAAATAAAGCAAAATGTCTGATAAAATTTAAATCCTTAAAAACGAGGCACACAACATATTAATCAGCCCTCGTAATTGAACAATGTTTTTTTTTTCATATTTTACAGTGAAATCATTTCTTACCCTCCAGATTGGGAGAATTGACATACACAAAGTATACAATTCACTCACTTATAAACCAAGCTACATTATATTTCATACCTGAACATCTCTGAAAGTAAATATAAATCAGAATAAGTGCCTTATAAATATTTCTTTTTGCTTTTTGCATTGCACTCTTGTTCGACAAGGAGAAATATATTGATACCGCTTCGCAGTTCACGCGATTTGCACATGTCGAACCAGAGTGTAAAAGCTTTGTCTGAAAAAAGTAGGAACTTATTTCCTAAAAAGAAAAGGAATTTATCTGAAATCTTCAAAAGCACTGAAAACATGATGATTTGAAATGATTCATTGGTACTTCTATGTACCTGGAAGATATTCTTATATTACTATTGACAATCATGTTTTTAAAAAATGACATATATCCACAAGAATTAAAACTAAACAATGCAAATGTTACAAACACAGAGACACAATTTTTTGGACCTGATTATCAAAATTGTTAATGGAGAGATTCATACAAGTGTGTATGACAAAATAGGTAATTTTGGATTCAACATAGTAAATTTCCCCTGGCTTGACGGTGGTGTTCATAGATACCGTCATACGTTATTTACATTTTCAATATTGAAATATATATTCTATAGTACCATTTGTTGTACTAGACACGTGTTTCGAATATTAAATCCTCGTCAGTAGTACTTATGTCAAACAGGTTGAATGTAGCCAAAGTGAATTTCCTGGTACTGTCTACAATAAACCCATAGACTGTCAATTTCCTCTTGCCAAAATGTGCTTCTCCAAATTTGGTGTAGGTGTAAACGTCTTCAAATTGAATAGCATCATTTAAGAACATATAAATTGGCAACGTGGACCAGACATGCACGTTTCGGGTACTTAACCCTCATCAGTGATCCTAAATCCTAAATCTAAACAATGTAGTATGCCAAAAAGTATGAAAGTTACTATGTCGAAAAAGGGTACCGAAAGACGTAGCAGAATAGGTGGGATATGATGCTACAGGACCCACTTTTTAGAAATTTCAAGAAATTTTGATAACAGAAATTTAGATTGCGTTGAAGAAACAATCAACCGAAATTGATCGAACTTGGCTACATGTGCCCTCGGGGACTCCTGGTCCACCAGCAGTGACACTCACCAAGTGGTATAAATGTAAACGTCTTCAAATTGAATAGCGTCATTTAAGAACATATAAATTGGCAACGTGGACCAGACATGCACGTTTCGGGTACTTAAATCCTCGTGATCCTAAATCCTAAATCTAAACAATGTAGTATGCCAAAAAGTATGAAAGTTACTATGTCGAAAAAGGGTACCGAAAGACGTAGCAGAATAGGTGGGATATGATGCTACAGGATGTATTCAGAAGCGTATTTATAAGTGAAAAATATAGCCACTGAAAAATATGGCCCAAATATTGTTGGGTTTTATGGACAAGTAGCTTATCCGGTATGCTAGAGTATGTACTGATGTTGTGGATTTTCACAGAAGAAATTTATAAATTACCAAGAAACTTTTAGGTCAAAGTTTTCGCTTTCACAAACTAGTAGAGACTTTCTGGAAATTTTACAAAAATTACTGCCAGCTTCTTTTGAAATTCGGATCCATATAAGCAACAGAGTATATTACTTTGGGTATTTCACAACCTGCCTTTCATGGTGACATAAACAAAATGAGAAGAATCAAAGGTGGACAGATTTACCATCGAAATATTGTTAGAATCATCAAACACCTTTTATACCGTGGATATGATCCCGCTGTCATCGGATGGACACTTGGCTTGGTGCTTGACCAACTACAGCCTTATACCAGCGCATTCGAAGGAATTGTACTCTGACCATGACGGCAGTACTCCCTGACAGGCCCTGTCCAAACCTCTTTAGAGAAGACTGGGCCCCGACCACCTGTCCTCTTTGATTGTCTGTCGGACTCCTCGGGTGATAACTTGCGTGAGCTTGCACATTGGTCTCCTTCCTTTAATATGTTGTCATTAATGTTTGATGTTTCTGTACGTCTGTTTCGATTGTCTTGTGTGATGATCTAGTGATAATTGTCGTATTTTTTGTGGTTTGTAGTTTTGTATGATGTCATTTACGTATAACTTCTGGGTTTGTTTCGCTGGGTGAATGCAGGGTGGTCATGCTGGATATCATCTCCTTTTCTCGCTTCAGCCGGTAGTGCACGGATTGTATTTCGTACACCTTCTGTTTTGTAATATATGTTCATATCCATCTGTGTGTTTCTTGGTTCCCTACGTTATGCTGTCTGATTGTATGGTCATCTTACAGTGAGGAGATTATTTTACACAAAAATTGTGCGTTCTTCGAGAACTCTGGGTAATCGGAAAAGTAGGAGGGTTATGGGCACGTAATCCGGATAGCTACATCGTCTGCTACTTGCGGCACTGATTACCCATTGGTCTCGTTGGTTTATTTGTAGTCATCTGTGTTTAATGTTTCTATGATGTGATTTGGTGATCCTTGTCCCTTTGCGCATCTTTCTGTGCGTGTCTGCTATGTGTTTTTGAAATGGGAGGTTTGGGTTTTGCTGTGGGTGTTGCAACCGATTGTTGTTGGAGATCCCCTCCTTTCTTTTAAAGTATATATGTAATAAGCTCAGGTTCAAATACTTTGGGAAACTGTCAGAGTATGTCATGAACATATTTCATCTGATGTTAATATGTAATCTTTGCAGACATCTAGATAATTAAGAACTATTAATATGATCATTGACACGTGTCCTGTGGTTGAGGGCTGGAGTATCGAAGTTGAAATCTTGCAGCAAGGTTTTGGCGTTTGATATTTATTATAGTTACGAAACCGCAAAACGTTCAGAGTAAGACTGCTATGATATAATGAGGATCCATTTAATTATCCATATACGCAAATAAAACCAATGGATACATTTTCTAAACTAAGCTTGCCTAGTTTAACTTACTAATGACAGCTCATTATAAATCACATGAGGAGTCCGACAGATAGGACATGTGATTAGGATCTTGTTTTCTCTGAAGAGATGTGGAAAATGCTCAAAACGTCATCGGAACATGTCTTAGGAAATTGTAGTCATAGTAAATGTAAAAGAAATATCCTTTTATATACTGAAAAAAGCTGTTTTTTTTATATAACGGCGGTGTTGTTAATTGTATAATGAAAGTGAGAGTAAGTGTTCGATTATATATCTCTGGCCACGTGTTTATGGTCTTATAAATCCGGAATATAATATTTGTAGAAAATCATGTTTTACCACGTTATTTCTTATTGAATCGTCTCATTGTAGTTCATTTTTGCAATACGATCAACAAAAGCGATCGATTGTTAGAACATTTTCGATATATCATTCATATTATCTTTATAATAAAAAAAACCCACGCCCTCTCTTCTACGTAAAAATATAGGTTATTTCTTATAATTTTGTTCACATAATTACTTATTTTTGATAAAAGACACTTGAAATGAAATAATAATTCGGAAGGGTTCCAACTCTATACCTTCTTGAAGAAAATTTCCAATCAATTTTCATGCACCAGACATGTGTTTTGAATAGTGATAAAGTGCTTTTTAATAAGCAGCTCAAATTAATTTCACTAGCGCCCTCTTGTGTTATTTTTAAAATATAAATTTCTGCATTTAATTTAGAGAGAGTGCGGGGCTCCATATTTCCTGTAGGGTCGATTAGTTGCATATCCAAATGAAATTTATGTTAAAAATAGCATTGGAGGGATGGTGCTAAGATATTAATCTCCTTAAATTTCGATGATATTTTTCGGTGAAATGGCAAGTTTCCGAAATAGCAAAAAATATATATGATGCCACATTGATAAAGGGCCGAAACAAAGCTTCTTTAAGGCAACAGAGCTTGAAAGAAGTAATTAATACACTTGACAAACATCAAGTCACGGGGAACGATTTTAACTGCCCCATACTGCAACAAGAAATAAGTGTTTATATTAATAATTCGGAAGGGTTCCAACTCTATACCTTCTTGAAGAAAATTTCCAAGCAATTTTCATGCACCAAACATGTGTTTCGAATATTAAATTCTCATCAGTGATGCTTCCAGCCAAAATACTTTTTAATAAGCAGCCCAAATTAATTTCACTATCACCCTCTTGTGTAATTTTTAGAATTTGAATTTCTGCATTTATTTTACAAATAGTGCGCGGCTCCAAATTTCTTGTAGGGTCGATTCAGTTGCAGATCCAAATAAAATCTATGTTCAAAGTAGCATTGGAGGGATGGTGCTAAGATATTAACCCCCTTTAATTTCGATATTTTGCGGTGAAATGGCAAGTTTCCGAAATGGCAAAAATTATATATGATGTTACATTAGTAAAGGGCCAAAACAAAGCTTCTTTCAGGCGACGGAGCTAAATTAATACACTTGACAAACATCAAGTCACGGGGAACGATTTTAACTGCTCCACACTGCAACAAGAAATAAGTGTTTATATCATAATTCGGAAGGGTTCCAA
This sequence comes from Pinctada fucata, assembly GCA_028142955.1. Taxonomy (NCBI): domain Eukaryota; kingdom Metazoa; phylum Mollusca; class Bivalvia; order Pterioida; family Pteriidae; genus Pinctada; species Pinctada fucata. Next base: position 50,148,045 of record AP027109.1, read on the forward strand.
TTCTAAACCTAAGTATATATAAGTAATTAATACACTTGACAAACATCAAGTCACGTACAGGACACTTTTTAAATTATACTGGTTGAGATGGTGTCGCAAGTAAAAATTGGGAAGATTATGGCTCTTAACATTAGAGGTCCTTCACATATTCATCTGTATGTTGCTTGGTCCCCTGTATTTTTCTGTCTAATATTATTTATACTACAATTGTGCGACCCTCGAGACCTATGGGAAACCGAATACGCGGGAGGGTTACGCACATAATTCAGATAACTACACAATTTGTTACTGGTTTGGCAGATGACCGTCCTAATTCGTTATTGATTGGTCTCATTTTGTTTATAGATTAATATGGTCTTTTGTGTTAAATGTTGATATGTCGTATTTGGTGTTCCTTGTCACACGTCTGTTGTTGTGTACCTGTTCCCTCTCTAGCTTCCTAGGGGTCCGTCGATGCTCAATTTGGTACTCAATTGTGAGTGCTGATGAGATTGTCGTCTGGATCTTCTTAATATCTCTCTTGTCCACTCTGTGTTTTAACATGGATTGTTTTGGTATTTTTCTGTGAGTGTCGCAACAGGAGATCCCGACCTCTCATTTAGATATTAGTATACTACTGACGTACTCCCATATTAATAATCCAAATTTTTCCTTTTGTTTCTCGTTTTTTGTTTTCTTTTTGATTGTTTAGTTATATAGTTTTTTTTCATATTTTGATATTAATTCTCTACTTATAAACTAAAAATCAAAAGAAATACATTCATTTAGCGTTATAATCTTTGACATAAACTCTAAGACGTATGAAAAATCTGCATTAATGCAATTTCGAAAGTCAAAAATTTGTTATATTTTCCCTTATGTCTCTTATAAAAGAGAAGGCAAGGCAAAATCATTAGAATTTCCATAGGAACGGTTGCGAACCTCGGAATGAACAACAATGCGAAGTGAGACAAGGTGCCCGGGCAGAGTAAGCATCTCCTGATTGCATGCAACATCCATGATCCATGAAAACTGGTAATATTCGGTGAGTGTCTCGTTGTACAGCCATATTGATGTACATATCAGGTAAGTATTTCTTGTTAAGTGATGATGACAGCCATTCAGTCACAATCCAGAATGTCACTGTTCGCTCTGGAAAAGGGTATCTAATATGCTTTTATTATATCCCCGTAGCGACGAAGAGCTTCCTCAAAGATAATTTCAACCGTTGTGCAATATAACCCTGAAATCGTAGCTTACTTGCAAGCCGTCTGGCTCTAACGATGAAATCTTCATATTTGGAATATGCCCTGGCGTACCGTATGAGCTGGGAAACAAAATCGCAGGAGACGACGGAATGTTGATACTCATGAAAGGGAAGTTAGTTACGAGGAAGCTGAAATCATCACGCTTGTCACACAGTGAGGTGTTCAAGTAGCCGTTTGCGTCGAAAGATAGAAGTATATCAAATACCGAGCGGCTCTGTCGCTTTCAGTTGTTTCCTTGAGGATAGATTTCATGTAGCTGATCCTTAAAGTTCGGATTACTGATGGACAACACGTCATCTATGTATCTGAAGGTAAAATTGAAATGAGATGCGAGGTGTTTTCGCCCAGTCGAGAGCAAGGTCTGGATGAAGTCAGCTTCATATAAATATAAAAATAAGTCCGCAAGCAGTGGGGTGCAATTGGTACCCATGGGGATTCAGACTGTCTGCTGGAATACGGTTCTTCCAAACACCGTGAAAATGTTGTCAAGGTTCCTTGGAATTCTTTAGGATCCGCATCTGATTAATTCCATTTCTGGAATATGTTGTCTCGCAGTATGTTTGAAGACCTTGCTTGATGCGAGTTAATATTTTCTTAAGCAAAATGGAAAGTGGTTTTGTGGAGAACATAGACGAACCGGCAATGAATAGATTTTTGTTAGGATTCTTGTGCATTTTTGGAATCCAGTAGATACATGTATAAGGTAGTTCAAGATCAGAGTCATCAGTATGAATACCGAAGGGCGAAGAACAGCTTGTTCTACCTTTTTTGTGCTAGATGTACCTTAATTCCTTTATTTTGTGTAGATGAAGTCGTTATGACCCTTGTTATTATATTCCTGCATATCCTTCAACGATGTAGACTAAGATAAATGAAATACACAGAGCGATTGTCATTATCGCTGTTGTTATATTGCCTCATCGCATCACCATCCCACGATTTAGACATCACATCATATCATTCATACCACTGGATTTCATCCCACTGTTTTTTGTTGTTTTTTTTTTTTTTTTTTTTTTTTTTTGTCTTTTTGATTGTTTGTTTTATTTCATGTTATTTATTAATTTTTTTTCTGTTTTTTTTTTTTGTTTAGTTGTTTCTTTTATATTTCTTTTTTGGGGGGGGGGGGTTTATTTTGTTTGTGTGTACGTTACAAATCCATGCCCAACACTTCAGATAAGAAGGTGCCATATCTTTTTCTAGCTTTAAAAATGCTGCTGAATTCATTTTATATGCGTATTAAATTCAATGATGCATGGAACTTTATCTTCTGCAGATATTATATGTTCTCACTTAGTTTCTATAAGCCTTGAATGTATGTTTTATTGACCTTATACAATCTTGCACAATCATGTTCGATGATCCTCAACAATACGTATCATATAAGCATAAATCTGTGCACCTTCATTCATTTAATATCATAGATATAAATAATTTAATTTTTTCTCGTATCAAGGATTTTTATTGGTCGTTGGAAGCATATTATACCTCCATAATTGGTCTGCTTAATTGGACACGCCCACTTCCAGAAATGCTTGCAGAAACTTTGGTAGTTGTGGTTGCACTAATTTCCCGAACAAACTGACGTTTACGTGACGTAAACTCCATTGTGACGTAAATATCTTCGAGCCAAATGACGGTCAAATTCAAAACCAAATGGCGACATGTTTCCGTTGAGTTACTGTGTACAACCTATATTTTCCCTATTATATGAAAGGAGTCCCTCTTTTTGGAGGGTCTGCGACGCAAGACAGTTGGATATAAAAATGGGACTAAGGTAGAAATATTTTCCCTTTTAAAACCGTCATTTTTCTGACCATGACACTGCCGTAGGCGGTTGCTAAAAGCAACCAAGGCGGATACTCATGATACTTTCCTCCGCTCTTGATGTTACTGTTTGTAGTTTAAAGTTGTTAATTAAATATGAACAGGAGTTAATCGATGTTTTCTAGTATTTGATTAAATTTAACACTTTTACAATTTATTGAGATATAATATTGTTTGAGGCGGAGTACTTTTTTTTATAATCCGCTTCTCAATAAATTGCAAAATTGTTAAAGTTAATCCTTAAAGAAAGAGGCAATAAATCTATTTCTATTAATGACAAATATGGATAATGACCATATCCCAATACAAATAATAATACGGAAGTGTTTCAACTCTATACCTTCAAGAAGAAAATTCCAAACCAATTTTTCCTGCACCAGACACGTGTTTCGAATACTAAATTCTCATCAGTGATGCTTCCAGCGGAGCCATCAAATTTCATTTCAGTGGCGCCCTCTTTAATGTTTTGAATTTAGATTTGTACATTTACTGTACAGAGAGTACGCGGCTCCAAATTTCCTGTAGGGTCGATTCAGTAGCATATCAAAATAAAATATGTTAAAAATAGCATAGAAAGGATGGTGCTAGTATGTTTAAAATTTCGGTGATAGTTTTGAATGGAAAGACAAGTTTTCGAAATAGCAAAATAATATTTATGATGTCAAATCGACAAAGAGCCAAAACAAAGCTTCTTTCAGGCGACAGAGCGAACTGGAAAGAAGTAATTAATACACTTTTTAACATCACGTCACGGGGAACGATTTTAACTGCTCCACACAGCAACATGAAATAAGCGCTTATAATAATAATACGGAAGTGTTCCTACTCTATAACTTCATGAAGAAAATCCCAAACCAATTACAAAATCGATGATTCAGAAAATCATAAACCGACGGCATACAATATCAGGATAAAACAAGAACTAAAGTAAACAAATCTCCATCATATGAAAAGAAGCGAACTCCCAATATGGGAGTGGAACCAGATACTCATGCAGGACGTCAGCATCTCCTGCTTGCATGCAACACCCGTCACTTATATTCGATAGAATTGTAACATCCGGTTTCTTCAATTTCGGAAAATACAAGTATATTCGGTCGGTATATACCTTTGATTTTGGTTTTAGGAATGGATTATTTCCTAATAAGCTCTACATGCAGATGATGCTACTTTTATTTATTTCTTGGTGTCGACATTCAATTATTCCAAATCATTGTATTTAATCTGTTCAACGGATGATTAAAAGTATTCATGTATGTATTTTGTTATTAACATTAAATTTGCAAATGAAAAGGTAAAACAAGCTGTTCTTTTGTTCTGTTTGTCCCAATCTGTGCTTAATAAACCTTCATCCGACTTTTTGAACTCGGATCAGAAAAGTACATGATGTATTTACAATATACAGGGGTTATCCGATGAATGAAATACATGTCATTGAGGCATATGTTTGAATTGTCTAAAATTAATTGAATAATTATTCGTGATGAATATACAAGAATTGTTTATATTAAGATAAATGAAATACATATCGTTGATGAATATGTTACAATTGTATATGATATATAAAATGTACATCGTTAGGATTTATCTAGGCAAATAGATAACACATACCGGTACCGTAAACGCGGTTATTTTCGCCGGGGGGGGGGATTCGCGATTATAACATTAAGGTAGAGTGTCCCTCATGTCACAATTGCTTGTAATTTTATACCTGGATACCCTATTTTTTGTCTTCAGAATATTCCTCAGATTATCAAATCAAACTAATATGGTTTTGGGAAAAGAAAATTTAATAGTTACATTTATTCACCTCTACAAAGGATTTTTCTTACTTTTCCCATAGGGTCCAATGTTAAAGTTCAAACGGCTAATTTCTCGGTATAATCATGACACCACGAATTATATTCTGTTTGTACATCAGGTTTAACATAAGCTTTGGATATATAAAAAATGAAAATGTTGTAAAAGTTATTATTTAGGAAATATGAACATCTGAGACCTGAGGGATGCTCTACCTTAAGACGTTACGCGCGGGGAAATATTCGCAATATTTTGAACATTTCTGCCTTTGTAAGAATACAGCAGAGTTATTTTCGCGAAAGGGAAATTTTCGCGAAGTCTCGAAAAACGCGAAAGTTATCCCCACGCAAATTCCACGTATACAGTACACATTTCATTGATAAAGAAATATTCTGTTGGGTAATGAAATACTTCAAGCAAAGTACTTGACGAATTTAATGTTTTGTGCCATCATCTTTTCCAACAAAGTAAACTGACCAATCGTGATGAGAGTACTCTCTAACGAGCGCCTTCCAAATCTTGTTAGAAAAGACTTAACCCTGACATACTTGCCATTCCAACTTCTCTGGTGATTGGTTATGAAATCGTTTAGGTACCAAAAACAGGGCAAGTTTAATTTTGAAAATGCTATATCCATTAGTTTAACTGGCGTATATGTTCATGTTTGACGGATTCTCTTTGCGGATGAGTAAGTATGGTAAATGCCATACGCCATATCCTTAGTATAACTTTTTAATACTTGTACCTTTGTCTCAGAAAAAGTACATTTCATTCTGGTAAAGTACTCAATCACAGGAAACGTGTTGGTAATATAGATGAACATACATCATTATTCCGTATTGGGGATTAATCATATATACATGCTGTCCATGATAATGAACTTTGTATCTGCCACTATCTGGCCTTAAATGCAGGCTAAATCAAAATGAACTAAAAACTTTTTTTAGACAAACAATACTGTTCTGCTTTTTTTCGTAATTTTTTATTACTTTTTTTGTAAAATATTAAAAGTGAAGTACGAGGGCTGATTGATATGTTGTGAGCCTCGTATTTAAGGATTTGAATTTTATCATATATTTTGCATAATTTTTCTCCATAATCCCCTTCATCTATGCACTTTTGCCACCGGTGTTTAAGGGTTCCTTTCCACTTCTAAAAAAACTCCTTATCTTTACTGGTCAGAAAGCCATGCAAGTATGACATCATGATCGGACAGAAAGTGGGTGCCAGAAATAAAAAGCTGCTTTCAATTTTGGGAATAGATGAAAGTCTGATGGAGCAAGATAAGGTGAATAAGGCGGATGCTCAATCAAATTAAAGCCACAATGGCAGCCATGGCAGTGACAGACTTCTGAACAGGAGCGTTGTCCTGATGGAACAATACACCTTCAAGTAGTGAGCTTTCCTCGGCGCTTAAGTTTAATATTTTTCCGTAACTGTGTCAGAAGTGAAGCATAGTATGTGCCATTGATTGTTTGTCCTTTTTGGAGATAATCTATCAGAATGATACCTTCTGCATTCCAGAAAACCGAGGCCATAACCTTCCAAGCTGAAGGAACTGTGTTTGCCTTCTTTGGCCGAGGTGAGCCAGGGTGCCTCCACTGTTTAGACTGTAGTTTGGCCTCTGGTGTAAAATGATGCACCCATGTTTTATGCATCGTGACAAATCTTTGAAGAAAATTAACAGGATCTCCCTCCAAACGGTTAAGATTAGCACGCGATAAAGTGCACCTGGTGTGCTGTTGATCAACTGCCAGAAGTCTTAGTCCTTGGCTACATGGCCTTACATAGTCAAAGAATAGCAGGACTTAAAAGAACATCCCTGCGTATCTCTTTCAGTACGAGGCTTGCAACATATCAATCAGCCCTCGTATTATGTTGAAAGCGGATAGTATATATATATATATATATATATATCTTTCAAATACTTTTTTTCATGTCTGGAACGTTCCATGATATGTCATGTATTCTCCTGTACACACAAACACATGATCATTTACCTTGATGTATATAATGTTTAAGTGAATTATGCATGTTTGTGTGTATGCATTTCTTCTATACCCTTTGTCTTATTCATAAAAACTGCATGCCCATGGAAACAAAATATTCCTTTTCTATGACCAACGCCACAACTTCGGTGAATGAAGCATTCCAATCGAGTTACTATTCGAACGTTAATCAATGAGTCAGCGCATTGCTTACAAAAACTAGAGAGGGCGTATTCCTCCTTATTACCCGAGTTTTGAAGACTGACATCATTTTTCGTTACGAACTGTTCGAAAAGCGATTTTTTTTTATTGTAGTACAATGTAGATTTGTCTGTATCTGTATCTGGATCTTTAATCAAAACTTATTAAATGGTGTTTTGATCGAGAGGGTAAAAGGCCTTGTCCTTTCCTTTAAACAACATTTTTGTAAGATTTCGTGACACTCTTATACAGGCAAGTTATTGGAATTCCTATGGGTACTAATTGTGCGCCTCAGGTTGCAGATTTGTTTTTATACATGTGCGAAAAAGAATTCATGCAAAATTTTCAAAAACTCAAGCAATTTTACTACTTGAAATGTTTAAACGGCACCTCTAGGTATCTTGATGATATTTTGAATATTGATAACCCACATTTTGACCATTAAAAAATCATATTTATCCACCAGAGTTAACATTGAATAAAGCAAGATGATAAAGCTGCACCATTTTTGGATCTTGATAAAATCAATAACGGAGAAATTTAGACAAATATATACGACAAAAGAGAAGACTTTGGCTTCAACATAGTAAATTTTCCTTGGCTTGATGGCGATGTTCCAAGATTGCCATCGTAAGTCATTTACATCTTTCAGCTCATCATATCACTAGAGCTTGCTCCCATGTTTCGGACTTTCATGATAAAATAAGCAAATTACAAAGAAACTTGTCAGAAAAGGATATAGATATCATAAACTTGTAAAATCTTTTTTGAAATTTTACAATAACTTTGTTTAGTTTAATCATATTTTATTTCAAATAATAGAAGAAGGATTGGGCAAAAGTTTCCACAACATTATATAATGCCCTCTCCTACAATAACTATTCTACACTTCTTTCAAAATTTGGCCCAACTCCAGCATGAGAGTATGTATCATTTGGAATTTCATTTCCTTCATTTTACGGTGACCTAGTAAACAAATTCAGAAGGATCAATGGCAGATCAAACTTAAACCACAAATGTAAGAAAATAGTCGATCGCCTGCTTTACCGAGGATATGGTCCCAAGGTCCTCAAAAGAACACTGGGCATGGTACTGGACCAATCTGCAGTCTTTCCCAACGTTGCACACTGGCCAATCATGACGACGGGACTCCATGACGGGCCTTGTGCTTAAATCTCGTCAGAGAAGACTGGGTCCTGATTCTCTGTCCTATCTGAAAGTTGGTCAGCCTTCTCGGATGATTGATCTTGAGCTTGCTTCAGCCAGCAGAGCACAGATGCATGCCATAGAAGTTTTTAGATTCATTTACGTAGAATGAGTGTTACAAGAGGCCGCAACGTTTAAATGTCTTCTTTGTGGTGTCACCTTACCGTGAGAAGTTTTATGTTTATATAGCTTTTGTGCGTCTATGGAGACCTCTGTGTATCCGGAGAAGTGGAAAGGCTGTGTGCACGTAATCCCGATAACCACACCATTTGCTAATAGTAGATGGCCGTCCAAAGTCGGCGCCGGGTGCACATTGGTCTCCTGCCTTTTATGTGTTGCCATTAATGTTTTATGTATCTGTACGTCTGTTTCGATTGTCTTGTATGATGTACTAGTGAATATTGTCGTGTATTTTTTGTGGTTTGTAGTTTTATCTGATGTTATTTGCGTATCACTTTCTTGTTGGTTTGTTTCGCTGTGTGAGTGCAGGGTGGTCATAATGGAGATCTTCCCCTTTTCTTTACATACCTTAATGTTAAGTGAAAAGAGGGTCGCTAAGAGTTTGGTCGCTACGGTCAGCGAGAACGGTCTGAAAGCATATACAGAGTTGACATGCATGATGTCTATTGATAGCTAGTTCCATGTTCGTGTTCGATTGTCTGGTTTTATGAGACTTTTATGATTAATTCAAACGTTCAATACCGAAACGTGCATGTCTCAAATTTTCTCAAATTTCTAAAACCTGGGTCCTGTAGCATCATATCCCAGCCATTTTACTTCGTCTTTCGGTATGTTTAGGACATAATTTTCACAGATTTTGGTCATATTACATTATTTAGATTGATTTTCATTGACGAGGAGGGTTTATTACCCGAAACGTGCATGTCTGGTCCATGCTGTAAATTTATCTGCTCTAAAATGATGCTAATGAAGAAGACGTCAAACATGAATCATGTGACATATTTTATAAGAACAGTGGTATAAGGAATTTCACAAGAAGAAACAATTGTAGACTCCGGTATCCTCAAGGGACGGTTCTTGGTCTGATTTTGTTTGGTGCCATTTGAGTGATCTCCTAGACTGTGTAAGCTTGACCATCCGAGTGTAAGCTGATGATTGCTTGCTGTAAAGAAAAAAAAACAATGATGACCACGAAATTAAAACAAAATTTCAACAATTTAAGAAACTTAGGAAACTAGTCAAACTAATAGAGAGTGAAAAAACGAAAAATAAAATGATATACATCCTCTATAACAAAAAGAAAAGTAGAAACGTCAAAAGTTTTACCAACTCAATCCACATGTAAGAAATACAAGGCAACATCTTTCTAGCCCTCCATATCTCTAACGATATAACACCAGCAGAGCTAGAATTAGAAATATAGAGACGACTAATCGTGCCTGATCCTGATGATGTTGTCTTTACCAATATTTAATCTATGAAATTACAAATACCGTATCAAAACGAAAACTACAATCCAGCATATCCTTAGATTGCGAAACAAATTTCGTAGAAATGTTGTTAAACGTCTTCAATTTCATTAGCATCATTAATGAGCATATAAATTGACAGCATGGACCAGACATGAACGTTTCGGGTATTGAACCTTCGTCGGTGATCCTCAATCTTAACAATAAAATATGGCCAAAATCTGCAAGAATTATGTCCTTAATATACCGAAAGACGTATCAAGATGACTGGGATATGATGCTACAAGACCCAGATTTCAGAAATTTGACAAAATTTTGTAAACAGAGATTTTCAATGCGTTTGAAGAAACGACCAACCAAATTTGATCGAACTTGACTACATGTGTACTCTTCAAGTGTTAAAATTGTTAAACGTCTTCAAATTCATTAGCATCATTTTAGAGCAGATAAATTTACAGCATGGACCAGACATGCACGTTTCGGGTAATAAACCCTCGTCAGTGATCCTCAATCTAATCAATGTAATATCACCAAAATCTGTGAAAATTATGTCCTAAATATAGCGAAAGACGGAGTAAAATGGCTGGGATATGATGCTACAGGACCACGGTTTTAGAAACTTGAGAAAATTTTGTAAACAGAAACTTTCAAATGCTTTTTAAGAAACGACCGACCGAAATTGATCGGACTTGGCTACAAGTGCCTTCCGGTACTCTTGGTCCACCAGCAGTGACACTCACCAAGTGGTACAAATTTTTAACGTCTTCAAATTCATTAGCATCATTTTAGAGCAGATAGATTTACAGCATGGACCAGACATGCACGTTTCGAGTACTAAACCCTCGTCAGTGATAATCAATCTAAACAATGTAATATGACCAAAATCTGTGAAAATTATGTCCTAAATATACGTATACAACCGAAATTGATCGATCTTGGCTACATGTGCCCTCCGGGACTCTTGGTCCACCAGCAGTGACACTCACCAAGTGGTGCAAATGTTTAACGTCTTCAAATTCATTAGCATCATTTATGAGCAGACAAATTTACAGCATGGACCAGACATGCACGTTTCGGCTAATAAACCCTTGTCAAATTCATGTAATATTCATATCATGTTCATGTAATACATGAATATGTTTCTCTTTGCAAAAAAACATGGTGTGTTTTAACAGCTCCACCTACAATTTGCAATCTACAAGACATTTCGCACTTACACTGGACTCTGGAGATTGGTCATTAGATAAGCTGTCCTTCGTGTTTCTGTTTCTGTAGAGCTGTGTCACTGTCTCCGTCTGTTTGTCCTTTTTTATTTTCGCATGCATGAGAATATGTTCTGTTTGACGTTGTTTTTTTCAGAATTTATAAGCCTTTCGGCTGTGATTTTTGGAATCTAATTTCCGCTGTTGACTTTGACTTTGATTCAGTAACTTATTTTCTTTTCGCAGAAAGTTGGCCAGATTTCTTTGAATACCGTACTAATGTAATTCATGAAGGAGTAAAAAGAAACAGCGAGAGAAGGCTGGGAGGTCCTAGGATTGCATAATCGACGACTTTGTTTCATTCTAGACATGTTCTTTTTCAAGAAGTTATTTGTATTTGTTATTCGTAATACATGTATCTTGCAGGAGTAGTCTAATCTGAATTCAGCCATGAATTTAAGTTCTGATGATTTGTTTGGGTTTATTTTGAGTAGTTGTTATTGGTTTAATGATGTTTTGAATGAATTCTTGTTGCTGGTGGATTTGGACATTATATACGTACTTTCAGAATAGCATTGTTTTCCAGTCATGCTATGATGTATTTCCAGTCCCTTTTTCTTAAGTATCGATTGCGTTTTGCGTCCTTGTCTTTTTGGCATGTTGTTATATTCGTTTTTTCTTTAACATTTTTATTTCCTTTTTTCTTACTGTAAATATGTTGTTTCTATCTCTCAGTTCTTAAGTGTGTATATTTCAAATAGTTTGGTTTTGAATGTTTACAACAGTGTTGCTAATATCTTTCCAGTTTTTTTCATTTCCTTAATTGTTTTATGCAGGTTTCTTGTGTCTTTATAATTTTCTGTCCAGTTTGCTGTATTGCACTGTTGTGTTTTAGTGACTTTTTGTTTCTAGATCTGTGACGGTAAAACCAAGGTCTGATTGATATCCATTGCACATTGATCGAATATTTGACCAGGATTAGTTTCTACACGAAAAAGAGATCTACTACTTGGATTGCCTTCACTTGTGCTTCTCTCTGAAGGTTGTTACGAGTGTTCCTTATCACTTTCATAAAAGTAATCGTTATGTGGAAAGTTACCAATAGATCTTTAATAAAATTGCGTCCTTTTCTAATCGTTTCCTGGTTTTGTGCCTTTGAGTTATGATTGAGTTCCACACACTTTGTTCTGGTTTTAGGTCCATATTCTATTTTTTTTTTTTATATTTCATATTTCTACAGTTTTATTAATTTACACGTATAGCCTATATAGATGCTCTTTTAATAGTACCTCTTTTGTTATACATAAACTTTAGGTGTGGTATAGCTCTTTCCTTTTTTAAATAATGTTCCGTACAATTGGGTGGGTTCTGATGATTGTCGAGGAAAGAAAAATATCTCAAAAAGAAAGTTAATCAAGGACTTGATATAACATCATCTTGTTAACTGTAAACCCGTTTTGGTCTTTTTGTCTCTTGCTTTAAAAATCCCGAGGATCTGCGATTACCCTAATACCCCAATAAAAGGGAAATATGAAAAACAACAACCTTTTGTAAAGAGCTTGGATAGGGTAAGGGCGAGGATCAACTTGTCTTTAAATAAAACAGCGAGATAAGAAATAAACATGCTTCTCTTTTGGTCCTTCTTACTTGGATACTATAAGTTATGACTTACCCTCTGAAGACAGGGCCCGACCATCTGTCCTCTCTGGATGTCGGTCGGGTGATTACATGCATGAACTCGCTCTAGCCGGAAGAGCACGGACTGTTTTTCGTGTGCCCCTTTGCTTTTTTATATATCCACCTACAAATTCATTTGTGTTGCTTGGGCCCCTGCGTTTTGCTGTCTTGTCTATGGAGTCATCTTACAGTGAGGAGGTTATAGTGTTCTTCGAGACCTCTGGGTAACCGGAAAAGTGGGAGAGTTGTGCCTACGTCATTTTGATTACTATATTTGTACTAGCGTGACAGATTTCCGTCCTAAGACGTCACCGATTGCTCATTGGTCTCGTCGGTTCATGCGTCACAGTAGTCTCTTCTGTGTTAGGTGTTTAGATGTCGTATTTAGTGTTCTTTGTCCCTTTTTGCGCATCTTGCTATGTATGTCTTCTTGTTTTCACTTGAGGCGTTCTGATGTTTTGTTGTGGGTGCTACAACAGAGACTTGCTGTAGATTCCCTCCTTTCTTGCATTATATACTAGTATGTAATAACATGATTCATACGATATTTACTTTACAAATTAATGAAGTGTTACTTTACAGCGCCACCTACAATACATTTTGTACTTGCACTGACCTCTGGAGATTGTCCTTCGTATATCTACGGTGATGTGTTATTGTCTGCGTTATTTGTCACGTATTTTCTTGAGAAGTTCAGTTGTAAAGTATGGTTAATTGCCTGGTAAGGTACTAAAATAAACTATATATTTTCTGAAAGATAACGATGCCCTGAGTACAGATGTAAGACTATCAAACGGAAAAACTTTTGTACAACTTTGTTATTTTGCATATGTTTTATTATGGAGAAAATATACAATAGTTATTCCGTTTATTTTTCTGGCCCCAAAATTATTATTTCTGAGCAGTGGGTATTATATAACCATTCAGAAAATACATGGTTTATAGTACCTCGCCAGGCAATGAAATACGCCCTATTGTACATCGGATACCTTAACCTATTCTCATTTTGGAGTTATCCCTCTTGTACAGATATTTGTTGATAAATTTAAAATAAAAGAACCCAAATTCATCATTAAAGATTATTGCACTGACAACGGCTTTTTATTTTATAATTCGCATAATTCGCATAAAAATAAATGAACAAGCAAGTTTAACCATTATGTATTTACAAGAAAAACTAATTGAAATAGAACTGTCATCGGTAAGAGCGAAAAGACACCATAAATTACAGAATGTAAAGCTATCTTTAAATGAAACAACTATACATAGGTCATTTTTGTAAATAAGAAATAGAAAATAATAATAATAAAAATGTAATATAATTTGGTAAATAGATAATTAAAAATTAGTAAAAAAAAATGTAGATAAATAGATAGATAAATAAATAAATAAATAAATAAATAAATAAATAAATAAATAAATAAATAAATAAATAAATAAAATAAATAAATAAATAAGTGAATAAATATATATATAAATAAATAAATAAATACGGTAATTCAAATATTCTTTAGCTACACAGGAGGGAGAATATTAGAAGTAACGGACCTCCGTAAAACATCGACAGCTGTTTTAAAAGTAGGAGCTCTAAATTAAGAAGCTAAAAGAAATTAGATAAATGAAATTATGTTTCTGGACACTGGTCATCGTTGGTCATCTCTTTCTTCGGACAGTGGTCAGTGCCATTCCAAGTGTAATTTTTGACAGATAAAGAAAAATTAAACACTAATTTATAACGCGTCTGAAAGAAGAAAGAAAGCAGGTCTTTATCCCTTGGACAATAGGATGACACGGACTGGTCCTACACGACACATTAGTTAGCTTGACTCCTCACCCGACGTCCAATCAAAGACGCGCTTCCTTTTTAATGACGGATAATCCCAACCAAGCTTGTGTTTTGACCTCTTTTGTTAAAAGTGGCTAAAAGTTAAATTTGGAGTTTCATACAAGGGGTCTTGTTTTGAATGGCCACACAATGGGATGGGACTTTAATCTTATCATTTACATCTGCGGTTGATATTTGTCCCATCTGCCGACTTTCATCAAAATTAAAAGGATATTTTTCTTATGCTACATTTGATAGACTTTTCTGCCGTGAAATGATACATTTTCAACAATAGGCTAGCTTTCGGTGTACATGCGGGTTAAGTGTTTAATTGAGGGGTTTTCTTGTTTAATGGTTTCATTAAGGACATTCCCTGGTCATTTTAAAAAAAAGTTGATAATTGAAGGGATAAATGGAAAAACAGAGGAATGAAAGTAACCTGCGCTATAATTATATAGCAAACTAGAAAGGTTTCTTGTTGCGGTTGCAACAAGAGTGTCTTCCTCCTATACAATTTTTGGTTTGGAAATATGAAGGACGTCACATTACATGTATTTATATTATATATTTAAGTTTTCAAATAGCAGTAACATTAAATTTTCAAACCGATAATTGTTGGTGAGCAACCATTTGATTTGGGGGGGGGGGGGGGGGGGGGGGGCAGAAATTCTATTGCCAGCCGGTAAAATTTTTTCAGCAATTTTCTGAGCAGGCCATTTTTTTCAGCCATTACCAGAGTCGGAGAAAAATTTTCGCCGGTTCTTCGGGCCGGATTTAAACAAATTGTCAAATGTTGTGAATGTCTGTGTAAGTTAAACTCCCCGCTGTTACAGAGTATGAGTTAATAACCGTTCCTTCCGATGTCTCTTTGCAATTAGCGAATTTCAGACAGATTCTATGATGTTTAAATAGAACCTTTTCTAGATTTTTGTGCCTATGCGTATTAGGTCTGTGGTAGATACAGCTATGTGAACAGTTTGTATTAATTAATTTTTTGACTTTAAATTGTCTGGCACAAAGGGCCAGCAAAAATTTCCATATCATGCAATGTATCCTTACTTTTGCATGGTCCGGGAAAAAAAATTGCCGGCCCTTTGGGCCGGAATATTTTTTTCAGCATTTTTCAGAGCCGGGATTTTTTTTTTTTGCAAATTCTTCCTGCCCCCTTCCCCCATAAAAAAGGCGAGCTCGTAGCTGTAGAACCAATTTTCTTGAGAAGAGAAATGGTAATAACAAGTTACGTTCAATATATATATATATAAATACCATGAGGTTCTCGCTGTGCAGTTTCAAATTTGGACCCCCCCCCCCTTCCCTTTTTTTCAAAGTTTATTTTGAATTTCCATCATGGCGACATCGTTCAATATAAACAGAACTGTTTTCGAAAAACGAGGGGAGGGAAGAATGTTGGAGAAATTGTTCATCAATTTGTAAATAAACCAACCGAAAATTATGTTCGAACGTTTGCTAGAATTAGAAATTAAACTTGATGTTCAAAATATAGTTATTGAAGTTCAGAAACAGGTTTGTAGGTTAGAAATCGGAATCAAACTACCACTTTTTGTGTGTAAATTCTGGTTTGTAGCTGATCTCTTCTAAATTAATCAACTGTTTTAAAATCAAATTGTGTATATCGAAATGTATTTATGAAATGCATATTCATCATTGCCGTGAAATCGGAATTTGAAAATCTCAACACTGCTTTTCTCGAGTCGGACTCGGACTACCAATTTTAGTGTGCGCCCGATCTGTTGGCGTGAAGGTGTATCGAAATACCCAACTCAAAATTTCGATGCTCATATCTTTTCAACAGTAAGAGATAGGAAAAATCAGAAAGACTAAATAAGACAGATATATGGATAAAAAATAATAATATTGAAATTTTTAGGAAACTTCATAAGCTTAATTTTTGTTTACTACTATAAGCAAAAAAGTGTCTTCCTCCTATGAACTTCTGAATTTGGAAATATGAAGGACGGTGAAGGACGTCATCGTAATAAATCGTTACAGTGTTGCATCTAGCATTTCATATCTTGCATGGCTGTCGACTTTCAAAAAGAATGGAAATTGTAGATAGCAAAATACGAGATATTTAAGCTTACAAATAGCAAAACATGAAATTTTCGGTCCTTTCGAGTAATTCGACGCTCCCGTCAAATATTTGAATCTACTAAAAAACATGATAAAAAAAACTAGAAAGGTTTCTTGTTGCGGTTGCAACAAGAGTGTCTTCCTCCTATACAATTTTTGGTTTGGAAATATGAAGGACGTCACATTACATGTATTTATATCATATATTTAAGTTTTCAAATAGCAGTAACATTTAATTTTCAAACCGATAATTGTTGGTGAGCAACCATTTGATTTTTTTTTTGGGGGGGGGGGGAGGGGGGGGGGCATGAATTCTATTGCCAGCCGGTAAAATTTTTTCAGCAATTTTCTGAGCAGGCCATTTTTTTCAGCCATTACCAGAGTCGGACAAAAATTTTCGCCGGTTCTTCGGGCCGGATTTAAACAAATTGTCAAATGTTGTGAATGTCTGTGTAATTAAGTTAAACTCCCCGCTGTTACAGAGTATGAGTTAATAACCGTTCCTTCAGATGTCTCTTTGCAATTAGCGAATTTCAGACAGATTGTATGATGTTTAAATAGAACCTTTCCTAGATTTTTGTGCCTATGCGTATTAGGTCTCTGGTAGATACAGCTATGTGAACAGTTTGTATTTATATTAATTAATTTTTTGACTTTAAATTGTCTGGCACAAAGGGCCAGCAAAAATTTCCATATCATGCAATGTATCCTTACTTTTGCATGGTCCGGGAAAAAAAAAATTGCCGGCCCTTTGGGCCGGAATATTTTTTTCAACATTTTTCAGAGCCGGGATTTTTTTTGCAAATTCTTCCTGCCCCCTTCCCCCATAAAAAAAGGCGAGCTCGTAGCTGTAGAACCAATTTTCTTGAGAAGAGAAATGGTAATAACAAGTTACGTTCAATATATATATATAAATACCATGAGGTTCTCGCTGTGCAGGTTCAAATTTGGACCCCCCCCCCCTTCCCTTTTTTCAAAGTTTATTTTGAATTTCCATCATGGCGACATCGTTCAATATAAACAGAACTGTTTTAGAAAAACGAGGGGAGGGAAGAATGTTGGAGAAATTGTTCATCAATTTGTAAATAAACCAACCGAAAATTATGTTCGAACGTTTGCTAGAATTAGAAATTAAACTTGATGTTCAAAATATAGTTATTGAAGTTTAGAAACAGGCTTGTAGGTTAGAAATCGGAATCAAACTACCACTTTTTGTGTGTAAATTCTGGTTTGTAGCTGATCTCTTCTAAATTAATCAACTGTTTTAAAATCAAATTGTGTATATCGAAATGTATTTATGAAATGCATATTCATCAATGCCGTGAAATCGGAATTTGAAAATCTCAACACTGCTTTTCTCGAGTCGGACTCGGACTACCAATTTTAGTGTGCGCCCGATCTGTTGGCGTGAAGGTGTATCGAAATACCCAACTCAAAATTTCGATGCTCATATCTTTTCAACAGTAAGAGATAGGAAAAATCAGTTAGACTAAATAAGACAGATATATGGATAAAAAATAATAATATTGAAATTTTTAGGAAACTTCATAAGCTTAATTTTTGTTTACTATTATAAGCAAAAAAGTGTCTTCCTCCTATGAACTTCTGAATTTGGAAATATGAAGGACGGTGAAGGACGTCATCGTAATAAATCGTTACAGTGTGCATCTAGCATTTCATATCTTGCATGGCTGTCGACTTTCAAAAAGAATGGAAATTGTAGATAGCAAAATACGAGATATTTAAGCTTACAAATAGCAAAACATGAAATTTTCGGTCCTTTTGAGTAATTCGACGCTCCCGTCAAATATTTGAATCTACTAAAAAACATGATAAAAAAATAACAGAGACCAAAAATAAAAAAGACCAATCTAGCTTTTACTCCAAACGTAACGTTGGAGAACTTTCATTGCCTAGCTTACAGGGTTCTTGAGAAATCGCTGATCCAATTTTCCACGGTTACGAAAACAATAGGTCTTCCGACGGAAGTCGGAAGACCTAATAACAGAGACCAAAAATAAAAAAGACTAATCTAGCTTTTTCTCCAAACGTAACGTTGGAGAACTTTCATTGTCCTAGCTTACAGGGTTCTTGAGAAATCGCTGATCCAATTTTCCACGGTTACGAAAACAATAGGTCTTCCGACGGAAGTCGGAAGACCTAATAAGTTGGTAGCACTTTAGAACGATCGAATTATGTCAAAGAAAGAATTTTCCTTTTTGCGATTTTTTTTATCATTTTTTTCGTTTCTTTTATATGGTACATAATTCTTTTTTTTTCTATTATTATTAATTTTTTTATAATTATTTTGAATGAAAAAGGCGTTCAGTCGGGCATCTACACAAAGTCATCGAGAATAGGACTAAGCGTCATTCTAGTCCACATCTGTTTACAGAGTGAGGAAACTTCCAGGAAATATTACAAATTAATCTGGTACTATATGTGAGGCTTTTACATAAATTGATGTAAATTCTGTTACCTTGGCAACTCATGTAATATTACTGTTTTCTGTGAAAATTAAGCCATGGGTTTTAGGGGTATCAATAACTTAATCATATCTTATGTATGTTTTCAACTTATCTGCCACATCTAAACCGGCTTACGTTAATTAGAAACCAACTTTCTATCAGATTACGGACATCTGACTCAAAATAAACTTTTATAATCAGGAAAAAGTAATTAGGAGAGAGAGATAGCAAATGCTCATTTAATGATGTATCGCACTGGTCATTAGGTGGTGTAATGATATATTTATAGATTGGCCGGAGGCTAAGATGACCAGCATGTTGATTGGACAGGACCTATTTGAAAAATTCATTGAAAAATGAAACTTGGACAATGAAAGGAGCATCATGCAGATTTCCCGTGGTCATTCAACAGCTGTGTAACGTAAACATTGATCAATTTTTAATTTGACCCACAGTATCTACCAAGTACTTACAAAGTTCTATGCAGCAGAACTTATAATTTTTTAAATGTTGTCTTTTTTTACCTTAGATTCTAAAGCATCCACTGTGTGAGTTTAAATTAGAAAAAAATTATATTCAAACTTTAAGAAGATTCTATATCCTGATATTAAACTTTTGATATATTGTCATGTTATTAAATAAAACGTCGTATTTCTGTTGTAGTTAATGCATGTTTTTGACCACTAGTATTTTGATGGTAAGAAAAGCAAGATTTCAGAATTTTAACAAAATGAATTACCATTGTTGGAAAAAAATCAAGTAACAAAATCTTTAAGGAAAATTTACTATTTTACAAATATAAGACAAATAGACAAATTGTTTTTGACGTATATAAGAATTATTTATACGCAAGAATTAACGCAGAACAAAGCAAACGTAACTAACAAAGAAATACAATCTCTTTTGGCCTCAATATAAAAATTGTGAACTGAGAAATCCGTACTGGTATGTATAAAAATATAATGATTTTGGATTCAACACACATATTTTCTGGTTTAACGATGATTTTCTGTGGATGTTTCAGTGTTTTTCTGTGGATGTTTCAGTGATTTTCTGTGGATGTTTCAGTGTTTTTCTGTGGATGTTTCAGTGTTTTTCTGTGGATGTTTCAGTGTTTTTCTGTGGATGTTTCAGTGTTGTGCTGTGGGTGTTTCAGTGTTGTGCTGTGCGTTTCAGTGTTGTGCTGTGCGTTTCAGTGTTTTACTGTGGATGTTTCAGTGTTTTTCTGTGGGTGTTTCAGTGTTGTGCTGTGTGTTTGTGTTTTGCTGTGTGTGTTTTTCTGTGGGTGTTTCAGTGTTGTGCTGTGGGTATTTCAGTGCTGTGCTGTGGGTATTTCAGTGCTGTGCTGTGTGTATTTCAGTGTTGTGCTGTGTGTGTTTCAGTGTTGTGCTGTGTGTGTTTCAGTGTTGTGCTGTGTGTATTTCAGTGTTGTGCTGTGGGTATTTCAGTGTTGTGTTGTGGGTGTTTCAGTGTTTTGCTGTGGGTGTTTCAGTGTTGTGCTGTGTGTGTTTCATTGTTATGCTATGGGTGTTTGTGTTTTGCTGTGTGTGTTACAATGTTGTGCTGTGTGTGTTTCAGTGCTTTTCTATGGTGTTTCAGTTTTTTGCTCTGTGTGTGTTTGTGTTTTTCTGTGTGTTTTTGTGTTTTTCTGTGGGTGTTTCAGTGTTTTTCTGTGGGTGTTTCAGTGTTTTTCTGTGTGTGTTTCAGTGTTTTTCTGTAGATGTTTCAGTGTTTTTCTTTGGGTGTTTCAGTGTTTTTCTGTGGGTGTTTCAGTGTTTTTCTGTGGGTGTTTCAATTTTTTACTGACTTTATGTTTGCGGACGGTAATTGCTGATTTTACGGTGCAAACATCCGTTTTAACGGCTCCGCTAACGCGTCGCCAGAAAAACTACTAATTTTATCATCCCTGATGTTTATTCGTCCTGCTTCAAAATCTCGCATTCATCGCATTTCTATCATTACAAAACATATAAGTAAAATGGTAACAATAGTCTTTATATTTGTAATCTGATCATTCAGATAAAAACTGATTGACATGGACATAAAAACAAAATCACCAGACCATGAACATCAACGGACCAGAACTACAACGGACCAATCACGGAAATCCGTGTCATCCTCATCAAAGACACATTGTAGATATTGTCAAATGTTTTGACAAAAACGAGATTTCAAAGGGCCATAAATTTCAAAATAACAAGCTAATGGACATTAGCAAAAGGAAAAGGTTGACGGCGGGTTTTAATTACATACAAGATGACATCATGTATTAACGTCCGTCATTACAGGGCCCTCCGGATAAGATGTGTATTACTATAGAAAGATTTAATAGACACAGAGACTGTCAGTTAGAATGTATGGTAGCATGGGGGTTTACTTCAAAGAAGCTTGTTTAGAGTCCTTAATCAAAGAAACTGAATTAATTAGACTGTATTAATGTAATGCGACATCTCTTAAAACGCCATGAAAACATTTCACATCTGATAGAATTTTGATGAAATAGAAATGCCATAGATAAAGAATCGATATCATTATGGTATGGTGAGCTTTTTAACCTACTGAGAAAGACTTAGTATTTGAAGAAAGGAGGGGATCTCCAACAAGACTCGGTTGAAGCACCCACAACAAAACATCGAAACATCCCTATTGTTAAAATACAGAGTAGACAACCAGCAAAAGTTACACAGAAGGGACAAGGAACACCAAATACGACATCAAAATAATAAACACAAATGACCACACATAAACCAACGAGATCAATGGGCAGTCGGTGCCGACTTAGAACGGTCATCTGCCATGTTAGTAACAAAGGGTTAGGTTATCCGGATTACACACCAACCCTCTCAGTTCATACTCTCGCTGGAACAAGTCAATGCATGTTATCACCCGAGTAGTATGACCGACGTTCAGAGAGGACAGGTGGTCGGGCCCTGTCATGGAAACACTTTGAAATTATTTTTGTATCATCACAATATCATCTTTAAAAACGCCGAAGCAGAGAAGTTTAAATGAGACTGAAAGGGAATGGTTCTTATCGTTTTTAACATGTCTAAAGATTCATCTTACAGCACGGTTTCTCAATGAAACTACTTAATCTATTTACTACCATCACATTTTCTTAACCTAATCTACATTAATGATGATTTATCTTAATGAAACAGAGACTTTAGATCTATATTTTTTTCATTATTCAAGATAGGCGAGACTTTTTCTCTCTTGTTGATCATTATTTAAATGATTTATAGTTCAATGTAAGATTATCCCATGATATATTATTTTGATCTCATCTGATGAGTTTATTTTAAAAAAGGGTTTCCTTACCACTCGAAATTTGCATATTATAGAAGTTCTACGACAAACGAACGTACAGACAGGACAATTTTATGATCATGCAACTGACACACAGACAACCAGACAGTATAACTAATGCTATATTTCCCATGGGTCATAGCGTATGCACTACCGGACAGACAGAGCAAGTAATGGTCCTCGCTTACTTACAACATATTGTCCTATGACAAAGTTGAAATATTGAAAATACTTAATTATGCTTAATGACTATATTTAGCAAAATTAAGTATTTTCAATATTTCAAATTTGTCAAAGGACAATACGTATAGGACATATCATATATCTTACATTCGTTGTCTCCGTCTGTTTGTCCGATTTATTTCACGGGAGAAACTTTTGCATGTATAGAATTTGTAAGCTTTTTTTAAATCTGTTTTCAGCTTTTGTGTTAATTACACACACAGACATGACAACTTATTAACGAAGTGATTCAGAGCTGCTAATACTCTTTTGACTATTTTTTTTACTAGTATATAGAAATGGCCAATTATAAAAAAAAAAATGGTTCAATAGGATTTCTTTTCTTTGGCCAATGTTTATAATCTATTTATTTCTTCATGCTTTGCGACGTAATACAGACAGAAATATCGAAGAAATACAAGACATCGAAGCCTAATATCTTGAACTCGAGATGAAGCTGGTGGCCCACGGAAGTGGATTTGATCAGTACATTTCTATTCAATAACAGATACAAAGTACATTTATTTTGACCAATAAAGATTTGGTGTTATCCAGTCAACTTTTCACTCCTCAAGCGTCCTTGGTGACCACGCATACATATATCTGGTCATCGTTGTTCCTTCATCAATAATAAATAATGTCCTTTTTAATGGATCGCGGTTAATCATTTCTCGTATCAATTTACCAAAGCCATTATTAAAATGGAAATGAAAAATTGCTCTCTCTTGGGCATGCTATTGGTCAATCAATCAATATCAGTTGTGTGTTATGTAATTTTAGTGGACACTTACAAAGGGACAGTAATCTTGAGGCTCCATCAACAGTACATCTGTTTTGCCTCCGCCACATGTTGGCCTAAGCCTCCATGAGCAGGTTTTTTTCCCCTTTTTCATCTGTTGTATTTTACGTTGACAATAATAACAAAAAATATCAGGAAATCTCCTAAATAATCGGATTGAACTTGATAAATGCTATCATTTCTGTATCCCTATTGTATGTAGATAAGCTAGATAGTACAAGCGCGTATCCAGATTCTTTCGGGAAGTGTGTGAGAGTGAGTGAAAGTGTGTGGGTGTGTGAGTAGGGATAGGGGGCTTCAAACTCTGCTAGGTGATGGTCCAGTCATACGATATACAGTGTGCAGTATCCCCGGTACCTTCTCCCTGGATCCGCACAGGACTGGTCAACAATTCGTGAGTAATGAGTTTTAACGCTGATTTACAATCAAAGAGATACAATCTACGTTTTGAAATGTACCCTTTGCTGAATTATTCATGTGCATTCTGTGGATGGACGCTTGGACATAATGAAGAGAGGAAAATAACAAAATCACGGACATGATTCTGGGATGACCACGCTCTGGGGTCCACCTAACTGAATAATTCATAGACGCATGAATTGTTTTGAACTTTGATTCCACATAAAAACAATAAAAATCTAATACACGTTGATTAGGAAGAGGAAATGGGAGGTGATTAGACGAACCAACACGGACATAATGGGCAGTGAGACCGGGTTACAACACATATAGACAGTATCAAATGATAATAGTCAGACATCTCTATATAACAACAAATATCACATTTTTGACCTATATGAAAAAGTTCAGTAACGACCGATATTACAAGCTGGTATACTTAGAATATATCATTATAAGGGTATGCCATAGTATGAAAATATTTTGTTTAACATGGAAACCCTGAAACAACATGAGTTTTGCTCTCTGCTTTTTTCCTTACAAGAACGCTACTTTTTTAGAAATTCAGGAACATTTAATTAAGTGAGAGGGTTAATAAATATTGTACTGATTATCCGGATAACCAAGCATTTCGCACTGCAGATACTCCCTCCCCCCTTTTCACCTTTTAAGTTCAATTAAGAAATAAAATTTTGCGATAACCAAAGCACGAAAGATGTGATTGATTGACACATATTTCTTCTTCTTCTTCTTCTTCTTCTTCTTCTTCTAAATAATTGCCATACCCTGAACTAACATGCGTTTTGCAATTTGCTTTATGCGCATTGCTGTTATATTTCTGCTTTTTGCTCATTGCGTTTTATGGAATACCGGTCCAGAGGATAGTCAGTCTATACGTCATCAATATAAGACTCGTTGTTTAATGGAGGAGGACAATGCTTTTTGCGTCTTTAAACTGCTCTTTGCTCTTCGCGTTTTGCTTTCTACGTTTTGCGCAGCTTTAATTTTACATCGTTTTACATCCCCTCCTGTCTATTAAAAGACAATTTCAGCGGGCATCCGTCTTGTATACAATGAATATATCTGACTGAAAATTATTTTAAAGGAAGAAATGTCTGTCAATCTCTTTATTAACTCTTTGGTAATCGCTGAATTCTATTTCTTGTATTCAATTAAAAAAGGAAGGGAATTTTTGCAGTGCAGAAGGTTTAGTTATCTGGATTTTAGGTACAATTAACCCTCCCATTTGATCAAATGTCTGAATTTCACAAAAGTAGTGTTCCTTCTTCCTTCTCCTTTTAAGAAGGTGACACAAAAAGCAAGGAGCAAAAAGCAATTAGCAAAACGAAAAGAGCAAAATGCAAAAAGCAGACCGCATGTCGGTTTTGGGTTTCCATAGTCTAAAGACCGTTTTTGGAGTTTGTTGAGAAAAAACGAAACAATAACAAACATGCAGTATGCAATTGAAAATTTCTTTAAGAGAGCTAATGCCTATGATAGTATCATGAAGACCCCCCCCCAACAAAAAAGGCCTACATGTACTAAGTTACAGTTGTTTCTTGAGCATCTATGTGTCCTTTAGCCATATGGTCTCTATGTTTTTGGGGTTATCGCTGTCATGAACAAATTTAGGCTGCTGTTGTCGATTTTTTTAGAGTTGTCTGTTCTTTTATTTTCTGACATACCAGTAGCTGCTTTTTGAGCTTTCTAATCACATGCAGGTTGTATCTTTTATGCTTCAAGGTTTTTTATATATAATTTTTGGTGACTTTCCGACATCAGATTTATCGCAGATCTATAATGAGCATTTGACGAAGTCTACTTCAGTCTTTTACACAAGTTGCCAAAAATTGAGAATGAAGAGTGGGGGGCGGACAGGGAGGTACCTCTTCCCCCCACCCCCTTACCTCCCACCTCCCGCCCCCTTCTCCCTCCCCCTCCTTTTTACCCTTCCCTTACCTCCCCTCCCGCCCCCTTCTCTCCCTCCTCCCGCTCTCTTTCTCCCCCTCCCTTCCCTTTTTCCCCCTTCACTCCCTCCTCCCTCCCCCTCTCTCCCTCCTCCTGTCCCCCTTCCTCCCCCTCCCTTTCACCCTGTCCACTCCCTCAAGAGTAACACAGAAACCTAGGTGTAATGATGGTTGTTGAATGAATAGCAAAATGTGTGCTTATCCGGATTACGTACACACTACCATCTTTGAATATTACAGATCATATATTTTACTTTGTAAGCATGCATTTGTTAACCATACCGATCTCCAGAAAATCAAAGACAGACTGTAGAAAATGTTCATTTACTGTGCAGAACTTTTAAAATTCATTTTTTGTTGTTTAGTTCCAGTAACATTTGTCAGAATCGCCACATAAAGACTTGAAAATAAACGTTCCTGTCGATCTCTACCAATGACACTGTTCATAATATTTCTACGGTAAAATATGCCTTATCTTGGGAAGAAATTCTAGTATAAATGATTTTTTAAAAAGTTTCTTTTTTCTATTACTAGTGTTCCCTTTATCGCGCCCCGTAGTATTGCAGCGATGACATAAGGCAAACGCTATGTTTGCCGAAGAACTGTCCATAAAACATGGAGTTATTGATGTCCAGAGATTTTGACGTAGCCAGACTGATCATTGCGGCCGTAGATTATCTTCCTTGATGAGCCTAAACTGACCAGTGGTCAGCTGCTCTCGTCTTTTATTGCAAGCTATTTTGGGGAAACTTTGCTTAGAGAAAAAGCAGATGTTGTGTGATGGACGTTGCTTAATTACGTAAGAAGTCAATCATGTCAAGGTCAGCGCGCAAAACAACGCCATAACCCATGGTTGAATTAAACTTACGCATTTTTTTCAGAAGACAATGGACTACTTTTTTCCCATTTTCATTTTTTCAAATTGCGATAAATCATTGTTTTTTAAAATGTTAAACTTTTTCACATCGTTTCCCCTCATTTTCTGTCCAATTATAACATTTGTAAACAGGAAAACAAACAAATAACGGGAAAAACTAAAACAAATAAAAAAAAACAGCCGAAACAAACCGATGGTGAACTTTTTACCCTCTTGTAATAAAATGAAAGTCAGATTTAAATTGAAAAAAATAAGAACAAATTGCAACAACACATGAGATGCAAATACAGTGTTTATCATTAATTTGCGTCACAAATCTGTCCACGAGTTGTCTCATGTGAGTAAGATGATGATCTGGGATCCATGGTGTAATGATAAGATCACTAATCTAAGTCGCAGTAAGTACATACTTTAAATCAAGTATTTTTGAGGATGGACATGTTAAAAGTATGGAATCCCGTTAGGGCCCAGTAGCTTACTGATACGAAAATGCGATGGTGAAATGGCAATGGTTCGATTGTGCGATTCTTGGATATCGATACGTCGATGGTGCGATAGCGACAGTCACTATCGCATCATGATTATGATCATGTCTGTATTGTACCGATTTTGTCCTGAATTATGATCAAGTTTGTATTATCTTGATTTTGTCCTGGATTATGATCAAGTTTGTTTTATCTTGATAATGTCCTGGATTATAATCAAGTTTGTTTTATCTTGATAATGTTCTGGATTATGATCAAGTTTGTTTTATCTTGATAATGTCCTGGATTATGATCAAGTTTGTAATGTCTTGATTATGTCCTGGATTGTGATCAAGTTTGCTTTATCTTGATAATGTTCTGGATTATGATCAAGTTTGTTTTATCTTGATAATGTCCTGGATTAAAATCAAGTTTGTTTTATCTTGATAATGTTCTGGATTATGATCAAGTTTGTATTATCTTGGTTTTGTATTGTATTGGTTTTGTATTGTATTGGTTGTATTGTATTGGTTGTATTGGTTTTATATTGTTTTTTGTATTGGTTTTGAATTGGTTTTGTATTGTATTGATTTTGTCCTGAATTATGATCAAGTTTGTTTTATCTTGATAATGTCCTGGATTATGATCAAGTTTGTTTTATCTTGATAATGTCCTGGATTATAATCAAGTTTGTATTATCTTGATTATGTCCTGGATTATGATCAAGTTTGTATTATCTTGATTATGTCCTGGATTATGATCAAGTTTGTATTACCTTGATTATGTCCTGGATTATGATCAAGTTTGTTTTATCTTGATAATGTCCTGGATTATAATCAAGTTTGTTTTATCTTGATAATTTCCTGGATTATAATCAAGTTTGTATTATCTTGATTATGTCCTGGATTATGATCAAGTTTGTATTATCTTGATTATGTCCTGGATTATGATCAATTTTGTATTATCTTGATTATGTCCTGGATTATGATCAAGTTTGTATTACCTTGATTATGTCCTGGATTATGATCAAGTTTGTTTTATCTTGATAATATCCTGGATTATAATCAAGTTTGTTTTATCTTGATAATGTCCTGGATTATGATCAAGTTTGTTTTATCTTGATAATGTCCTGGATTATGATCAAGTTTGTTTTATCTTGACTTTGCTCTGGATTATGATCAAGTTTGTTTTATCTTGGTTTTCTTCTGGATTATGATCAAGTTAGTTTTATCTTGATAATGTCCTGGATTATGATCAAGTTAGTTTTATCTTGATGATGTCCTGGATTATGATCATATTTGTAATGTCTTGATTATGTCCTGGATTATGATCACGTTTGTAATGTCTTGATTATGTCCTGGATTTTGATCAAGTTTGTATTATCTTGATAATGTCCTGGATTATGATCACGTTTATAATGTCTTGATTATGTCCTTGATTGTGATCAAGTTTTTTTTTATCTTGATAATGTCCTGGATTATGATCAAGTTTGTTTTATCTTGATAATGTCCTGGATTATGATAATATTTGTATTATCTTGGTTTTGTCTGGATTATTATCAACTTTATTTTATCTTGGTTATGTCCTGGATTATGATTATATTTGTATTGTCTTCATAATGTCCTAGATTATGATCAAGTTAATATTCTCTTCACTTTGTTGTCGATTATGATCAAGTTAATATTCTCTTCACTTTGTCGTCGATTATGATCAAGTTAATATTCTCTACACTTTGTCGTGGATTATGATCAAATTAATATTCTCTTCACTTTGTCGTGGATTATGATCAAGTTAATATTCTCTTCGCTTTGTCGTGGATTATGATCAAGTTAATATTCTCTTTACTTTGTCGTGGATTATGATCAAGTTAATATTCTCTTCACTTTGTCGACGATTATGATCAAGTTAATATTCTCTTCACTTTGTCGTGGATTATGATCAAGTTAATACTCTCTTCACTTTGTCGTGGATTATGATCAAGTTTGTTTTATCTTTTTAATGTCCTGGATTATGATCAACTTTGTTTTATCTTGATAATGTCCTGGATTATGATCAAGTTAATATTATCTTCACTATGTCCTGGATTATGATCAATTTGTATTATCTTGATTATGTCCTAGATTATGATCAAAATTGTTTTATCTTGATAATGTCCTGGATTATGATCAAGTTTGTATTATCTTGACTATGTTCTGGATTATGATAAAGTTTGTATCATGTCCTGGATTATATTCTTTTTTTTCATTGATCTTGATTATGTCTTTGATTGTGATTTAGTTTGTATTATCTTTATAATGTCCTTGATAATTATAAACTTTGTATGATTGTTAAACGTCTTCATATAGCATTATTTAAGAACAGATACATTTGCAGCATGACCGTGATCTTGATTATGTCCTTAATTATGATCAAGTTTGTATTATCGTGATTATGTCCTGGATTAAGACTATATTTGTTTTATCTTGATTATGTCATGGATTATCATCAGGTTTAGTTTATCTTAATCATGTCCTGGATTATGATCAAGTTTGTATTATCTTGATAATGTCAAGGATTATGATCAAGTTTGCATTTTCTTGATTATGTCATTAATTATGATCATTTTTCCATGGTTTTTACGATATCCATGAACATTAACAGCTTTGTATGTTCAGGGAGATATTGCTATTGACATGGTAATATATTTTCTTGAAAGATCAGCTTCTTTATATTATCTCAAGTATATCCTTAATTACTATCAATTGTATATTATCTTGGTCTTATTCTGAAATATCATCATTTTAGTATTTTCTTGGTTATATCAGATAAAAGGGGATCTTATAAAAGTATATATGAGAGCAATCTTTCCGGAATGACCAGTAGAATTCTGGACTACGATAAATTATTGTCAATATGACCAAACAAAACATCTTTACCTGACATGTACATCAATATGTACATCGAGACAACTACCGACTTTGACAAGTTTTCTTGAACTGTTGCGACGGGTGTTGCATGCAAACAGGAGACGATTACTCTCCCCGGACACCCCGGTCTCACTTCGCAGCTGTTTCAATAAAAAGTCTGATGGTTTTACCTTACCTTATCTACTTTTAGATTGAATAATGGATGGGTACATCTATACTTATTATCATTTCAATATTGCCTTGTGAATATCCTGGAATATTATTAATGAAGCATTGTTTTGGGTTTTGACCATATCTTGGTATATTATGGATTATGTATTGGATATATCTTGGAATATCATTATATTTAAATTGTCTTAGGTATATCCTCAATTATGTATTACTCATTTTATATCCTATATCATCTGAAATAGCCAGAAATATTACCAATTTTTATTGGCTTGGGTTTATCATGTATGATAATCGATTTTGAATTGTTTTTGGTATATCTTGACAAAGTGTCAATTTCGAATTGTCTCGGTCATATCCTGAAATATTCTGAATTTTGTATCATCTTGGTTCATATCTTGAAATATTATCAGTTTTGTAGTATTTTTATTATATCTTTGAATACTATCAGTTTTGTAGTATTTTTATTATATCTTGGAATATTATCAGCTTTGTAGTATTTTTATTATATCTTGGAATATTATCAGTTTTGTAGTATCTTATTATATCTTGAAATATCATCAGTTTTGTAGTATTTTATTATATCTTGGAATATTATCAGTTTTGTAGTATTTTTATTATATCTTGGAATATTATCAGTTTTATAGTATTTTTATTATATCTTGGAATATTATCAGTTTTGTAGTATTTTTATTATATCTTGGAATATTATCAGTTTTGTAGTATTTTTATTATATCTTGGAATATTATCAGTTTTGTAGTATTTTGTTATTTCTTGGAATATCTTAAGATTTTTACTTTCTTGGTTAGATATTGAAATTAGCTATCAATTTGGTATTGTTTTGATTAAATGTTGGAATATGATACATGTTGTATTGTCTTGAGTTAATCCATGAATATTATCAATTTGTATTGTCTTGGTTATATCCTGAAATAAATTGTGGAACATAATTAATTTTGTGTTGTCTTGGTTACATCCTGGATTGTGGTCTATTTTGTTTAACCTGAGTTATATCTTGGAATTGTATCAATTTTGTAGTGTCTATATATCCCTGAATATTATCAATGTTGTAATGTTTTTGTTATATCTTTGGAAATTTTTCAATTTTGTATTGTCTACGTTATATCCTGGAATGTTTTCAATTTTGTATTTGGGAACTCGTCATACACTATGATGTCCCACTCTCCAGAATGGTGGATGATATTCTGTCATAGACCATTTGAACCATCCAACCAAAGATTGTACTCTATATCCTCCGAAATGGAAGTTACCGGATGTGACAGTTATACCGAATTGAAGCGGCGGGTGTTGCATGCAAGCAGGGGATGCTTACTCTTCCTGGGCACCTGGTCTCTCTCTCATATCGGGAGTCCGCTTCTTTTCATGTGGTGGAGGTTTTTGTTTGTTTGCTTTGGTTTCTGTTTTATCATGATTTTGTATGCCTTCGGTTTCTGATTTTCTGAATTATCGAGTTTGTGCTGTATACAGGGATATGGTCATTATCCATATTTGTCATCATTGCCATGGACATAACTTTGAATATTATTAATTTTGTATTGTCTTTGTTATATCTTGGGATATCTCTAATTTGATAGTGTCTTTTATCTTGGGATATTTTCAATTTTGTACTTTCTTGCTTATATCCTGGAATATTGTCAATTTTGTATCGTCTTGGGTTATATCCTTGGAAATGATAAATTTAGTATTATCTTGGTAAAATCTTGTAATATGATCAGTTTTGTATTTTCTTGGATGAATCCTGGAATATAACAATTTTGTATTGTCGTAATATCTTGGAATATTATCAATTATGTATTGCTTTGATTATAACCTGGAACATAATCAATTTTATATTATATTGATCACATCCTTGATTATTGTCAATGTTCTGAATTATCATCATGTTTTGTTTTACCTTGGTTACATGTTAAACGTCTTCAAATTCAATAGCATCATTTAAGAACAGATAAATTTGCAGCATGGACCAAACATGCACGTTTCGGGTACTCAACCCGAACATCCTAGAACATAATTAATTAATTTTGTATTGCCTTGGAAGGTCTATGCACCTCACTATATGACAAGCGTGATTATTTCACATAACTAACTTCCCTTTCATGCTTAGCAACATTTCGTACTCTCCTGCTAATGGCGTTTTTTTCTCTCAGCTAATTCGGCACGCCAGGGCAAGACACCTTTACCTGATAGGTACAACAATAATTACCGAATCTGACAAGTTTTCATGGAGCTGTTGTAACACGTGATGCATGCAAACAGAAGACGCTGACTCTCCCCGGGCACCTGATCTCACTTCAGAATCCTGGAACAAAGTCTATTTTGTTTAACCTGATCTATATCTTGGAATTGTGTCAATTTTTGTACTGTCTTAGTTATATCCCATTCTCTTGGACATAACTTTGAATATCATCAATGAGTTAAAGAAGATCCTGACGATAATCTCAACAGCACTAACAATAGAGCACCATGTTGAGCATCGACGGACCCCTAGCAAGCTAGAGGTGGGATCAGGTACCCGGGAGGCATTGTCTTTGTTATATCCATGACTATTATCAATTTTATATTGTCTTTGTTATATCCATGATAATTATCAATTTTTTATTGCTATGGACATATCTTTGAATATTATCAATTTTGTAGTGTATTTATTATATCTTGGAATGTTTTTCATTTTGTAATGTCTACGTTATATCCTGGACAATTATCAATTTTATATTGTCTTGGACATATCATTGAATATTATCAATTTCGGTACGCCAGGGACAGTCAATCCGAAAGTCACCAGCCATACCAGACAAATCTGGTAAAATTTGATTCGATCTGGTAATATATTTCAACTTTTTCTTAATAAACATGTTTGAATTTCTCCAAAAATTTAAAAATGTCTGGTAAGTTATAAATTACAAATATGGCGATTTCAGCGGCTTGCAATTTAGCTACTTGTTCTGGGTTATATTACACAATGGCTGAAATTATCTTCGGTCGCTACGGGATCTTATAAAAGCATATGAGATCCCTTTTTCCAGAATGATCGGTGACGTCCTGGATTGCGATTCAATGGCTTTCATCATCACCAAACAAGACATTTTTTCCTGATTTGAACACCAATATGTACACCGAGACAATCACCGAATTCGACAAGTTCTTGTGGAGTTGTTGCGACGAGTGTTGCAGGCAAACAGAAGACGCTGACTCTCCTCGGGTACCTGGTCTCACTTCGGAATATTCTTCATTCCTGAGTTCGCAACTGTTCCTATGGAAATTCTAATAATTTTGCCTTACCTTCTAGACTTTGAGACTGAATAACTGATAGGTACTTCTTTAATGTTTACTTGGTTATATCTTGGAATTTCATCCATTTTGTTTAACCTTTGGCTATATCTTGGAATTGTATCAATTCAGTATTGTCTTTGTTATATCCACGAATATTATAAAGATTTGTATTGCCTTGGTCATATCTTGGAACATTATCAAATTTATATTGTCTTGGTGATATCTTGGAACATTATCAAATTTGTATTGTATTGATTATATGCTGAAATCATTTTTGTATTGTGTTTGTCAAGTTTTGTAATATTAGTATCATAAATTTTTTATGGTTATATCCTGGAACATGATTAACGTTATATCTTTTTCCTATTTCCTGGTACATTATTATGTTTTGATATGTTTGAATATTATCAATTTTGATATTATCAATTTTGTATTACCTTGGTTGAATTAAAGAATATTATCAATTTTGTATTACATTGGTTGAATGACAAATATGGACAATGATTCATAGAATATTATCAATTTTGTATTACCTTGGTTGAATAATAGAATATTATCAATTTTGTATTACCTTGGTTGAATAATAGAATATTATCAAATTTGTATTACCTTGGTTGAATCATAGAATATTATCAATAATTGAATCATAGAAATGCAATATCATAAAAGTATTACCTTGGTTGAATCATAGAACATTATCAATTTTGTATTACCTTGGTTGAATCATAGAATATTATCGATTAAATGACGATTTTGTATTACCTTGTTTGAATCATAGAATATTATCGATTAAATGACGATTTTGTATTACCTTGTTTGAATCATAGAATATTATCAATTTTGTGCTACCTTGGTTGAATCATAGAATATTATCAAATTTGTATTACCTTGGTTCTATCATATACTATTATCAAATTTCTTGTGTCTCTGTTTTATCCTATAATTTTGTAATATTTTTGTTTTATGCGAACAGGAGACACTTACTCTCCCTGTGCACCTTGCCTCACTTCGGATTAATAGTATTGTTTATTCCGGGGTTCGCAACTGTTCCAGTGGAAGTTCTAATGACTTTGCTTTACCTTCTCAACATTAAGACTGAATATAACTGATGGATATTTCTTTGATGTTTATACCAGATTATCATCAAATTAAGTCTTTATTTCCTTGGTTACATCATGAATTTTGTTCTCGTTTTTGTGGAATATACTATTTCTGTATTTTTGGGGTTATATTTTGATTATGATGAAGTCATATCGTAGATTTTTGTTAAACCTGCTGCAGCATTGTCTTTATACTAATTGTTTTGTCGGATTACTCCATATTCAATTTATGCTAGAAGTTTTATGGGTACCATTTAAAGTCGTCCTGATTTTCTCGGGGTTTTTTTTTTTTTTTTTGTCCATGTAAATTCGTACCAGTGCATGATTAATATTCTTGACACCTTGTAAATCAATTAAGCGAGAAAAGAGTTGGGGCATCGGTTGAATACATATCTATAGCTAGATAAATATCTAACAAAGACATTATACAAACCATCAGGTGCTAAATATGACAGTACATATTCAATTAACATATGATTACAAGCTATTAATTCAGTGTTCGTCGACAGGTTAATGTCCTCTCACGCGCGCGTCCAGTGCAGCGGAAATGGTATCATGCTCATCAGCCTCATTGTAATAAATGGGTGTCATATATGCAAAAAGAAAGTGGAAAGGGAAAATACATGTGTAGGGAAAAAAAGAAAAAGGACGGAGATGGACGTTCCGGAGACAAAATGTTCAAATAAGTTTTGACTCAGCGGCTGAAAATTTTACCCTTTTAGATCCTATTTTTATTAGCTTTTTTTAATCACAACTTGGCAGAATGAAAATGTGTGATGCGAATAAAAACAACAGACATTGTCTTTGTTGTGCATTCAGACATATTCATATTGGTACGAAATCAGAATGTTGGGTAATTTTGTCAATAAACGATAAGTACTTCCCATCGTAAACTTATGTCTGCATCCATTTCTTTTTGAAATCTACAACTCATAAAAGAAAATGACCACACGGAGGAGAAGGATTTATTTATTTCCCGGTAATAAAACTTAACTATGGCATTTTAAGTGCGGCGATGTGCGGCCCTTGTGTAGACTTCTACTTAAGGTTGCGTAACCAGAATCAAATTACGAGATCGGGTCAGTTTTTATCTAAATAACCCCGATAGAAAATATTGAGAGAATTAATGCAAACATCAAAAGCCTTTCATCATTGACGCTAGCGGGTCAAGTTATATAGTTTTTCTTTACAGGCGTTTACATGGTTTACTGGGTGACCAATGTGCTTAGCTGAATTATAGTATTTTATCATCATCCTTAGCTTTCATTTCTTTGTATACATATATAAATTTATTTTTGATATTCGTTTTGTTTTATTTTTCAGCATCTTTATAGAAAAATGTTAAAGTTCTTTATGCACGATTCTATGACATGTACTACGAAACTTCGTGTAAAATCAACTTCTTCGTCTTCTTTTTGTTGACACTCTCTGAACAAAAAAGTACAAAAACAGTAAAGGGGGGCGAAAAAGAATGAAACAGGAAACTCAAAATCATAAAAAGAACGAAATTAAATTGGAAAATACGTAGAAATAAAAGATGTATTGAAGATTTTTTGAAAATTCTTTTTCTTAAAATGAAAAAGAAAGAAAGATTCCAGTTTGTGTGAACTTCAACCCATTTAAAACAATATGTAAATATCAGTGGAGTAGATTGACCATCAATATGTACTATAGTCCTTTCTATGTCATAAATGTTCAATATTTACACTTCAGTACGATCAGAATCTTTTGAATTTTTTATGTGAAAAGTAAAACAAATCTAGCGAAAAACGATGTTACATAACGCCTCTTTAACACAAAATGGTTTTTCGATCAATGGTCATTTAGAGGCATTGTCCTGTTTGAATGTAACACAGAACAATACGTGCGTAGAAAAATGTCCATTCGATAGAGAAAATACAAGTTCGTTCATTTACTAAGAGGCCCTGTGATTTTTACGTAATCTTTATTGATTCTATCATGTTTTGACAGTTTACCATGATAAAAGGCAATATTTGTACGCTTTGAGGTGGGCAAACAAGTTTTGTACGGTAATAAGTGTTGATCAAATATTGGTATTTTTTAAATTGACGTAAGGGTACATGATTTTTAGGAGCTATGCTATGATTGGAAGTGAAAATAGATTGATTATGACCAGTTTACTTACGTTAATGTTGTCAAATGTGATTTTGACGTTGGTTAACGATGCCTAGTTAGCTAGGAGGACTCATGAACGACCAGGGAATTGGGGGGGGGGGGAGGTTAAGGAGAGAGAGGTTGGATTTAGAGAAGCTGCAATGTTCCGCTAAAAAGTACGATTGAAAACACTTTTTCCAACAACAAAGAAAAAAAACTAACAAAAACCAAAGACTGATATCTCAAAATCAACAAGCCATCGAAATGAATCCTGTCAGTTTTTCAATGAGGATTATGAAGTCTACAAATAAGTTTAATTATTTCTGACAAAAAGTGTTATTTGTATCATTCTTTTTTAGTGATAAATGTAGAATGGTTTTTTTTTTTTTTTTTTTTTTTTTTTTTTGTTGGGGTTTTGTTTTGTTTTGTTTTGTTTTTTTCGTTTTTTTTTTATAAGTACCCTTGAAGTAATTCGAAACTCCGGCAACTCGTATAAAAAAAAAATCTTCGCTATGAAAATAATAATTAATGTGTTTTGCTCTTCGTATCTTCAATAAAAACAGAATTAGTTTATCTTGTCCTAAGATACCATGTATCAGATGATCATCACTTAAAAATAATGAATAAAAGCGCGCTTGAGTACAACAGATTTTCCCGCCTGCTGCAGCGCCCTTCCTGACTGATCAATATTTCATTTTGGTATTATACTATATACTTGACCCAGATTGAGTGTAATTGGTCAGTCCCTAGATCCAATTACTAAAAATTCTTCTCCAGCCACTCTTTTGCCGGAATGATAATTATCCCTGGCCTTGCCACCTCCCCTTTTTATCAATAAAAATGGACCTGCCCTCTGGCGATTGCGTAACGTAGTGGTCATCTAATTTTTCATACAGAGTAACACTGTCCGGCCGTGTTTACTTAGTTTATTTCAGCTAAAGTGTAAACAACACTGCTGTAATCATTTTTCAAGTTTATAGTTTAGCGGCGTCATAAAAAATGACCATTGGACGGAGTTGGAACCTGCACCCCGCACGCTGTCCAGTGACATAACATTATTACCGCTATAAAGCTGAACTAGGGTATTTTGACTTTAATTAACTTCAAATCGGACACTTTATTACCAGCGTGGGCCGAACATCGCTGTTTTAATTTTGAAACTGAGAAGTTATATTTGTTGTTTGACTGGTCAGTGGGTGATGGGGATAGGACTGTGTAGTGACCAATAACACAATGATGATGACCAGTTATAACTCAGAGATGCAAAACAACCGCAGCAGCAACATTTTTAACACAAAAGATACAGGTGAGCTCATATATCATCAAAAATATCAATTTTCATAATTTATTTATTTATTTATTTATTTATTTATTTATTTATTTATTTATTTTATTTAATTTTAGTTGTTATTTGATATTCATAGGCAAATAGTTATTTTTTTGTGCAAGAAAAAAGTCAGTAACCGAAACATTCGAAATATATGTATTTGAATTCTTCTTCTTTTTTTATTTTTTGTTTATTTATTTAGTTGTTTCTGTCTTATTTTCATTCATTCATTCATTCATTCATTCATTCATTCATTCATTCATTCATTCATTCATTCATTCATTCATTCATTCATTTCTTTATTTGTTTTGTAATTATTACGTATTGATGAGCTTAATTGACTTCATACTGATTCACATCATTCACTTTTCTGTATCTACTTTATAATTTTTAAACCCATTTAATCAAACATTATGAATTTCTCATTTATTTCTGTGTTTTAAAACTTTTATACAACAATTTAAAGAATTGCAGTAAAACAGCATGGAGAAATACATACTATATTATCAAACAGTCTTGAATTTACATGAATTTACTCGGCAAAACGAAAGGAAAGGAATGAAATAAAAACGTGATGTATAACCCTCAATGATGCAAAAAACAAAAACAAAAACAAAACAAAAAAAAAAAAAAAAAAAAAGGAAAAAAAAAAAAGAAAAAAAAAATTAAACTAAACAGAACAAATAACAGATGAAAAAAAAATTGCAGTTGTTTGAATTTGATTTGATTAAAATATAAAAAGAGAATTAGAAAAAAAACTAAAACAAATAAATTAAAAGAATACTTTGAAAACCAAAACAATAATAAAGATAAAAAAACCCAACTAATAATACCCCCCCCCCCCCAAAAAAAAAAACAACATAGTTTTAAAAGTTGCATCAACGTCAGTTTCATTATGTCCGGGGATAAAATCACCAATCATCTAAAGCAATAGGGGGCGCCAAAAGGTGATTTTACGCCTCGTTACGTTCCATGGGGAGAAGTCAATGGGATTTAACCGTACAAGTGTCTACATGAGGCGATGCGTATCAGCGTGACATGCTGAGACCCCAACGTAACCACAAAAAGAAACCTGTCCATTACAGGGTAAATGTCATTAGATTCATTGTGAAATGTGTTATATAAATTTAACTTCAATATGTCCACTGATGTCAATCAAATACAGAATATAAATGACAAAAAGAATTCTAAGTACCTTAGTACCGAATGGTTATTTTCCCTCAAAATTATTTTAGACGCTTCAAGAATAAATATAATACAAAAAATACAAAAATACCATAGACCGTTATAGACGATGTTACAAAAGTAGGCATATCGGTGCCAACTATACACTGAATACGTACATTTTTTTTTGTACATCTGAAATTAAAACGACACCATTAACCCTTAATACGACGATACAGAATACACTTGTGTAAAATACGTATGTCTTAGCTTACAAGTATAGACACCAATAACACTGGAGATGACGGGTGCAGAATACGTACATAGGAGCATGTATATCTACAGCAATGTTCATTTACTGAGTATGAGGTAGACTAGAATTTGGCACATGTAGCAAAGCTTTCAAGATCGCTTCTTCAACGCATTCGAAAGTTTCTGTTATCAAAATTTCTTGAGAATTCTAAAACGTGGGTCCTGTAGCATCATATCCTACCCATCCTGCCATGTATTTCGGTACATTTTTGGACATAATAACTTTCACACTCTTTGGTAATATTACATTGTTTAGATTGAGGATCACTGACGAGGGTTAAATACCCGAAACGTGCATGTCTGGTCCATGTGGCAAATTTATCTGGTCTGAATTTGATAACGTTTAACAATGGTCCTATCTGAGGATACTATTACATTTTTGAACTTTGAAACAAGCAATCGAAATGCAGTTTATGTGTTTATGAGAATAACCTATTTTGTTGTTGTTGTTGACGTTAATGACACAAGGAATAAAAGTGCAGTTTATAAAGGTAGCCATGGTGGTAAAAATACGTCTGCCATGACTACCATGGACATGAAGGTACCGATACGCCTATTTTGGAAGCAGATGTACAAACCTTGTGAAAGACATTCACACCGTAAAACAACTTGCACTACGCTCTATCCTCACATGAATGGAAGTAATCGTTGGTATAAATGAAGAAGATAGCACTAGACTTGACACTGTCCTAGAACAATTGTAATTGACATTATCGAACTTGAAGTTTTCATTGAAAATGTATTAGACGGCACTAAGACTTGAAGTAATCTTGGGGAAATTTCTGACAGGTTTCACAAAACTTTGAAGTGTCATGGACAATTTATCCATAAGTCATCAACGGATTTTAAACTAATGTATTAAACTTGATAGAGTCTTCATCGGACTTAGAATATGATGGAAGAAGTTGTAAAAGATATCACAAGAGTTAAAGCAATCGTAGAAAATGTTGTAAGAGTTGTTTTCAGATTTGAAGCTATCGTAAACATTGTACGAGGCATCCTCATATTTGAAGTTATCATAGAAAGAGAAATGTTAAATACTTTTAAGAAAAATGTAAAACAGAAAAAATATCCAGACATCTCCTTGTCCACAATGAGGTTCACGGGTTTTGACTATTTACCGGTTTTTAACTATTCACCGGTTTTGACTACGACTATTCACCGGTTTTGACTATTCACCGGGTTTGACTATTCGCCGGTTTTTAACTATTCACCGGTTTTGACTACGTATATTCACCGGTTTTTAACTATTCACCGGTTTTGACTACGTATATTCACCGGTTTTGACTATTCACCGGGTTTGACTACGTATATTCACATATTTGAAGCAAGAGTATTCACCAAACTTTAAAATAAAGTAGAAAAAATGTTTAAGACATCACCAATTTTAAAGTTTAGTTATCAAATACTAGTATATAAGAAACATCACCTGACTAAGGTGTTAGACACTTCGTTATTTTCTTTGTGAATAAACTAGATTTGTAGCTTGTGTGAACAAATTCGTAAGACACATCACTAGCCTAGTAGCTTTTGTGAACAAATTCGTAAGACACATCACCATACTTGTATCTTTTGTGAACAGATTCGTATGACACATCACAAGACTTGAAGCTCTTGTTAACTAATTCGTAAGACACATCACCAGACTTGAAGATTTTTTTTCAACAAATTCGTAAGACACATCACAAGACTTGTAGTTTTTGTGAACAAATTCGTAAGACACATCACCAGACTTGAAGCTCTTGTTAACAAATTCGTAAGACACATCACCAGACTTGAAGCTCTTGTTAACAAATTCATAAGACACATCACCAGACTTGAAGCTCTTGTTAACAAATTCGTAAGACACATCGCCAGACTTGAAGCTCTTGTTAACAAATTCGTAAGACACATCACCAGACTTGAAGCTCTTGTTAACAAATTCGTAAAACACATCACCAGACTTGGAGCTTTTGTTAACAAATTCGTAAGAGACATCACAGGACTTGTAGCTTTTGTTAACAAATTCGTAAGAGATATATCACAAGACTTGAAGCTTTTGTTAACAAATTCGTAAATGACATGATCACATCTCAAGACTTGAAGCTTTTGTGCACAAATTCGTAAGACACATCACAAGACTTGAAGCTTTTGTTAACTTTGTAAGAGATATCTCTAGACTTGAAACAAATTTGTAAGAGACAATGCCAGACTTGGAGCTTTTATGAACAAATTCTTAAGAGACATCGCTAGACTTGGAGCTTTTGTTAACAAATTCGTAAGATACATCGCTAGACTTGGAGCTTTTGTTTACAAATTTGTAAGAGTCATCACAAGACTTGTAGTTGTTATTAATAAATTTGTAAGAGACATCACAAGACTTGTAAGTTCCGGTTAACAAATTCGTAATGGACATCGCTAGACTTGGAACTTTTGTTAACAAATTCGTAAGAGATATATCACCAGATTTGAAGCTTTTGTTGACAAATTTGTAAGCGACATCACTAGATTTATATAAAGCTTTGTTAGTTTGTAAAAGACATCAAAAGTCTATCGAAGTAGTTTTAATAAGTATTTTGTAAAAGGCATAACCAGAAAACTATAATGTAGGAGAGTTTGAGCTATCAAAAGACTTGATGCAATCATAGAACAATCAGTAAGGAACAGAATCAAACTTGAAGTTTGTTATAGACATCTCTGCTAAATCGACGTCGATCTGCATATTTCTAGTTATAAACTCTATTTTAATAAATAGATTTACATAGCTTGTTTTAAATAATTTTATTTCATTTCGTTTGGATCCCCTCAATAATTTTTTTTTTATCAAGGTACATTTCTTGTGTTTCTGTTTTTCGTGCTCTTTGTTCTTAAAACTGTAGTGCTCATGACCTAGCATTTTTTCGTTTGTTTTCTGTGGTAATATTCTGTATTATACATACATACCAATTCCTGAGAGAATGTGGTTGTATAACACCTATATAGATGCCATATTTTTATTGGCACTGCCCTGATAGTGGTGTTTTCTACAGGTTTATCGTCCCCCAGAGTCCGCGCTCAGGTGAGGAAAAAACAAGTAATCACTGTACAGGCATATTCTTTACTCTCCTTCGGCAATAAAGAAATGAATAACAAAAGCCAATCTACTATGTTAGGTAACACGAACATATGGCCAGCATGGGTCACTTTTAGCTTCTTTTTGCTAATATTTTTCCCCTTTGAAATGTGTTTTTTTTTATCTGCAACAAAATTTTTCAGAGCAAGTCAGTTTGTCTAGAAAAACGATATATTTATCGCCAATTTGTACATTTAAAACAGTTCTTTTTTAATATGATAGGAAAATAGATTGCAACTGTGTGAAAATGTGGGAAGAAAACGTTCAAATTTGCATGACTTAGGAAAGAATGACACCGCTGAGTACTACTCGAAATCCCCTTCAATGTACCCCAAAGTAATATATATTGGAAAATCTGATAGCGATGGAAAAATGCGATCTGACTCGGGAGGAAAAATATAATCAAGAAGAAAACCTGGTTATGTAATAGAAAGATAAAGTGACTGTGTTAGGCCAAAACACTGACCATGCTAATGGCACGCATCAACTGTTATGTCATTTTTGACAGATTATTGGGAAACAGTCCAGTTACCAAGTTATTTTGTAGGGCAAATGACATTCTTTTGGCCAAAGCCCTACTCCCCGTTTGTTTGAACGGTCAAGTTTTACGTAGATAAGGAAGAATTTTTGACCAAAAAGTTTAACAGTGTTTGTTCTACTCCAAATATTGCATAAGAGAATTCAAATATCGGGATAGGAAATGTTTACTTTCAACATAAGCCTTGGCTTTTAGGCCTGTCACGTGGACCATTCATAATCTATAAAAAGGTTATGGTCACGTGATATCATAAGTAAAGAAAACCATTTCCAGAGTTTATAGTACACGTAACACAAAGAGGACAATTTTAAAAACATAAAGCGCGCAGTAATCAAATAAAGTCAAAAGTTCATATCTGATAACTCGTATAATATACTGAAAATATAAGTCTGTAAGTAATTTTGCTACCATGGTAACCATTAACAAAAAAGAATTAACAAGTAAACAAGTACGTTCATTTTGTACATGTGCTTTCATCAATAAGTGATTTTTCAAACTAAAAATGAGAAACGATCAGGCTCTTAAGCTTTAGATATGAGAGTTAGTTTTATTATAACCATTTACTCGAAAAAAAAAAAAACAAAACAAAATAGAACATTTTACTTGAGGAAACCATGGTTCGCGCTTGCAAATGTATATCTATTTTTACGTCATTCAAAAGCCTAATACGTTTTGATTGTACTGTTTCTTCGTTTGTTTTCTTAGATGACACTTTGTGACTGTATTGTTGATTACACAGCGCCGTTAACGTCTCATCAATTCTTATTAATGTACCTTAGTAATCAATTCCTTTCCCATAAATTAGGATATCCTTCTAACCATTCCAATGAAATTTCATTTTCCATGGACGTTTTGACAATAGCATTTAATGATTTCATCCAAAACATGTTGCATAATTAATAATCAAGAGAAAAGTCTCACCGTCTGAAAATGCCGATTACAGGAGGGGACTGCGGTGCCTAGTGGACTTTTCTGGATTATTAATGAGAGATTTACCACGGACCTGCCGCTCAAATACAATCTCTAATCATCCCTATAGTCAAATAATGTCATTGATTTCCACGGTATTTAGTATAGAATTATTGTTTTAAACCATATTTTCGCCCACTGGTAGTACATTTAATGCCATTTTCTGCCACAAGCACCAGTCGCCATTCAATGAGAAAATGTCCCTTTAGATTTTACCAAGATTTTGAAAATTCATGGAGTATAGATTTTTTTTCTCTTCTTTAAGAGTTAATCTTTGGTAAAATGCCCGACCATATGCTCCATCCTATTAATTTGTACATCAGTTTCTATGAATCTTTGGAAATAATTCTGGAAATGAAATATTTTCATGAGCGGATCCAGGATTTTTTTTCAGAGGGGGTCCTAAAGTCCGTATTTTTTAAGAGCAAAAAAAAAAAAAAAAAAAAAAAAAAAAAAAAAAAAAACGCAAACGCAAACGCAAGAAAATAAAGCCATATGCTCCATCCTATTAATTTGTACATCAGTTTCTATGAATCTTTGGAAATAATTCTGGAAATGAAATATTTTCATGAGCGGATCCAGGATTTTTTTTCAGAGGGGGTCCTAAAGTCCGTATTTTTTAAGAGCAAAAAAAAAAAAAAAAAAAAAAAAAAAAAAAAAAAACGCAAACGCAAACGCAAGAAAATAAAGCTTTTGTTAGTTCTGTTTCTAATTATTAATAAAACAGGTAACTGGAGAGCATTAACGAGCATAAAGCTTTAAATCTTTGAATTTTCACATCATAG
This sequence comes from Pinctada fucata, assembly GCA_028142955.1. Lineage (NCBI taxonomy): Eukaryota > Metazoa > Mollusca > Bivalvia > Pterioida > Pteriidae > Pinctada > Pinctada fucata. Next base: position 50,192,811 of record AP027109.1, read on the forward strand.
TACTTGATTATTGATTGTCAGTTCTAATATGTAAATTCAACAAATGGCGAGCGATAGCGAGCCAGCGAATTTTTTTTTTTTTTTCGGAGAATTGGAATAAAATCCACTATTCGTGTCATTTTCAGTTTCTTTTCGTTTCCTTAGTGACCTTGTTTATTGACCTAGGTGTAATGTATATGTGTTGTATACAGATAGGAAAGCGCAGCATCATACGTAATAAAGTCTGGCGAGCGGAAGCGAGCCTGAGAAAATTTTTGAAATGCTGACGGCAAAATATTATCAAAATGAAAGATTTCTAATACAAATTCATAATAAATTTTTCAAGTATTATGACAACAAAAGGGGAATTTGGACTTAATCTTATGAAATATGTATATTAATAAAAAAAATTATCTATGCTTCGAAAATTCCAGGGGGGGGGGGGGGGGGTCCGGACCCCCCCCGACCCCCCCTCTGGATCCGCGCTTGATTTTGATATTAATTGATAAAGAGCAAACCGTTGAAGATTTTATAAATTTAAACAAGGAGAAGCATTTCCCCCTTTTCACTCTATGTTTCTTAGACGTTCTTTTTATTTGGCTTTTTAACTTTTGATCTGCATAATTGTATGATGATGAACAGTGTTAAACATGTAGAAATCAAATTCTACTGAAAAATGCTCTATTCTTTCGCGCATGGTATAATTCTTATTTTTCGTTGCCATGACAACAATCGTTGACCAAGGTGACACTCCAATAAAACGAATCCCCGAGGATTTCTTGCAAAAGAAAACCCCAATAATAGAAAATTTGATTTCATTGAAAAATGGGCTGATTTGGTGACATAATACCCCGGACGACAGTGGTCACTTTAACTGCCCAATGACAAAATATTAATGTGACGGACGCTGGTGGAGGACTGACCGCTGGTCATTTGCTAATCAGTTTTTGTAATTCTCTCAGGACTGGAACAATATATTACTTTTCTCACATATGTAGAACATAGTTCTTGTCCACGCAATAACCAATTCAGACTCTAAGAACTGAAACAAACTTTCATTGTACAGTTACCATGGAAATAAACTGTAACTCTGATAGCAGCTTGAATGTATAAAAATGAAGTTTAAATGATAAAGACATAAGATAATTATGGTTTTAAAACTGTGAAATTTCGATAGATTGAATATATTTTCGGCTGATTTACTGAAAACATTTTAAGTCCCAGTGTGCAGCAAGTTGTACAGAATTAGACTGAATCAAAGTCTTGTTATTTATGAAAAAAATATTATTTATTCACTAAAATGTTTTGGTACTTTTAATAAAATCCATTTCCCATCCGGGCTGGGCATGATGGGACCCATTACCTATTTATTAGATACAGAGATACAGCCCTGGGGTAGCTTGACCATTACATAATGACCAGATGGAATCCAGGACAAAAAGCACAACCACGGAAAAAGCTTTTGTGGTGACCGCAAGGCAAGAGCGCGGAAATAACGTGGTTGGACTATCGTATATACCTATTTAGCTACGGACCATTAGGCAGAAATGGACATATGAAGCTTTGTCAATAACAATTTTTCAACCATTAGAAAGAACAAATATAACCGACCTGACAAAAATTAGATCTGAAACAAGGGAAATTAGATAAAAACCACCTCAGCGTTGGGTTTTGGGAGTGGGCACCTTTGTCCATTTGTCCGGAGTATTCCATTAAGGAATGGAACGAATTTAGTTAATGTGCTTTTTCTACGAAGAGATAAAAATAAAAACGATTGTGTTCAGTTTTCTAGAGAATGTTCTTTGTAAATCACAACACAATTTTAGTTTTATTTATATCTTAGATGTTTTAAAAAAACATATTTGTATGGTCATAATTTGTATTTTAACAAAGAATACGTCGTTTACCAAAATTTAAAACAAACATCTGGTCAGCCTATATTGTTATAGCCTGTACTCAGTGATACCCCAAACAGATATTTATAAATACCATACTGTTTATCATTTACTATATCTCTGTAATTAACCTCCATTTCTCAAACGATTTTCCCCTACTAATTGATCCCTTGGTGAGCCTCTATCAACAAAGCATCTTTCTAATTTTGCACATCATTTTTTTCAGAGGATGAGCCGACCTCGGGTCGAATTGACCTAGGACAAGATAATGCGTTACACCAGAAATCTTTTTTGGGGGTTGCGGCAGCTGAGGCGCGGCGTGACCAAATAGCCAATGAAATCATCCCTGTCAATCAACAGCGCCACCCAGTGGCAGCAATAAAAAGGTAATTTATCGCTTACTGTTCAACGGACATTGATTGGTTCTTTTCACAGCAAAAAGGAAATTTCTCGCTAATTATGAAGATGGGCAAGCTTTCAACTTTATCTTTTATCCTCTCACAGTATCAGGGAACTGAGATACGAAAAAAATCCAAGAAGGGAAACCAGAGAATTCGTAGTAAACAGTGACATAAAAACAATATAAACTTCAGTAAGTCCTTGTGTCAGCATTTTACATTGTCTTTTTGAAGTTGTTTAACTTGAACAACCCTAAAAAGCATAACTAGAGATCATTGATATTTTTTCCTTTTTGTTAAAAAAATGGCCAAAATCTGAAACTTGCCACCAATAGGCTTATAATGATAAACCTTTAAAATCTCATTAAATTTTTTTTAATAACTACGTGAAGTTAGAAAAGACTGAAATCGGATGATTTCTCCGTTCATTTTTTATCCGACTTCCTTCCTTTTGAATATCTGCACTGATGTCCAAGATTAAAATTTGAATTCCATCCTTGTTCTGTATGTTCGTATACATAGATAACGAATTCCATTCAGTCAAAGTCGGAGTAATGCGATATTTTTCATGGTCATTTTTTCTGCCAAACTGACGGTCGCGGTGTAACTGACCATTAAATTTCAGGCCATATGTCAAGCCAACACAATAGACAAATGTCACCCTGGGTCAGATTCTGTAAAACGATGGGGTCAGAGGGCAGGTGTTTTGTGTTGATGGAATAAAAATACAGATAGATTAAATTGCACAGAGGTCAACATTTTGAAGACTCTTTTGTGAAGAGCTTGACCACTCGTGCGTCAGCCTATGGGCGGATGAGTGAATATTGTCGCAGAGTCCGTGTCTGACCACAGCATGTATGCATCTTAAAAACGGGGTGGGGCTTCTGGAGATTATAATAAAATGCAACTCTTTCGGTGTTTTCATCTTTGAGAAAATATTCCTTGGTTAAAACGTTATCAACGTCTGGATTATAAACAAAAAATAGAATAAAATATAAACTAGCAATTTCCAACATCCAGGAAGTAAAGTGTACAAAAAAACTTGTACTTTACAAAAGTGGCGTCCGCATTGGAGAGAAAAAAAATTGTTGATGTACTTGACCAAAGGAAATCCTTCATCCTGACTCGTGTACCATCACTACGCATGTAATCGATGTAATTCACCGTGACCTCTGAACTTGCATATATTTCTTTGTCATGTGGTCATTTTATCGTAAATGACCAGTGAGATTGTTGATGTTTACTATTATTTACGGCATAAATAAGATACCACTGTGGACAAGGGACAGCCTCTTTTTTTTAAATCATCATCAGTACATTGTGAGACACATATGAAGACCATCAGTACTTGGTGACTTTGAGTGACACTTCTCCATGCCGGTTATGCTACTGACCATGCGTCCCGACCCCCAGGGCCCCACGGGCTATGTCCAGTCAAGGTTAGTGTCTATATTGGAGAATCAGTCAAATTCAAATTAAAATATAAAGCGAGGATGAAAGACTTTTTTTAAGAATTCGAGATACGGATGTAAAAATGTTTGTGATACGTTTTTTGTGTAGAATTCCATTATTTCCATCAAATCGTTCTGAAAAAAATTAATAATGGGAAAAATATTTAATTACTGCCAGATCTTTTTCCAGAAAATTTAGGCTTTAATGAGGAGGACTCGATCTAAAAAAAACAAAAACAAACTATAACATCTGTAAGGATGCTCAATATGTGTGTTCCGTTATTGATGTTACAGTGTTACGATGATTATAAATTATGAAGATAAAAGAAACATACAAAAATACATGAAAACAAAAAAGAATTTATTATTATCATATTTCTTAAACGAAATTAAAAAAAAAAATGTAAATAAATAAACATATATATGTGTGTGTGTGTGTGAAAAAATGTATTGGGTGTAAGTGATATATAATACTTTTTAACAGAGAATTACTTTATTGAGATGTTTACGGTATTTCGATCAAATCATGACATATCAAAAATAATGTGATTGTAGGGCAAACTTTTCTTTTTTACCTACATGTATTCCTCTCTGTCCTATGACATATTAAAATTAAAAAATTTGAATATGCATTAATGACGACGTTCGTCATTTATGCATACATGTATTTAAATTTTAATTTTAATATGTCGTAGAACTTTTCCCTTTTTCAGCGAAAAAATATTGCCATATATCATTCACATCAATTTCGGGCATTTTTCATTCTACATAACATTATCTTTGTTTCAAAATTTGAATCGCAGTGAAAACATTCCTCGTTTCATTTGTCAGTCATTCGAAGATTTTCCCCCAATACTTCATATTTGAATTTAAATACTATTGTTATATGACAAAGCATAGATTTAACATATTAAAAAATACTCATCTAGCATTATATGATTAAAGACTATAACATAATATCCCCGGGAGACGATAACATCTCTACCCTGGATCCACACCTGTTATATCGCCTTGTAAAACAGCCCCCTGTTATCCTGTTATACTAGCTACATTCACACCTTGCCTTGACCATCGTCTTGTACGACCGTGCTATTTCCAAATTTAATTACATTTCTTTTGACAAAAGTGATGTTTTGGCAATCAATAAAACTTCTCACTTTAACTAATGGATAGTGTTTTGGTGATGGTCAATCCTTATAGTGTGACCCGCTGACTCCCGCCACGACAGGGTGGACAATGAAAGGTTGACCATTCGACCTCTGCACGGACAGTGCAGAACATCTTTGTGTAAGTGACCATTGGTCAACGGGAACCTGCATCTGCACAAAAAGTGAAGTGGTCAGTTTGAATGGCTACCACAAAGCTTGTCTGTACATGTCTTGCTTTTTGTCTAAAGTCCGAAAAAAAAATGGGATTTAACCAGGGTTAAAAGATTCTATGATTTCAAGACATTTCAACAATTTGATATAATTTTCAAATTGTTCTTTTATTTGTGTGATTGTATTTTATAAGTTTACTGAGAAGTGAAATCAATGAGAGAATTTGATTGTAATTTATGACTCTTTTGTATGAAATTTGTAATGATGTGAAGTTTCTTTTTGCTGTTATAGATATGATACATAAAGTTTTGATATCAATTAATGTTTGACTTTGAATCATTGAGAGGAATTGATATCTTAAGACTTTTTCTTTTTTGGATAAAAATGAACTCTTTAAGAACATGAGGATTCACGAAAACACATTTTTTTTTCAGAATGATCTCTTGCATTGCTTTTTTTCTTGTTACTTTGGGTTACTAGTATTTCAAATAGTTTGTAATCTGTCTTAACGTTTGTCACGGCATTGGGATACTAATATTAAGTAGCGTTTTCCAAAAAAGAAAAACACACACTATAGTCACACAAGAAGTGATGATAAATAATATCATTTACTGTTGTAAGTAGTTGTTTGATAGGTCTTTTGATAACCCGTCTATATTTGTTTTATATACCATACCTCTTTGAATTGGCAGGACGTTTGATTGAAGTTGGTTAAATGTGGTTGATGAAAAAAGAATGCAAGTTTTTTTTTCGGCAGTAGAACGAAATCTAACTCTTTCTGAAATTTCAGCCCCTTGGATTTTATCAAGTGAAAAAACGTCAGTGTCATACCAAGGGGCCGAAATTGTGTTTACTCGAGCGTTTTTGTGTTTTCAATTTTGTAACATTTTTCTTTCTTGATTTTACTGTTATCATTAATAAGTTTAAGATGTTTTCTGATTTGACCTGTTTATAGCATTTGCAGTATTGGTGTTTTATTAATTTTGAATTTTTTGTTTTTGTTTGTTTGTTTGTTTTTATGCCCCCGGAATCAAAGATTCGGGGGCATATAGTTTTTGGCCTGTCCGTCTGTTTGTCTGTTTATCTGTTTGTCTGTTTGTCTGTTTATCTGTTTGTCTGTTTGTCTGTTTGTCTGTTTGTCCGAAAAACTTTAACATTGGACATAACTTTTGAATGGGAAGTGATAGGGCTTTCATATTTCACATGTGTATTCCTTGTGACAAGACCTTTCCATTGATACCAAAATTTTTGACCTCGTGACCTTGACCTTGACCTTTGACCTACTTTTCAAAAACTTTAACATTGGGCATAACTTTTGAATGGGAAGTGATAGGGCTTTCATATTTCACATGTGTATTCCTTGTGACAAGACCTTTCCATTGATACCAAAATTTTTGACCTCGTGACCTTGACCTTGACCTTTGACCTACTTTTCAAAAACTTTAACATTGGGCATAACTTTTGAATGGTAAGTGATAGGGCTTTCATATTTCACATGTGTATTCCTTGTGACAAGACCTTTCCATTGATACCAAAATTTTTGACCTCGTGACCTTGACTTTGACCTACTTTTCAAAAACTTTAACATTGGGCATAACTTTTGAATGGGAAGTGATAGGGCTTCAATATTTCACGTGTGTATTCCTTGTGACATGACCTTTCCATTGATACCAAAATTTTTGACCTCGTGACCTTGACCTTGACCTTTGACCTACTTTTCAAAAACTTTAACATTGGGCATAACTTTTGAATGGGAAGTGATAGGGCTTTCATATTTCACATGTGTATTCCTTGTGACAAGACCTTTCCATTGATACCAAAATTTTTGACCTCGTGACCTTGACCTTGACCTTTGACCTACTTTTCAAAAACTTTAACATTGGGCATAACTTTTGAATGGGAAGTGATAGGGCTTTCATATTTCACATGTGTATTCCTTGTGACAAGACCTTTCCATTGATACCAAAATTTTTGACCTCGTGACCTTGACCTTTGACCTACTTTTCAAAAACTTTAACATTGGGCATAACTTTTATATGGGAAGTGATAGGGCTTTCATATTTCACATGTGTATTTCTTGTGACAAGAACTTTCCATTGATACCAAAATTTTTGACCTCGTGACCTTGACCTTGACCTTTGACCTACTTTTCAAAAACTTTAACATTGGGCATAACTTTTGAATGGGAAGTGTTAGGGCTTTCATATTTCACATGTGTATTCTTTGTGACAAGACCTTTCCATTGATACCAAAATTTTTGACCTCGTGGCCTTGACCTTGACCTTTGACCTACTTTTCAAAAACTTTAACATTGGGCATAACTTTTGAATGGGAAGTGATAGGGCTTCAATATTTCACATGTGTATTCCTTGTGACAAGACCTTTCCATTGATACCAACATTTTTGACCTCATGACCTTGACCTTGACCTTTGACCTACTTTTCAAAAACTTTAACATTTGGCATAACTTTTGAATGGGAAGTGATAGGGCTTTCATATTTCACATGTGTATTCCTTGTGACAAGACCTTTCCATTGATACCAAACTTTTTGACCTCGTGACCTTGACCTTTGACCTTTTAACCCAGTGACCTCACATATGTGTACTTAACAGAAAATAGTGTTTATACTACCAAAGATGCCACCGGGGGCATTCGTGTTTCACAAACACAGGCTTTATTTTTCTTTTTTATTTTGAGCACAATACAAGACTAAGTCTAAGTGTATGGACCTGGTCAGATACAACCAAGTTATGGATAAATCACATTTTAGCATAACTATGCATACACAGTTAAACTTTTTGAACAAGTATGTTCTGAGACGTGGCCTTACAGACACTTATGGACAGCAAGGTCACCGGACATGTTTTCTTGATGTACATACGTACATTCTGTCCTTGTTATTTGTCCACAAGAGGATGCAGCGTGTAGTATTATGTAAAAAGGCCCTCTTGGACAAAAATGTCTCTTGGTCATCCGGATACGAGCGGTTTGTATTAAGGACTTGGTTAGCTCATACCCACGTCCGTCAAAAACCTCGAGTAAATCCCGCACGAGTGGTCAAGCTGCTTTCCTCTAGGTTCCTGCATTACGTATTTTGTTTTGTTTACAGAATGTAAAATCTCCTTGTGCTGCATAAGCACAAATAATTTTGTAAAGTTTCAATTACTTTGGGGGGGGGGGGGGATCTCCCTTTTTGTAATATCGAAGTTTGCTCTATCATAAAATCTGTTTAATACATTTCGCGTTGTTCAGTTTTTTAAGCACGCCTATCTCCTTGTCTTGACCCAGATTAAGGGGAAACAAGCACTGTTGTTGTTTTGCGTAAATGATTGGTTGACCGGATGAGAGCACTTGCCTATACTGGTCTCCTAGTAAAAGTACACATGTAACTATCATAAGAGCTTCTTTATCCCCATTGACCCGTTTCCGGATTCCCAGCATTTGTATTTTTGTACAAAAAGACGTCTATTAATTGCTATGGTATTAAAGAGAAAAAAGTACACAATATCGATGAATACATGCTTCTTGTCGGCCGCGCAAAGAGACGGCTATCCAATGTCAATCTTGGTCAATTATAAAGGTACATGTACAAGTTAACAGAATATATGTAAAACTGCATTCAAAAATTGCCCTGATGCCGGAATCTGGATAACACGGAGACGGCTATAAATGGGAGAATTGACCGTCTCTCATTGATACCTCATAGAATTGTAATTTGTAAACCAATACGGTAATCATAAGTGAATTAATAACATGTTTTTGTATAAAACACATTTTACCAATCGTCAACATCTGTTACTACGGTGTATGGACACATGTTCTTTTTTGTTGTAATGACCAGAAGTTCAATAGCGTATTTCATGCCCCATTCAAATAAATTTCAGTTTTCAATAGAAAAATCGTTTTGATTAAAATGTTGTTTATTTCACCATAAAATGGACATTTTTAAGGTTTTATTATTCTGTCAGCATGAAGTGTTTTTCGCATGTTGGTTCTCAGAGCATTTACTGATTTAGTTCAAACAGTGGATTTCGCCAAACTGACCCGTAGGGTCATTTGATAATCTATTACCAAAATGTATTGATAAATTTGTAGATTATTTTGTGGAGAAATTGATTGTTATACGAATTTATATATGAGTAAAACTTCGAGCGTATTTTTTTTTTTCACAAGAAATGGAATTGATGACCTTTTACGTTGTTTTTACAAAATTTAGAAATTGTCTTTAATTTCCACTTTTTTATCGCTTACGTTTCATCATAAATTCTTATTCAATATTTTTACTCCATCTCTCAAAGACAGAATTGTTGTTATAAAACAGGTGTTTAATGAATTTCTCCGTCATACAGGTAAAGTGATCTGGACAGGCGCGTAAACCAGTGTATATCTTCCCTATCACATGATAAGACGAGCATCTGCGAAAAGATTAGATTTGTTTGGAATGACATAACACGGGCACGGGGAAAGCAGTGTGGGTAATGAGTAACATTCAACCAGGTCAAAGTGACCCTCCGTAAAATGGGGGAGTGAAGTAATGATATATTTTTCTTATCTGGAAATTTGATAAGTAGAAAATGCCATATTACTTTGCCTTGGGGCGCGCGGTGGGGTAACGAGTATTTGCCAGTACTGTGGGAACACAGAAAGTCAGCGAAATAGTATTTATATAGTTGCCTATATGACGTTGATTTTAAATTAAAAATATATTGAAAATTTGAAAAAAAAATAGATGTCTTCTTTTCTCTTCGGAAAAAAACATATATAGTAATTTTTTTTTTCAAATGAAATTTCTTTATGCAAAAATAAAACAAAAAACAAACAATACAGAACAAAACAAAACAAAAATGAAAATGATCAAAAAAGATAATAAAAACAGACAAAAAAAAAAAAACCCATTTCAATGTGGACAACAATCTTTTTTATTCAGAATCCTATTCTTAAACGTATGCCAGCAGCTCTTGCGTACAAATGATAATGATGGTAAAGAATGAAAGAAATTTAATTCTGACCAAAACATGATATGCAAACCTATGTTGAGAAATGTGAAGATATGACGGATGTAAATCTGTTCTTATTACGTGACTATAATATTGTAAAGGAAGGAATTCCATAGAATTGATCACTGAAACAATCTATTTAGGAGAAAACATTTAGTGTCGGACAATCTAACTCCCTACCAATCAAGATATTTTGTACCAAAGAATAAGGTGATGGGGTCGCCAAATTGAGTTATGCGAATATTATCCAATTTGATCAATATTGTTATTTTCTCTGACAAATGACTTTTGTGATGGCTTTTATTAAATTCGGAGAAAAGTGTATCAGTGTTTGACTCCGTCTCCTGTGTGTTTAAATGCTTTAATTTCCCTGAAGATCTATGTTCTTTCGGCGTTTATAGCCGATAAATGTGTAAAAAGACCTTTCCTTCACATTACTCCAAGGAGGGACCTCCGCTTTACGACCAAAAGACTCTCTTGATAATAAAATATATTTCATTAACCGTTGGAAAAATCATATTGAGAGATCATGGCGAGGTCCGGCTGCAGGCTTTGTGACTAATAAATCAAAATTGTATATTTGCGTCTCATTGGTTCAAAAGTACAGCAGTGTATGATTTATAGCTCATTGATTGGCTGGTGTTGGAGGGAATAGTAAGTAGGGAGATTTGGAACTGTTCCTGATTATGTTTTCTTTATTGGACATCATGATGAGGTTTTATGATGCAGATTCTTTCTAAAATCAAATTACTTGTTTCATTTATTGTAATGACAAACAAATACCATCCAGACGGACCATTGTTTTTCCCTCCGCACTTCGGACAATGAATGGACGTGTTATGTCCAGTTAAGTCAGGGCCATGCAGAGACCGACGTCATAAGTCTTCTATGACTTACTGGCTATGTTATTTCTTGTAAAAAAAAAACTGTTCTTTCTCAATTATTAAATATTACGAAATTTAAAAAATTAATTGAGAAATTATTGTTTTCTTGAAATGCATGATGGTGTGTGAAAAGATATCTATTTTAAGAAAAGGAAAGGGATGAATTAAATAAAAAGTGACTTAACATCCGACTTGAGACTAATAAAATATTGACCACATCGAAACTTTGTTAATTAGATATAGATATCAAAGGACATAAGGAATAACCAGGGTGAAAAAACAACTGTATATTACGTTCAATTGAATTCATTCACAATGAAGCAATTGTGTTTCAAATGTGGATGAAAAAAAGAATGCGCCTTCATATTGAAAATTGAAAAAAAAGTTATTATAATACCTGTGTGTAAAACAATTATCATTTTCAAAATTTCCTTTTTATAGTCTTAAGGATTTTTGGCCGGATTGCAATTGTTAAACGTCTTCAAAGTCAATAGCATCATTTAAGAACAGATAAATTTGCAGCATGGACCAGACATGCACGTTTCGGGTACTTAACCCTCGTCAGTGATCCTCAATCTAAACAATGTTATATGGCCAAATAGTGTGCAATTTGTTTCCAAAAATGTACAGAAAGATGTAACAGGAAGGGTGGGATATGATGCTACAGGACCCACGTTTTACAAACATACATAAATAGCAAAGAAGCAAATCATTAACACGGCCAGTTGTCCAAATTTTCAAATGAATTGATACCATATCATATTTTTTATTTCACGAAATTTAAGACAATAATGAGCCAGCTTGAACATAGAAAACAGGATGTCCTTGGTAACATTTGGTTTTTGTTGCAACTCTCTGGCAACGCGCCAATCCCCACGCGCTGATTCCCGGCAGGACGTATTGAAGTCACTTTAGATAAAATACATTTAAAACAATATTCATAGTGGTCACTCAACAATGGCCCTTGTCCGTGACATGAACTGATAGGTCAGCAAAAAATGATGAATCATATAATGTTTGTTTGACAGTAAATCGATGACCATATTTGTGAAGGTCCGCGATTACTACAAAATCAACCGTTTCTGTTGTTTTGAATCATATCTATTTGAATTCTAAGTTTCTGAAAAATGATAACATTTCCGTTTACGTAAAAACTGCAATTGGCAGAAAAATGATAAGCAGTTGCGTTCAAGTTGTTGCGCCAATGTACTACAGTGCCTTAATAATGGATATCAATAAAAAGGAAGTTGTGGGTTCACGGACGGGTTACAGATAATAGCTGAGTAAAAACTGTCATATAACCAGGCTGTCATTAAGTATTTTGTGACGTTCAAAAAGGAAAATTGGTCGAGTGGCTCACTTCCTATACTTGATTATTTTATCATCAGAAAAACAAATACAGAAAGAATCAAATCCATCATCTTAAATCTAATAGTATGTGTTGTATTCTGTACTATTACTTAAAGTTAAACACAGTATCCCACCTTGGCCTTCGTTACTCAATATAATTATTATCAAAAAAAGGAAAGGAGACGCCCGCAGAAATGAAGATGAAAATCTCTTTCACGACCGAGCGCTTCGTTGCTTCAAAACACACTTGTCCGCTATCACGCTTGTTAATCTGAAATATTCCGGACAGGTCAAAGCGACCTCAACAAACATTAATGTATTGATTTTTTGCGTAGTGACCAATGGTCAGTCAATGCAAAATATGATAAAAGCAGTCCTTGGCTATATGATAGTGTCTTGTTCAATCCCGTTGATAAAGCTGGGGAGAGTGTGGTCAGATGAAGAGATAGGGTGCGGGATTTCACTGATTACCGAGCCCGATTACTGCTGTTTTCTGACTGGCCATTAATATTCATTGGGTCTGTAATGGTTTTTGAAACTTGATCAAATGTTCTGCAGGAAAAGGTATTAATGAATTTGGTTATAATTATATTCGGTCAGTGATCAAACGATTACAGCGCTAGATACCGTCATCGATAAGAATACCTCGTTTCCGTGTCCTACATATCATCCATTTTATGTATTGTTCCGGCCCGTCAGAAAAATGGAAAGACTAAGCAAATGACATCATTATAATGCTAGAATGACAAAAAGAGATCTCTAACATTTCCTCAAAACAACAACAACAAGACAAGTTGACACCAAAAACCACGACTGTGATACGAAACACAAAGACTAATGATAAAGCAAGGAACAGAGCTACAAGAACAGCACTGGATGAAATGATCAAAAATTTGTATGTCTGTTACTTTGTACAGATTCAATTGTAGAATACAAAAAAAAAATCGGACAATTAACTATATTTAACTTAAGTAGCGTTCTGTATGTCTGTAATTCTGTATGTCCGTAATTCTGTATGTCTGTTACACTATCGAGATAAGCAATACAAAAGAGGACAACGAAACATGTCGATATGAACCTAGTATGCCTTAAGTAACTTTAAAAGTATATCTGTAATTCAGTGTCTGTAAACAATAGGACGGTAGGACGATGAAACAAAAACAACAAAAGTCTGTATGTCTGTACAGCTGTACGCATAAACAACACAGACACCAGGACAACGAAACAACAAGAAAAGTCTTTATATTATTGACTATGCAGTGTATACCGGTACATTAAAATTACAAATAACATGAGAAAATGCAAGGGTTTTTTTTTAAATGATCATGATATATTGTTTTTACTTCCTTGACCAAGTAACTGAGCCTGGATGTGACATTTGATTTTTTTTTCTCGATGGACAGTTTGTACTTCAGTTCCCAGCAATGGTCGATATATTATCTGAAATATAAAAAATACCTCCCACGTGTTCAGTAAATATTTATCTGTGTTATCAACATAACAGAGGGTAAAACTGATATTGGTCACTTATATACTACGGCCAGGAATTCCATAATAACCTAGCATTAAAAAACACTCCCTGGACATTAGCTGGCAAACATAAAAATCAAATAAATCTAGGTATTTGTGAATCATCGTGAGTTACAGGGTGGAAAACGGGACCTTTTTTTACAGAGTGTTATATACACAAAGTTTGGCTTTAGTACTTTTGAAGGTCATCAATGTTGTGAACAGGTTGCCGTGTATAGATGTAAGTATAAAGTACAGAAATTTTATACGAGTTCTATAACTTCCATTTGTTGATCCAGAGTGGGTGGATGGGGTTGGGATATGCGTCGTAAGCTTTGTTATGATCGCTGATTGGCCTTCTGACGAACTACGAGTCACTTTTTTCTATTCCTTATTAAAGATGTGACTGGTGGTTATACGACATGACTGAATGTGTAAAGTAAAATTTTTTTTAATAATCGGTCACGAATTGCTGGAATTCCGGTAAAAAATAAGAACATTTAACACGCAGGTACACGTAGGTTAGGGGGCTACTGCTATTCTTAGTTTGAAATATTTACGTATATATCTTCTCTCATTAATTCGTGGTCATTTGTTTCAATTTCTTTGCTTTCATCAACTCGCCCTTAAGTATAAATGGAGTTCTTGATATGTATGCAAATTGACGACTAAGCGATCATCCCTCATACAGTCAAGGGTGAAAAGTTGAAAGTTGAAACAAAAGGTGTTGTTACCAAATTAAAATAATATATATCTAAATGTTTTTGTACTTTGCAACACATGGATCAATCTAGTAGGTTCCCTTTGAGTTTCTGGTCTTTGATTTTTTAGCTTACAATTTCATGAGAAAAAAAATACTCTGATATATTTGCTAATATTTGGATATCTCTAATTATTATTTCTTTTCTACTTTCAGGTAAGTGTATAAAGTCTTGAAGATAAAGGTAAACATTTGACAGATTCTAGGTGCACGAACTGCGCATGTCATGCGACAAAGGTAAGACTTGTATAATCGAATAATTATTTATTAGTTCGACATGTTCCGTTCGTAACAAAAGTAACTCGAAAAGAAGACGAATAGTCCATGTCAAGTTAAAAGTTGTGACCCTTCTAAACATAGAAGTACATTTTATTTGTATGGAACGTGACAAGCCATGGAATTATTTTTCACTATGACGTCATCGCATCGCCTTGTGTTCATATGTTGCAGACGATCACCATCAACCTTTAGGTCCGGTTTTTGATTGAAATCAGACTATTCTAAAAGATCTACATGCATCAGTTCGAAGTCGACTAGCTTTCTGTAACAATCAATCATATTAGGCCTTACAACCATGACAACTGGCTCCGCCAATCAAATACCATCTTCATAAATCTCGGCTCCGATACATCCTAACCGTCCTCGGTATACCGCCTCGTATTTGAAATTTACGTACTGCCATCTAGCGAATGTACAGAGTTATTTCTCTTTCTAGAATAACCAATCGCAGTGGACATTACAAATATGCTTAACCTTGGTCTCCATGGAAATCTTGTAAAAGATCTGCCAGAAATTCAACATCCAAATTTAATGAAAAATCAAGAAGACGTCATGCACGCTATATATGTCATAAAAAAGAAAATATGTTTAGACATTATAAAGAGTTCGTGAGTGAAATGCGATTTGATTGGGTTGGCCTCTCTGACTGCGTCCAATGATATTGCGTGGTTTTTATTCATACTCGAGGAGGTAAATATGACGTATCGGAGCCGCGATTTATGAAGAATGATCAAATACCGTCTTATGAAAATTGCATTCGGTTAAACTCGGTCAAACTCCCAGAAATCAGCAGCATAGATTTTTTTTTCTTGTTTTTATAACGTAAGTGAAGAAAATTGCTTACTATTCTGGACCTTGAACTTACTTTGTCTGATCACCCAACGACAAAAAAAAAGGAGGTTTACAGCTTCTCAATAAAGAAACGTTCATTAATGTGTGGGATTTTTTTTTTTTTTTTTTTGTGCACAAGATTTTTGTTTTCAAAGAATGTTTGAACGGCCTTTGCTAAGTGAGTTGATTTGGCAGAATGTACAATGCATCTATAAAGATAAGTCCGACACGATGACATGACAGGCTACTGGAGTATCCAGATGCCACGGCCAATGTCATCACTTTGTTTTATGTACATTAGAAAAATGTAAAATGAATTATTACAGTATGAAGAATGGAGTGTTAGGTTACCAGATGGGGGAGATACATATGTTGCACCGCAGAATGAGTTTTAGGACAGTTATAAACACATATGTGTCATTTTTTACCAAGATACTATAAATTTTCGTACTTTTAATGATTACTTTCTCAGTCCATGACAAAGAGGTGACATTTATCTTGACCATCGCCGGACATTCAAGTCGCCCTTGTAGAATGTGTACGTCTTGTATACATGCGATATTTTGGAAATTTATAGCAAGTGCTGGGATATGTAATAAGTAATCACTGTGGTGACTTATTGGCCTATTGTTTATATCTTTAAAATGCACCACCGACAAAAAATAAAAAATAGAATTTTTAACAAAAAATAAAGATATGAACAAAGCAGCGTTTTGTCAATGGAGAACTAGAAATAGGACAGTCCAATCCCCTGTAAAGGTTCCCAAGACAGATCTTGGTAGATAACGGCCTGCTTTCTTACATAATCTATAAAAACAGGGTTAGAGGTCCTCATATTAAGAACAGACATTTGATCTAGGTCGTCAATTTTTTTTTTCGAATGTGGATCGTGACTTTGGGACTCCTTAACCTATCCAAATAAATGGGGATATGTTCTTCTTTTTGATAATTCGAAAAAAAAAATTTTACTTAAAAATTTGAAAAAAAAGGTTACTAGATAAAAAAAATGCAGAGCTCTCGATCAATGCATTATTTGCAATCTTCCTCTTTTTTCTGGAAGATAAGATGGATGTAGCGTTACCTAGATGTGAGTGGTCAGTGATTGAGTGCACTCCGTAACGCCCATGGTATTTCCTGGAGTCAATAACCTGCCAAATTCTGTAATACCGACACCATGCCGGCTTTTTATATCATTAGGCCGAGCAACTGTACATCTTAGTTTTAGGAGTAAGATAATTAAGGTCGGGATGTAGGACAGCAAAGAAAAATTGTTTAAAGAAACTGCATGTTACTGTCGTTCTTTAAATGAATTACTAGTATGGGTACAATTTGCACCTATAAAGTTTTCGATGAGCAGATTATTTTAAAAGAGTCGAGTCTATTTTAGATATTTAGATTTCAAATGATTATATCTATATTTAGAAACAGCGAGGATAATAATTCTTTCCCTATGAATTCAATTTGTTTTAGAGCCACACAGGTACACAGATGACCAATTTAATATCAGTAGAAACTGAATGACCTAGAAAATCTACATGTAAAGTCACTAAAAGATATATATTAGTAGATGTAGCAGATGTAGATATTGATACAGACCAGTTGTTATGTAGCTTTTGAAGGACTTTCTCAGCCCCAGGGGACGAAAACCCAACCGACCAGTTACAGCGGTCAAACGGCAACAATGGTTACACTGACCGACAAATGTGATGTTTTACTAAGGACAAATAGAGCAAAACAATCATTGATAAAAGTACACAATATTATGTTTCAAAATAACAAAAGTAAATTAAAGAAACCATCTTGACTCGTATAATTGCTGTATCATTTTACATTGAGTCCGTCCTTACGTATAAAGCATGGAGGAGTAAAGAAACGAACGATTCTATTAGTGTGGCCTGATGGAAAAATAAAACATCAAAGATCACTGACCACTTTGGTAAATATTGGCATGGGGCTCTCGCTGGGTAGGGGGAAATACAAACAAATTCAAAGTACTCGTGTTTTAGCTTGCCAAACATCCTCATCTATAACAGAAAAAAGTTGGACATAACGTACAAAACAATGTCAGGTCCAGTTAGAGACATCTTGAGGTTGATGTAGGTCAATTATTTAGATCGGTCAATGTGGTAGGAGATTATATAATACTCTTTGTTTTTCATGAGAACTTGGCTCAATATAATGTGTACAGTCCTTGGAATAAGGGTAATTTACCGGTACCTCAGTATGGTTTAGTCATAAAACATCTCAACACAGATAAAACCAGAATTTTTACAAACAAAACTTGCATAAGACTATGCGATAAATTCATAAAAATAACACAGGGTATATAGGGTACGGCGTTATCATCCGCTTTTGTCTCCGGATAGATGTTATTTAGGGTCTGCACTTTGTCCAGGGGAGTAAATAAAGAATTGTCCATGAACAAACAAATATGTCAGAACAATAAGTTCCTACGTATTTAGTTGCGTGTTTCATATCGGAAAATAGAGATAAAATTGTTTAGATACTTTTTAATGATAGATGAACCCTTATAGACCATATGAATTATTGTAATTGAATTTATTTATTTATTTATTTATTTATTTATTTATTTATTTATTTATTTATTTATTTATTTATTTATAAATGAATAATGTGTAATTATGAAATTGTTTAGATACCTTTACCTAGATTCAAATGTTACGTTTTATAAGAACCTTACTTGATATTTATTAATTCTTCACTGAAAATATTTGAAATTCATTTTCTTATTTCCTATTTATCAATCTACAGTTTATTACGTGTATTTTCGTTCGTACGACTCAACCAATAGTATATTATATTGGGATTTGTCATTTGGTTGGATGGAAAATATAAATCGTAGAAAGAGAAAACTTGGGGAAAAAAGTTTAACCTACATTTTGTCTGATGGTCAAGCGTTTGTTATATAGATAAGATAAGGGGGATGAGCCTTGTAATCAAGTAACGATCCTCCGGCCGGATCAACAAAACTTCATCCCTAGGGGGAGGAACTACAGGAACGGCTTTATGATCGTGCTATATTTAGATTGAGAAAGTCCAGTTCTACGATGACCATGACCAATTTACATTTTATAGATATTCCATTTATAAAGATGTAGGAAAAGTAGTGTACTCTTGTTTAATCTTTCTATCCCGGTGACATGCTCATTTTTCATGAAATGGATGCTTTAAATCTCAGATCAGACTTTTCTACTTCTACTTTTTCATGGTGAGTTTTGAGTTTTTCTGCACAGTACGATAAACGCATTACCAATTTTGACATATAATTTGCATTTGATTAATATTTGTCTTAATCAATTTTTGTATCTCGGTGGATTTTTTTTTATAAAATATATCACTTTAAAAAAAGATTATGCCTAGAAATGGTTTGCAGACACATAGGCAGATCAAGAATTTTTCCGGGGGTTGGGGATCAAGCACATCGGGAGAGGGGGGGGGGGGGGGGTATTCCAGCCTTTGGTTTTGAAAAAAATGTTGTACACGAAATGGGAAATTGGGATTTTTGACAAATTCAAAGGGAATCCTGACCCCTAGCCCCACTCTAGATCCGCCATTGCAATACAAGATCAAACATAATTTTGATAAAATTAATAATTGTTGCATCTGGACCATTGCATATTGAAGAATTTAATAGTGGGATCTTTCGCTCAAAATCGGTAGGATTCGGGAAACTTCGTGACTTCGAAAAGCAAGGGAATAATCTAAGAAGGATAACTCTAGTTTCGTAGTGATTAATTATTTTAAAAAAAGATGATTTTAGTTTTGTCACAAAAATCTTTGAATTTGATGATACGTATTGATGCAACATGGATATAAGTAACCTCTATATGTCCCTATCTTTCCGGATATTAACAAGTGATGACTTATTTACGAGTTTAAGCATCGGAAGATCACATGAAACATAAAAGTGGCTACATTTTACGAATTTTTCGCCATTTTCCGGCGTTTAGTGTTTTTCCAGGCCCGATAAGTATTTTATGAAGTGAGCTGCATCCGATTGTTTATAAATAACGTTCAGATAGGAAGCTGTAGAGCTTTTTGCCTTTTGTACCGCGTCCCGTGATATAATAACCACTTTATTCTATAATCGAGCCTGTAGGAGATTGTCACAGTTTTTTCACTGTCGAGTGTTTTTACTACTTTCTTTTTGGATCGCCTTGCACCAGTAAACTTTATAACGCGCATGCAAACACTTTCTGAAACCTAACATTTTGGTCAATGATCAGTAATATTTCCGTATAACTTCACTGTACAAGTCAGTAGAGCCGGCAGCGCTGCTACAGCGGAAAATGATGTGGTTATAGGTAAGTTAACGTATTAACATAAGGGAACGACAACATTCACACGATGAAAAAAAGTTTTTTTTAATTAAAATGCATAAAGATCTTTTAGTAATTCATGTTTTTTTTTTTTCATTATTTTTCAGATAAAACATACTAATACTTTCATCATGCATCAATCTGTGGTTGATATTTCTCATTTTTATGATTCTCGTTTCTTTTGTTTCTTTTGCTATTTTTTTTTCTTTCTAGAGGGATTCATATATTTTAATATTCAAGAACGATTCTATATTTTAATATAAATAATAGGTCCAGTTTCGAACGTATACTAGAACATATGCCTATACTTAAATCACATAAAAGTAAATTCTAGTCTGCAAAGATTATAAAATTATGGAAAATTAATGATGCGTTTTAACTTTCCTTCAAATATTCCGTGCATATCGTTGTCGTTTTATCTTATACCTGTATAAATGTATTTACTTGACAGTCACCAACCCTGAAGACTGCTTGTAAAAGATGAAATAATCGAACTGAGCCCAAGATTATGAGGGTTTGTGGTCATGAAACTATTCAAGTATTACACTATATTATCTGGACGAAAACGCTTTTTTTTTTCAAAATTATAAAAAGAAAATAAGCAAACAATTAAAAATATCGATTTTAAAAATATTTTGGTGCGTATATATGAAACAGAATGTCGGGGAGGTGTGCATTACAAGATGGCTATATTTGTTCAAATCCCTCCCCCCCCCTTTCCACAAAATTTGTTTTCCTATTCTGCCAAATGAAATTACATGTACGTCAGTCAGTCTTTTATGGTAATCTTATGATTATGAACTATATCTGCGCCAGTCTGGTATCAGAGTTTGGGATGTGGGTGAAAAGGAAGGGGGGATTGATTGAATGTTTTAAAATATGTAGCTTAGAGATCTATAGAGTTGTTCAATCTTCCAGTAGAGATAGATCCTCCAAATCGGTTCGTTATTCATGCCCATCAGAGATCATCAGGGTGTACAACAATACTGGATTATTGGTAATAAGATAAGATTTTGTTAAGATGAGCGCCATATCCGGATCCAGGCTGTGACCCTTCCCTGGGAGGAAAACAGTACTTGGAAGAGAACGTTGTTTTATATACACTTATCTCTTTACTATTATAAAGAAGTGAAGTACCGATACTAATGCTGATACAATACTACATTTTCCTTTTCTTTCTTATAAAATTTGGATAAATTTGGAAGCGCTATTTTGTAGGAATTAGCAGATTTTTTTTCAGTTTCATCTGTGTCACGTGAAATGTCCTCATGACTGTACAGGGGCGGGTCTAGATTTTCTTTCCAGATGGGGGTGGGGGGGTGGGGAGGGGGGTTCTAACCTATTGTTTTGCAAAAACAAAAACAAAAACAAAAACAAAACAAAAAACAAAAAACGCAAAGACGAGGAAAATAAGAATTCTTAGAAATTTTCAGGTGTGGGATTCCTGGCTTGCTGCTTGCTGTAATGAATCATAAATTATAAATTTCTTACATAAATTCTTTATTGTAGGCGTATGATAAATACATATCACCTGTATAAATGCTCCATATCGTAAATAAAAATTGAAAGTACATGTATTATAAACATGGCAACATTTGCTAATGACACATATTTACCACTACTGCTTATGTTTAGATATGTTTCAATTAAACGAAGATATAACCTGTTATCTAAAGATTTGTCATTACCATGGTTACTTCATATTCCAATTTGCAAGGAAGGATCAAGAGCTGATGGGGTCAGAGCCCTCTTGAAGATAGCCAAATATGCCTTTTTTTTCTGGGTTTTTTTTTTCTTACGTTCATTTTTTTTTTCAAAATTATGGGCGGAACCCCCACCGCAAAACTTTTACTAGATAGATCTATGTAATGTATCATATTTTATGGACCTCCGCCGTTGCATACTTGGTTACATTTCACATTCATATTACACCTTTGTATCGTTTAGAAAATCAATAACTTGTACATTTTCTTTTATACCTTTTCAATATTTTTATCATGAAATATAATTGAGTTTGAAACTTGTCCACACCGGATTTATTACTCTCTCTCTCTCTCTCTCTCTCTCTCTCTCTCTCTCTCTCTCTCTGCACAAGAGTTTTATAGGTTTTTTTTAATCGCGGACTGAGTCATTTGATACTTTAAGCAGGAAATCCATTCTGTGCGTCAAACCAAACTTCTCAGGATATTATTTTTTCACATTACCATGTTTCTTACTTTTTGAAAATTTATAAAATATTCCTTTTTATGAAAAGACGGAATCAAAACACCATAAAGTTAATCAAAATTCTAATTGAAAACCAAACCATAAAACCCTCAAGCCTATTTTGGCACACAAATGCGAAAAAAATATATGTACCAACTGACTTTAAATCCTCGCTTTCATCAAAGCAATATTTTTTCCTCGTCGCTTTGAAGATTGAATTTTTGTGTTATTTTAAAGGAAAGAAAAAACAACAATTCTATACCTTGCCGGTAATAAAAGAGAAATGTCATAACCGGTCGTGGGTTGTAAAATAGATTCATTTCATTGAATAAATATTTATAGATTTTTTTCCCTTGCTCTTTTGTATGAGTGAATTTTTTGAACGTTAAGCCCTTAAAATGCAATAAGAAAAGTAATTTCGCCGTAGTTGGTGAATGTGGGAATCGGCCAACAGGAAACTTGTGTGGACATTATATTAAAGCTCCCTTTTGCGTACTTTTGAGAAGAACTTTCTTATACGGTAAGGGATACTTTTCATGTCCATTTTAATTCTTTTTGACAGATTATTCTCAATTTCAGAGATATGATTTTGCTTGCCTAACATGATACTTTTATTGAGTTATTCATTTATTTATTTATTTATTTATTTATTTATTTATTTATTTATTTATTTATTTATTTATTTATTTATTTATTTATTTATTTATTCATTCATTCATTCATTCATTTATTCATTCTTCCCTAGATTTGGCGAGTTAAATTTATCGAAATATTCGCGAGAAAATTGGACGAGAGTAGTTTAGTAAAAAAAAAAATAATAAAACAATAGATGACATATAGATTTGCTGTGTTTCAATAAGCTAATCGTCACAAGATATTTTATCAGTGTTTATCAAATAAACCATACGAACTGAAGGCAGACCTAGTTTGATAAAAATTGAGAAAAGTCGTGAATGAGCATGTGTGAAAACAGCACATTGAGGGATGGTCCCCAGCCACAATGGACAAAAAAAGTAGATAAATCTACGATAATACAGGACCATGAGGTTCAAAAGGTCAAGGGTCAAAACTGAACATATGACAAAGTTTCAAATAGTATAATCTTTATCTACATTTTGTAAGTTTTAAGATAGAGGGTTTAGAACTATGATTTTAGTCACGAGTCAGGTACTAGAGTTGTTTTATCATCTATACTGATCCTTTCTGACTCTACAATCTGTACTATCAAGTATGAATGAACGTCGGCAGACATGATAATCAAAAAAGATTCTGAAATAAAAAAGGAGAGGTAGGTGGGAGCTTTCTTCTTATAGAGAACCAAGACGCAACATCGCTCACATGTTCTGCAAATGTCTAGAATTTTAAGAAAAAAATCGCATTAAAAGATTTGTCTGTTCTTCTATTTTAATTTCTCCAGCTGCAAATCAACACATAAGGTTTAAAGAATTTCTCAATTTTTCATTCATTAATTATTTTTAAAGAGAATATATATTTATCATCTGTCTGTGATTTCGATTATGCGGAGAGAAATAATCACAACAGTGCTTACAATCAGATGAAATTTTTAAAAAGCTGAAACTATGCAGAAAAATAAATTAATGTGAAGGTTCGGACATCTTCAAATAATGCACCATGAAATTGATGGAATGAAATTTTACTACTATAACCATGATAACATAGGAAAAAATAGTTGTTTGTGGACAAATTGAATTGCGCGCTTTTGCAAAGACAAACTGAATTATGCTCTGTAGCATAGACACATTGAATTATACGCTGTGACATAGACACATTGAATTATGCGCCGTGACATAGACACATTGAATTATGCGCCGTGACATAGACACGTTTAATTATGCGCCTTGAAATAGACACATTGAATCATAGACACATTGAATTGTGCGTTGTGACAAGACACAGTGAATTGTGCGCCGTGACATAGACACATTGAATTGCGCGTTGTGACAACACATTGAATTATGCGCTGTGACATAGACATATTGAATTGTGCGTTGTGACATAGACACATTGAATTGTGCGCCATGACATAGACACATTGAATTGTGCGTTGTGACATAGACACATTGAATTATGCGCTGTGACATAGACACATTGTATTGTGCGCTGTGACATAGACACATTGAATTGTGCGTTTTCACATATTCACATTGAATTGCGCGCTGTGACATAGACACATTGACGTGACTTATATGAAATATTCGCTTTGACTTAGCTACCTTGAATTGTGCACAATGGCAAAGCATACCGACTTGATCGCTGTAGTATAGACAAACTATACTCTGTGATATAAACTGATCTATGCAGTTCTCCGCAAGTTTCTTGTAACTGATATCAAAAACAAATGGAACTTGCTACATCACTTGTAGATGAAAAAGGTAGTATCAGCTGCACGGCATCCCTCCTTAATCTTATAAAGACCAACCATTAAGAAAAAACACAAGAAAAGTAATAGATAAGTTATGAATACAGTAATAAGACGGTGGAGGGAATGGGGTGGATTCGAAAGACCTATTAAAACTTACTATGGTCTGAACTCTAACCTAACTTCAACCACCCCTCCCTTCAAAATTTATAGATGTTACTATCTTTTCCGAAACTCATTCGAAAGGGGAGCTACTCTAAAATATACAATGTAGGACGGAGTTTTAAATGGCAAAATCCTTATTGTAATTACAGGATGATAATTTATAATGTTTTATGCGTGCAGCTGATACAAGCTGACCAAGGTGAGTGAAAAAGGTGACTTGTAATTTATTATGGTCATGCTTTTAAGTTGAGTGGGCTGTTTGTTTGGGGTACACAAATACCAAACTTTTAAAGGCTTAGTCTTTTTGATGAAAAATTGGAGAAAAGTTGTTTGTCCGTAGTGGTTTTTATCGGCGGACCATTTCCTTCTGGGCTTTTTGTTGTTTTCTTTCCCATGTTTTTGTTTGAAGATTACTATCACTCTAATGGCATTTAGCTATCTCTGATTTAAAGGTAAGATGTTTATTTAAAAAAAAATTGTAAAACGTGGAAAGAAACGTATGTGTAGTTTAGTGTTCAGATTGGTTCCGTCATAAATTTTGAAAGTGATCAGTGTAAGAGGAACAAAAATGATTTAAGATACATTTTTTCATATCGACTCTTTGTTCATAGTTATGATACCAGTTTTTCTTTATTCCAAATGTGAAGGAAGCTCTATATTTCTTACATAAAGTAGTCTAAAACTTATGCAGCTAAAAGCTGATTCTTTGTACAAGGACCTAACTGGAAAGCAAACAGTGGCGACATCTATAATGCGTATATACGATGCGTGTCGCTCTGAAAATATACAATTTGTTCTTGTTCTAATGATATTGTAATTATTATTTTTCATTTTCAGGACGGATCCCGTGTCCCCCACAGTCGCTGATGCCGTTGATAACGTTCTAAACAGATCCGGATCTCCTACAAAGAGTGAAAAGAACACTATTCCCGATAATTTACAAAATCAAGACCGGTTTGCATATCCCGGAGAGGAGAAAATAGAACTTAGACGTCATCCTTCAAATGACGATTTGAAAGCTCGTGAAGAAAGCTCAAAGCCAAATCTTGGATTTCCATTCCAGGGAAACTTTGACTTGAACTCATTGAGAGAATCATTTGGGAACTATAATAAATCAGAGGAAAGTGCAAATTCAAATCAAAACGGCCGCCATAGCCCCCGAGAAGCTAATCCATTCCTTCCTCAATCCCATAGAAGTTTACCAGGTGTACACCCAAATTTTGGCAGATCGCTGTCCCATTCAGAAGGTTCAGTACCAGAGGATATCAAGAATATATCATCACTTCAGAGGAGTCCAAGTCTTGGCGCCAGTTTCCATGACAACAACTCCAGCTCCTCAGAGTCCTCATTTTACAATACCAGCTCTACCCCAGGGAAGTTCACCTCCTACACCACCGACCCAACAACAGGAATAGTCAAATATTTGCCCAATAAAGAAGGAATCTTCTTCTGCCATTTATGTAGCTTTTCGGGTAAGCGCCCCCCCCCTTTCCTCTTTTTCCCCCTTTGCTATATATATGTTTAATATTCATGACTCATGATGCCATTATTTTATGTTTCTCATTTATGATAGTGCATGTTTACAGTTAAAAAGTTCAAAGACTGTTTATATTTTTTAAACCATCCCACTTGACTGACTCTGATGTCATGAAGAGTTCGTATCATGAGTTCGTATGATCACACCCTTTCACAAGTTTGATCGAATTTGGAGTGTAACATTCAAAACCGAATACTTTAGGACCCTATTTAATGTTGGTTAAGAGGGCCACAAATTTTTTTGTCGTCACGATTATTTGTTAACGATAAAAAGTCTGTTTTTGAAGAGGTTGTATGAACTTTAACCCTTTCGACCACTACTAAATTCGACGGAGATTTTTATTGTTCAAAAACATGTTATAACAAGGTATAGGACGCATGTATTGACTTTAAGATACTTTTATCTTTAACTAAACAATTGAGATAACTTATGATGACATCGTCAAAGGGAAGGTCGATTATAAATTACCACTATATACTTGTTTTATACTTGTTTGTGACTTTTTTTGCGCCAGCTGTTGACTGACTCGGTCAACCTAGCCCGCCTGGCAGCACTTTACTCTGACCGATGATGGGGGACCAGACATGATTAGAACATCTATTTGTAACAGTTATTATTGGACAATAAGTCATTTTAAACCTACACCAATGGCTTTTGAAATTAAACAAGTTTTATTGATTTCCTGGTTTATAGTATTTAGAAATTTGTGTCCAGAAGGCTGCTAAGAGTCCGGCACAGGCACCAGATTCCTAGAAAAAGATAAAAAAAACCATGGTAGAAAAGGCATTTAATATTGTTATAGGAATCCTGGTTTCTAAGCTCTTTAGCAGCTGAGTCGGGATACTTTGTCTTTCGTATATAAACGGTAATTATTCTTGTGTTTTCCCATAAATACTGTTTTACACCCAAAGCAAAAACAAAATAAAATTGCAGAATAATGGTATAAGGGATAATGGCCACGTTTCGTTATTATTCGAGCACTCCTTTAGAGCCATCTACAAACTTGTTTCTTTTATGTTTAAAATGTCTCCTCGACAAAACTCATCTTGTAATGTGCCTAAATTTGATAGGTAGATTTAATGTAATTAACTTTTCAATGAAAAGCCACCATTTACTTCATAAATAGCAGAAGCTTTTCAATTATAAGTCATCCTTTACTTCAAAAACAATAGGCAATTCTGTCACCCAATGAATGAATTGAGTATTCAAGAACAGTACTTCATCGACACACTGTTTCAAACTCCATACTATGTAGTGCCTATAAGTGTATGATCTACTAGGCCATAACCACTTGTATGTGTGTGATCTATTTCCAGGCACCACGAGGAAGGATTTTGAAGATCATATGACTTGTCACTTTGAACACATATGCCCCCACTGTGACTACAAATCTCGTACAGAAGGACGATTGAAGCGTCACATTAAGGACTTCCACACAGACGATCCACCAGAAGGATTTGGTTCTAAACGAAACATGGGACGACCAAAAGTCTTTAGATGCAAGCAATGCAACTTTGAAACCACTGAAAAAGTAAAGAAATTTTCAAAGATAATACCAGTATTCTTTTTGTTTCAAAGTACTGTCATAAAAATCCTGCTTAAAACAATCATACCAAAAGCTGTGTCCATTTTATCATAAACACCCTTTGAATTCTGAAAGAATATGCATATTTGATGCCTTATTTAAACCTTACACAGGAATCATTTAACATCGCTTTCAAACCTTGTTATTTCAGACCCTGTTCTGGCAGCATGCGAAGACGCACATCAAAGAGGAGAAGCTGCTACAGTGCCCTCGTTGTGAATTCGTCACGGAGTATAAACACCATCTAGAGTATCACCTTAGAAACCACTTTGGATCCAAACCGTTCAAATGCAATAAATGTAATTACTCATGTGTGAACAAGTCTATGTTGAACTCTCACATGAAGTCCCACACTAACGTGTACCAGTATAGATGTGCTGACTGTACATACGCCACCAAATACTGCCACAGTCTCAAGCTCCATCTGAGGAAATATAACCATAAACCTGCTACTGTGCTCAACAATGATGGCAGTCTACCTCAAGGTGTCGACGCCGAGGCATCAGGGCTCTCATTGCTTCAGAAACGTGGACCCCCAAGGGGACCTCGCGGACCAAGGAAGGATAAATTTGATCCATTTGGTGGACAATTCCCAACCATGCTGCAGGGTCTGCCAGCAATGCCAGGATTCAATGGAGGGATGATGCCACCATTTTGGCCCCTCATGCGTCAATACCCAAATGGAATGCCTGCGGCACCTCCTCCTCTCGTACCATCTTCATTGAATTCACCATTCCCTCACCTTTCACCTCATGCTAAACTCAATCCAACTTCGCCAATGCCATTTGGACTAGGACTCGGAGGTTCCAATGTCCCACTCAAGTGCAATTTCTGTAGCTTCTCAGCAGAGAGCAAACAAGAATTGTACAGACATGTGATGAAAGTCCACGCAGCAGAAAATCAAGATCTCTTCTCTATATTTGGGATATCGTCAGAAGCTCTTCTAGAGGAGCAGAACAGACGATTGGCATTCCTGAAGCAGCAGATGTCGCCAGTGTCCAACCCAGATAAACCAAATCAATACTCACCTGGTCTCCACGTCAAAACGGAGTTCGGCGTCACAGAAACATCCAAGCCAAGTCCTCACTCATGGCCCCACCAGTCTCCTGAGGAGCCCGGTAAAAATCACATGGAAAACCGCGGGGTAAGTCGTTACAGCTTGCCAGAGATGAGCAGTTACCAGCCATATCTTAATGGTGGAACAAGTCCTAGAGAAGCTGATGCCCCCGAGGGAGAGGACATAATAAAGCAGATGATGAACAAATTTGGCTCTGGACCTCCACTGGAGCGATCACCAAATGCTCATACAATCAGTGAGACTGCTCGCTCTGAGCTGACATCATCATTCCGTGCCACTCACAGAGAGAGTCCTTTAGACCTCACCAAGCCGCAGAACCTATCTCCGGAGGAAACCGAAAGCCGCAAGCGAAAAATGGAGGAATTCATGAGTCAAGAGATGGAAGTCACATCAAGTGGAGAGAACTCTGTCTCTGATCTTCAAGTTCAGAGCCCAAGGAAGAGATCAAGAAAGGGGAAAGCATTTAAGCTGGACCGTTTATGTCTTCAACTACAAGAAAAACAATCAGACTCGCCCATGAATAGCGAAAATGGCGACGAGTCTGATGACTTCGACGAAAATGACGATCTTCATATTGACCCAACTGCTGAAGATGATACGAATGATGTACAGGATGGTACCGGGAGTGAAAGTCTACACGGCGATGAAAATGGAAATGAGGAAAAAGAAGATAAAGAAATGGAGCGAGACTTTGCTGAAAATAATTCTGAAGTAGATGTGACGGATAACGATAAACCAAACGTTGTCCCAGATGACGATGGTGAAGAAAAGGTCCCCGAGAAAGACGAGACCTACGATCCCAGCTTAGAGCAAGTAGATCCAGAAGAATTTATAGCAGATATTAACAAACGTAAACAAGAATTACCCCAGGCCGTAAGACGAGGTACGGAACTCGCTTGGAAGATTCTCCAAGACACCAATCCCGGAATCAACATTCCCGCACCGGAAAACCAACCGGCCAATGACAATCTGCCTACCAATGATTCACCTCCGACACACAAGCTTTTACCGCGACCTTCCGACTTCGTCGCCTTGGCAGCAAGTACACCAATCAGAAACGACTTTCCTCAAAACTGGAAGTACGAATGTCCTTACTGTGCAATCGCTTTCAAGGACTGTGTGATATACACAATGCACATGGGTTACCATGGTTACAGAGATCCGTTCAAGTGCAATATGTGTGGATATCAGAGCAGAGACAAAGTAGAATTTTTCCTACACATTGCCAGAGAGGCTCATAATTGATTTTAGATATAATCAAATTTAATATGATCTCTGTAGAAGCCTTAATCAGACATGTGGTAGTAGTGCTGACGTCATTCTGATGCTGTTTATTATTTATTCCTATGTTTCCGATTCTTGTAGTATATGTTGTTAACATTGTAAAGTGTTTGTCAGTCCGTACAGACATTTGAATACATTCTAATATGGACGAACATTCGCCATTTTGTATATACATGTAAATTATGATGAAACTTTTTCCGGTCAAGAGTTATTCATGTTATTATGTTTAACTAGTCAGTCGTCATTTGTGATGGAGTATTTATTTTCTGCTAGTATTTAGCAGTTACTGGAGACATTAGACTTTATTTGTCTCAACATTTACCATTATACATGTGTCCATTATACCAACGCATTTGATTTGTTATTTCTGCGCTTTATTGTTCGTCATGTGTTTCATAAGTCAAAATTGGGTGCTTCTCTTCTAGTGCAACTTTTATTGCCGATTCTTTATCATTAGGTAGAGATCGAAATGATTTAAAATGTTTTAAAGGAGTGTATGTATTTTTGTAAAATACGAAAAAGACACAAAAAGTGCTATTGGGAAAATGAAGTTGAAAACAAAATGAGTAGCATTCTTTATTCATAATTCTACATATTGGAAAAAAATTGTAAGTAATACAGAATTTGGGAAAGCATTTCGATGGTATAAAACAAGTTTCTATTTGTTTGTTTTGTTTTAGTTGCGTTTTGTATATTTTGCTGATATGTATATATAGCTGTGTCTTAGTCTAGTGCTTATTTTAAGTGCCACTTCAGTATGTACACACGTCATTGTCACAGCTGGTTCACAGGTTCAATTTTTACAGTACTGTTTTTATTCCTTCCCCTCTCTCCTCAAAAACCGATGTTGTATTTTAATATTTCCTTCCTAAATCATACTAACCTGTTTTTGTAAATCCTGCAGAAATGCATCAATTTTTTATAATAAATTTCAAGCTGCCATTTTGAAAATACGGAAGGTTTAACTTCCGGTGTACCAAGCTCTTAGACAGTACGCTGCTGAACGGCTTTTAGCTAACTATAATACTGTGTATTTTAAGCTATTAACGCAATAAATGTTAGTATAACACGACATTTGATTTTTCAGTGTTAAGTTGATGTTGTATTTTGTTTAAGATGAGTACCGTTTTACGTCATGAAGTGCATTTGACCTTTGTACAGTTTTGTACACATTATTAGTTTCTAGTACTATTCGTGCAATATAATTATAATATTGTCCAACCTTTTTTTATAGTTCCATATTCATTTCTTCGACAATAGGCTATAAGATTAAATCTTGTTAAAATATATTTTCGAAAGCTTGCAAGTTTATACGAGCAAGGTATTAATAATACGTATACATTGTAATAGTGCATGGTAGGTATAGTAGTAGTTTATTATATATGACAGAGAGATACAAGGGCGAGCACTCAACTCAGGGACAAACTAGCCAGCCATGTTTTTGCCAGACCTTGATAGTAAAGTATCTTCATAATATTGTAATGGTTATATTGATATATTCTCTATATGATGAGCATTTGCCAACTTAGTAGTATAGTAATGTAGGTAACTCGACAGCCATTGCATGGATATTTTTCCATTACTATAATTTTTGCAACAGTCCGTCTTTGATCGACAAGTTTTTACTCATTTGGTTTGCGCTTTATTCACTTCGCCGGATGATCCGTAAAACACGGTATCAATCTTGACCTCGTTTTAAAAAAATTCATACTACTTCCATATATGGTTTTCTGCATATATGAAAAAAAAGTAACTCATTCTGAATTGATTAAGGGGCATTATGTTTGAGATAATAGAGAAATGTTAACGTATCTACCTCAATATTTGTTGTTTAACTCATTATGTCATTATGCTCACCTATGACCCCGTTTCTTGCTAATTCAAAACCATCCGTCTACTTGATTGTTTTTTGTGTTGATGTATTTTATACATAATTTTATGTATATATTTTCTGCTTACTTTAAATCAAGCAATAATTTTTTTCCAAAAGTTTCAATAATGCTGTTGATTAAAAGTCGGGGTGACGATATTTATACTATCGTCCAGAGCATGTGGATTTTTTGATGAGAAAATCTGTTAACTTATATAACCGTGTATATATATTAAATGAAGTTACAAATAAATAATTTTATTATTGATTTTATGTAAATATGATACTCCTTTTTTGTTATAAACACCTTTCAATATTAATGTTCAAATTTTAACATCCCCCATATTTTGCTCAAACAGATTCGAAATCCATTATTTTCAGTAATTCATTACCATAACTATTGGTTTTATTCTTTTTCTAATCACTTTAACAACCATTATAGGAACTTGACCAATTCATTATTTATTTTTGCCTTTTCCTGACAATCAATCGTTCTTGGTGCTCATTCAATCTTATGTATTTATCGTACATTGAACTTTGGACAGAACATTCTTGTCGTAATTAGTCTTTTTAAAAACTTTTAAAAAACATTCACTTTTCCTAATTTAGTTTTAATCATTCAAGTTATATATATAAAGGAATGAAATAAAAACAACGCGAAATCGCGATACACATGATTCAAATTTTATTGTAGAATGAAATAGAGGACAGCAGGGAAACCGGTTCGATTTTATATCTTGACGTCATGAATCCTTTTGTTTCTTTCGACTTTTTATCTACGGGTATAGACATTTCTAGAACTTAACCTAAAACACATGTTCACAACATTGATATCATTGTCACATTAACTGCATTTTTAATCTCTCTGATTTATCATTGATTTATCATGATTATTGTAATAATAATTTCCATTAATTGTTATATTGATCGTGATTCGTTGTTAATCCACTAATTTTAATGTAAAGCTTTACTTTCTATGATATACCTTTATATATCAATGGAGTCCAATAAATTCTGAAAAACTGACCAGTGGTTATCTCATGTATACCTTTTGTTTCTCACCTGCATCATTTTTACACCAGAAAGTGTCATTGTGCATCGTCAGGCGTCTTTCCAACGGATGAACACTTTCCATATTTCTTTTTCGTGATTCACTACAGAAACTCTGTTAAACTCTTTAGTTTTTCAGATATTTATGATTTCTTGAAGAGGAAAGCCAGAGTGTCTGAAAGAGATAGAGAAGATTACCTTAAACATCTTTCAGATATCAAAGGTAACTTTGCCTGAAGTTGTCTTGATTTTAGCTTCTGTCAGAATCTTCAAAAGATTGTAGATGATCCAAAAAGATGTGAAGAAAGTTCAATCGAGAGATGATTGTATCTATAGGTACCTATCAGGTAGACAAGAACAAGACCGAAAAAGATCTCCAACGAGTCAAAGGGGAGGGCCACGAAACCCGATAATGGCTTTAATTGTGAACATTGCACTTCATAGAATTCTGTGATTTGAAGTTTTGAAACGTTCCCTACTTAACCACGGATCTATCGTTTATAAACATGACAACACTCTACCGTTTGACAAACGTTACGACTTCAATTTCAGCATTACAAACTTTCCTTTTCTGAGTAGCAATATCCCTTCATCGCCTGCTTATGGCATGTTCATATCTCAGATGATGCGCTATGCAAGAGCAAGTACCAAATGAACGGATTTTGTTCTGAGAGCTAGGCGTCTTTCAGATACCGTAAGCTTCTCAATCGGGGATATGTTTGTGACCGATTAACATCGTCGCTGAAGAAGATCTACGGTCGATATGGGGAACTCGTCATACACTATGATGTCCCACTCTCCAGAATGGTGGATGATATTCCGTCATAGACCATTTGAATCATCCAACCAAAGATTTTACTCTATGTCTTACGAAAAGGAAGTAACCGGATGTGACAGTTCTACCGAATTAAAGTGGCGGGTGTTGCATGCAAGCAGGAGATGCTTACTCTTCCTGGGCACCTGGTCTCGCCCCCATATCGGGAGTTCGCTTCTTTTCATATGGTGGAGGTTTTGTTTGTTTGCTTTGGTTCCTGTTTTATCCTGATTTTGTATGCCTTCGGTTTCTGATTTTCTGAATTATTGATTTTATGCTGCATACAGGGATGTGGTCATTATCGATATTTGTCATTGCATATATCAATAGCTTTTAGCCCTTTGAAAACACCAAATTATGCCATATTCGGCGAAATTGATGCAAAAACTACATGTTGCTATTAAATTAGCAATGGCCGAATGCATTAATTAGATGAAAAATTTATATGTGAAAGATTATCATTATATCCTTTTGTCATTAACGTTTTGTCTCAGTTAACGCATGCGGCCACATTGAATTCTTCCACAAAAGACAAAATTTCCAGCAATTTTCGCCAAATTTTGTCAATTACGTCAAAATGACGTCGCTTCATGACGTCATTACAGTTTAATGGCGCTTTATATGGTGATATATTTCTTATCATTAAAAGCGGTAAATATTCGAGTATTTTCATGAGGGATATCAAGTACTTCTCATGAAAAATTCGAGGGCCGATTAAGGAGTATCGATGCCTTACCCGTTTGCAAAAACAACGTCACACAAAAACAAAACAAGCAAGTACAAAAAAGAAGACAAAAGACAAAGCTTGTGACAAACCAACAACCATACGTCATGGATTCGGAATGTCCTTGCAGTAATTTTCTTCTCTAATAGCATTCGAAAATATTTATCAAATTTCTTGAAATTTATCAAACATGGGTTTTGTAGCATCATATCCCAACCATCCAGCCACGTCTTGCGGTACGTTTTAGACATAACTTTCGCACTCTTTAGCCATATTACATTGTTTAGATTGAGGATCACTGACGAGGGTTAAGAACCCGAAACGCGC
Organism: Pinctada fucata; assembly: GCA_028142955.1. Classification (NCBI taxonomy): domain Eukaryota; kingdom Metazoa; phylum Mollusca; class Bivalvia; order Pterioida; family Pteriidae; genus Pinctada; species Pinctada fucata. The sequence continues at coordinate 50,227,823 of AP027109.1, forward strand.
ATGTCTGGTCCATGCTGCATCTTTATCTGTTCTTAAATTATGCTATTGAATTTGAAGACGATCATGTCGTGTCATTGAACGCAGTCAGAGTTGCTAACCAAATAAAACTGACGAAGCGTTTTACAAAGAGAGCAAAGATATACCACTTCCTGTTCGTGTCCTTAAATGTACATCTTTTTCACCACAAATTGCTTGAATGACATCGTCTTAACTTTACCTTGGCTGTTGAATGCTAATGTTGAATGTTGATATTGAATATGTCAATATTGAAATATATGCTTTATCGCAAAAATCATTGCGATTTTTCAATCGAAGTTATTAATATCATAATGCGGGTTTAGCTAGACTGCTTCAATGAGACTGCTTCTTAGTCAATGACAAGAGTGTTGATAGAACAATTAGGATTACCCTACCTTTATGAAATTATGCGTCTTGGTTAGATTTTGATTGGATAACTTGTTTGTCAGTTACACTCCAGTTTTTAAATTCTTGTTTCATGGTAACTTGATGAGTCTAAAAATCTATAGACGCATATGTGATACATACACAGCAAAAATTTCCATAAACGTTAAACAATATTTGTTGTTTAACTCATAATGCCGTGATGCTCAACAAGGATTACAATCAACTTAAACATTCTTCAAAGAAGCAAAGGTGAATCCTCAATGGAGATGAAATCAGGTGCCCAGGGAGAGTAAGCATCTCCTGTTTGCTAGCAACACCCGTCACTTACACCGTCTAGAAAAAATCATATCCGGTAAATTTGTTAAAATCGGGGAGGGGGGGGGGGTTGGATGATTATAACCAACAATTTCTTCCAACATGGAGGACAACGAGATTTTATGTGTTTCATACGTCATTCTATCGTCCAAAAAGTTTCGCTCGTAAATGCACCCTTGTTTCAATAGTCTTTCGGTAAGTCCCCTTGCCCTCATTTTCGTCATAAGATATAAATACATTATGAAGCAGAATCGATGCTTTTAGTGGTTTCTTGTGCTAGGGTAATCAACAAAATTATTGGTTATTTGGTGCTAATGTGCGATCCACCCCCATTTTCTTTTAAAAATAAATCAACGAGAGAGATTTAATAAGCTGTAAGCTTCCATTTTGGTCCTACTTATACCGCTTTGAACAACTCCACCTACAATAAATTCCGTGCATGCACTGTACTCTGGAGATTATTTATTCGATAAGGTTTCTTCCTTTTCCCATAAAGCTGTGTTATTTTCTCTGTCTGTTCGTCCTATTTTTCTTTTCTTGTGATAAGGTTCTGTGCACAGTTTCACAAAAGCTCTTACGAAAAGTTTAAGGAATTTTCGTAACTTTCTTCCTTTAATAAAAGGTTAAAAATGTTTCTAGTCAGATTGTATCATGGTCTTTCATATCATTTCTACATACTAAATATAAATTCAAAAGCAAAACTTCTCAAATTAGTAGAACTGAGCGATCAAAAGTTACGAAAATTCCTGAAATTGTTCGTAAGTATTTTTGTGAAACAGACTGTAGTATTGTATTTTTTCAAGAATTTGTAAACCGCCTTTTGATTGTGGTTTTGAAATCTGCTTTGGGGTTATTACCAAAATGACGACGGTAAAACGTCTTTAAATTCAATAGAATCATTTAAAACAGATAAATTTACAGCATGGACCAGACATGCACGTTTCGGGTACTAAGCCCTCGTCAGTGATCCTCAGTCGAAACAATGTAATATGGCCAAAAAGTATGAAAACTATTATGTCCAAAAATGTACCAAAAGACGTAGCAAAATGGGTGGGATATGATGCAACAGGACCCACGTTTTAGAAATTTCAAGAAATTTTGTAACAGAAAATTTCAAATGCGTTGAACAGGCAGACGATCAACCGAAGTTGATCGAACTTGGCTATATGTGCCCTCGGGGACTCTAGGTCCACCAGCAGTGACACTCACCAAGTAGTTCAAATGTTAAACGTCTTTAAATTCAATAGCATCATTTAAAACCTGATAAATTTACAGCATGGACCAGACATGCACGTTTCAGGTACTAAACCTTCGTCAGTGATCCTCAGTCTAAACATTGTAATATGGCCAAAAAGCATGAAAATTATTATGTCCAAAAATGTACCAAAAGACGAAGCAGAATGGGTGGGATATGATGCTACAGAACCCACGATTTAGAAATTAAATTTCAAGAAATTTTGTAACAGAAAATTTCAAATGCGTTGAACAGACAGACGATCAACCGAAGTTGATCGAACTTGGCTACATGTGCCCTCGGGGACTCTTGGTCCACCAGCAGTGACACTCACCAAGTAGTTCAAATGTAAAACGTCTTTAAATTCAATAGCATCATTTAAAACCTGATAAATTTACAGCATGGACCAGAGGCCACAACAAAAAATGAATAAATAAATTGACATGCCGAATAAAGGGGGTAGGTATATGAACAGGTGCGTGTTCTGACGTCTGACCAACTTTCGTAAAGAGTAGGGTGTCGAGGACCCTTTCATTTCTGACATATAGTTTTGACGGGGCACCTACATTTAACATGGTCCCCATCTCACACTTCATGGGAAGGCCATTGTCCAGAAAATGTTGTTTCAAGACAATAGATTGGTTTTGTATCATAATCAGTGCCTTTATTAGAGTAAAGGAATACCTTCTATAAATACACGTATGGAATTTCACCATTTTTACAGATTGATCTTCCGAATATTGTTTCTCTTGACTATATGACATGGTAAGAGGGTTGTCATGACGCTTTGGTTGCCTAGTGTCATGGTGTTTCGGTGCTTGACTTTAAATATATATGTAAATTATCCGTCAATTAGTTCAATTAATCTATTTCTAAAACAAAGGGGGTATCTACCTAATGGCATAGCTCTGTATTAGTTGGCTTTTTTTGGAAAAACTTTTATGTCAAGTTTAGACTTTCGCTCTTCATAACCACACATTCTGCTATTTCCGTGGCAGATGACCGTTCTAAGTCGGCACCGGTTACCCATTGGTCTCGTTGGTTTATGTGATGTCCTTTGTGTTTGATGTGTTTGTGTTGTGCGTTGACGTTCCTTGTCCCTTTTAAGTCTCTTTCTGTGCTTCTCTTCTCTGTGATTTTGCATTGGGTGTTTTGGCGTTTTGTTGTGGGTGCTACAACCTGGTGTTGTCGGAGATCCCCTCCTTTCTTTTACGACTAAAGAAGGTCAATCCTCGGAAACTATTTTTAATCGGAAAATTCTTCAGGCGACAGAATAAATCACCAGAACAGGGTGCTCTGGATTTAGTGAACAGGACAGTAGGTGAAGATAAAATATGATCTTTTAGAATATGAAGCAGATTTACTGCTTTCAGTGGTTTCTTTCTTTTCTATAGTTACTACTTGAGTGACCAGATAAGGTAAAATTTTATATTGTAATTTCTTGTAGAATCATATCCTACCCATCCTGCTACGTCTTTCGGTACATTTTTGGACATAATAATTTTCTCGCTCTTTGGCCGTACCTATTACATTGTTTAGATTGAAGATCACTGACGAGGGTTAAGTACCCGAAACGTGCATGTCTGGTTCATGCTGCAAATTTATCTGTTCTTAAATGAATCTATTGAATTTGAAGACGTTTAACAATTACAATAGGTCCTTGTGCTGGGTGATGCATCTGGACATACTTGGTGCGATGTAGGTACAGATGCTAGTCAGGATATTCTTTTACTCATCAGGAGGTATTGTTGCAATCGATGTGAACTTTCATATATCTGGAGACAATATGTTTTGCTTTGTTTCTATGGTTACTATGGTATTGACTTCAACTGAAAAAAAATGCGGGGGGGGGGGGGGTGTTTAGGTCTCAATAAAAATACTGCTCAACAAACATAAACTCCAGAGGTCCGTCATTTGTAACGATTTTTGGATAATATATAGCCCGTAGGTGACAGGTATGAATTATAATTTATCTGGCGGCCGCCAGATAATTATCAGGCGGCCGCCACTTAATTATCTGGTGGCCGCCACTTAATTTATCTGGCGGCCACCACTTAATTATCTGGCGGCCGCCACTTAATTATCTGGCGGCAACCAGATAATTTATCTGGCGGCCGCCACATAATTATCTGGCGACCGCCACATAATTTAAGTGGCGGTCGCCACATAATTTACAATAAATCGAAATAAAATCAATGCATAACATGCTCTTTCTATTCTAGGGTGCTAAATTCATCCTCTCTTGTAATCTTTTGACATGACATATGCAAAATAACCAGATGAAATGTAACAAAAGATTTATCTGGCGGCCGCCACTAAATTTATCTGGTGGCCACCATATAATTATCTGGCGGCCGCCACTTAATTATCTGGCGGCCGCCGCATAATTAAGTGGCGGCCGCCCGATAAATTAACTGGCGGCCGCCAGATAATTATGTGGCGGCCGCCAGGTAAATTATAAGCCATACCTGTCACCTACGGTGATACAGAATAAACATTAAAGAAATACTTATCAGTTATTCAGTCTCAAAGTCTTTAAGAAGAGAAGAGAAGGCAATGTAAAATCATTAGAATTCCCAAAGGAACGGTTGCGAACTCGGAATGAAAGAGAGGAGGGGATCTCCAACAACACTAGGTTGCAACATCCACAGCAAAAACCCAAAACACCAAAAATAAGATTCCGAAGTAAGACAAGGTACCCAGGGAGAATCAGCGTCTCCTGTTTGCATGCAACACTCGTCGCAACAGCTCCATGGAAACTTGTCAAATTCGATGATAGTCTCGATATACATATTGATGTACAGATAAGTCTTTCTTGTTTGGTAATAACAACAGCCATTCAATCACAATCCAGAATATTACTGATCATTCTGGAAAGGGGGATCTGATATACTTTTATTATATCTCCGTATAGCGACCGAAGAACATCGATCCTCAATGGTGTTTTCAGCCCTTGTGCAATATTACCCTGAACAAGTAGCTTGCTTGCAAGCCGTCTGGCTCTAACGATGAATCTTCATACTTGGAACATGCCTTCGCGTACCGTATCAGCTGAGAAACAAAAACGCCATAAGCAGAAGAATACGGAATGTTGCTACTCATGAAAGGGACGTTAGTTATGTGGAAGGTGATATCATCACGCTTGTCATACAAATGACCGTTTGCGTCGAAAGATAGAAGTACTAGTATATCCAAGTACGAAGCGGATCTGTCGCTTTCCGTTGTTTCCTTGATCTCTAGTTCATGAGGATAGATTTCATGTAGATGATCCTTAAAGTTCGGATTATTGATGAACAACACGTCATCTATGTATCTGAAGGTAAAATTGAACTGAGATGCAAGGTGCTTTCGCCAAGTCGAGAGCAAGGTCTGGATGGAATCAGCTTCGTATGAATATAAAAACAAGTCCGCAAGCAGTGGGGCGCAATTGGTACCCATGGGGATGCCAACTATATGGAGGAATACGGTTCCTCCAAACACCACAAAAATGTTATTAATCAAAAACTCAAGCATCCGAATGATATCGTCTTCGGTATACTTTTTGTTTGATTCAGAGTGTTCCTTCACGAAATTAGTATCCTCCAGTCCTTTGACAAGGTATTTGTATTTCATGTTCCAGTTTTTTTTTAAAGAAAGGTTTTGCGAATAATATTGGCAAGTTTGTTTTTGAGTTTTTGGTGTGGAATGGTATTGTAGAGCGTGGAGAAGTCGAAAGACTTTATGTTGGTAATATAATTGAAATTGGTGGCTTTTTCCCCCAAAAGTTCCTTAGAATTCATCAGGATCAACATCTGATTGATTCCATTTCTGGAAGAAATATAGCACATGAAAATATATTCTAAGATGTATATTAGAATAATTTATTGCCAGGGTATCCCCCTATAATTTCACTGGATAAATTTCGACTACTAAAATAGACTATATCCAGCGTTATGCAGAAAATAACAAATAGAAGTTATTGCTAGAAAGATAAGGATATCCCAAAAATTTCTAAGCACTATTTCTATAACTACAGACAAGCATCTAACAAGAAACAAAAGAGGGGATCTCCAACAACACCAGGTGGCAACACCCACAGCAAAACCCCAAAATACCCGATGAAAAAACACAGAGCAGACAAGCACAGAAAGAGACGCAAAAGGGACAAGGAACACCAATGCACAACACAGAAACATCAAACACAAAGGACTACACATAAACCAACGAGACCAATGGGCATCCGGGACGGCCATCTGCCACGAAAATAGCAGAAGTTGTGGTTATCCTGGATTACATGCGCATAACCCTCCCATTTTTCCGATTCTCAAAAGGCCTCGAAGAACGTATAATTGTGGTGTAGAACAACCTCCTTACGGTCATATGACCACATACAAACAAGACCGCAAAACGTGGGGCCCAAGCAACACAGATGAATATGTAAATGGATATAAAAAGAGGGCATATGTAATACAATCCGTGCTCTGTCGGCTGTAGCGAGCTCATGTATGATATCACCCGAGGAGTCCGATTGAGATTCAGAGAGGACAGGTGGTCGGGTCCTGTCTTCTCTATAGAGGTCTGGACAGGGCCCGTCATGGAGTTTCGTCATAACAGTCGGTCAGAGTGCAAGTTTTAAGAATGCGCTGGTACAAGACTGTAGATTGGTCAAGTACCAAGCCTAGTGTCCGCCTGGTGACATTAGGATCATATCCACATTATAAAAGGCGTTTGATGATTCTGATGCATTTTCGATGGTTATGTTGTCTATCTTTGATCCTTCTTATTTTGTCAATTATATCACCATAAAATGCAGGTTGTGAAATACCCAAAGTAATATACGCTGTTGCTTGTATTGGTTCGAATTTTAAAAGAATTTGGCTATAATTTTTGTGAAATTTCCAGAAAGTCTTTACTAGTTCGTGAAAGCGAAAACCTTGACCTAAACGTTTCTTGGTCATTTGTAAATTTCTACTATGAAAATCCAAAACATCAGTACATGCTCTAGCATACCGGATGAGCTGTGAAATGTAGATACCATAGGACGGTAATCTAGGAACATCACCATCAAGCCAGGGGAAATTTACTACGATTAATCCAAAATCATTTCTTTTGTCATACACACTTGTATGAATCTCTCCATCAACAATTTTGATATTTAGGTCCAAAAATGGTGTTTCTGTGTTTGTAATGTTTGCCTTGTTTAGAATCAATTCTTGTGGATAAATAACATTTTTATACTTTTCAAAAACAGGATTGTCGATAGTAAGAATATCATCCAGGTACCTAGAAGTACCAATGAAAAATTTCACATCGTCATGTTTTCTTTGCTTTTGAAGATTTGGATAAATTCTTTTTCATACGTGTATAAAAATAAATCTGCAACAAGAGCCGCACAATTAGTGTCCATAGGAATTCCTACAACCTGCTTGTAGAGTTTCTCTCCAAATCTTACATAAATGTTGTCCAAAAGGAAGGACAAGGCAATACACATGTCACCTGTAATACACATGTAAAACTTGTTGCCCAATCCCTTTTCGTTTTATTGAAATAAAATATGTTTAAACTAAACACATGTCACCGCATGTCCATGATTTGTATTCTGTGGCGGAAAAGAAACCCTTTCAGTCAGATGTACATATACCGGTATAAGTGTTCCTTTCTCGATCAAAACACCATTTAATGAGTTTGGACAATCTATCATTTATTTTGTCGTGAGGAAGCGTGATGTACATATTAGAAAAGTCGTATGAAGAAATCGTATGTGCTTGAAAATTTCTTGATTTCATTATGTCAATCACATCCCCTGAATTTTAAATAGACCAAAAGAAGTTTACACCATTCCTTTTCATGACAGTTTCACAGTATTTGGCCACGTGTTCATTAATAGCCGTGATTGCTGACGTCAGATTTCTAGACAAAATTGTAGTTGAGTAATTGCTAGAATTAGCAATGTATCGAAATTTATAAGGAGACTTGTGAAATTTTGGTATGCAGTAAGAATTTACAGTTCAAAAGTAATGATTTTGACATTCTTTTACTAGATCAACGTGTTACCTATTGAAAAAGACCAAACGTTTGTGTTACATCTTGTTTATTAAACATCTTCGGAGTTTTATGGGTGCCCTTATGTAATACTCCTAAAATTTCATATGGTTTTCATAAAATCATCGACATTCCTTCAATTTAAAAACTTCAGAAATGACCTGCCTTAGATGATATCAAATTCAATGATTTCTAGAAAGCAACAAGCAAGAGATGGATGGCTATGGTTGATTGGTTGAACAGTACCATAGTGTTTACAATTGTTTGAGTGTGCATCCTTAGCGTCTGGGTTGTGTGTATTAAAAAAAACCCAGATAATTCTTCCATCTCTTAGAGATTTACTTAGATTTATGTAAGAAACATCTCAAAGTGTACAAATAAGCATCGAATCAGTTTTTCAGTGTCAAAGTCGAGTAGACAAGGCAAAATTATAAGAATTTCCATCGGAACAGTTGCAAACCTCGGCATAAACAGTATTCTGAAGTGAGACCAGGTGCCCGGGGAGACTCAGCGTCTCCTGTTTTCATGCAACACGGTAAGATCACCGTTCACTGACTACAGAGGAACACACCCTTAGCAGTGCTACAAAGTATGAAATAAGACAATACAAAATTCAACAAACAACGCGGAACATCGATACATCCAACGCCTATATATCTGTCATGTGAAGAGATTGAAAAAAAAATTTGAATCGCAAGCGATATAAGTCCCCTACCGGCATTTATCCATGTCCTTCAACTCTGCCTTGACCTGTACTTACACCAAAAGATGAATCCAACATCAAAATAAGTCAAATGTATTTTAGGAAAAGGTCTGGAAAACAGGAAAATTTAATGAAATTTGCTATGAGGCCATACTTTTGTAAAAACAAATAAATCAAACCCAACTTCAACTTATTCTTTATCAGACTATAATGTATCTGCATACCAAAAATCAGCTCAATATCTACAAGAACAGGCATGAGAGGACTGGAAACTGAGAAGTTCATGCTAAGTCTAGGGGTCATAACTCCTGTAGAAATTGGTCAATCAAACTGAAACACGAACTTGATTTGTATCACACTAAGATATATTCACATACCAAAAATGATTTCAATATCTGCAATACCATGGAAGAAAAATCAGGAAAACTGATAATTTCATTGAATTTGCTTAGTCCAGGGGCCATACCTCTTGTAAAAATAGGTCAATCGGAACCAAACTCTAAATTGAGCTGTATAACAACACAAACTTGATTTGAATCACACTGAGATATATTCGCATACCAAAAATGATTTCAATATCTGCAATACCATGGAAGAAAAGTCCGGAAAACAGAGAATTTCATGAAATTTGCTAAGTCTAAGGGCCATAACTCTTGTGAAAATAGATCAATCAAAAACCAAACTCGAAGTTGATCTGTATAACACTAAGATATAATCACATATAATAGATTATTTCAATTACTACAGCAAAATCCGAGAAAAGTCCGGAAAACTGAGATTTTCAGTCCAGGGGCCATAGCTCTTGTAAAAATAGGTCAATCGGAACCAAACTCTAACTTGGGCTGTATAACACTAAATTGTAATCACATATAAAAATCATTTCAATCTTTGCAATACCTTGGAAGAAAAGTCCGGAAACTGAGAATTTCATGAAATTTGCTAAGTCCAGGGTCCATAATTCTTGTAAATGAAGGTCAATCGGAACCAAACTCGAACTTGATCTGTATCACATTGAGATAAACTCACATACCAAAAATAAGATCAATATCTGCAACGACAGCGAAAAAAAGTCTGGAAAACTGACAGACAAACGGGGTGGAAACTATAAATCCCCTCCGACGAGCCGGTAGGGCATATGTTCGAATCAGTGAGGGGAAGTCAGAAGCAAAACCCAATACAAGAATCCAGATATCTGATTAGCGGGCATGTAATGGTATAAAAAATACTAAATCAATCAAAGCAACAAAAATATTCTACAAAGGAGAAAAAGTGAATCCCAAATGGAGATGCAATCTGGTACCAATAGCAACACCTATCAATATTGCCGAGCTGAAAAGGTCAAAAACACTGATCATACTCAGTTCGGTGATTCTGGTTGATCTAATATAAATAGATGTATCAATATTGAAATATACATTATATTGTACTTATTTCAGTGCACCATATAAGAATTTAAATAAGCATTGTCTCATCAGTGCTCGAGGCCAAAATGGAGAAAAATCCAAATAATGAACCCATGTATATGTATATCGAGAGCAAAGTTCTTAGCATAACCTAAATTTTATGTCAAAGAACTTCTGGTTAATGCTGCAAATGTATTTTCTTAAATGATCCTATTGAATTTGAAGACGTTTAACATTAGTGTCATTGCTGGTGGACCAGCCTAGGAATCGCCGAGGGCACATGTAGCAAAGTTCGATCAACTTTGGTTGATCGTTTCTGCAACGCATTGGACTATGTCTGTTTTCTCAATTCTTTTTTATTCATAAAACATGGGCCCTGTAGCATCATATCCTACCCATCCTGCTACATCTTTCGGTACATTTTGGACATTATAACTTTCACACTCTTTGGTCATATTACATTGTTTAGATTGAGGATCACTGACGAGGGTAATGTACCCGAAACGTGCATGTCTGGTCCATGCTGCAAATTTATCTATTCTTAAATGATGATATTGAATTTGAAGACGTTTAATTTACAATTGCTAAAGACAATGATATGCCTTCAGGGAAATACCCCTTAGCTGTAGAATAATTCATCATATCTGGTGACGGATAATTCACAAAATATATTTAAGGCCAAGTACCGAAACACTGTGAACATAGGCAAAGATACCAACCTTTAGGTTGAAATTATCAATGTTGAAATATACATGTAAAACAAAATCAGTGCACCATATGCACATTTCAACAAGTAATGACAAGGGGATGCTCGTGGCCAAAATAGAGGAAATTCAATCATGTTAGATATGTACATGCATTGTATTTCTACAGGTTGTTCTTGTTGCCCTCTGATACTGTTTGTGGTGGTGGAATCTCTTTATCATAAGGAGGCAAGCATGATTTTATTAAGAATATTTTTTACGATTTGATGACACTCTTCATAGCATTTTTGGAACTACTATGTTTATTAAAACCATGTGCTAATATACCCGGTATTTCTGAGTACACTTTGCCGTCTTAACTTTTGAAAGAGGTTTCGGATCGTTGGAACTTCTGATTGGAAAGCAGTTTTAACTTTCAACACGGTAAACTTGTGTCATCAAATGGCCAAGACGTGCAGGGCTGATTCCATATGAGAATGGAGATTGCCAATGTACATTTAATTTTTATGTTCACGACAATCATGAAGCCTTTGGCCATTGTGAAACTCGTTTGTTTTCCGCGTAGTTCGAACAAAATTAGCCAGATCATTGGACTGCTTCATCATACCTCATGTCTCATTTTATGAAAAACCCGACAGTACTCAGAGTGTGACGATTTTGATCAGGTTGTAAATACTTTGACAGGATCATCTCTGTAATGGAATAATGATGCAGGATACAATAGTTGACCCATGAGAGCTATTTAAAGTGATGCCAAGCTTCTGTAATCCGTGAATGAAAGTCAAACAGAAACCCCGAAATCAATCTGCAAACTTACAGCTTACGACTTCTTGAAAAAAAAATATATAAAAAACAGTTTCTCAAGAGAAAAGAAAATAATTCAAGACATTAACAAATTTAAAGAACGCTAATTGCATTTTGATAACAAAGAATGTGTAGCGTTTTATATGACAAAACATGTATTCCTCGTACAAAATATACATGTCCTGAAACTAACAATTGATATGAATTTACGTATTAATAGCAGTTCTCTGTAAGGACCAAAATAATTTCAATAGCACGTGGAAACAGCATGTCTCCAATTTGGGAGATTTTTGGCGTGGAAGGTGTATATGATGTACTGAGACAAAGATAAACTTTCTTTTTACAAATTAAGTTTTCGTTGCCATGTTTGAAATTTTACACATCAGTAGAATACTTGCAACATGGCATTTTCACAAGGCTCGTTTCCATAGGAACAGCTATTGTAGTCAACTGAAATCTCCTTAATTTTTCTCTTTATATCTTTAATAGTATAAATATTACACAAGAAGTATGTTTTTGTCCGCTATTTTCTTTGTCAATATGCTCAAAATGTAGGCAAAAACCTGTTTTGAAGAGGCTCTTTTTAAGACCGAAAAAGCTCCTAATTTAATATGATTTTGCTCAAATTTAAGGGCAAATAATCTGAAATTTCAGGCTAACTTGATTTCTACTGCCAATTATCTTTAAAGTTTAATCCTCGATCTTTAAGAAAATGTTAAAATTTGAGTGGGACCTCTTCACAATTTTATTCAAAAGGGTATAAAAAATGGTTACCATGGTGACATTGTGATCAGTGCTATTACACATAGAGTAATTTACTTGTAAATGTTCAGCTGTTCGTTATATATTTTTAAGCATTTTTATCAGTGCATATTAAAGAGCATTATTGATTTAAAAAATCACCTTAATTTTTTTTCAAGGTCACAGGACCCAGTGTCAAGGTCATCTTGAATGTAATTCACAAAATTTGGCAAAATTCTGTGATTTTTCAAAAATATGAGAGGCAGTTACTAAAAAATCATGTGGTATTGAGTAAAACAAATACATACAAAGTGATTTTGGATATATCCCCTATTTATTGACCAAAGTTGCAAAAAATCTCAAAATCAAGAACATCCTTGATTTGTAGCTAGTATTTCATACATACATATAAAAAATTGTGAGATTATCCTGATTTTTGTCAGGGGCTTATTTTTTTAAGAGAAATGTTCTAAACTAAAAATTGTAATGTTTTTCCATCTATTGGTCCTAATTTTAGAAAGAAGTATTTTTGATATAAATATATGACAGTCAAGCCTAAATTTAGTAACAATAAATAACGACAAAAATGCAAATTTTATTGAAATTGGAACCTATATTTTGAATTGACCTTGAACTTAGAGTCAATGACCTTGACAAATTTTGGAAGTGCTCAAATAAAGAATAATTTCGTCTGTTGTCCCTACATAAAGCTTAAGCAATATAAGTTATTTAAACCATGCTAAAAATCAATTTGAAAAGATATAGTCATCGTGTGTCAAATGAAAAGTTGCCATGGCAACCATTTTTGACCTCAAAATGTAGGGAAACAAAACAAGGTCCCACTTATTTTTTTCAGTGACTATATTTGTCACATGAAATCTATTTTGTTCGGACAACAGTGATGGTGTTATCAGCCTGACATTTTGTGTTATATTTGCTTAAAAATGGTAAAAATTGGACAAAAATAGGCCTTGATTTTGACCTTATCTTATGGCAATTTTTGACTGATTTTGATTTGATAGGATCCGGCTAATTGAAAGAAATGTCAAAAATTTGTTATTTTTTCTAAAAATAGAGGTTTTAAAGATTATAAGTTGTATATACCAATTAACTATGACAATGGTTTCCATGGCAACATGATAACCAAAGATGACTTATTTGACCATTTTTTTAGTGCTATAAAAAGACAGATCTCGTTTCCATGGCAACCGGAATATTTATTTTCCAAAAAATTGTTATTTTTGTATTCAGGGCATTATACATACCATTTATAGAGAAAATCATGAAAAGCCATGACATGCTGTTTCCAAATTGTTTGGTCCTTACAGAGAATTGATATTAATATGTTTGATACTTGGGCCCCTGTGTTTTGATGTCTTGTTTGTGTGTTCATCTTACGGTGGGGAGGCTATTATACACAACAATTATGTGTTCTTCGAGACCACTGGGTAACCGGACAAGTGCACCGGTTGTGCACTTGTAATCCGGATATAACACCATTTGCTACTAACGTGGTAGATGGCCATTCTAAGTCGGCAGCTGTTGCCATCGGTCTCGTTGGTTTATATGTAGTCTTAGAATTGTGTTCAGAATCTCGATTTGTCTTCAGTGTTTGGTATTCTTTTAGAATTGCGGGGGGGGGGGCACATACAATTTTATGGAAATCACTTGCGAGGCCCGAAGGACGGAGTGGGGGAGGGTATGGGAGGGGGTTTCCCCCTCCCATTGGTGGGGGTTCGGGGGGCCTCCCCCGAGAAAATTTTGAAAAAATGTAGCAATTTGGTGGCATCTGAAGCGTATTTGAACTGAATTTAGAAGGGATTTGGCGCGCATGATTCAGTCAGTGTCAGTAACGATAATTATTATTTATATAGTATATATTTGAAAATTTTCGAAATTTTCTGATGCTGTACTTTTCTTGCACGGCATGCAGAGGTCAACATGTTCAGGATTTCCTAAAGAAACGGGCGGATCAGGAGAAGTTTTGAAAGGGCAGAGAGGTCAGCCCATGGGAGGGAGGGGTGTCCAGCCATAAATTCTCGTAAATCTAGGAAAAATCAGCATTTTATGCAAATTCCAGGCAGGACTTGACCCCCCTAACTACTCTAGATCCGCGCTTGTTTGTTAATATTTGTATAAAGAAAATAAGTTATTACAGGTTTTTTTTTTTCTAGCCCCTGATGTCAGAGGCCTGGGCCGATGAAATTGGGAATTTTGCAACATTTTAACCTAAATTCATTGGGAAGTAAATTTCAAACAACAAAAAGATATATTCATGCAAATTATCCCTTATATCAATTGTCTATATTTTGAATCCCTCCTAGAGCATGTTTGTTCTACTTAATTTCGTTTTCCTTTCAGTTAATTAAGAAATGACTGTCTTACTTTTGGTGTTCATGGGTGTATAATTCTGGTTGGGCACGTGCAAATTCCGTGAATCGCGAAGCGATTCTCGGAAAATTTGCACGTGTCCAACCAGAATTATACACCCATGAACACCAAAAGTAAGACAGTCATTACTTATATTTACATTTATTCTAATTATAGTTCATTTTTATTCGCGAAGCGATTCTCGGAAAATTTGCACGTGTCCAACCAGAATTATACACCCATGAACACCAAAAGTAAGACAGTCATTACTTATATTTACATTTATTCTAATTATAGTTCATTTTTATTTGCATGAACATCGCACATTTTGCCTGTAACAGCGTCAAATGTATCTTAATTTTGGTAAGTTCTCCCTACATGCAATACCTGAACGTGACGTCACAATAGCAACCCAAGTTATTGGAATGTAATTCTAGTTGCCTAATGGGCGTTCAACATGGGGAATCTACTAGTAATGTAAATATTGATACATAAATTTGAAATGAATTTCTCGTTTTGGAGAAAAGATTAAATTGGGAATTTTTAGGTCTAAAATTGGGGAAAAGTACCTCATTTTACCGAATTTCGGCCCCATACAGACCCTGAAAAATTCCCTTGTAAATGATAAATTTCCTTGACAAACTAGAGATCACGGGTGCCCCATTCCCTGAATCGTCCAGATTGAAAGGTTTAATTATTTCTTGGCAGTTCTATCATGATTATATTTTTGATTTACCTAGGGGCTTAACCAATTAAAAATGTAATCATGATAACTTCGATTCTAAAAATAAAGAAAAACATGCATTTTTATCTTTTCAAAATTCTTGGAGGTAGCCGGTTTAAATCTGGCCAAAACAATTTCAATTGTTCATTTTAAAAAAGATTGATCACGACCTCAAATTTAGAGTTTAAAAAATGTAAGTTTTATAGGAGGTTGTATCGAAGATTTGGTCAAGAAATATGTGTGTTAAATATGCCTTGCATAGGATATAAAGTTCCAGATTCATCCCTCAGATAAAGAAAATTCGATGTGAACATGATTCAATGTAGGTTGTTTCCGAAACGTGTGTACGTCCACGTCCACATGACTATCTATCCCCGAGAAATTTTTGGAAAATTTACTCAAATCGGTGGTTTCTGTGGTGTTTTGGGGCTATTTCTGACTAGTTTCATAGATTTATTACGGAAACAGTAGTTTAATGCTTCACAAAGCTTGTCATAAGTGCCCCTTCTTTGGGCACTGCCGGGGGGCACGTGCCCCCGTCTCCCCCCCCCCCCCCCCGGCTGAATCCGCCACTGTCTTTATCGTTCGGTTTTCCTTGTCTCTTTTGATGTCTTGTTCAGCTGCATATGTGTTTTCACATTTGGATGTTTCGGTTTTGTTTAGGGTGTCGACTTGCTCGAATCGGGCCTATATCAAATAATTTTTTTAATTGAATACATTTAATTTAATGTGACCGGACAAGCTCAGTCTCTAAGAACTACAAGACATCCATCTGACGTTTTCACAATTTATTACTCCATGATTATTTTTTCCTAAAGACAAATGTAAACATCATAGATACATTGCACAATACATTCAATTATTCAATGTAATGATATAATGTTTATTTTACGAAATAGTGAATATTAAAATAATTATGATGACGATATGACTGACTGACGGAGATACATAAATCTTCGACGGATTTATAAACGTTACGTAAAAATATAAGACAGACAAAATTACGAATAGATAAAATGAAATTACTGATTTACATGAAACTCGGAACTGACTTTCATTAATGTAAGGTTACTAGAGCTTTATATTTTTAACACTCAAATAATACTCATGATATATACAATAATACATATAACATACCGATTTCAATGGAATCGGGAATTTCACAAAATTCCTCAGTCAAATGCTGGACTGACCCTTTATGAATTGAACCTATTAAACGTAAAAATGTATCTTTTACTATTTTATTCTTTAACTGATAAACTTAATTTACAAAAGATAAATTCATTAAATTAATTCGTAAAGTGTTCAAATAATAATTTTAGAAAACAAACCCAATAGAAATAATTTTTTTCAATAGATATGAATAAATAATTAAGTTCGTATTCAATGTTTAACATGAAAATGAACCAATAAAATTTATCTAGAATTTCACAAAATTATTCAAATGCAAGAAATAGATAAACTAGTAAATAATAATACAATAGGACAACTATAAAAGGATGGGAGACTTACTTCTTAACTAAATTCGTTTGTCCACCATAATATAAAAAAGACGTGTGACATCTAACATCTACAGGTACGGAATGAATAAGGGCGAGGTAAAAATTCTCGCAGTGCGTGTTCGATTTAACTCGTGATATTATTTAGCCAATGAAATGAATGCTTTAAAAATAGTTACATCAAAAACTTGTTTAACTTGTATTACTAGATAAACGTGTATAAATATATCTATGGAGAGGTTTCCGGATTTAACTTTAAATGACGTTGACGGTTATAAAAATAGATCGAGAAGAGTTAAGCAAAAAAATCCAAAAATAGAATAATGTCGATAAATAGAAAATATCAAAGATAATAAAATGTCACACTACCACATACTCCCCCGAGTTGACAAATGACGTCCTCGTCATTTTAATACAATCAAAAATATAAATACCATGTAGCAAAACTAACATTTTGCTCCAAAAATCAATTTTGAAACATACATAAGTGTTCTTAAAGTCACTTCAAATAATAAACAATAGAAGTGCACACACCGTGGTTGTCAATATTTGAAAACCACAAAATAATATTCAAAATATGACTTAAAAATTAAAAACAGGTATTTTCAACTAAGAAAATTCTAATGTGAAACCTACTGTTTCAAAATACTCAGAATGGCGGAAATGACTTGTGACTCGTAACCTTTACATTGATTACATACAAGGAGTTCATGAAGATAATCTACTTTCATCTTCCATGGTGGTTTTGTAGAGTTCATTTCCATCACATAGTCTTCATGCCAATTCGGTGGCCTTGTTTGTCTATTTGAACGTCTCAGTACGGGAGAATTTGGTTCTGAATGGTTCTCGGATCCATTACCAGATGATGCATGACCTTCCTGCTCATTAGTGGAAACAGACTCTTCATCTGATTCGTGTCCTTGAGATGAGTGAATATCCTCGGATGACGTATCTAGGTCTGCCAATCCTTCGGTTTCATCATCATCAACCAATGATTCGTTGTCAATATTCCTGTCGACATCTGATTGGATGTCTTCTGTTGACGTATGTACCGGTACATCTATTACTGTTACATCTGAGTCGGAGTCACTCTGGTAATTCTCTTCATTGTTTGAGTTGCTTGTAGACGTTTTCGTAGGAATACTAGTCCTCGGAGTAGGTGTAGGTTTGCTGTTGTATGATGGTATATGACTAACAGGTAGGAGTAGGTTTCTGTGTAAAATGCGTTTCTTTCCTTTACCGTTTTCCTTTTTAACTTCAAAAACTGGAATATCCGGGTTGCTTTGCTTTATGATAATGTAAGGATCGGATTCCCAGCGATCAGAAATTTTGTGTTTTCCATCGAATGCGACGATTTTTACTAAGACTTTGTCTCCTATCTTTAGATGTGAACTCCTAGCTTTGAGATCATACGCATGTTTCTGTTTATCTCTCGATTTGTTAGCTGATGTGTTAGCCAGTTCATATGCTTTCTGTAAGCGCACTTTCAAATCGCTGACATACTTTGACGTTTCTTGCTTTTCTCCACGGTTGATGCCAAAAATAAGATCGATGGGTAGATTGGGTTCACGTCCGAACATGAGAAAGTAAGGTGAATATCCTGTGCTTTCATGTCGAGTACAGTTATACGCATGGATGAGGGGTTTGATGTAATCTTTCCATCGTGATTTCTGTTCTGGTTGTAAAGTGCCTAACATGTCCAAAAGTGTTCGATTGTATTTTTCACACATTCCGTTTCCCATGGCATGGTACGGAGAAGTTCTGGATTTAGATATTCCTGTGAGTGAGCAGAGTTCTTTTATGATTTTGCTTTCGAAGTTGGCACCTTGATCGCTATGAAGTTTAGTTGGTAGTCCATAAAATGCAATAAAGTTGTCAAAGAGAGCTTGAGCAGTCGTTCTGGCTGTCATGTTTCTTGTAGGTACTGCATGTGCCATGCGAGTGAAATGATCAGTAATGACGAGTATGTACTGATAGCTTCCTGATTTTTCAAGTGTGAGGTAGTCCATGCATACCAGTTCAAGAGGATATGAAGTCTTGATGTTTATCAACGGAGCACGCTGGTTCGTAGTTGTCTTTCTTTGAATACATCGTGTACAGTTCTTGATGTAGCTTTCAACATGTGATGATATTCCACTCCAGTAAAATCTATCGCGAATAAGTGAAAGCGTTCTATCTCTTCCAGGATGTCCAAAACGATCATGCAGGTGGTATAAAATAGTGTTCGTGTATGCTGACGGAACGACAAGTTGTTTCACGGTTTCTCCATTAACTGTAGTTGTTCTGTATAAAACATCGTTCTCTAGTGACAGAAATTTGAAGTTCTTGATGAGAGAAAGTGGATGGCATTGTTGTTGGACGCTTTCGCACTTTGGTTTGACTCCTGATCGAACATGATGCTTCCATACTTTTAACATAGGATCTAAGTCCTGTCGCTGTGCCCAGTCAGGTGAGTTTTCGTTTATATCAGATGCAGTGAAGATATCGGTGATGTTTGGATCGATGCAAACGCTTTCAACATGAGGTTGAATGTTGATTGTAGAGCATAGAGCTTTCACGGCATCTTCAGGTAAGTGTTCGTCAGAATGAGTAATGTTTGGAAGTCTAGAAAGAGCATCGGCATCAGAATTGTGCTTTCCAGATCTGTAGATGATAGAAAAATCAAAAGATGACAAAGCAGCTATCCATCGTTGACTTGTAGCGTCTAGTTTCGCAGAAGTGAGTACATAAGTAAGTGGATTGTTGTCAGTATAAACTACAAATTTATGTCCTAGTAAGTAGTCTCGATACTTCTCAGTAACGACCCATTTTAAAGCAAGAAATTCCAGTTTATGTGCCGGATAGTTTTTCTCTGAACGGCTTAGACTTCTACTGGCGTACGAGATGACACGATGAGTACCATTTTGCTTTTGGTAAAGTATAGCTCCAAGTCCGGATTGACAAGCATCTGTGTGGAGTTCAAAAGGTTCATCAAAATTCGGGTAAGCCAGGATAGGTGGAGAGGTAAGTGCTTGTTTCAGATGATTGAAAGCGGAATCTGCTTCTGACGTCCATTTCCAAATCGTAGATTTCTTTTTGTCTTTTGCTTTCTTTGGAACAGGCATAAGAGCGGTAAGTGATCGAGTGATCTTCGAAAAGTCTTTGATAAATTTCCTGTAGTAACCAACGAAGCCTAGAAATTTTCGTACTTCTTCTGGAGATTTTGGTGTTGGCCAATTCAAAACTTTTTCAATCTTTGATGGATCAGGTTGAAGTCCATTTTCGGTGACAATATGACCTACGTATTTGACTTGGTTCCTAAAGAATGTACATTTTGGAGGAGCAAGTTTTAGTCCTTCTGTTCTAATTCTATCGAATACTTGTCTAATTCTGGAAACATGTTCTTCGTAAGTTTTTGAGAAAATGATCAAATCATCCAAATAAATGAAGCAGATGTTGAGATTGAGTCCATCGAAACATTCCTCCATAAGTCTTTGATACGTTGCTAGGGCATTGACTAATCCGAAGGGCATCCTGTTATATTCGTAGAAACCGAGAGGTCCTACGGTGAAAGCTGTGCGTTCTTTGTGTTCTTCTAAGACAGGAATTTGGTGATATCCAGCTTTCATATCGCAAACTGTAAAGTATCTATTTCCTTGAAGGGCATCTAAGATTTCGTCGATACGTGGTAGTGCGTAACTGTCTTTGACTGTACGTTGATTGAGTTGACGGTAGTCCACGCACATACGTAACTTTCCATCCTTTTTACGGCAAAGTACCACGTTACTAGACCAAGGTGACTTCGATTTACGGATCATGCCGGAAGACAAAAGTTGCTGGAGATGATTTCTAACCTCATTATACATGCCAGGAGGTATTCGTCTGTTTTTCTGTTTGAACGGAATTTCATCATAGAGTTCGATACGATGGAAGACTGAAGAGGTTAAGCCAATGTCGGTATCTGAATACGAAAATATGTCGCTATATTCCTGAAGTAGTCTCTTTGCACCATGAAGTTGAGAAGGAGTAAGATTGTCTTTATCAATGTCGATATTTTCGAGTGTATCAACAGGCTTGGTTTCTGATGAAGTTGATTCCTCCACAGACACAGGATGAAGTTCGCAAAGTAACGCTCGAGGTTGAATATTGACAGTCAGCGTTGTTAAATTGCTGATGGTAACTGGCAAGAAGTCATGATTGTCTACATCGTAGGTTACGACAACAGGCGCTATGTCCAAATCTGTCGGGATGGATGACTTATCAGTCGCTTGAAGTAGTGCACATGTAGGTGGATGTTGAAGACATCTGTCCTTATACCCTTTAATAGTTACTTCACTGTTCGGTGGTATGATGATTGATTTTAACTCGGCTGATCTTACTTGAGCTAGCCTAAAATTTCGTTTGTTGAGCTCCTTTTCTTGTAGCGATATGCATCGAAAAGCCAAGTACCATTGTGTATGAAGAGCTGCATGTTGAAGATACTTGATTCCACATTGTTCTCTCACATTGTCTCTTAGAACTTTCAAAATATTAGTACCGATGAGAACGGGTACCTTTTTGGTATATTCTGTATCGTCGACAATAAGGAAAAGTGATGGCTGTGACGACGGAAACGGAAGTCCTTGAGCTTTAAGATCGACAGCAATGTAACCTTTGTATGGAACGTCACTACCATTAGCGCATTTCAGGTTGAATTCATCAGTAACACTTCTGATCGGAACATCGGGTAAGTATTTTCTATGAAACCACTCAGAAATTGTAGACACCGTTGACCCTGTATCTAGGAGAGCTAAGGCTTCATTGTCATTAATTGAAACATTGACGATACTAGGGTCTCCTATGATATTGTCCATATCGTTACTGTGACGCTGCATATGTATACCTATCGACCGCGTCTCGTCATAGGTCGTTGATAGTTTAAAGGTTTCTTTTGATGATCGAGGATAACTCTGCACCCAAGCTGTAAGTGACCTTCTAGACCACAGCGGTAACATATAGGTCCAGATCTCTTTGTAGACTGACTATGAGGTCTATGTGGAGTGGCAGCTCGACCACGACCGTAACCATAATTACCAGTATGTCTACCACGTTGATAATTCCCAAAACCTCTGTTGAAGAATGTACCACGGTTCTGTGTATTACCATACATATTCGCTGGGTACTGATGCTGTTGCTGTTGAAAATGTTGATCTGCTACAGTATTTTCAGTTGCTGGTGGATGCAGATGACCTTTTACTTCTTTGAGTTCGCTGCTCAAGTCGGAAACTATCTGTTTAATTTCGTCGAGTTCGCTTGAAGTTGAAATCTTGTTAGCGTGTTCGGTTTTAGAACGAGATTCGTTGCGCTTTTTCATGTCGTCCTCTTTCATCCGTATAGCAACACGCAAGTTGTCAAAGGAGAGATTCTGATCGTAAATGTGACCGGTTATATCCTTAAGACTTGGCTTTAGGCCTTCGTAGAAAATGTCTTTTAGCATTTGTTCGGCTTCAGCGCCAGATATCTTTGTCACAATGCGAGCTTTAGACAGTAAATCTTCTAAACGGCATCCCCATGACGATACGTCTTCGTCAGGTTCCTGTTTTGCGCTGTAGAAGTTAGACATGAGCTTTTGTTTCTTGTCTACAGTACCGTATATACTTTCAAACTTTTGAAGAATGTCGGTAATATTTGCTTGTGGTCCAAGTCGCATGACTACACGAGCCGCTTCACCGCGAAGCGAACGACGAATCGAATGTGCGATTGTAGTTTCCGTGTAACGTTCTCTCATAAGACATTCAACTTCGTACTTCCACAAGTCAAAGCTTACGTCGCCTTTTTTATCGCCGGAGAAGTTAGGAAGTCGAGGATGTTGACTGCTCAAAGTTGTCGAAGGATTCTGTGGCGGAGCACCTCCGCTTGCGGTCGTATTCTCTCTTGATCGCGCACCTTTTGTGTACGAAATAAACCATTTCTGAAAATCTTCAGACGAGTTTGTGTTTGGTGACACTCCCATATCTTGAAATCCTTTCGCAATAACGTCCATATCTTCTTGTGACAACGGATCGGACATTTTGATCGATAGTGTAATAACACAAACTAACTAATCTAACTAATATGGCTAATCTAACTAAGTTCCGTAACGCAACGTAGCGTAATCTAACTAATACGGCTAAACTAATTAAGTTCCGCAACGCAACGTAACGTAGTATCGTAACTAACTAATCTAAGTAGTCTAACGTAACGAAACGTAATGTAGTATTGTAACTATCTAACTAACGTAACGTAACATAACGTAATGTAAAGTAATGTAACACACTTGGTAGGTAATTCTCAAAAATATTTGTAACAACAACTACACACGTCACTAATGACAATATAAAATTAAGGGCAAGTTTAAAATAAGGTATGAAAAAGATGACAATGAAAAATTTGAAAAATAAAAAAAATGTTTTGTCAAGAAAATAATTCAATAGATTTTATTTCAAAAATCAATTAAATTTATATAAGATTCGGAAATAATCTATGATTTAGTTGCAAAAATCGATTCAAACTAATTAAGTATTTAGAATTGAAAAATTTGATTCAAAAATGAAAACGATTTCTAAGATATGTCACAGAAAATAAATATTAATGCGCCGAATGAAAGAGAATGAGGTACGAAGTTTATCAATAATTTAGCTATCTAAAATGAAAAAGAAAAAAAATCAAATCAGGTTGTGTAAATCTAAATTAATTAAATACTAATTGCTAATTTCTAATAGCTAATTAAGTACTAATCAATCTAAAGTAAACTTAAGTAAGCTAAAATGTAAATTCAAACAATGACTTAAGTTAAATGCTTTTTATGAAACGTCAAAAATCTAAGTTCCAAAACTACATGAAAGAAATAAAAAAAAATTGAAGTTCACAAAAGATTTGAAAATCAAAATTGAAAGTGGAAACTAAGTAACACAAAAATGATCAAGTGCAAATGGAGCAATGATACAACACAAAGATGAAAATTTAAAAATGAAAATAAAATAAATTTGTTACACAATAATGAGAAAGTAATAAGTGTGTACGCTACATCTAATTAAATAAATGAAAAATGCTAGATGTCTAATTATATACGGTATTCTAACTACGTAACTACATGTAAATATGCTATGAAAATGTAAAAGTTAAATAATCTTCAACACATACTCAAGTACCCAAAGTTTCTATCGTAATCTAATTCAATGTGTCAATCTAATAAACTAAACCTGTAGATATCGAATAAGGATGAAAATATCTAAGTACCAGACGCAAAATATTTGGTAAATGAAATAAAATAAATCACCAAACTGTATGCAGAACCAAAATCAAATATGAATTAAATCAATTAAAACTAATCAAAGTAAACTTAAATGTCTACGATGTACTTATATCTGAAATAAAGAATTGATTTTATTCAGCAATAAAAAATGAGAGGAAGTGAACGACAAGACGGAAGCGGAAGTTCAACTCTACCGGAAGTAATGCGCAGTCATATCACCATATTGTATAAAGTATAAATTGCAAATAAATTCTGAATATTCAAATCAAATGAAAATTTGTCAAAATATTTAAGCAAAGGCAATGTTCATAGGCAATCGCATGAAATATTCGACTATTCATTCAATAAATGTCAATGCAATAGAGTCTATATATATTGAAATCTGAAAGAAGAAAAATATGCAATGCAATAGTAATATGAAAAAGTTCAGTTCATCTGGGAATGTCAATTTAAATAGCTTACCGCACCGCTGGTCTTCAATTGTCAGAATATAATACGCGCACTATATATACACACAATGTCACAGGTGAGTAGTTCATTGTTCAGCCAGGTTATCTAAGGTAAAGTTCATCAACGGACATTATGGCGGATCCAGGGAAATAGTCCAGGCGCAATGGAGACATCTAGGTTCCTTTTCGGTTGGGCGCCATTTTGTGACCGGACAAGCTCAGTCTCTAAGAACTACAAGACATCCATCTGACGTTTTCACAATTTATTACTCCATGATTATTTTTTCCTAAAGACAAATGTAAACATCATAGATACATTGCACAATACATTCAATTATTCAATGTAATGATATAATGTTTATTTTACGAAATAGTGAATATTAAAATAATTATGATGACGATATGACTGACTGACGGAGATACATAAATCTTCGACGGATTTATAAACGTTACGTAAAAATATAAGACAGACAAAATTACGAATAGATAAAATGAAATTACTGATTTACATGAAACTCGGAACTGACTTTCATTAATGTAAGGTTACTAGAGCTTTATATTTTTAACACTCAAATAATACTCATGATATATACAATAATACATATAACATACCGATTTCAATGGAATCGGGAATTTCACAAAATTCCTCAGTCAAATGCTGGACTGACCCTTTATGAATTGAACCTATTAAACGTAAAAATGTATCTTTTACTATTTTATTCTTTAACTGATAAACTTAATTTACAAAAGATAAATTCATTAAATTAATTCGTAAAGTGTTCAAATAATAATTTTAGAAAACAAACCCAATAGAAATAATTTTTTTCAATAGATATGAATAAATAATTAAGTTCGTATTCAATATTTAACATGAAAATGAACCAATAAAATTTATCTAGAATTTCACAAAATTATTCAAATGCAAGAAATAGATAAACTAGTAAATAATAATACAATAGGACAACTATAAAAGGATGGGAGACTTACTTCTTAACTAAATTCGTTTGTCCACCATAATATAAAAAAGACGTGTGACATCTAACATCTACAGGTACGGAATGAATAAGGGCGAGGTAAAAATTCTCGCAGTGCGTGTTCGATTTAACTCGTGATATTATTTAGCCAATGAAATGAATGCTTTAAAAATAGTTACATCAAAAACTTGTTTAACTTGTATTACTAGATAAACGTGTATAAATATATCTATGGAGAGGTTTCCGGATTTAACTTTAAATGACGTTGACGGTTATAAAAATAGATCGAGAAGAGTTAAGCAAAAAAATCCAAAAATAGAATAATGTCGATAAATAGAAAATATCAAAGATAATAAAATGTCACACTACCACATTAATGTCTTTTATTAAAAGTGAAATCCTTTAATTAATAAGCGACTTGTAATTTTATTTTATATAAGGACTCGAGCAAGTATATTGGGCGTCGGGACTGTGTCCGTTGTACCAAGTTTTGTTGGAGATCCACCTTTTCCTACGCCGTACGTAAGGTAAGCATGTTCAAAATCTCCAAGGCCTCCCTAAAAATAATTTTCATTCCAATTTTTTCAGAAGTATAATCTGGACAACGTCAATCCTCCGCCCACCCCACTCCTTAGCATGAAAATTAAACTGAGTGAAAATCTAAATCTCCAGATACTCAAATCCGGATTTGATTTTCCGTTCATTATGCATTGGGTCGTGATTTTGTTTTCGACTCAAGGGACTTAACCCTGGATCGAGTTAATGGAGTGTGAAAATTATGTGAAAAAAATCTAAATCCAACTGTTTATTTACATTATTAAGGAAAATGACTTTTCCATTAGTTATGGAGAATGCTTAGGAACATTGTTTACTCAAAGATTGTAGGTTTGTGTAGTAGGGACGGAGCACACATCAAATCCTTCAGAAACTGATCTTGACAGTGACTGAGTGACACAGTCAGTCACACAGTCCATTTCAGAGTACTAGTGGCAGGTAAATAGATGAAATAAGAGTGAAACATATAATTAAAAGTGTAAAAACGGCCTGTCCCAATTAGTCTAGGTGCCATTCACGAAACCCAAAAATTTGTTACGCACAAAATGTTTTTGCATGAAAGTGTTGTCAATACCCTCTTATTTGATAATCCGGCTGATGCCACTCTGGCACCCTTGGGCATTTCGAAATTTTTGGGTAAAATGGAATTTTTCGAAGAAAAACCGTTGAAAATAGGAAAAATTCAATTACTTTTTCCATGCTGCAGCTAGATCAACAAAATTGGTACCAAAAGAACGACAATTTTATTGTCTTTAAGTCTCAAGCTCAATTTACCAATTTACTTGTCCATAAAATGGGGAAAACTATGGATGTTCGATGAAAAATCGTTGAAAATTGGGAAAACACCATATCTTTTTTTATTCTGTAGCTAAATAAACAATTTTGGTACCAAACGCACAATAAATTTATTGCCTTTCATTTTAATTAATACAGAAGTCAGATTTGCAATTTGCTGGTACGAAAAATTGGGAAAAACAACTACTCTTTGATGAAAAATCGCTGAAAATTTGCAAAATGCAATGACTTTTTCAAACTGTAGTATGAGGTTCTGCAATTATGGTACCAAAATAAAGGTTTTTGTTATTGTCTTTTATTCTGAATACATATTAAGCAACTTGCTCATAAATAAAATGGGAGAAGAACAATGAGGAAGAAAACTTTGATTTTTGAAGGTTTTTTCCATACAAAGTTGGGACTTTGAAAAATGCAAAACGTTTAGAGAAAATCTAGAACAAAGATATGTGTATTCAAGTCAACAGTTTTAAGAAAAACAATTTACTAGTACATGGAGTCTTGTAGCAAGCTTTTGAAAGATGTGGGTGAAATTAGACACATTGTTCAAAAGGAAGCGGCTACTGTCTATGATACATAACGTGCATGTCTTGTCCACGCTGTTAATTAATCTGCTTTTAGATGATGCTAATGAATTTGAAGACGTTTAACATTTGTACCACTTGGTGAGTGTCACTGCTGGCGGACCAGGAGTCCCCGAGGGCACATGTAGCCAAGTTTGATCAATTTCGGTTGGTCGTTTCTTCAAATCGTAATCCAGGATAACCACACCTTCAGCTATTTCCGTGGCAGATGGCCGTCCTAAGTCGTCACCGGTTGCTCGTTGGTTTATGTGTAGTCCTTTCTGTTTGATGTTTCTGTGTTGTGCGTTGACGTTCCTTGTCACTTATGCGTCTCTCTTTGTGCTTGTCTGCTTTGTGTTATTTGCATAGGGGGTTTTGCTAAGGGTGCTGCAACCTGCTGTTGTTTGAGATCCCCTCCTTTGTCTCAAACGCATTCGAAAATTTCTGTTTGCAAAATTGTCACAAATTTCTGAAACCTGGGTCCTGTAGCATCATATCCTAGTCATCTTGCTACGTCTTATATTTTGGACATAATTATCACACATTATTGGCCATATTTCATTGTTTGGATTGAGGATCAATGACGAGGGTTAAATATCCGAAACGTGCATGTCTAGTCCTCGCTGTTAATTAATCTGCTTTTAAATGATGCTAATGAATTTGAAGACGTTTAACATAGATGATTTCTGCCAGGGTTGTGAAGTTGTTTTCAATCATTGAAGTGGATCTTAAAGACCTGCTTAGTGGTGACATTGTTCAATGTAAAAAAGATTACTTTAGTTTTTCAACTTCGAAATATGTTCTTAAAATAAGCTCCATGTTATCTATTCGACAAGAATGCCTAGGCGCTGGTGATCGATTGATGTATGCAGGGCTGTGGTGTATCAACTGACCATTAAATGGCAGAATTAATACCTTGATTGTTTCTGGTCATATAATTCTAAAAATAACTAAACACTTCAGATGTTCAATGATAAATGTTCCAGCTATCTACCTTCTTGAAGAAAGTTTTAAACCAATTTTACTGCACCAGACACGTGTTTCGGATAGAAAAATCCTCATCAGTGATGCTTTCAATTAAAGTGATTTCATGGCACAGCCAAAATCCTCTCCAGCAGCTCCCCTGGCCCTATTATCTGAACTTGAAATTGCTATTACTTTGCAGAGAGCAAATTTAAATGGTATTCAATTGACTCCTTCTTACGATCACAATGACATAAAAGATTAAGTCAAGAAAGCTACATCTCATGAAATGAAGTGCAACTGATTGATATGACATGTACTTGCAATCATTTGATCGAGAAAGCAATCCGATTGATTAAGAACTCGCATTCTACACATTATTCTAAAGATGTAGATATAGCGAACAGATCATGATGATGGATACCATCAACATATGATGGTATAGGAGAGACAAAGGTTGTTCACGGGGAAATCTTTTGAAGTGGTGTTCCGTGTCAAATTTGAGAGAAGTTAATTCAGATATTGAAAAGAATCTAGACAGTATATCTGATGTCAGGTCCAGTGTACGATTGAATGAAATGGGCTATAAGAGAAAGGAGGGGATCTCCAACAACACTAGGTTGCAGTACCCACAGCAAAATCCCAAAACACCCATGCAAAAAACACAGAACAGACACCCACAGAAAGAGACGCAAAAGGGACAAGATCATAGAAACATGAAACATAAAAGACTAAACATTAACCAGCGAGACCAATGGACAACGGGTACCGACTTAGGACGGCCATCTGCCACGTAAATAGCAGACGGTGTGGTCATCCTGGATTACGTGCGCACAACCCTCCCACTATTCCGATTTCCCAGAGGTCTCGAAGAACGCACAATTATGGTGTAAAACAACCTCCTCACAGAGGTCAAAACTCTTGGATGACCATTACCACCAACTTTATTAATTAAAGAATTTCAATAAAATGTCAAGAAAAACGAAATATTTTTAGCCATGCATAAGGAAACATTCTTAAGATCAAACCTGGATCTGCTGAAAGAACTAAATTTAAAATAAATTTTGAGACCTATTGTGATAATATTTTGCCAATTGCGTCTGAACCTCTATCTGTTATCCTGTTGATTTGTTGTAGTCGCACATGAAATCTGAGCTGTGTAACAAACAGATGTGACAAATTCTGTGCTCAATTTTCTTTAATTCTGTAAATGTTTTGGAGTAGAAAATTGTCAGAGTACGATGCAAAGGAGGCATATTGATCAACCATGTAAGAGGGGTTCTTTGTTGTTAGAAGTAGTTGCACACAAGAATTACAATTGCATGTTGATGAAAAAACAAGGCAATAAGAAAGGAGGTGATATCCAACAAAACTTGGTTGCAGCACCAATATCAACACATCAAAACATCTCAAGTAAAAATACAGAGAAGACAAACACAGAAAGAGAAACCAAACGGGCAAGGAATAGCAAACACGACATCAAATATCAAATATGAATTATGCAATTAAAATGGAACATTCTTTTCGTGAAATGATGCGTGATGTTGTAAGATGATGCTAGGACATTTATACTATTTGGAATGATATATCTAGAGTAGAATAAAGGGTAATAAGAGAGTGCAAATCTAAAACTATCAATATGCAATCATTTTGATACGAAAATTGTTGTTTTAGAATTTCTTTAAACCGATTTTTTTTTACAATTTAAAACCTGTTTTCAGCCAAAACAAAACAAAACAAGAAGATTCAATTTGCTTGAGTGGAATTCTGAATTTAAAGCAATGAAATCATTTTTTCTTGCTGTTGTTCTAACTACAGCATGAAAAAAACATTGCAATATCCCAATTTTCAGCGATTTTTCATTCAAAATTCATTCTTTCCTCCATTTTTGTACTTGCAAATTGCTAATCTGATATTTAAAATGAAAGGCAATACATTTATTGTGCGTTTGGTACCAAAATTGTTATTTTATCTACGGTATGAAAAAAGATA
Source organism: Pinctada fucata (assembly GCA_028142955.1). Classification (NCBI taxonomy): domain Eukaryota; kingdom Metazoa; phylum Mollusca; class Bivalvia; order Pterioida; family Pteriidae; genus Pinctada; species Pinctada fucata. The sequence goes on from AP027109.1 coordinate 50,258,286, forward strand.
TGACATATTCCCAATTTTCAACGGTTTTTCATCGAAAATCCGTAGTTTTCCCCATTTTATGGACGAGTAAATTGATAAACTGAGCTTGGGACTTAAAGGCAATGGCATTGCTGTTCTTTTGATACCAAATTTGTTGTTCTAGCTACAGCATGGACAAAGTAATTGTGTATTTCCAATTTTCAACGGTTTTCGTTGAAAAATTACCTTTTTCCCCAAAAATTTCGAAATGCCCAAGGATGCCAGAGTGGCATCAGCCGGATTATCAAAGAAGAGAGTATTAACATCACTTTCATGCAAAAACATTTTGTGCGTAACATTTTTTTGGGTTCACCCCAAAATAGCCATTTGGCAACTAGACTAAATACAGCATTTTATACAGTGTGTGCATGCAATTTGTGGAAAATTTTTTCAACACAATCAATGTCAAACAATGGATTTGCTTTGATTTTACAGTACAGTGTGGTAACAGTGTCAGTGATTCATTTGTTATTCGGCTATTCTTCCCTCTCTGTCGCAGACCAGTCCTTCTTACTAGCTGCTTGTATGAGAAATGGAACGAATAATCTCTCCCCCTCGAAATCGCTTGGAGGGGTTGAATCTTCAAAATAATATGAATCTAGGCAATGCCTACGAGGGAGCGTAGCATGTTCAAAGTTATCATGGTTGTTGTCTTACTCTTGAAGCACTTGTTTGTCTGATCATCTACCAATTTATCCAAATTCTGTTGATTTTGAATTGCAATTCCTTTGTTCATATACGTAAAATAGTTATCCTAAATTAGAAATAGATATTCCTTCGGATCATAAACATCAGACTTCAGGTGCAAATCTTTAAAAAAGTTTGCGCTAAGGTGATCGGACGGTCTTTTAGAAGTCTAAGGAGGATAACTCTGCGAACTGGTCGGGAGCTACACTCCTTATGAATGAACTGATCAGATATCAGTCATAAACGGCTCTCTGTTGACACTATACATTGTAACTATTAGTGTTGTGCTGCTTGTCAGCAACCTATTCGCCAGACCCTTCTGATTGCGATAATCTATTAAGATATTAAAAAAGGATCAGTGGCGGATCCAGCGCCCCCTTTGCCGGGGGGTCAAGGGGCGAATTTTGCCGATTTTTACTGAAAATGGGCGAAAATATACCTGTTTTTGGAAAATTTTGGGTCAGTTCCGGGGGGGCGGACGCCCCCTCCGCACCCCCCTGAATCCGCCACTGAGGATTTCTGGTTGCTCTTCTAATACTGGTACATGACTAACATGTGCAATGACTGCAAAAAATTGTACATGTATATAGATTTATACTTGAAACTTTTGTACATGTGCCACCTTACTGGGGAAACTAAAACACGGAACAATGGAACAGACTAAATCCGTTATAATTTATATCTAATGCTTACGGAACATTTCATACAATACAAAAAATAAAAAATAAATAATACAAAAAATGAAAAATAAAGAAAAGAAAATGTAATTTGTGTGCATTTTATTCTTGGTACAGTCGGGACAATAGACTGTATTCACATGGTTTGCAGGTCTTCCTCTGCAACACAGATACAGGTAGAATGGAAATCCCTGTCACATCCATTACAGAGTACCGTACATACAACGTATGAGTTTCCGGGAAAGGACACAAACAATATACTGGTATTCTGTGTGTTTTTAGCTCACCTGAGCCATAGGCTCAAGTGAGCTATTGTCATAGTGTTGCGTCCGTCGTCCGTCGTCGTCGTCGTCCGTCGTCGTCGTAAACTTTTCACATTTTAAACTTCTTCTCAAGAACGGCTGAAGGGATTTTGATGAAACTTGGTAGGTATGAAGTACTCATGGTCCCCTACAAGTGTTGTTGTTTTTCGTCCGGATCTGTCAACAGGTGGCGCCACAACAGCCAAAAGTAGGTCACGGGGGGTACCCTCCTTTGACAAACTTCTTCTTCAGAACCGAAGCATGTATCGACAAACCGAAAGCATCAGGATGATCTAGAGAGATGTCTTAAGAAGTGTTGTTATTTTTGGTTCCACTTCGAAGTCAAATTTTTGACGCGTTTTTGACGTCTTTTCGGACTTTGTCAGAAATGCACATTTTTGCACTATTTCTTTAAATAACTCAATAAGTGTATGATTTTACACACTCATTTACTACATATTTATCATATTTAACTTACTTAATGCTTTGATATGTATTTTATGCTTAAAATTTATTTTTTTGATTTTTTATGAATTTTTTTCTTATGTAAAAAGGAAGGGGGGGGGGGTTGATTTTCATACATTTTCTGCTTCTTTTCTATAACCACTCTTCAGATTGTCATGACAATTTGTAGGTATGAGGTACTCATGCATGGTACCCTACAAGTGAAAGAATTTTGTCAAGATATCCACTTTTGGATTTTTAAGGAATATTTTTTAAGATTGTACATAGGTATAATGTATGTTTTCCATGCCAAATCGACCCATGGGGAGTAGCTTCAAACCCCGGCGGGACCCCAACAATTTTTTTTTTTCTCTTTTTCAGTTTTTTTTCTCTTATTTTTATATTTATCGCTAGAAATGAAACTGTGAAAGAATTTTGTTAAAATATCAACTTTTAGATTTTTAATGATTTTTTAAATAAGACAAGCTATAGCTAGTTTGGCTTTGTATACTTATTTTCATACTTCGAATTAACTTGGCCACATACGCTATCAAATATACGCTGAATTTATTTTTAAGATGTTGACTTTTTGTGTCGCCTGCGAAGCACAGCGACACTTAGGGATCACTTTGTCTGTTGTTCGTCTGTCCGTCCATCCGTCCCTCCGTCTGTCTGTCACACTTGGGTGTCACACCCCATAACTTTTGATTGGTAAGTGATAGGGCTTTGATATTTCACATGTGTATTCCTTGTGACAAGACCTTTATACACATATAATAATTTTTGACCTTTTGACCTTGACCTAGATATTTGACCTACTTTTCTAAAAATCTAATATTGGCTATATCTCTTGATTGATTAGTGATAGGGCTTTGATATTTCACATGTGTATTCCTTGTGATTAGACCTTTTTACACATATAATGTTTGACCTTGTGACCTTGATCTAGATATTTGACCTACTTTTCTAAAAATCTAATATCGGCTATATCTCTTGATTGGCAAGTGATAGGGCTTTTATATTTCACGTGTGTAATCTTTGTGACAAGACCTTTCTACGCAAACCATATTTTTTGACCTCATGACCTTGACCTAGATATTTGACCTACTTTTCAAAAAATCTAAGATTGGCTATATCTTTTGATTGGTAAGTGATAGGGCTTTGATACTTCACATGTGTATTTCTTGTGACAAGCCCTTTTTTCACATACTATATTTTTTAACCTTATGACCTTGACCTAGATATTTGACCTACTTTTTAAAAAAAACCAAGATTGGCTATATCTATTGATTGGCAAGTGATAGGGCTTTGATATTTCTCTTGTGTATTCCTTTTGACAATACCTTTCTACACATACCATAATTTTGACCTCATGACCTTGACCTAGATATTTGACCTACTTTTCAAAAAAATTAAGATTTGCTATATCTTTTGATTGGTAAGTGATAGAGCTTTGATATTTCATATGTGTATTCCTTCTTGTGACAAGGCCTTTCTACACATATCATAACTTTTGACCTCATGACCAAGACCTAGATATTTGACCTACTTTTCAAAAAATCTTAGATTGGTTATTTCTTTTGATTGCTGAGTGATAGGCTTTGATATTTCACATGTGCATTCCATGTGACAAGACCTTTCTTCACATACCATCATTTTTAGCTCACCTCGACGAAGTTGAGTGAGCTTATGCTATAACCCCACGCGTCCGTGTCTGCGTCTGCGTCCGGTTAAGAAGTTTGGGGTAGCTCAGTATCTGACAAAGTACTAACGCTACAGTAACCAAACTGGCACAAGTGATTCATCTTTGGATGCTGAGGTGAACCCATGCATCGTATGCAGCATCTGACCTACATTTTCCGCTTGAGTGACTTGGTTAAGAAGTTTGGGGTAGCTCAGTATCTGACAAAGTACTGATGCTACAGTAACAAAACTGGCACAAGTGATTCATTTTTGGATGCTGAGGTAAACCCATGCATCGGATGCAGCATCTGACCTACATTTTCCACTTGAGTGACTTGGTTAAGAAGTTTGGGGTAGCTCAGTATCTGACAAAGTACTGATGCTACAGTAACCAAACTTGCACAAGTGATTCATCTTTGGATGCTGAGGTGAACCCATGCATTGGATGCAGTATCTGACCTACATTTTCCGCTTGAGTGATTTGGATAAGAAGTTTGGGGTAGCTCAGTATCTGACAAAGTAGTAATGCTACAGTAACCAAACTTGCACAAGTGATTCATCTTTGGATGCCGAGATGGACCCATGCATCGGATGCAGCATCTGACCTTCTTTTTCCACTTGAGTGATTTCGCTTTTAAAAGCCAATATTGAGCAGAGTTTAAGTGCTACATGTACCAAACTTGCATATTGGATGTATCTTTGATCAAACTTTCATAAAATGACCTTGACCTACTTTTTCCACTTGAGTGATTTTGCCTTTAAAAGCCAATATTGAGCAAAGTATAAGTGCTAGATGTTCCAAACTTGCATATTAGATGTATCTTTGATCAAACTTTCATAAAATGACCTTGACCTACTTTTTCCGCTTGAGTGATTTTGCCTTTAAAAGCCAATATTGAGCAAAGTATAACTGCTACATGTACCAAACTTGCATATTGGATGTATCTTTGATCAAACTTTCATAAAATGACCTTGACCTACTTTTTCTGCTTGAGTGGTTTTGCCTTTAAAAGCCAATATACATGTACTAAGAAATATGTTTGAATTGAATTTTGCTGTCACGAGGTGAGCTTCGTAATCTGTGATTACCTATGTTTTACCTCGTGCACTTGCCCTATATATTTGACCTACTTTTCAACAAATCTATGATTTGCTATATCTTTTGAGTGGTAAGTGATAGGGCTTTGATATTTCACATTTGTATTCCTTATGAAAAGACCTTTCTAAACATTCCATAATTTTTAACCTAGTGACCTTGCCCTTGATATTTGACCTAATTTCAATAAAAAAAAAATCCGCTACGCAGGCGACACAAGCATTCCTTGGATTGCTTTTTTTTCATACATGCATATTTCAGAACAATTTCCCTATTTAATGATTATTTTCTCTGTCTTATTTCTGTATCTATGGTAAACATAGTCGCCATATATCTTGTGTTACAGATTTGATTGGTTCAATGCCTCCTTGCCCCTTTAGTAGGGGTAACTACAGGAAATAAAAAGGTGCACACTAAAAATTTTGACTGACTTGAAATGCCCGGAAGTCTGTAAAATTGGTCTTTTTTGATTGCGAATCTTTGGCACGCATAAAAATGTAAAGAAAAAGGGGGGGGGGGGGGGTCATGCATGTCCTTTTTTCGCAAATTTCACTTTTTTTACAGGAACTCTGCGTCCTCATCGAAAATGTTCCGAATTTTGCATATTTTCAAACCTATCTGTAGATTGCATAAAAGACAAGATCAAGTTCAAAGTTAAATATATCACGACTATTGATTCAATATGCTAAAAATATATTTCCAAGCACCGCATTTCAGCATATTTACCGAAAATAATTTGTCCAAGTGGCTTCACTGGGTCATGAGGTTTGATACACCGTACACTGCTGTTTGGAAAATAAATTGGCTCAATTTCTGCAAAACTCACTTGAATTAATATTGTCCGCTAACAACTTGTCTGTGTTAATTGGATTAACACGATTTTGACTGTTCGTTACATGTATTAAGATGAAATCAATACTATTCAAAAGCTCTCATTCATAGATTTCTGTATAATTTAATATGAATAAAGGCAAAACGGAAAAGTCTTTGTTTTTTATGCTTCCGGAATCAAAGATATGGGGGCATATAGTTTTTGGCCTGTCCGTCTGTCTGTTTGTCCGAAAAACTTTACATTGGGCATAACTTTTGATAGGAAGGCGATAGAGCTTTCATATTTCACATGTGTATTCCTTGTGACAATACCTTTCCATTGATACCAAAATTTTTGACCTCGTGACCTTGACCTTGACCTTTGACCTACTTTTCAAAAACTTTAACATTGGGCATAACTTTTGAATGGTTAGTGATAGGGCTTTCATATTGTACATGTGTATTCTTTGTGACAAGATCTTTCCATTGATACCAACATTATTCTGACCCTGACCTCTCACATACTTAACAGAAAATGGTGTTTATACCAACAAAGATGCCACCGCGGGGCATTCGTGTTTCACAAACACAGGCTTTATTATTTTCTGGCATACTAGCCATTAATAATGAAAGGTTTGGTGTTCAATTTTAAATAAACTTAATTTATGAAATCATTTCATTGTTTTATTCTGTTTCTGTTGCACATTTATGTGGAATTTTACAAAATGATTTTATTTTTGATGTTGCATAATCGAACTATACTAGCTGGGCATATGACTTTGGATCGCATAATCCATCTTTTCAAATCAGTAAAAAAGTTGTTGTTTTGAAATGTGACTATTTTCTCTTGTTTGTACTTTTAAAGGTTGTCTAAAAAAAAAACTTGTCTGCATCCGGCAAAAATCTTGTTAGAAAGGTTGTGGGCTAAAATCCTGGTACTGGCACTATCAGTATTCAATGTCAGTATGTCAATTAGAGCGTGCATGGGTATCAGGTGAGCGTTGTGCCCCCTGGGGCTCTTGTTTAAACAATTTTTTTTTTCACTTTTCGGGTTGCTAGAGTTTAAAAATGGACTTAATTTGTTTAATTTCCAGGCTCACAAACAGGTGTGACCTCTGCTCTCTTTGATCCTATAGTTGGTTTGTTGGATTTTTCCTGTAGGAAATCCAGATGATAATTTGGATGAAAGGTCCAGAATGTCGTTTGAAAACACACTGCACAGCAAGAACACATGACTCAAGGTCTTGAAGAGCAGAAAGCCACTGTCCTTTCCTGCTGATGAAACAATTTCAATATGTTCCGCCTCCCATTCTGAGTGTTCCAGATTCTGTTCTATGTGTTCTGGTTCCTGTTTAGCATGTTCTGGCTCCCGTTCCGTGTGTACTAGTATTGGATTCTGTTCCACATGTTCCATCCTCCCTTCTGTGTGTTCCGGTTTCTGACATTTCATGTTTTCTGGTCCTTTTTCCATGTGTTTCAACACATACCCAAAATTCTGTTCTGGATGTTCCGACTTCATATTTTTATCATTTGGTGGGTCTTCATCGCCTGCTTGGGGTCTTTTACGGCCTGGTTTGCTTTTCTTTGCCCCTCTTGCATTTTTCTGTGACCTCGTTAACTGGATGTTCCTGCTGTTCTGTGATCAGTTGTTTGTAGACATTACAAGGTACATGTACATGATCCTCTACCTCTTCTGTGATTGTTTGTTGGAGTTGCCATGTGGCCATGGAACGATTTGTAAACAAATTATCATTTGGATTCATCTCCTAGACTCCAAGGAGAAATTGCAAGGAAACTGTGATTTTCAATATTTTTTCCAAGTTCAAGGGCAATAACCTGTCCAATAATAGTTGGACCAAATCCACATTCAAACTAGACCTGTATATGTATGATGTATCTATCACTGTATGATTTTGATACAATGTACATCTGTATTCCAATTATCATTCATATATTTCACCAACAAGGAGAAACTGCCCAGCAATTTCTGAATCCAAGGTTAATTACTTCTACAATAGTTGTCAGATCAACAAAACGTCAACATTCATTACTTTTTCCAACACTAAATTTACCACTGATCGATCTACCTTGATCTAAAAACAGCAACATTGAAACTGCATGTACATGTATGTTTTGCACATACACGTAGAGTTGTTCATAAGTTCATCATATTCTAGAACATAATTACATGTAGAATATGACTTTGCTTCACATTTGGTCTACAAAAGGTACATGTATGTAAATGTAAACAGTTTTTTCTCTGACTACTACCGGTATGGTTCCCTTCTGTCCTAAATTTAAGAACCCCTTCCTCCCCCCTTACAACACCTGTGCCAATATGAGACATTGAATGATTGATATTCAGTGTGTGAAATTGACTCATAAAGTCTTATAGACATTCGGTCTACAGTAATTTCAGATCCTATAGACCGCAGCAATTTCGTGTAGACCAAAATAAAAAGACCCCTTAAGTCTAATCTTTTATACAATTTTATTAGATAAAACAATACTCATATTCTTTTTCAATCTCAAACAATTTCTCTGATCATTTCATTTCCGCCATTTGTACTAATACAATTTTGTGGAATGCTGCATAATTCAGATAGTAGTGTTTTGAGTTTACACAGCTAATACATGTATATAAAAAAAATGCTCAAATTTCCTATAGACAAGTTGGTCTATAGCATTTTTGATCGCTATAGACCGATCTAATTTACTGTAGACATTGGCCATCAGACCACCGTTAATTTCGCACACTGGATATTCATTTAGTTTATATTTTTAATTTATTTGTTAAATGAACAATAAAAAATGAGATTTGTTTAAGTTTTAATATTAAAATATATTACATATGTATTTAATGATAAATAAAAATGCTTTCAGTTTTCATGTGTACTCTTTGTGATGATAATTTATACTGTCTTTTGAGTTGTAGGTGCTATAGATATAATTTACCATGGAAACCAGCCTTGCAAGGAGTAATTTTGCAGCACATCTGGCCTTATTCACCTTTGTCATTCATTCAGTTGTTTCACAACAAAAAACAGGTATTAAAAATTTAAAAATAGTATACTGGTTTCAAAGCAGATATCACCCTTCTTTGTGTTTTTGACCAATTATTTTCACTATATATTGTATTTGATATCAATGAAATTTGATATAGGTTATGGTACCTACATTAAAACTAAATTATACCTCCCCCATCCAACGGCCATTTTTCATACTTCAAACATGTTCTTGTAAAAATCTTAAAATCTGAGAGCAAACTTTTACATACAAGAACACATTGTGTGCTAATTAGGGGTGAAACGATACGCCAAAAGTGAATTGTGATATATTGCGATATTTCATTAGCTGTATTGCGATGTATTGTTTTTTAGCTCACCTCGACGAAGTAGAGGGGGCTTATGCTATCGCCCTGTTGTCTGCATCGGCGTCCGCACTATAGGTTAAGCAAACCGGGACAGGTCCATTCCTGCCAAACTATAAGTCCTACATCAACCAAAGGAGCTGTTAAGATAAGGGCCGTATTTAGCCCTGAATCCCGTGACTTATTTCTTCCGTATGGCGAATCGTACACAGAAAAACATGAATCATTATTGAAATATAATGTATTTGCAGACCTTTTACATGTTTTACATTATGTTAAGGAACTCTTAAGGTTGTAAAATTAAGGTCGAAAGAGGTAGGGGTGCTCGGATAGAAAATCCGATTATATCGACAAAAAACGTATACATTTTTGAATATTTTATCAAAAATGGATCAATATAAGCTAAAAGACATCAAATATGTCTACATTGTGTATCAGAAATAGATTTCGAACGTTCTTCCTCCTTTAATCGGTAAATAATGAAATCCGGAACTTAAAATACGGTCTTATTCTTCATTCAATGGCTACAATGTAAGCCTTTTAGCGCGAAATACACATTGACGGAGAAATGAACATCACTCTTGCTTATTTCGTTTCTAATTCTTGTATCTTTCATTCAATCATATCGAGTACACAATGTTTGATTGATTAAAGAGGAAAAATAGTCAAATGTGCTATATTTAATGGTCAAAAAGATCGATTCTTATAAAATGCACCCCCCTTTCCATATTTAGTTTTTCGTCTCTGGGGTAGTGTTCCCCCCGGAGATACAGAACCCCACTTTGCCCAAAAAATTGTATCATGGATACACATCTCCAGTAAAAGTGGCTTTCTGTATATCCGGGGGAACAATGTTCAATAAAACTTTTCTGTTTTCTATTGATTTCTATGGGAAAAAGATAAGTTTTGACCTAAAAATTAGCAATATTATGCAAAACTGATAAAAAATAACTTCATATTCTGATGGGATGCCGTATAAGTATACATTTTACCAAAAAAGGTTCTTGAAATTTCAATTTTCAAAATTCCACTTTTCAGGGCTGATTTTACGCCTTATCTTAACAGCTCCCTTGCATGGATAATGCATCTGAGGATGCTTACAACAATGCATGGTACGGAGGCTGCATCTGACCTACATTTTATGCTTGAGTGAGCAGGTTAAGTAAAATGGGACAGGTCCATTCCTGCCTTACTATAAGTCCTACACCAACCAAACTTGCATGGATGATGCATCTGAGGATGTTTACAACAATGCATGGTACAGAGGCTGCATATGACCTACATTTTATGCTTGAGTGAGCACGTTAAGTAAAATGGGACAGGTCCATTCCTGCCTTACTGTAAGTCCTACATCAACCAAACATGCCTGGATGATCCATCTGAGGATGCTTACTACAATGCATGGTACGGAGGCTGCATCTGACCTATATTTCACGCTTGAGTGAGCAGGCATGGTAAAATGGGACAGGTCCATTCCAGCCTTACTATAAGTCTTACATCAACCAAACTTGCATGGATGACGTATCTGAGGATGCTTTCTGCAATGTGTGGTACTGAGGATGCATATAACCCACATTTTACATTTGAATTAGCAGGTTAGGTAAAATGGGACAGGTTCATTCCTGCCGTACTATAACTCTTACATCAACCAAACTTGCATGGATGATGCATTTGAGGATGCTTACTACATTGCATGGTACGGAGGCTGCATCTGACCCACATTCCATGCTTGAGTGAGCAGGTTAGGTAAAATGGGACAGGTCCATTCCCACACTACTATTGGTTCTTTATCAACCACAATTGCATGGATGATGCATCTAAGGATGCTTACAACAATGCATGGTACAGAGGCTGCATCTGACTTATATTTCATGCTTGATTGACCAGGCATGGTAAATTAGAATCTTCATTTCCAGCTTTCTTTGAATTTTTTAATCAACCAAACTTATTTGGATTATTCATCTGGAAATACTTTGTGCAATGTAGGAACAGATGCTGGTCATGGGACAATGATGCTGTCGAGGTGAGCGCTGTCATCTCTGATGGCCCTATGTTTTTCAAATGACATCCACAAATGTAAAAATCCAGTCAGAAAAAGTATGAACAGTAATATGGACAAACATGAAAAGAGGAACCTGAGTTTACATAAAAAATTATGGAAATGATCATTGTCATTTGTTTGAAAGAATCACACACAAGTCATGGAATCTTTTCAATTGTAAGCAATGTGGACTGTGGGTCTCCTGTTTTCAATGAATTTGATTAAAATCAAAGTGTTTCAATAATTAATTCATATAATCTATATTATTATATATTATACTATATATATTATACTATATATATTGCAATTCGAATTTCGTATCACAATACGGATCAAATTTATCAAATACATGTATCGCAATATATCAATATATATTGTTACACTCCTAGTGCTAAATGGTTGAATCCTTAGAAAGGGTAATAACTGTAAGTAAACAAGAATGTTACATCTAGTAAACTGCAATATTGATATTTTGAACTTTGTCAATGTTTTAAGTTGTTCCGTAATACGAATGTACTAGAACCTCTGTAAAAATAGTTTCAAGAAAGTTTAATATTGGGGTACATGTAGCATGTACAGATAGCATAAAGTCCATAACAGTATAGATATACAATGTACCAAGTATGATTCACCATAATTGTTACCATTGTATATTATACTGGTATAACTACACAAGATTTTTCCCATTTCAGTCAACATAGATGTACCATGTACAGATAACCAGCAATTCACACTTGGGAGGGATGGCATTCTATATATAGAAGCAACTGGTAATAAGTTCATAGAGTCTACATGTGCCATCAGCCTGCGGGCAGAAGACCATAAATTTCAATGCTCAAAACTTTGTTTCTCCGTCAGTAAGGTAGAGCTGGGTACATGTGATTTAAAGCTCAGTTTTTACGATAGCAATGTATGGAACTTTGGCTCAGCTAAACCTAGTCTGGTAAGTTTTATATTTTTCTCATCAACATGATCACAGTAATCGTGAAAAATAATTCTTGCAAAAATTTGATAAGATATATATCGTAAATTGGCATACCAGTATCAGTTATAGTTTGTTCTTATTGTACATTCATAATTCTTCACTTATCCCAATTAAATGTAAACTACGGTAAAGAGGAGTGAACTGAGTGTATTCTTACAATAGAACCAACTACAATTTAAATAATGAAAGGTACAAAACAGTTACATTATACATAAAGCTTCTGTAATACTGTTTGTTAAGAAACAGGACTGAGACACTACATGTACGTAACACTAGTTGTGGCCAATATTGTGTAGTACTATGTATATTGTACGGTATTTTCAGAGCATGCTTCCTCTCATACAAAGTACCTTGTATATTGTGCGGCATTTTCAGAGCAATGTTTCCTCACATACATGTTGTTATGGTTTATTCCTTTTAAATAACTTCATTGTAGGATGCCACCTGTAGGAGGAGATTGTCCAAGCGTGACTGGTGCACCACTGGCACCACAGCAACAGTAAGACTGGAGAATCTAAGTGGTTTCCGAGCCTCCACTGTCGGCAGGTATGATCTACAGATGGTGGCCAAGTCTATGTGCTCCGACGACACCAGGAAAGATCCAATCAGAGGTGCCATGATGGAGGAAAAAGGTAGGTAAATCTAGCTTCTCCTCAGAATTGTTCTGTATATTCCACTGTACAATATGTAGAATACAAATTATTTATAATTTGCTTACCATGCTTACCTTGATGTTTTATTTTTCACGCTTGATGATTTTGCTAAAGAGATTGTGCAATGATATCTCAGTAATCTTTGATAACTATGTTTATTTACATTTTTCAGAAACAGAATTAGCCAGTAACCAGACCTTGTTAATTATTGTAAGCTCCGTGCTAGGATGCCTGGTGCTATGTACATGTCTTATAGTACTTATGTTGGTTTGGTACATTAGGCGACACTCTACATTTGGAAATACGTCAACTCGTTCTCGGCGACACTCAGACACCATGCTTTCTAACATACCAGGTATGTATATCTATACTGTTTACTTGTTTTTTGTTAACTCAAATTAAATGATGTTTGACTGGCGAGAAAAAATCATTTTAAGTCTATATATATTTTACAAAATGTCTTCCAACACTCCAAATACAACAGCTTACACTTTGCAATGACAGGCTGACAAGCTTCAAAATCTTGTTTTGTGTGATTTACAGACTTCATCTTGTTTAGTTTGCTTTATACACACCATACATACATCTTCATCTTGTGTTGTGTATTTTACAGACACTATATCTTCATCTTGTTTTATGTTGCCTGCAGGCATTGGTGACATATAGTGATCTCTCGGTCTGGCATCCATCTGTCCGTCTGTCTGGTATTCACTTAATCACATAAATGGCTATAATTAATTGATACATGTATGCAATAAACTTCCTCAGTGGCGGATCCAGCGCCCCCTTTGCCGGGGGGTCAAGGGGTGTATTTTGCCGATTTTTACTGAAAATTGGCAAAAATATAGGGGTTTTTTTGAAAAATTTTGTGTCAGTGCCGGGGGGGGGGGGGGGGAACGCCCCCTCCGCACCCCCTTAATCCGCCACTGTTCCTTCAAATATGCAGGGATGGGCAAGCATGATAAGACTCAACATCCAATGAGGATCAAGGTCACTGACAAGGTCAAGGTCACAAAATTAGGGTCAAACATGCAACAGATGACATACCATGTATCTTCTACTCAACAGTTCTATTTTGTGTATTTTATAGACACCGTAATTCAATCTCCTACGCATGCGTCCGATTTCAGTTCCGCTTTTCTTCACTTTGAAATCTACCTCTGCCGTCATCGCCTATTGTACTGGAACTGGGGCTTCATCTTTGTAAATTTAGTATTGCAAGTATTTACCAGCAGTTTTGACTACATTTATGAGGTATACAGTGTACATGCAATGCTTTTCTTTCGATGCAATATCAGGGATTTTTTTTTCAATCGTACGTTGCCAACACGATCAGCTGAGCGAGAAGACTCCAGTAAAAATACAAATTCTAGCTATAAATCGAAGCCTACCGTCGTTAAACATGAGTCTTGTATAAATTTTCCTACATCAAGAAAAGAATCGTTTCCTTCATTGCCCATTTACTCGCCCCAAAACACTCAAATATGTGTCTCTGCCTTTGAATCTTTCGCACTGTTTACGTCAGAAGTCCGAATGACGTCACTGTGACGACATGCTGTACCTGCGATGCCTCTCGGGTTTTTTCATTGCGTGAAATGGCGTAGGAAAATAGCGATGACGGCAAGGTTATATTGCAAGCCTGGGCCGCCTATGACCTTGTTGCAAGTTGACCGTAATTATGTGTATTTTGCAGACACCATACAAGATTAATGGTTTGCAGACATAATTAGATTAATCTTATTTTGTGTGTTTTACAGACACTGATAAGATAAATCTTGTTTCTGCGTGTTTTACAGATACCATTATTAGATTAATCTTGTTACTGTGTGTTTTACAGACACCATTATTAGATTAATCTTGTTTTTGTGTGTTTTACAGACACCATAATTAGATTAATCTTGTTTTTATGTGTTTTACAGACACATAATTAGATTTATCTTGTAACTGTGTGTTTTACAGACACCATTATTAGATTTATCTTGTTACTGTGTGTTTTACAGGCACCATTATTAGATTAATCTTGTTACTGTGTGTTTTACAGACACCATTATTAGATTAATCTACAATTTGATCTTAATGGGTCCTCTGGACCCACTGAAACTTGGCCAATGGGTCCCCAGCCAAAACAATGGGTCCCAGCAGAAATTAATGCGTCCCAATTTCTACTAACCTTCTTTTTTCATGGCGTTTTAAGTTCACCATTACAAATGAGCTGACTGCCTCACGGCGTTTTATGTCCTTGAGATCGTTAAATTTACCACAAAATAACATCTAATTACTTCAATCTAATTCTGCCAAATTAAGTATATTGATTGTTTATTTAGTTAGCAATGCTTTGTACATGTGTATAGTAAAACGTTATCCAAACAAACCAATTCTGTAAGGTATACAAAGACGGTGCGCTTATGGTGTGAATTAAAGATTTCAATACATTTCATTCATAATGTCATGTTAAGTTTACAATGGAAGACTTTTTAGCTCACCTCGACGAAGTTGAGATGAGCTTATGCTATAACCCCGGCGTCCGCGTCCCCGTCCGCATCCCCGTCCGCGTCCGCGTCCGCGTCCGGTTAAAGTTTTTGGGCAACTCAGTATCTGACAAAGTACTGATGCTACAGTAACCAAACTTGCACAAGTGATTCATCTTGGGATGCTGAGGTGAACCCATGCATCGGATGCAGCATCTGAACTACATTTTCCGGTTGAATGACTTTGTCAATGTCTGGTTAAAGTTTTTGGGGTAATTCAGTATCTGACAAAGTACTGATGCTACAGTAACCAAACTTGCACAAATGATTCATCTTGAGATGCTGAGGTGAACCCATGCATCGGATGCAGCATCTGACCTACTTTTTCCGCTTGAGTGATTTTGCCTTATAAGGCCAATATTGAGCAAAGTATAAGTGCTACATGTACCAAACTTGCATATTGGATGTATCTTTGATCAAACTTTCATAAAATGACCTTGACCTACTTTTTCCACTTGAGTGATTTTGCCTTTAAAGGCCAATATTGAGCAAAGTATAAGTGCTACATGTACCAAACTTGCATATTGGATGTATCTTTGATCAAACTTTCATAAAATGACCTTGACCTACTTTTTCCACTTGAGTGATTTTACCTTATAAGGCCAATATTGAGCAAAGTATAAGTGCTACATGTACCAAACTTGCATATTGGATGTATCTTTGATCAAACTTTCATAAAATGACCTTGACCTACTTTTTCCACTTGAGTGATTTTGCCTTTAAAGGCCAATATTGAGCAAAGTATAAGTGCTACATGTACCAAACTTGCATATTGGATGTATCTTTGATCAAACTTTCATAAAATGACCTTGACCTACTTTTTCCACTTGAGTGATTTTACCTTATAAGGCCAATATTGAGCAAAGTATAAGTGCTACATGTACCAAACTTGCATATTGGATGTATCTTTGATCAAACTTTCATAAAATTACCTTGACCTACTTTTTCCACTTGAGTGATTTTGCCTTTAAAGGCCAATATTGAGCAAAGTATAAGTGCTACATGTACCAAACTTGCATATTGGATGTATCTTTGATCAAACTTTCATAAAATGACCTTGACCTACTTTTTCCACTTGAGTGATTTTACCTTATAAGGCCAATATTGAGCAAAGTATAAGTGCTACATGTACCAAACTTGCATATTGGATGTATCTTTGATCAAACTTTCATAAAATGACCTTGACCTACTTTTTCCACTTGAGTGATTTTGCCTTTAAAGGCCAATATTGAGCAAAGTATAAGTGCTACATGTACCAAACTTGCATATTGGATGTATCTTTGATCAAACTTTCATAAAATGACCTTGACCTACTTTTTCCACTTGAGTGATTTTGCCTTTAAAGGCCAATATTGAGCAAAGTATAAGTGCTACATGTACCAAACTTGCATATTGGATGTATCTTTGATCAAACTTTCATAAAATGACCTTGACCTACTTTTTCCACTTGAGTGATTTTACCTTATAAGGCCAATATTGAGCAAAGTATAAGTGCTACATGTACCAAACTTGCATATTGGATGTATCTTTGATCAAACTTTCATAAAATGACCTTGACCTACTTTTTCCACTTGAGTGATTTTGCCTTTAAAGGCCAATATTGAGCAAAGTATAAGGGCTACATGTACCAAACTTGCATATTGGATGTATCTTTGATCAAACTTTCATAAAATGACCTTGACCTACTTTTTCCACTTGAGTGATTTTACCTTATAAGGCCAATATTGAGCAAAGTATAAGTGATACATGTACCAAACTTGCATATTAGATGTATCTTTGATCAAACTTTAATAAAATGACTTTGACCTACTTTTTCCGCTTGAGCGATTCTGCCTTTAAAGGCCAATATTGAGCAAAGTATAAGTGCTACATGTACCAAACTTGCATATTGGATGTATCTTTGATCAAACTTTCATAAAATGACCTTGACCTACTTTTTCCCACTTTAGTGATTTTCTTATTATACATGTACTTAGAGATATGTTTTAATTGAACTTTGCTGCCGCGAGGTGAGCTTCGTAATCTTTGATTACACTATGTTTCATAAATATATTGTATATTTTTCATCTGAATCCAAATGATACCAAGAAGTTAGACACACACCGGACTGCATATCAATAGAAAAAATGTTGCTCCGCAATGATTTCTCAAACTATACCACATATCTGTTAGGTTTAAAAGAGCTGCCTAAATATAAACAAGGGACATTTACACGTGATACAGCTAAATAAATACTGTAAATACACTTTTTTCGACTTTGAATGTTTAATTTATGTAAACATGAACTAAAACGGACGCAATATACGAACGTGAACAATGCGCACAGTGGGACGCAGCGATCGGAAATAAATGGGTCCTGAGCGATTTTTATGCGTCAGAGACGCAGGACGCAGAAGTAGATTAATCCCTGACCATTATTAGATTAATCTTGTTTTTGTGTGTTTTGCAGACACCATAATTAGATTAATCTTATTCTATGTGTTTTACAGACACCATAATTAGTTTAATCTTGTAACTGTGTGTTTTACAGACACCATAATTAGATAAATCTTGTTACTGTGTGTTTTACAGACACCATGATCAGATTAATTTTGTTTTGTATGTTTTACAGACACCATGATTAGATTAAACTTGTTTCTTTGTGTTTTACAGATACCATCATTATATTAATCTTGTTTTTGTGTGTTTTACAGACACCATAATTAGATTTATCTTGTTTTTGTGTGTTTTTCAGACACCATAATTAGATTAACCTTCTTTCTATGTGTTTTACAGATACCATAATTAGATTCATTTTGTTTTTGTGTTTTTTGCAGACACAGATTACCATCCTGTACAAGTAGAAGATGCCAACCATCATGATGATAATTACCTGTCAGAGGAAGAACAACAGTTGATGAAAGAAAACGGAGTGGTGCTGCAAAATATTGATCGAGTGTGGCGAGAGCCTACAGCTCCCCCTAGTGACGAGATCCCCTTACAAGAAAATCGTCCTCCGAGCTACTGTACAGCCCCACCCGAGTATACCCGTGAAGATAGTAACCATAGTGTCACCAATGTCAACATGCCCCAGGACCGCAGCAATGTTATCGATGACAACATAATTGAGGAGGCCCACAATGTTACCAACGATATCACAACAGAGCAGGACTTTGGTAACCATGGTAATAGTGACAACAAAGTCACAACTCCACAGGAAAATTCTGGTAATCCGAGCATTACTCAGTCACCGGAAAGGGCAGGTAACTCTGAACAGTCAAGTGGTAGTAATATCTACCCTAGTATTGTGTGATGAATTTATTCATAATGCTCTGGGTAAAAGCATGAGAGAAAGTTATGGTCAATTAGACGTGATATAACAAAATAGTGTAATGCCACTAATGGTCAGTTTTGAAGCATCTGTTTTTTGTGAAAGGATTAACATTACATATGTACAATGAGACTTTACATACAGATATTGTATTTGGTATGCTCAGTACTGTTTACATACAAATATTGTACTCAGTACAATCAGTACATCATTTATTCTTTAACAAACCTATGATTATAGAGTGTATTTACAGTTGTAAATTTAGTCTAGTTTTGTGATATTTGATGTATGATATTAGAACAGAGATTGTCTTTGATTTACAGTCATCTGTATTTATGTACTAGATATACTAGTAAAATGAAGTTTCTCAATAGAAAAAAACCACTTTTATTTTGTGAATAGAGGATTTTCTGTTTTTGAGGTATAATTTTATACAATAGGTTGTTTTATTTTTCATCCCTAAGTATTGGTGAAGAAATTAAAACTGCAACAAGTTTCATTAATATTTTATAAAATAAAAACATCATTTCAGATTTCTTTTTATCACATGATTCACAATATAAAAGTGAAGATCAGTTGTCAAAATTGGAAAACTTCAGCTTCTCTTTTGAAGGAATAACAGTGTTTCCCTTCTTATTTGACATCTGAATCCAAATGATATTGCTCAGAAATAAAATGACACATGTTAAAAAAAATCATAACATTGTGTTGTGTGATTGAATGAAAAGGGTATCATGTGATATAAATTATCTTTAACTTTTCGTATTGTTTCTGTATAAACAATTTAACAATCCATAGAATATATTTTTTTAATATGCCACTCATAAAATGAGTATTTTCAACATTTCTTTATGATTTTCAGTACTCATGTACCTTGTATATGTGAAAGTAACATAGAATTATCATTTATAGTTCTCAATCTTTCAAAAGAGTGACAAATGAAAATTTTCCTTTATATTGAAGTGTTCAGAAATAGAAATATTTATAAATCTACGCAAAAAAATAGTAGATTTCTTATACATTTGTAGTGCTAATACTACTGAGTGTTCAGAAATGTGAATAACTGCAATTATATCAAGTTTTACTATCAATATTTACTCAATTAAACAAAGGTCTTTTTGGCCTTAATGTTTTATTAGGTGTGGAATACTGTAAACCGGCTTTAATTCATGGCGTCTTCTGAAGAAAATCTACAGTAACAAAATCCTCTAAAAATAGATTTTGCTATCTTTTGAAATACTTAGTAACTGTAAACTGTTAAACTATTTGATCATTCTTGCTTAATTAGCAAGTGAGGCTAGTAGCATAATGTTAACAAAACAAACCAATTATATACGCCATACTGTGATGGTTTTTTAGCTCTACTGGTCAAAGACCAGTCGAGCTTATGCGATCGCCCTTCATCCGTCGTCCGTCTGTCTGTCCGTCCGTCTGTCTGTCCGTCCGTCTGTCCGTCTATCCGTCTGTCCGGCGTCCGTAAACAATTCTTGTGGACACGACTCCTCTGAAACTATAAATCATAGAAATGTAATTCTTTTCGCATTGTGATTGGTCTGTGGCCTAGTTGTTTTGATTATATTTTGATTGAGCCCTTAACCCCCAGGGTCTTAGAAAAAGGGTGTGGTCATTTCCTCCTTAAAGGGGTTTTTGTATGCAACTCCTCTGAAACAGTAAATGATAGAAATGTAATTGTTTCCTACATAATGGTTGGTCTATAGTCTAGATATGCACCTTATATTTTGTTTGAGCCCTTGACCTCAAGGGACTCAGAAAAAGGGTGTGGTCTTTTTGTCGGGCAGTTTGAAGATCTGTACATTTTCAATTATCTTCAGAAAATTCAATAGATTGAAAGTTAAAACCATGGCTATTTTAGTACATTCCATTTTTATGAAGCTCATCTATCTTTATAGTATCACAATTGAGTGCCTTTATTTATTTTTACTTGTTTTTTTTCCTTTCTTTCTTTTCTGTTATAATTCATGCACCGATACTAGCCTTTACCAAGCTATATGGGCTCAAATACTTTTATCTGTATTTGGAAATGTAAAGACAGTAAGACTCCATGCTTTTCTTTCAATTTTACTCATATTTCAAGTTTTTTTTACATGAGATAACTGCTTTCTGATAGGTGTGACAAAGTTTTTTAAGAAATGATTTTGGTATGAATTAGTTTCGAGGTCGAATTGTCTTGTGCAGTATAAATAAAGAAGAACAACAATGGCAGCCACTGCTCTCTCAGTTCACCTCAATTTTCCCTCTGGTAAATAAAACAGAAGGCATTTCTCTTCAAATACTTCTTGTAAGTTATATTTATGCTGTTCATTACAATTTTAAAAGTGCTACAAGTTTAATTCTTCCTAATTTTTCAGAAATTACCTTGACCATTTTTTTTATCTAAGTGACTTAAATGACAGCTCTGAGTTTTAAGTTCAGTGCAGCAGTGTGGTAATTGAATTATGTACATATAATTCTGTGCAATACATGATAATTTTTAATCTATGAAAGCAGCTAGTAGTTTGTAAGAGCAGGAAAGGAAAGGGGAGGTTTATATTGTGTCAAAAGAGGGCTGATTTCTCTTGGGGCGCCAGTCATGGGCCGAGTCCGGATACAAACATTCGACGTATCTTTAAATCTGTGGCTCAAGGTACAAACAAGTTTCTGATTGTTCTGTTACATTCATGTGACTGGGGTCATGTGTTCATTATATAGAAATAAGTTGTTTTTTGTAATCATAAATATAGGATCTCAAATGAATTTCCATTTCATACGATGTATTATGAAACGAGTTGTGTGTTTTAAATTATATCCCCGAGCCTTGGCGAGGGGATATAAAACGCACAACGAGTTTCATAATACATCGTATGAAATGGAAATTCATTTGAGGTTCTTTTTATCACATGATATTTCCTAAAAAATGTGTATTTCAAACGTGAGATCAACGTTTCCGAGAACTACAGAGGCGAATCACGCCGTGATCTTGAGGTCGTCTGCTACGCCTCAAGAAGTAGTGTCCCCATCGTATAGATATTCTGTGCGTAAGAGAAAAGTATTTTAATTTTGAATAGTAATTTAATGCAAGAATTGATTCAACAACAACAATTTTAATCACTGATATTGACTCTTGGTCTGAATTTAACAGTTGACCGATATTTGAAAGGTCACATTTGTCAAGGTTTATGTGATTCGGTTCCAAACTTGACCAATCGCATTCAAGCAGAGCGATATGTTACGTGTTATCATATCATATATTTATGAAATGGCTTTATGAAACTGCATAACGGGTGTATCATGTGATAATAGTTTCTATATGCATGCATGAACTCAGTAATTCAGCAACCGGCTGACTGGGACTAAAGCCTGTTATGATTTCAAATACAATGCAACAGGGATAAAAATGGGGATCACTCATGTCAGCTACCAGTACCCACAGCCCGTCGCTCGAGCAAAAGTTCAGCTACAGTTGTTGTCCAACATTCAAACAGATTAACACCTTTGCTTTTTTTACTTATTGAACACAGCTAACTTGAATGCTTGACAAAAGTTGGGGCAGTTAAATATCTGTGTTACTTCTGTCTGATTTTTCCTGAGGAGACTATATTTCAATATTTGTCATTAGTTTTAGTCACATTTTGCAAACATGTAATTGGACCAGTTAAAGTCTTTACTAATATGGTAGTTGAAAATGGATCTAATAGGCCTCGACGTCATTACAAACAGAGAAAAAGATGAAAATTTAACTCTTTCGTGTTGCGAAGACATTGGTTTTAACAGCGTTTGATTTGAAAAATGCATAGAAATGCAATATGATTACCAAATCACTGAAAAATATGCATACATGTATGTTCTGTTACATGTACTGTTGCTGCTATGGAATCTGGCAACAAGACAATAATCTTATTTAACCATCCACCTCAATGACACATACATATATTATCCAAAAGGTTATTTACAGCATGTGCATCCACATAATTTTAAGGTCTTGGGTTTTTTTTTTTACATGGTTTTGATTGATTACTTTGAAAGTAAGATTTTTATCTCTACTCATATGCATATTGGTGAAGATAACAAAAACAAACAGTAGAGCTTCAGTCTCATCAGAGACTTCTGGTTACACCTATTTTAAGATTGGGCATTACCGTATTATTTTATGGTGTTGTCTCTTTAGTGTCCGTTTGGTATATCTTATTATAGATGTGAAAATCGAGGTTTGTCATGTAAGGATGTAATCTTAAGGTTTAAACAAAGAAATTTCTGATTTACATTAAGCAAACTAGAGTTTATTTCTAATTAGAAGACCTTACAATACACCACACGTACCAAAATGTTTTCATTAAATAATAACATTGGCACAACAAAGCTTTCAATTAACGGATTAACATAACAGCCAAAATATATCAAAAGGAATTCAAACAGCCAACATTATACATACTACAATTATTAAGATTAAAGTATCTGAACTACACTGTACTATGATGCATCTATCAAATATCAGATAGTATGTTTAATTGGGCGTTAATATAAATTAATTGAAACATCAAAATGTATATTCTTTACTACCTTTCTATGAAAAATTCTATATGAAGTCATATGTATGTAAAAGACAACGTGTTTGCATTATTTTATATTTGCAAATTAATCAACCTCTCAAATATCATGAAAATAAACGCTTGCAAATAAAAGATGGTTTACGGTATAAATTAGTACTTATTGATGAAACAACATCTCCATAATTTTGGCCATAAAATGTGTATTTCTTAATTGTGGTAAATATTAATTATCATATTTTGTGTTGCTAACATTAAGAGTTTCCTGTAATAACACAAAATTCTGCAATTTGTAAGTTTGTTTTGCATGAATTATAATGTGTGTTTGAACAAGCAGACATCTTTAAATAGTAGTTATGGGCTATGGATGTAAATAATTCATAGATGTACACAAAATGAAGATGTGCTACTGCAAATGTGCTATAAAAGTTTCATCAAATTTTGAATGATCTGAACATTTTAAACTCAAAAGATTGGGGAGAGTGTAAAGCCTTAATGATTTGTCTCCATTATTGTTGACTTGTTTATTTTTACATTAATTATCTTCCTTTTTATTTGTTGATGTCTCATTTATCTATGGTGCCATTTACCGTAATTCTCAAGCTTTATCATCGTAGTCTCCCCTGATTTTCTTTCCGTCCAGAATTTCTCTCTTTTCTTTTTATATATTTCTACTCATGTTGTCATTTCTAACCTTAAACAGTCATTATTACTTAATCATGTTGTTTTAGATTCAGAAATTGTTAAATGTAAATATAGTAAAGTTTTTTTCAGATTGATGGAGTTAAAAAAATCATGTTGTCATCTGTAAATAACATACATGTCAAATCTTCCTGATTGTGCTTGACTGACCCACATTAAAGAACAATTCTAAAAACTCCTGCATTTACAAGAACATGTGGGGGCTAGCAATGTAATACTGCATAAAAAATATACAAGTGTCATTGAGATTGATTTTGGATTAACATATCATGAAAGCAAAATCTGTTGAAAAAATGTCACAATTTATAATTATGCATATTCTTCCCTCTAGTTTAATAGTTTACAATTATTTTTTAAGAAGTTTTCATTAAGAATGTGGGAATTGACATGTATGAAATGAGCATATTACACCTTTGATTTAAATATCTTTGTCATGGCTTTGAATGGCTTTTGGAAATCCATAAGTTGATGTTTGATACATTTACAATGTATGTAGATTAGTGTATTTTTGTGATTTTTGTAACACTGTATAACAGTGTATTAATATTTATGTGAAATATGAAATCCTGATCTTTGTTGATTTTGTGATAAGTAATCTGCAAATATCATCTCTATTGTTGCACTCAATAACATAAGTACCAGACATGATTTTTTTTCTGCTTTAAAATGGAATTAGGATTCCTAGATTAGCAGGAAACTTTTATTTGTTTCTAGAATTTTGTTTTTTAGGGTCTCTTCTCGTGAAAAATTGTCATTTTCAATTCCAATCAGATTTTTTGTTGTTCAGTGCATTCATCTCTGAAGTACAAATTATACATGTGTACTCTTGAATTTTGAAAAAAAATTAAAGTTCGAATAATTTTTTTATTGATAACAAAACGTTTGTATCTTTATACTTATAATTCTTACATTACAAAGTACATTACTTTAAGAGCAGGTAAGAGTTAATTATTATATTTAGAAAGTAGTGTCGCATATACATGTAGAAAGTATGGAATATGTTGAAAACAAAGAAAACATTGAAATTAATTTAAAAATGCCAAAATTCTGCCATACCAAAAGAAACAGATAAATTTTCAGTAGAAATCTGTGATATAGAAAATTGATGTATATTTTAATGCCTACTCCTTTTACTTACATTGTAAGTTAATATCCAATACAAAAATTGTAAATGGTATATTGTTGATTATATTGCTGTAGACCAATATATATTTTGTGTAGATCCATTTGTGTTTTGCCTATTGTGTTATTGATTGCAAAGAATATTTGAATAGTTTATATTAATGGTGCTTGAGTTAATATACATGTGCATTATTTTTTGGATTTCTTAGACTAGTTAATAGCTTTTTGTAGCATTTTAGCCGATTGTGATGGTTATTTGTTTTATAAACAGTACTAATATTAACTAGTTTAACACATCACCTTTTTCTTGTTGTATGGACTTTGATATTTATCTATTGGTTCCTAAACAAGTCAATATAACTTGTCCCTTATTGCCATAATTATCTTTTGAAATAAATGTAGTAGACATAGACATAGAGAAAAGACATGCATCTGGCAAGCTGTATACATTGTATTAACATGTAAAGTCCCAAGAAATCCATTACCAAAACCCTTGTGAAGTTTCATCTTTCTTTTTTCGAAATATTTATATTAAGTGTAATTTTTTTACATTTACTTTTGCAGAAATTTATACACTGCCAT
The DNA here is from genome assembly GCA_028142955.1 of Pinctada fucata. Taxonomy (NCBI): domain Eukaryota; kingdom Metazoa; phylum Mollusca; class Bivalvia; order Pterioida; family Pteriidae; genus Pinctada; species Pinctada fucata. The sequence continues at coordinate 50,283,840 of AP027109.1, forward strand.
CCATAAATAACTATAAAAACAAGGAAATCATTCTAAATTCTTTATAAGTTTATCCTCATTTTTCAATCCTGAACTTGGAAGAATCATAATAATTTGCTTCACATAATTCAAAATAATGAATTGTGGTAAGGAAAATGTAAAAAGAAACTTTTCTCATCTGCACAATTTTTTTCCAAGAGTTGTCATTTTTATGTAAAAAAAATCAAAAATTCAAAAACTTCAAATATTTGGGTCAAGTTTGTTACAAATGATTTCTACAAGCTTCATTATTAGAACCATAAAGCAATGTATTTGAAACTGTTCATTTTACAACAGCAGAATTAGTAGAAATAGTGTATACTAATTTATGGATGGCAGTGTATAACGTAGAATAAAACTCAAAATTTGAAAGTGAAGTATTTAATCATAAGATAGTAAAGCGTGTTTTTTTCTGATCGTAATTTCTTTACAAAAGTTTTCATAGTCATGAATCTTTAAGGTTTATTTTCAACACACATGTATTTAACCCCAAAACAGTGTTTATTATGCATGTTTTGTGCATTCTTGATACTAGTATTTGAAAAATATTTCAGTTGGTTGTACTGTCTTAATTAGTCCCCTACCAGCAATGCCAGAAGGGGACTCTTTTTTTAGTTATGTACACATTCTGTTTAGAGATAATGCAATGTAACTCCTTGATTTGAATTACAATGTAACTTTTACAGAGGGAGAAAGAACCGAAGTAAAAAGGGAAGAAAATTTCCAAGAATACTGAATAATTTAAATCCCTCTATACATTGTATTTATTTATATACTGTTATCTGCCATCTTTTACTCATTGCCACAGAATCAGAGAAACGTTTACAAAGTTTTGATTTGTTTTGTTGTTCTGTATTATTATTTTAGTTCATATCAATGAATCAACATAATTTTACATTTTGGACTACGCACATGGAGGCTGGTTGTACATTGTAGAGTTGGTGATTAAATTTGATCAACATACTGTGTCATATCCATAATTTTTTTCTGGTAAATATTGTTGTACTAATAGTATATATATATCGTATATATGTAAATTATAAACATACATGTATAAGGCTGCAATTGAATCTCAGTGATACTTTGTCACGCTTCTAACGTTAATGTAGTTAAGTTTATGATGTCATTTCACTAAGTTCTATAAAAATAAATATTTCTTCATATTTCTGTGTAGACTAATTATTTAATGATTCTGTAATCTTGATATTATAGTGCTTTGCTTCTTTGATGTATCATGATTCATCAAACTCTCTTAGTAGGGTTTTCTATCCCACCAAATAGTTAACTTGAGGTTTTGCAGAATATTTGATAGGCCGATTCATTTTGATGTTTATTTGGAAACAAATTCATAAAAATGCTACAGACCAATATTGTTGTTATAGTATCCATGACTGGCTTTCAGAAGGATTTTTTGGCCATAAGACTACAAATACCTTCAGTACTACTTGATTTACACAATGGGAAGACCAATCCACACAGAATAAGGATTGTAGTACTTAACGCAAGAAATTTACACATTTTTCTATGGATACCTCCAGATTTCATCTATCTTTATGGTTAATCGGGAAACCACTAGTTTGCTTCACATTCAAGATCGAATCAATGAGTCATGTACACAAAATCAAATCACATCACACAACTGTCATGAACCAATTCAGTAGAACAGTGTTGGTCCTGACTTAATGTTCAGTTCACTAAATCCTGGGCACTTGGCCTGTTTTGATGATTTTTCTAACAATTTGTACGTAAAGAAAATTGTGCCGTCTGCAAGCCCCCCCCCCCCCCAAAAAAAAATCATCCTCTTGAAACAATGCTTTGAAGGGGAAATGACATTACTGCTGTGTATTTGTGTGTACTGGGCACAATCACGGAACTTACCACATATGTTGAGTAGAGGTTGAACCAAGGGGCTTTCAAGGTCAAACTTTCAATCAATGTTGTCTGTAGAGATGATGACCCTATTCGGTGTTCCAGATTAGAGGTAAAAAGCCCATTGGCTGGTATAATATTATGAAATATCTTGAAAACGGTAGAGGGTAAATAGAGCAGAACTGAATCGGCAAACCTTGCACAACATTTTCCATGTGGGGATTATGATCCCTTTTGTTGTTCCGGGTCAGGGGTCAAGATTAGCCAACAGAAAGATTCTTGTGAACACAATGAAAGACAAACTGAACAATGAAGAAATACCATTCTTTTCGCAAATGTTGGCCATAGAATTAACATGAGAATATTTGAGTTTCAATAGCAACGCTTAAATCTGAAAATTCAGGATAAATGCTGGAAAGAGTTCAATAAACAATTAGCCTTTCGCAAATGGTAGCAATTGGGAAAAGATAATTTCTCTTTATATTCAAGATGTCAAGGTCAAAATATGTACATGTGTCAAAAATGAAGTCTGGAGGGGATGATTTGCAGACTATTGCTCTAGTTGTGTTAAGCTCCTTATCCTTCCAATGAACACAAACTGACAAAGGGGAATTTCCATGGTAACTGATTTGTCATGTTACTTTATTATTATTGGCATGCAGAATGCCATGATGGAGGTCTGAACCATTTCCAATTACAACTACATGTACAAAATCTAGCCTTGAGGCTAGAAATGAGGCTTTAAACGGCAGAGTAAAACAACAACAACTCAGGAATCTAGTACTGCCGTTATCCATTCTATATAGTCATGTCCCTAATATTGGTTCCAATGGGTGTACATATCAGTAAATACAAGTAATCTTTACACTGCAAATATTTTATTACAATAAATCTTTTATATTTTTCACCTTACAAGACACAAGCCAGATTTTACATTATGCAAATGACAAATAAATTCTGTTACATCAACCTAAAATTGCACTTTATTTATATTGGATTTTTTTTTCTAATGATCATTTCAAAATTGAATTTTTGAATTTCATATACATGTATTATGAAAGAAAATAAAATGAACAATCAATGTAACAGGTGTACACACAAAACTTTTTGAAGCAGATCATGGCTCAAGTCGGGTACCATGTGATGAAATCTCTAAAGTAATTTTTTCTACCAACACATCTTACAACAGTGCAGTGAATTTGTGTCTATTCCTCATTATAGAAAAGTTCTATCAAATTTGAAATAAAACAATTGTAAAGTAACTCAACACTGTAATGAACCTTAGTATTACTACATTTCTACCACAACCTTACGTGCAAGTTATTGCTTAGTTTTAGCCAATACATGGAAATTTGTAGTATTTTTACATAAACATAATTCTTACATGTACTAGTAAATCAGTATAACACTGTTCGATACTTTTTAATACAATGGAAGCTCCATTAGACATTAATCAACAAAAGTCATCTTTTGAATATGGATGTTAATACAAACTAAATACATTCTCAGAAAAAAATCTGTAAATGACATGATTCTGACAGTCTTAAAAAAAGGATGGCCATAATTGATACATGTAGGAAATTTGACATGTGTAATGTTTTTATATACCATGCTGCCACTGCTAATTTTACAGAAATGTGTAGTCTTGGAAGCAGTTTTGGGAAAATTGTCAAATACGATTTCAAGAGCTACTGAATAACACTAGTAATATATTTTAAAAGTAGTAAATACTAGATATTTAACCTTTGTTAGAGAACTTGATATAATATAACATTATTAATTGATGCCTATAGTAATGTAAAACACTGTTTAAAACTTGAGCCATTATGGAGCTTTGTTGAAGAGTAATCATTATATGATTTGTCATTGCACATACAGAATCATCAAAATAAGATCAGACTTTTGTAAAGCAATTTAGGTGAGGCACAGGTTTTAAACATGAAAATATCTACAAAATTTCATACAATTTCACAACCTCAGAATGATTTGATTAGGAGTTACCCATACTACAATGGAATGACAACATCAAGGACAATCTTGGATGCAATACAATAAAACAAAACATTTTTAAACATGATAAACGGCAAAACACCTTGGCTTTTCTGAAATAACTCTTCTAGTTGTAAGTCTACAGAAAGACAGACAGACAAACAGTAAGAAAGAAGGACAAGGGAAGCATCATGGGTGTCATTTTAACTAAATGTTACACTTCTTCAACATAATTATGGGAACTTACCTAATACTCTTCATAAAACTTGCACCAAACATTACAATTTGGAATTATTACAAATAATTACATAAATCAGAGATTACTATATAAAAATTTCTTCGTTGTCATGGCAAAATATAATAAATTATAACAAAATTATGTAAAAAAAATAACAATACAAATAGCAGATCCAGTGTCCAAATACATGTATATAGCACGTGTATAACAACATGAGGGAAATACTACAGAAATCAACATTAGTAAACTATAAATAAACTCTATGGAATGAAACAATCAACTTTCTGAACTCATGCAAACAACAGACAACTATAGAAAAAAATGTAAATAATCATGTTTCCGTTTGACCCATTATACATACATGTCAACATCAACAGAAGATGGCACAGGGCTTCAGCAGGAAGATATACATGTATATTTTTTATATATGACATATTTATACAATACATAAGTATATCAGGATCTCAAATGATTTTCTATTTCAAACGGTATTTATGAAAGGAGTTGTGTGAAATTTACATTCCCGAGCCTTGGCGAGGAGATGTAAATCACACGAGTTTCATAAATATCATATGGACTAGAAACATCATTTGAGATTCTTTTCATCACATGAAATATGGCATAATTAATAAAAATAATGTCAAAATGTTATGATTTTGACATCATTTTCTGCAAATAACGTGCCATTGTGACGTCACAAACACTCTGGAGCACTTCATCAAATGACAATGCGCCCAAAGTAATACATGTATGTAACGTGTTATCATAACATTTATTTATAAAATGGCTTCATGTGTCTAAATAAAAGGTGTATCATGTGATAAAAAAGTAAACATATCTATCAAAAATTACAATTCATATGAAGCTTGTTCACTTTAAAAGTTTGTTTCTCAAAGCTTTGGTCAAGTACAAAATATACATATATATAAATATGATAAAGTCTGGTTATGAAAAATCATGATATGAAATTGCCCATTTCATATCTTGGGTCTTGGCCAATCAATTGACATTTTTATCAAAATGAGAAAGTACATGTATTTAGCATAAACATAAAAAGAATATTTATACATGTAAGCCCAATAATTCATTGCAGAGGAAGTCAATAAAAATTTTATATATTTCTGCAAGTAAATAGGGAGAAAAGTCTAGTACAAAGAAGTCAACTGTGCACTATTTAAATCTTGATGTAAAGTCCCAACTATAAGTTATGTTCGCAATTAAGTTCACTTTTTACAAAAAATTTCCTGTACTTCAGATTAATATGACAGAATGATACATAAACCTAGAGAAAACCAGGCTTCATTGTGAGAAAATATTAGTGGCTGGATGTAGCTTTCCAATAATATCAAAAGCAAAGGAGAAACAGTAATAAAACAATAGTTTAGAGATGAAATCATGGCACAGCTTTAAGCCTATTTTCTATCAAATTTTAAAAATAAAAAAATCAATTTTTTGCTATTTTAGTGCATGATTAAAGATAAAAAATTAAATTTTGTAAAGAGAAAATTCACCTAAAGCCTATCCATTTCTATACCTCAATTTTTTTTCAGCATTGGGAGGTGTACTGGGTTTAAGTCCATATGCATTCTTGTGTTTGGATGATTTTAAATAAACTGACCCATATATAAAGTATCTCAAATGATATTTCTGAGCAAATTTCGTGAATTCACATTTTGAGCAAAAAAAAAAAAAAATTCTGTTGCCATTTTTTTCTATGTCTAACTTCAACAGTGAACAAAGGTCTATCATGAAAAAAATCATAAAAGTTTTGTAACATAGGACAGCTTTATGTAATCGACAAAGATGTATCAAAGAATTTATCTAAGTAATCATACCAATTAGCGTACAAGAATCTCTTGGTTGGATGTATAGTTATGTGGCTCACATTTGCACAATACAAATGGACAACAAATAAATGGTCATGCACACAATATAAATGATCTAAATAAACTATGGCACATCACAACCTCTCGTCATATAACATACATGTGAACCTCCCGGCGGGAGGACGAAATCTCCCGACGAAACGAGGACCCTCCCGATGAAAAATAGTCCTCCCGATGAAACAGAATTCTCCCGACGAAAACGAAAAATCCTCCAGATTTCTCCAGATGAAATGCAAAATCCCCATTTGTGTATTACGTTACGCATTACGCCGTCTGTAGTTACCAGACAATCAATTTAATAAGTGCTAATTATACAGGTGACAGGTATATTGCTGGAAAAACAAAGCAATTAGCGTCGCGTTCTCTTCACCGTCACGGGTACTCGACTTCCCCGGGGGACGTTATACCCAGTACATCTTAACACGGGTCGTCAAATTCACGTACCAAATTGATGTGCAAGGTTAATTGGGGAATCTTCTTGATGCCGGTAAAATCATATTATATTTATATATAACACGAAAAAGTGAGGAAATGCAGTAAAAGTTCGCTGATAAATAAATAAATAAATGCGTAGGAAAAACGACGTCATGTAATTCACGTACTCTGTATAAGCGTGTATAACCTGAGGCAGATAATGACCGTCTTGTTTATTATTCTCCTAACATTTAAATCTGATGAGTGGTCAGTTTAAACCCCATGAAGAGCAGTTATTGATTTTCTGTACAGGTGTACTCAAGTAGCAGAAGCAAAGTAAAAGAAATCAACGGACGTCATTGAGACAACTCTCGGAACTCTGAATTGTTTTTGATGTTGTATGAGAGCGGAATCTGTCCTTGTTGAAAAGCGAGTTGAGAAAATTCGTCCGTAGATTAAAAAAATAAAAGGGGGGGGGGGGTCCAAATACCGATAAATCCTCCCGATGAAAAATTAAAAACCTCCCGACGAGAGGCCAAATCTCCAGATGAAAATTGAAAATCCTCCAGATTTGTGGAGGCGAAAGGTTCACATGTATGATATAAACAGGGTTATAAATTGTGTGCGAGTTCATGATAGGTAAGCATACACAAGTATTTTCAGGAACTTTTGTAACTTTTGATTGATTAGTTCTACTTTCTAACTAGATTTAGCAAAGTTTTGTTTCTGAATTTGTATTTGGTATGTAGAAATGATATTAGAAAATGTAATACAATCTTAATAGAAAAACTTTAAAAAAAATTTATTCAATGATGAAAGTTAAAAAAATACCTAATTTTTTTGTTAGAACTTTAGTGAAATATGGCACAGATTTACAAACTTTACTAAAATAAACTTGAACCATATTTCTCTTACATTTTTTAGTTCTTCCTATACAAAATGTATAACATTTTTTAGTTGTTGCTAAATGAATTAATTCAAGTGACCAGTACTATTTCTTGTCATAAAATATGAGAAACTAACATTTTAAGCATGATGTATTGAGAAAAAGTAATTTATACAAGCAACTTTACTACATATAATAACGCAACTTTACTATATATAAATCATATAATAATATAACAGATACAGTATTGTGCGTATGGTCAAACTCCATGACATCAGACTGATTAAGGTCCTAATAAGATCCGACTTCATGGTCGGTAGGAATAACAATAAATCAAGAGTGCTCAAGAAATCAAGCTTTCAAGTCATTTAGTTGATGAGATTTTTCTTCAACCATATTATAACTCTAACCAAAATATTGAAAGAAAGACAACTGAACTGACTTCTATAGACTTTTTTTTTTCTTTTTTGGTCTTATGTTTACCTGAAGTAAATATTTATTATAGATACAGAGGACTATATGTGTCTTGTTGAGTCTTTGCGGAATACAGAGTTTTTTCCCCTTACAGACGGTATCTGACGTAAAACCATTGTGACGTCATGAAAATGGTATGGTAACGTCCATTTTATACCGCCATTTCCCAGACTTTTAGGACTGTTTCTATAGAATTTGATGACATCATAATCAGTCTACGTCAGATACCGTCTCAAATGTGAAGTAACTCTGGTTTTCGCAAATAGCGAATACATGGAGATACCCTTTGGTTTGGTTACAACATCGATATGAGATTCTAAATGGGATTTGGCAGAATTGGGTTTGTCAATATTCTTATAATGATACGATAGATAATATTCCATAAAATCATACTTTTAGGGAGTCATGTATGGGAATAGCAATGTAATGTATTGTTTAACTTACATAGCTTTTAAAAATTACATGTATATATTTACATACAAAATTTATCATATACTATGAAATATTGCAGCTTATTTGAATGACTGAAGGCTCATATCTCTCTATGATAAAGTATAGGATGATAATTAAGATGACTCTATAGAAGCAATAGTCCATTTTCAAGTTCTGGGAAGCAACATACCAGACTACAGACATCAAGTACCTTGGCAAACTTTTGAATTGTTACTTAATAATTAATCGAAGGTTTCACATTATGTTTCCAGTCATTCATGTGTGACGTCACAATGGAAAACATCGCCAAAGTATGTGATGTCCGTAGTCTAGCTATCAAGTAAAACATCTCGGAAATAGTCTATTAAGCCAACTGAAAATTGGTTTTTATTCATCAAGTACCAATTTCCGTCATTTTCGTCAGTGTATTCCTTTATGAAATTACGTACCGACAAATATAAATACTCTTGACAAAATATACTGTTGTACGGTAAAAAAATAAATCAGTTTCTTGCAAAACTTTAATATGATCAGGCAGCCTTTGGGATGAGGGAGGAAGAAGCTGAAGTTTCCAAGTTTTAAGACAATGTAGCATATTAGTGTTATGAAAGGTAGATCAATGAAATCTGAATACGTACTCAAAGTGGCATATAATGCATTTCTAATATACTTCTTACTACCCAATCATATATTTTTACAGTACCCTAGACGATATATTCATGTCTCTAATTGTTTTTCATCAATGACTGCTTAATTAACAAGCAAAGAAAAGAAACACCTATAATAATAATAATAAAAACTTTACTTGGAGAAGGTAACCTGATAAGCAATTTAGCTTTTCTTCCCCAGGGCCATCTAGACATCATTTTACAACAAACAGATCCTATAGGGGTCTGGAGGCAGATCTAAATATCTAGTTTTCGGTTGGTATCTGAACAGACAAATTTATATTTAAGAGACCCTTGGATGACAAATTAACATACCAACTAAATCTCTATTTTTTAAGGAATTGACGAAAATTGGTTCTGACGAAAATAAAGCAATTTACAGTATATTGATGTAGTATACAAAACAGTATCCATGAAAGTGTAAAGATGAATTATTTCAACAAAATACGGAATATTTTTTGTAAAGAAACATGAAATGTATGAATATATCCCTGATTTGTAATGTTGTTTTCTTTTCATTGAGCCTGAACACACTTTAATGGAAGAGATCCAGACATATTTTGATTTGGTGTTGCTATAGTTACAATGCTAGTTACTGTTGTCATGGTTACAGGATCTTGTTCCACACTAACTTGTCAGTCTACCTTGATCCACCTCTGTATTGACCTACTGAGAGCAGCTATCCACCTGGAAATAATGGAGGGGTTAATGTGACACACATGTAAGAACAGGCTGGAACAAAATGATTTGTATCTTGTTTAAAAATCTACTACATGTATTTCAGATTCAAGATTTCTTAAGTCAAAATCAATAGGATTCCAACTGAATACTTTAATTCAATGCTGCTGTCTACAGAGAAAATTTTGCCTTTGCCTTTCATCATCGAACCCCCCCTCCCCCTCTCCTTCTGCTTTTATCTCCATATTTGTGTGCAGATCATTTATAGAACACTTTTTCTAGTGTACATGTAAGTGAACTGATAAAATACACAACACTACATATATCCCTGTACATGTATTAAGATCATTTATATAATATTATACCTTCGTTTATCTGTTTCGTTATCGGCACAGAAAGTAAACGTCCTCATCTGCGGCTCCGGAGGACGTAATGAAATGCTGTTCCTCTTAGATGGTACACCAGCTTGGTCTATCATGTAACCATGGAGATGGGTCATACCTATAAATAGAATATTCTCAGTATTTCATACTGTGAAGAGTGGTTATGAGAAAGGAGGATTTCAAATAATTTTTTATTTTATAATCAGATATTTATTAAGGAAATCTAAGGATTTGCAGGACTAGTGTTGGGAATCCAATGAAAAACCCCAAATCGATTAATCAGATAAGCCTTCTGATTGATTATCAATTATAATCAGATTCTTAATTAAATCATGCTGCAAAACTGTGAGATACTTCAATACTTGTCCATAAGTTACTTTACATTGACAGCAAATTTTATTGAAACTCAGAAAACGTATGCATACATGATATCAGCCGAATTGAGTTATTAATACGATATACATGTATGAACTGTTTCTCTAGCAAAAATATGGTTTTTCTGATGCAAGTATATCATTCTTAAAATGTTTAAAATTTCACAATTATAATTGATTACCAAATCATTTAATTTCCATTGTTTTTTCTATGAAACAATGATTCTGAAAATTTTGTGAAAACTTGTACATCTTGCGCTACACATACCATGCAGTTTTCCCTCAATTTTTGGTGTTAAAACCTCGATCAATCAAAATCATATTACAATGATTTCTTAAACTCTTAATCAATTAATGCAATCAAATGGGTTTGGCGACAATTTTGCTGACATCGGCAATAATCGGCACAACAATAAGCAGGACATATACATGTATAAAGTATCTATATAAGGTTTGTAGAATCGGCACAACACTATGCAGGACATATATAAAGTACATGTATCTACATGTATATAAGGTTTGTAGCTTGAAACATACCTTGAGCACTCTGAGAATTCATGTTTTTATAGTAATACATGCATGCATCTTTCAGCACACAGTAGCGGCGATTCCATCCCTTCATAGTACGTCCGCACTTTGAGAGATATCCAGAACAGTCTGGTTTACGAATCTCTAAAGCCGGAATACCAACATTATGACTCGTTACATCCATCCAATTATCTCTCTGTTAAAAAGATGCAATTACGGTTACTGTACTGTTCACTAATTCCAGAGCACCCTGTTTTCCCGGTTTTCTCTAAAATATGATAATGTCATCTTCCAAAAAGATATCAATTAAATAGTACTCCTTTAGTCGTAACAGAAAATACCATTGTTTTGGCTGTGCGTCAATTAATTTAGAAATAGGAAGGAAAATAAAAAGTCTAGGGGGATTTTCTACAGTAAAATCGCTGAAAATGTGTGACCTCAGAGGCTTTGACGTCACTGTTTACTATTGTTGACACGGAGAACAATATGGCGGCCGCTTGAAATTAACATGGGAATTTCCCGTAGACATTTTATTTTTCATATTGCGGTTTGAAGGCAGCTGATAGGGTAAGTTGAAGTTAATTTCCAATTACGACTAAAAGAGGTCAATTCTCAGAAACAATAATTTATAGCAAAACTCTTCAGACGACAGAATGAATCGCTAAAACAGGGTGCTCTGGATTTAGTAAACAGGACAGTAGTGTGACATTCAGTGATATTGTATGCAGATCAGTCCTAGCCTTCTCACTTGTAAAGTTAAGAAATAACTGTTCCTTTATGTGTCATTATAGCACCTCGACTTAGATAAGTAACTTGAATTAATTAGAGAATGGAGGAATTTCTGCGTTATTTTAAAAATGTTATGCAACGAAAGGTAAACAGTTGCCTTTATACAGTATCTAAGCATGAACAATGTTCTGTCCAGTCAGGGATCTGTTTGTATGCAAACCTAATTAACCCATACAAACCTTCTTTTTGGCCTTTGTTGCTGCCTCATTCAGTGCACTGACCCATCTGTATAAAAGTAAATATACATGTATCTATTAAATGTAAAAAATAAATTCATACCAACAATAGTTTAGTTCTTCATCACTTTAAATTCCTCAATAGGATTCTGCTTAAACATAGTAGCTACTACTTTTTTTCATCTGTAGAAATGTAGTTTTTGATAACTTTCACATGTATTTTATCTCAACTACATGTACTTCCTTCAGTGTGTCTATCAGGATCTTTATGTATGAGCTTTAAATGAATATTATGAACATGTAGCATAAAATAACAAGATATCTTTACCTGGCCATTTCTTCACGTGTGTCGGTCATGAAGAAGTAGGTACGGGCCCCGAACTTCTCTGCCTTGAAGCAGTTTTCTTTATTAGAGTCTATATGGCGTGACACCAGATAGTTCAGTAACGGTAACGCTCCTAAAGGGTCCTGATCCTGTTTGTGTAGATTAAAATGATCATCTTTCATTGATACATGGAAGCATATAAGCACGATGTAAAAAAAAAAATACCTAAACGTATCTGTGTTTATTATCAAACCACTACCCATTTCTCATCTCTAAATTAATAAATTATAAGAAATAATTGTTCGAGTCAAAAAAGGTATTCTTGTCTTTACTTCTAATGAGGATCACATTTCAGTCATATGTGTCCTTTTATGTGTCATTTTATGTAACAATACACTCCTAATGTCTGTTGTGACGAAATATATGAAAAATAAGCTCAAAATGCATCGAAGATGCAAAATGCTGAGTTGCAAAACTGGAATGTAAGTATGAATATGCAGACTAACATGAAATGTGTATGGTTTGTAACAACATTTTGTGGTCCTAAATGAAAATTTCTGGATCAAGAAATGGTCTTCTCTTTATTCTATATCAGCGTGTAATATATTTTCAAGGATACAGATTTTCAATCTCATCATACAGAATACTTTATGTATTTGTATGTACAATATGATTTAACAAAGCATACTCTAAAGATACAGAATAAGGTACAATTCATATCTTAAATCACGGGAAACATTTCTGGCAAGTTTCATGATTATAGGTGCAATACAGGCTCAAATATGGTTGGGAAAACATTTTCATCTGAGTCCTGTGACCTTGATCTTTGACCTTTTGACCCAAAAATTAATGGCAAGTTTCATGATTATAGGTGCAATACAAGCTCAAAAATGGTCTGGAAACCATTTTCAATTACCTAAGTCCTGTGACCTTGATCTTTGACCCTTTGACCCCTAAATCAAAAGTGGTCATTTTCTATTCACTGGAAACATTTCTGGCAAGTTACATGATTATAGGTGCAATACAGGCTCAAATTCAGTCGGGAAACCATTTTTAATCATCTTAGTCCTGTGACCTTGACCTTTGACCTTTTAACCCCAAAATTGATAGTGGTCATCCTTGATCCATGGGAAACATTTCTGGCAAGCTTCATGATTATAATTGCAATACAGGCTGAAATATGGTCCGGAAACCACTTTCAATCATCGGAGTCCTGTGACCTTGACCTTTGACCTTTTGACCCCAAAATCAATAGGGGTCATTCTTTATTCATGGGAATCATTATTGGCAAGTTTCATGACTTTAGGTGCAATACAGGCTAAAGTATGGCCAGGAAACCATTTTCAATCATCAGAGTCCTGTGACCTTGACCTTTGACCTTTTGACCCCAAAATCAAAAGTGGTCATTTTCTATTCACTGGAAACATTTCTGGCAAGTTACATGATTATAGGTGCAATACAGGCTGAAATATGGTCTGAAAACCAATTTCAATCAACAAAGTCCTGTGACCTTGACCTTTGACCTTTTGACCCCAAAATCAATAGGCCTCATCCTTGATTCAAGGGAAACATTTCTGGCAAGTTTCATGATTATAGGTGCAATACAGGCTGAAATATGGTCCGGAAACCATTTTCAATCATCTGAGTCCTGTGACCTTGACCTTTGACCCCAAAATCAATTGGGCTCATCCTTGACTAATGGTGAGTAAGTGTATGAAGTTTCATTGTTATAGCCTCTTTCGTAGTTGACTTATAGTCCGGAAACCAATTGTTGACACCCTCCCGCCCGCCCGCACAGACGCCTGCCCGCCCAACCGCCCGCCCGCCCGCCCGCCCGCCCGCCCGTCTCACATCAAATTAAGAGCCGAGTTTTGCAACTCGGCTTATAAGGAATAACAACTACTTAGACGTGGATTATTGTCCCATTATTCCCTGAGTAACATGAACATGAGGTGTTTATCTGATTAATTCATGCAATGCAGGGAATTACTGGACAATAGCTCGGTAATTGTTATTTCTATTCTAATATATTCTAGTTATAGCAAACAAGTATTGTTAGCACAGTTGTTTTTTTTTTGAAAATCAATTGCATAGTATGTTAGAATAAGACTTGACACATGGTTCAGAGCTATAAAATCTTGCAGGAAACTTTTCAGACATTTACCATCAGAGCACAAGTATGTAATTTTAACTGTAAAAAATCAAATGTTTCATCCAGAGGGAAGGAATTATACAAATAAAAGCAAACAAACACTCAAGTTTGAAGTAAAAGTGCACTTGAGTATTTTCAAGGTTTTTTTTTATAAAGTTGAAAGTACCTGTTCTGTTTTATAATAATACAAGCAGTTGTCTGGACGTAATATAAAGTAACGTCTCCTCCAGTTCTTCATGAACGTAGATCCACTCAGTTTTGACATGTACCCGGTAAGAAGGGGCGTGTCCATATTCCTCACGTGATACACATCACTGGATGCCACCTCAAGCTGAACTATGTGACCCTCTGTTAATGTAATCATAATTAATTTAATTAAACCACATTTTCTAAAAATAAAACAATTTTTTCCTTCATAAGTTCATAGCAAGTAAAATTTTCAAAAATCTGCAGCACATAGACTGCAATAGTAACAGTATCATACAGTCATATTCATGTGAATAGACGATTTTCACATTACCGCAGTTGACTTGCATTTTACACATCCTAAGACCCGACATCCCAAGATTTGACATAATTTTCAACTGTGACGTCGTAGCAGATTTATGACGTCACAGTTAGAAATAACGTCAAAAGTAGTGATGTCGGGTCTTGGTGTGTCAAAAATGCAAATCATATGGTAATGTGAAGAAAGTCTATTGTAAATACAGAAGTTCACTGAAATGATATCTACGACTTTCCAATCAATATCATGAATATGTATACATGTAAGTATATGCTGATGAGGTTCAATACATGAGTATATAATAGGGATATCTGACATGTACTCTCACAGTCAAAGTTTAATGAATTCAGTACTGAAAAAAGGGAAGATGGAAAAGAGAGGAAACAGCTGAAAAATAAATACTTTTTTGAATGAGCTGTATAATTTCTTGGTGATTTGCTTTGAGGACATTAACTCCATTTACAGCTATGAGAATCTGGCCCTCTGTCACTCCACCACGCTCTGATGGACTTCCTGTAAAATATCGTATAACATACGTAGATGAGTCTTTTCTAAATGCAGATTTATTTCTCATATGGGATGGTTACCGACATGAAACCATTATGACATCATATAATTGGTATGGCAATGTTAATTCTGTGCTGTCATTTCCCAGGGTTTTAGGAAGATTTAAACTGAATTTAATGACATCACAATGAGTTTAAGTCAGATACTGTCCCAAACGGACAGTAACTATGTACCAACTGCCAAATATCCTATCACAGTGGTAACTACGTGACAAATTAGTGAAGCTCTTCATACATGTAATTCTGCTGCAAACTTTAATTTGAACCCCTTCACCACAAACATGGTCTGAATATAAAATTTGCCATGAATTTAAAAGTGTCCGGTGTGTCTCTGCATCATTGTAACCTTAATTAATGGTTAAGAGTAGGATACCTGTTAGCAATTCTATTCACTTCTTGTCTATTGAGATTTAAACTGAATAATCCAAAGCAATACATGTATTTCATATCTTGTTGATAGGTTCATTGCCCGTACATTTATAATTAGATAGAGAAGTGTAACATGAGCAATGTAAAGCTGATATTTCTACCTGAACGATGAAGAATAATTACCCATTACCTACAAATGCTTAAGGTACTTGAATGAATAAATATATAAAAACATCCAATGAAAACCGATTAACAATAATTTCTTACCTTTGTCTACAGATGTGATAACAGCAGGGTGACTATCCAGTACATGTAGACCAAAGTCCTGGTCATCCTTACCCTTTACTATCGTAAGCACTCTCTCCTGATCTATAAATATCAAACTACAGTCTATAGTTAAAAAACAAAAAGCTTAAAATGTGACGACTGCGAAGCTTAAAAGTAGAATTAATGCATATCTATTTTAATTACCCTTTTAAACAAACAAAATTTTCGGAAAAATTCATGTCGTAACAATGCATTTCTGATGTCTGACTGAGATTAATAGAATTTAGCACCACTTTGAGTTCCGGATAGAAAAATATCAGTCGAGGGTGGGATTGATTAAGTCCCACCTGAGGCGTTAGCCGAGGTTGGGACGTTGATCATCCCACCTGAGACTGATATTTTTTTATCCGGAACTAAAATGTGGTGCTTGATTATTTTTCTCGCACATTTAAATCATCAAAGTCTCTTTTTTATGCAACAGAATGACTGAATGTCATACGTTAGTTTGTCTGTGACGTCATAAAGGAACATTCAACAGTGCCGGATCAGGGGTGCCGGATCGAATTCTCCAGCACCGCTAAAAGGGGGAACCAGCCTATCCAATGTGCGAGAATTAAAGCTTGTTAGTCAGAGGTAAAGACATAGATATGTCACAAAATTTAGCACTTTGATTCCTGCTATTAAAAGTGTAATCAATTAAACAAGGTCAAAAGAAGGTCCAAATATCTACATTAAATTCCATTTAAAGAGTATTTCAAAAACCTGAAGGTACTAAGTCTAACAGAAAGATGTAAGGATATGAATAGGATGTAAATGTTTTAACTGACATCATACCACAGGTATCATGACAGTTCATTTGAACCTTTGGCTACGGTAAACCACCAAGGACTCATTTTCCTTTTTGGAGGAATATCGGTAAATCTTACCATAAAATCTAGTCGACATTCTGTGGTATTCCTCCTGACTATCATGCCTCTGTACAAACGCTCGTCTTTTTATCTGATACTCATTACGGAACTCGCTCTCTGACAATGTTGTCTGTGTAGAGTATGATCGATTGTGAGATATAAACGAGTTGGACGTGGCATCTGGCTGGAACACATCCTCATCTACAAAACAAGTGAAAAGTTTATCTACAAGAAAAGTTTATCTACACACAGAAAACAAATACAAACATGCACTATAAACTATCTTTTATTCACGTTGGTCTTATTTTCACAATATTCGCGAGGTCCTCGGATTCCAGAATATAAAACGCCACGAATGTGTCTAAACACATGTAAAGTAAGATACGTACATACGATGTTGCGAAAATAAAATGCTGCAAACCACTTGTGTTCCCGAACTTAAGACGCCGCAAGTAAAAGACGATTAACAGTATATATAACTTAACAAGTGACATAAGCTAGACACAAATATAACAGTGAAAGAAACAGGCATTACAATGTATGTATTTTCTAGTTGTTCAGATTATACACTATCCATATTTACTGTGACCTTGACCTTGGAAATTTGAACTTGGTTCAAGTTTACGCCACATCCTTGGCTCAAAGTCAACAATTCTGTGCAAGTCTTGTTCAAATCTATTTAGAGGGTAAAACTAACTTATTATCACCCTAACAAGATATTTACCATCAAATAGAAAATCAAAGGACTGAAAGTCCTGCGAGTTGGCAAAAAGTAACATTGAGACGAACATACAGAATGCCTCAATTGCTTGAATGAGTGATTCTCACAAATAAGAGTTGTCTCAAATCTAAAAAAAAAAAAGTCTGGAAATATATAAATATATAAAAAGATAGAACTTCTTAACCAAGTAACTGATTTTGAGGTCAGAGTTCAAGGTCAATATGATCATGTCAAATTTGTTGCAATTGTTATGGGTGTATGCATGAAGTATAATGTCCTAGCTATCACTTTTACTTTAGGAGATATTTGCTTTTGAAACTTCTTGACCAACTTAAAACCAACATCTTAGGTTTATTAAGTATCAAACTGAAAAACCTTTTTTCCTAGTCGGTAAATAGCTCATCAGAGCTAATGTTGATTGTTATAAATTATGTCTGACTTTAAATAAATATTATTGAATGATTGATTTATTTATTTACTTGTCTTTAGTCTTCTACACATCCACAATTTTTTTTTAAATCTAAGGTCTTTTTTATCCTAAATACAATACGTTTACCCATCTATCTAAAAATGGGGTGCTCCTTATACAGAGGAGGGAAGTACAAAGAAAAAAGATGCGCCATATTTTAATGTACTGACATCAACATGTGATCGCTATTCCTGTAGCATCGTTCCTTGTAGCATTTTTTTGCATTCTCATAATGCATTTAACCCATTATTTACAACTTGAACTTAAACGTCTGTCGTCTAATATGTTCTTTTGTCAAATCGTAGTGGTCCTATTTCTTACTGCGCCAGTAACATTGTGCCTTGTTTGGTCCGTGCAGGGTTATCAAGTGCAAAGTTGAAAGCCATAGCAATGAGAGTTGGCTTTGCCAACTCAAAAATCTCATCCAAGTGCAATTCGACTTAAACGGTTCAAGGTGATTAAATGTACATACTCTTGGGTATTAATCAACAATTCTGTGAAATTCAAATCGATGCAGGGGTTATAGACACACTACAAATGTATACACAAGTGCAATAAATGTAATTATTGCCAACAGTTGTCAACAGTGTCAGTACAGAGAAAATCTCCTCTAAAATCCTCACAGATGAACAAAAGTTCCAGACATTTCATTACAAGAACCAACAATTATATAAAAATTTTGCATCCTCCTATACATAAATTGGCTTCATAAGCCATACCTTTTTCCTCTATACTAGGTTGTAATTGTAAAGCTGAACTTTTCTCCATGTCCAACAGATGATCTTTATCTACTTGTACCCAACACGAGTTACGGAAACTCTCATTGTAAATTCCTGAAATACATGTAATATCAACACTATTATCAGATCTGCTAGAATTAAACATAATACTGGTAAACCAACAATACGACATAATTTAGTATAATATTGATACTCTTTCCGTCAATCTGCAGTAGCTTTTTAAAACTGAAAACATTTACAGTCAGATACATTCTTGTTTCAGCCTTCATACATGTACCAGTATTACTTTCAACTTTAGTCTATCAATCAGCATCATTGGCAGAATATTAAAACATATCAAATCCAAAGATCAAAGCCTCATAATCAAAACTGCCTGCATCTTTTATGTTTTGTTATGTTTTTTCTAGGCAACTACTGCTTTCAATAAACATGTATAACAAACTGTACCTGTGTCTTCATCTGAGGAATCATCAGAGTTACCTCCCATACTGGGTGTGCCACTATTTTGTTGCCTCTCAGAGTTACCCCCTACACTAGGGGTCCCACTCTTCTGACGCCTGTTGACAATATTGCTAGATTCTGTCGATACATGTCTCTTGTCAGAGTTACCCGTCATACTGGGTGTACCACTCTTCGGCCTCCTACGTACAACATTTTCAGAATTTTCCAATGTGGGTCCTCCGTTAGATAAATCAGAGGAAGGCAAACTTTCTTTTGACAACCCGTCAACTTTTGAGTCTACACTACATCTATCTGACGGCAGGACAGATAGATTTTTGACACCATTATTTAATTCCAAGTCCCCATTCAATACTACCGGTATATTCGAATCTGTTTGTGTCCTTTCATTTTCATCATCACAATCTTCAATTTCTTTAAGAAAACTGAATGCATCACTTACAATTCTTTGGGTGCCTCTTTTTGGCATATTTGGATCAGGAGGGACCTTTTCACTATCTGAGTCCCTCGACACATTTAAGTCCAGTTTTGACGAGTCCGGCCAGTGTCTCAGTACGACCACTCCATCCATATCAGACTCACTCTCTGATACTATCACACTGACTGTATTATCATCAGTAATGCTGTTATCTACTCGATCCTCCGTATTATCTTTGTGTGTCACTTTATCATTGTTAACATCTTCTAGATAAGTTTCGATGCGGTACTCGTCTGTTTGTACTTCATCATCAAAACTAGCTTCCTGAATAAATCCTGAATCACACTGACTTCTGACGGACGGACTAGAGGTTTCCTCGCTATTGTCAAGGTACGTAACAATAGTGTACTCACTTTCCTTACTATCTACTACATCTATGCTATCTATAGATGATGAAGCTCGCACTATAATACTGGCCCTATCTTGTGTCAAATTTTCCTTGTCAATTAAAGAGACCCCAAACGTCTTTGGAATTGTATCCCTGTATGCTCTGAAACAAGAAAGGTATTTCAAATATTATCCAAATGCAAGCTACATTGTACAATGACGTGTGAATTTTGATGGAAAAAATGGTCTAGCACAATATCTATACCAATTCTCTATATGCAAGTATGTACTACCGCGGTATGTGTAATTTTGTTTTTCTTCTTCAATAATAAGGAATAATCTATCTAAAGGAGAAAGTGAATCTAGGAGATGTAACTGATAAATAGTTTTGACAAGACACCTCTAAAGATGGTATCAATGGCCGGATTGCTTGCAGAAGATTGTGTTTTGAAACATAATGCCCATTAAAAGCAACAGAGTGCAATATTAATACATGTTTCTCCAATCAAAGTATCAATGTGAGATTCTATATAGTTTTGACACACTTTAGTCTAATTCAAATTCATATCTCCAGGGTCAAGGTCAATCCTCAAGGTTAACTTCAGAACCAGAAATCAGTTCCACTAACCATGTTCTACGGTACCTCTATGGCAAGTTTTAAAGTGATACGTTACAGAGCAATGATGTATGTCCAGTTCATAATAAAACTGTCAAGGGCAAGGACAATACCTGAAATCAAGTCCAGTTATCATATTCTACCACCATGTAAAATTTTAATGTGCTATCTAATACATAGTACAATAAAGTATTACTCAAGGTTTCATACACATGTAATCTTTAATAGTATAAAGTTCAAGTTCCCTAATAAAGAGCCCAAAGGGTGAAAAAGTTTTGGGAATTAAAGTGTTGAATAATTTCTGAATTTTTCAAAACATGTATCTTATATACATGTAAATCTTTAGGGTTAAGGGTTTCGGTTAACCCTAACCCTTATTTTCAAGGTTGAGGTCAAATCTCAAGGTCAAGGTCAATACCTGAAATCAGGTCCACAGTCCACTTGCTTAGATCCATCTCCATTCAAAGTTTAAATGTGATATGTGATATATTTATTGGTACCTTACTATGGTAAAGTCAAATTCAAAATTGTATCTTCAAGGTCAAGGTCAAATGGCAAGGTTAAGGTCAATACCTGAAATAAAATCAACTAATTATTTCCTATCTCTATGCAAAGTTTGAATTTAAAATTCCATATCGTATTTGTACAAAAGAGATTAACTCTTAATTACATTTTTCAAGGTCAAGGTCAAACCTCAAGGTCAAGGACAATACCTGCATTAAGATCCCCTCACTATTCTTTTATCTTTGTACTAAGTTTGAAGATTGTACCCCTTATAGTTTACTCAAAAATACTCTTTTTCAAGGTAAAATCTCAAGGTCAAAGTCAAAAACAATACCTGCCTTCAGATCCTCTAACTATGCTTTTTTATCTCACTACCAAGTTCATTATTGTTCTCCTTGTAAATGTAATTCTTTCACAACTATTCTAATCACAAAATTAATTACATTTTCAAGGTCAAGGTCAAACCTCAATGTCAAGGTAAAAAACAATACCTGCATTCAGTTCCCTTTTATTTCTTTACTAACCTGAACTCAAAATTGCATTTTTCATGGTCAAGGTCAAAGCTCAAGGTCAAGGGTAAAAAAAAAATACCTGTGATCAATCTCTTCCATCGAACATTTACATTTAACTCTGTCATAGGCTCAGAAGAAAATCTCAATCCCGCGTATATTTTACAGACTTTACAATGCAAATTGTAGACTGGCAACCGTTCTTAGTTTACTCTGTTTGTACATGACAGAAAATAGTTCCTCAGTTTACCCTAAATTTTATAATTTGGGAAGTGTACAATTTTATGTTAAATGCTAATGCTTATCTGTGGTATTTTGCATCGTGAAATTGAAGAGGCATGTGCCCTATAGCCTGTTAAAAACTTTGTCAAAAATCTTGATGGATGGGCTCTAAGCAGAGGTGTTAGTGTGAGGAAGGAGCGATAACTCAGTTTGGAGATTGACCTGTGATCTGATCCTCTCACCATGCTTTATCTTTGTACCATGTTTGAAGATTGTACCCCTTTAATATAGTTCTTTCACAACTAACCTAAACACAATCACAACAGCTACAGTAAACCAAATTGTTGACGCAGACGGACAGACAGACGGACATCACCATTTCATAAGACAAATTTTCCTTCACAATCCGGCCAATAAAAGGAAGAAAGCAAAGTACAAGGGAAGCAACATCATTATATAAACTACATACATAGGATCTAACTACATTGTATACGGGAACAAATTAATATATAATCAATCTTTTTTTTAAGCAACATAGAACAAGCCTGAACATAAGTTAACTATCATACAATTACATGCTAAAGGACTCAAGTGTGCGATGTTAATATACTAGTAATAACATAGGAGCTTTCCTGTCTCACCCTGTAGCTTCCTCATCATTCACATTGTACTCTGGCGTGCTAAGAAAGCTGAAAGCCTCACTAATACATGCAGTGGTTCGCCGATGGCTCTTGGTCGACATAATTTGAGCTAGTCACCTCTGTCATGCAACTACAGAAACAATATGGCATGCAGCTAAAGTTATACAAATACAACATAGTGAAGACAAGATAACTGCTACTTATTACGAGTAAATGGTGGAGAGGACAAGATATCTGCTACTTATTACATGTAAATAATAGTGAAGTCAGGGTATTTGCTACTTATAATTTATTACATGTAAATGATAGTGAAGACAAGATATCTGGTACTTATTACAAGTAAATGGGTGAGAGGGCAAGATTAGATATCTGCTACTTATTACATGTAAATAATAGTGAAGTCAGGATATTTGCTACTTACAATATATTACATGTAAATGATAGTGAAGACAAGATATATCTGCTACTCATTACATGTAAATGATGTTGAGGACACTATATCTGCTACTTGGAGGGAGGACAAGATATCTGCTACTTATTACATGTAAATGATAGTGAGAACAAGATATCTGCTACTTATTACATCTAAATGATAGTGTGGCCAAGATATTTGCTACTAATTACATACATGTAAATGATAGTGAGGACAAGATATCTGCTACTTACTACACGTAAATGAAAGTGAGGACAAGAAATCTGCTACTTATTACATGTAAATGATGGTGAAGACAAGATATTTGCTACTTATTGATTCATGTTGATGACTAAAGTTGTAGACCCTGTGATCGTCAAAAATTAGATGAAATTTAGCACGTAGAACACAAACTTTATTTTTCTAGCATTACAAAAGTTATGAACTTTTCGTTAATTAAAAAATTGTAGCACCCAGGTTCTCCAAGATATCAAAATATAAAGATAATTTATTCTAAATATTTCTAGCTCACAATATTTACAACGAAAAAGGAGAACCAGGAAGTTACACATGAATCTATGATTACAACTTAAAATAATAACAACATTGATTGTTGAACTTAATTTAGGAAAAATAAGGGTAGATTTTCACAGAGTTTTTAGTAAATAGTCAACAAACTTTAAAGATTGATGACTAAAAAGGTGTATTAAAGCTTAATGAGATACATGTAAGTTTATCTTTTACGACAAAAGTATATTTATAGATATTGTGTTTGAAAACATTGTAAATTTGGCAGCTAGAACACAGGAATAAAAGATGCTATGTTTATATACCTGGGACATGTGAACGTTTTGTATGTTTCTTTACCCAATAAGACCAAAATAATAAAATTAAATAATATACTCAATTTGCTAGAAGATATAGGGTATACATCTTTAAGAGGACAAGATATCTGCAACTTATTACATGTAAATGATAGTTAGTCCATATTTGAAATGAAATTCAAGCTGACATGTCATAACTTTTTTTAAATCAATCTAACGAATACTCCTAAAGATTGAAATACATAGCTGCCTTCTCCTATAGACTTTGCCTATGTTCATATTATGTTCATGTAAATAAAGTTACTGTTCGCACAGCTCACTTCAGAAATCGGAAAATTAAAGTTTTCTCCACTTTGTCTGCAAATTTTGCAATTAAGATTTATATAGGGGGATACGTGTAGATCTCAAACTCTCATAATATATGTCTGTACAACCAGTACTATGCTCACATTGAAAGAAAATAATTTTCGATACACGTAGGGAGATTTCTGTTAGTTTTAGCATGACATCGTCAACCTTCTCCATAGACTCAGTGTTAAACATCGGCGACGTTGCACTAAAACTAACATAGAAAACTCCCTATCTAAAAGTATTTTCTTTCACTGTAAGCATAGTATTAGTGGTAGTTACACAATCATACATCGTTAGTTATGAGAATTCGAGGTCTATCCCCCTATATAAATTTTAATTGCAAAATTTGCCGACAAAGTAGAGAAAACTTCAATTTTTCCGATTTCTGAAATGAGCTGCGGGGACCACAGGGGCCAGATTCCTAGAAAAAAAATTAGAACCACACCTTAAACTCCTGTTTCTCTTCTCTTTACTCTTTCCTTAAGGCATGACAGCTTCCATATTTAAACACCACCCCCCTCCCTCTTTACCCCCTCAATATCTCAAGTTTCAACAGGATTTCAGAATTAAGCTATATATCATTATTTTCTACAGATATTTTTCTTCACGATCGTAACCTTCTTGTCATTGATTATACTTGCATTTAGCCGCAATTAATCCGAAAACATGAAAGGGAGTTGAAACCTACACTTTACGTTATTCTTAGCATGCGCAGTATGTTAGTTAAAGTTGTCATCCTTGCCGCTAACGGTAAAGTGTAGGTTTCGATTCGATTTAAAACATGGGAGCTGTCATGCCTTGTAAAAGGATAAAGAGAAGAGAAAGGGCTTTTTAGATGGGTTATAGTTTTCTCTCTAGGAATGCGGTGCCTGTGGCGGGGACAGTAACATGTCTGTATTTAAAAAATGTGAAAACTACTGTCCGGTCGGCTCACTTCGGAAACTGGATAAAAGCGATTTTGAATACTTTTTCATGCAAAAATTTAGATAAAATGGATATTATTCGATAGATCTCATTTAGTCATAAATTTTGGTACGTATATAATATATGGTCATGCGTTTATGCAATCATATTATACAGACAAAATACTTTTTAGATGGGACGTTTTCAATGTTAATTTCAGCATGACGTCACCGAGTTTATCATAGAGTCTATGGACAGCTTCATAACATCACAGGAAAAATTTGGATGGCAAATCGCCCATCCAAAACTTGTTTTGTCTGTAAAGTTTGATTGCGAGCACTGACTACCATATAACTTATACTGAAATTTACGAATAAGCGAGATCTATTGAATGTTATCCATTTCATTAAAATGTTTGTACGAAAAAGTATTCAAAATCGCATTTATCCAGTTTCCGAAGTGAGCTGCACAGACAGTAGCTATCCCCTCAACAGGTTGGGGAAAGGTACCGATCGAGCTAATATACCTCGATTGGGCTAATATACCTCGATTGGGCTAATCAATCTGAATATTTTCAGTAGTAAAAAATTAAAACATTCTCAAAATTATTCTTTTGAGCAAAATCGCATCAGTTCTTTATAAAAGAAGTTATGTTTACTAAAGAAACATACCTGAAAAGTAAATAGTTACTGAGAAAATATACCTCAATTTTTCTGAATATATTGGGTGAGATTTCTCGAAATCTAAAAAGTTTTCAGGCATAGTTGCTATTTAAATATTATTTCTTGATATAAAAGCTGGTGCGATTTTGCACTCAAATATGATTTGGAGGAAAAAAGTACTTTTTCCTGAATAAAAAAGTCAGATTGATTAGCCTGATCGAGGTAAATTAGCTTGATCGAGGTATATTAGCTCGATCGGTACCTTTCCCCAACCTGCTCAAAGCAAGCCTTGCTAGTGTGAAAGAACTTTTCCAAAAATTCTTGATCAATTGAAGATTGAAGAGGTTTTATTCCAACCTTCAAATTGTGCTTTTGTATAGTGAACTGGAAATCACTGATCCCTAGGAACCTATCATTGATTTAGTGATTATCACTGAACTCCAGAAAGTGAAAGTAGGATTATCATCAAATCGTGTTCACATTTATTCAAATTCAAGGTACAGAAATATTAATGTCTTTCTACTTTACACTTCCTCCGGTACCATTTCAAATGATTTTATAATGTGACGTGATATGATACGTCTTTTATTCATAATTTACCTACATTTTTACTCCAACTGCTCAAACTCGCAAACTTCCTTGTAGTGGGCACTCTACCATGAAAAACCAAGAGCGGATAACCGCAATATTCGATATTTTACAGGGTTGTTCAATAGTTTTTAGGCACAGACAACCAAACTAAAAGTTCAAGGGAGAAATTCGATTCTCAAACGAGACTGTTTGATTTCATTCAAACATAGATAGTGAATGTCCTTTATATATAGAGAAAGTAGATTCGTCAAGTTGACATCGAGCTCCTGTGTCAGTGGCGGATTCAGGGGTGTGGCAATGAACCAAAATTTTCCAA
Organism: Pinctada fucata; assembly: GCA_028142955.1. Classification (NCBI taxonomy): domain Eukaryota; kingdom Metazoa; phylum Mollusca; class Bivalvia; order Pterioida; family Pteriidae; genus Pinctada; species Pinctada fucata. Next base: position 50,310,479 of record AP027109.1, read on the forward strand.
AAACAGGTATATTTTGGCCCATTTTCAGTCAAAATCGGCAAAATTCGCCCCTTGACCCCCGGCAAAGGGGGCGCTGGATCCGCCACTGTGTGTGTATAGGCTATTACAAAGTAATTCTCAGTTTTGCGGATCCCACGATCCTAATTTTATCACCACAATTGGAAACAAAATCAAGTGAACTTCACGTACATTTTCATTTTCTTACAGTACAGTACGGGTTTTTACTTTAAAATCTTTCATTGCGCAAGCGTATGTAAAGACCAAAATCGAGTGGTACGGCATGTCATAGATTTTGATGATTTTTCAGTATAATGGGTATATATTTTAAAGTATTAATTAGATCTCTGGTTGCCATGGTAATAAGGTCACTCTATTTATAGCACTTTTGAGACCATGAAATATAACAATCACATCCAAAGGCATAACCAAACTTTTAAACAACATCAATCCAAATAAAGCTACAGGCCCAGACCAACTAAGTGGCAGAATTCTTAAACAACTAAGCACAGAATTAACTCCATCCATCCAACTCCTCTTTCAAAAATCATTAGACACAGGCACAGTTCCAACAGACTGGAAACATGCAAATGTATGCCCCATTTTCAAAAAAGGTGACAAACACAACCCCATTAACTACCGTCCTGTCTCTCTTACTTGTATTCTTTGTAAACTCTGTGAACATGTGATCTCCTCAAATGTTATGAACCATCTTGAATCAAACTCCATACTCTATCATCTACAACATGGCTTTCGTTCTTCTAGATCTTGCGAAACTCAGTTAACATCTTTCATACAAGAACTATGCAGCTCAAATGACAAAAACATCCAAACAGACGTCATTGTGATGGACTTTGCCAAAGCTTTTGACAAAGTCCCTCACAAGAGACTACTCTATAAATTGAACTTTTACGGCATAAGAAACAACACACTTCTCTGGATCCAGGACTTCCTTTCTCTTCGCTCCCAAACAGTTCTTCTCAATGGCACACACTCAGACAACATTCACGTTACTTCCGGGGTACCCCAAGGCACAGTCCTTGGCCCCATACTATTCCTTATCTATATCAACGATTTTCCAGAATATCTCCATCACTCTACACTCCGTCTATTTGCAGATGACAGCATTATATACAAAGAAATCACAAACACTAATGATACACTTCAACTCCAACATGACCTTGATTCTGCAGCCAAATGGGAAGAAGATTGGCTTATGTCCTTCCATCCTGACAAATGCTCCATTCTCAGAATTACAACAAAGAAAAACCCCATCCACCATAACTACACACTTCACAAACACATACTCACTACAGAAACATCAACAAAATACCTTGGCATCACCATACAAGACAACTTAAAATGGAACAAGCACATAGATAACATTACAACAAATGCAACCAGACAACTAAACTTCATTAAACGCAACCTTAAAGTAGCTTCCCCCAAAATCAAAGAAAGAGCCTACCAATCTCTGGTCAGACCTAAACTAGAATACAATTGCTGCACATGGGACCCACACCAACACACACAGATACAACAGCTAGAAATGGTACAACGACGCGCCGCACGCTATGTCACCAACAGATTTCACAATACAAGCTCAGTAAACAGTATGCTACAAGATCTAAACTGGCCTACACTCCAAGAACGCCGACTCAGAACCAGACTCATCTTCCTTTACAAAATAACACACAATTTAGTAGCAATATATCCACAAGACCTATTATTCCCACTTGATAGCAGAACAAGACACATAAACCCGCTTGGATTCCAACAAATACGCACTCACAAAGACACATACAAATACTCATTTTATCCTCGCACAGTCAAACAATGGAATTGTCTCCCACAACATATAGCTTCTGCAGACACTGTTGAACTCTTCAGAGAACAGGTTACAATACCTGTTCTCCGATCTCTCTATTTTTGATCCTAACATAATAATTGTAAATAGTTTTAAATTTTTCTGTATTATAAATTTTTTAACCCCAGCCACCATGCCGAGGCACATAATTGTCAAATATTGACAGCGTGTTTAAACCATAAAGAAGAAGAAGAAGAAGAAGCCAGCTTCGGATACCTCGTTGCCATAGATACCACTGAACATAACAGCTTGTTCATTTTTACATAATATGTTCTTCCTTACATTCATTCTTACTCAGTACACTTGTCATAAGATGCACCAGCAGGAAAACATTGATTTTCATCAAAGGAAATACAAAATGTATATAACAGTTTAATTGACAAATAAAATGAACGAAAAATTGGAGTGTGCAATTTAAGAGTTTTACCTAAATTCAGTCGTCAAAACCCGTTGCTATGGCAACATTAGACCTTTTAACTCTTTCACCTAATAACAATTAAAATGATCAATGATGTTCAAGGTCATTTCTACTTTGAGACTCAAATGTTGCAAAAATATTGAATTTTTCGATTTTAATGAAATTTTATTTGATATTTTCAAAGGCCATACTGTATTAATTATGGATATAAGATAGAAAACTCTTATAATTTATTTAACTGTAGTTTTATAATTGAAAAAAAAAAATATCTGTCAAAAACAAGAAAATACAGATTTCATTTCTTTTTATATCAAAATACTCACCAAGAATTTAGAAATTTAAAGATGTGAAGAAACTTCATTAATAGTTCTAGGAAATTAGTATTAGATTAATCATGTTATGGTGTGTGACTGTTAAGTTCAATATCTCAAGGTTTCTGAAATATCAGGATTTTTCGTCAAATCCGGTCACTTAAATTTTAACGACCTTGGAAATGCATTGGGTGACCTTGAAATATTTTCAAGGTCATCTTTACATTCAAACGTCTCTGATAGATGTATACATGAACTTTTGTTCCAATATCATGCGTGGATAGTTTGATAAAGATTGTGTTTGAATTCATTGTATCGAAAGTTCGAAACCGTTCAGCCTATTGATGCAATAGCAACCAAATTTGAAGTTGCTTTGCATATAAAAGGACAAATTTGCCCAATAAAAATTTTATATTTATGTATTGTTCAAAGATGTTACTCACTGGATAACTAGAACTTGGTCTTCAAAAACAGAACTGTGCTTTTATGAAATTTCCAGAGCCTTTTGATATCCTGTTTTGGTCCAATTTTTCATCTTGTATACAAAAGGTATCAGAGATTAATGTAAAAAACTTTACAAATATTTATAATAAAAATAGCAATCCAAGGAATGCTTGCGTCGCCTGCGAAGCGGTTTGATTATTATTCTAGAAAGTGGATCAAATTATTGATATCAGTAGAAAAGTCTTATCAAATGAAATTCATTTGAAATATCAGACGGACCTCTTAATTACAAATTAAAAGTTATGGTCATTCTCAAATTTTCAGAACAGAGTGTCAATCATCTAGGTCAAGGTCACTACGTAAAAATTAGTAACAAAAAGGTCTCATCATAAGAAATATCAAAGACCTATCACCTACCAATTAAAAGATATATACAACCTTAGAAAAGAAGGTCAAATAGCTAGGTCAAGGTCAAAAGGTAAAAAATTATAGTATGTGTAGAATGGCATTTTTACAAGGAAAATACATGTGAAAGTATCAAAAGATATAGCCAATATTACTTTTCTTGAAAAGTAGATCAAATATCTAGATCAAGGTCAAAAGGTCAAATATTATGGTCTGTGTAGAAAAGTCTTGTCACAAGGAATACACATGTGAAATACCAAAGCCCTATCACCTACCAATCAAAAGATAAATCCATTTTTAATTTTTTTGAAAAGTAGGTCAAAGATGTAGGTCAAGGTCACAAATTATGGTATGTGTAGGAAGGTCTTGTCACAAGGAATACACATGTGAAATATCAAAGCCGTATCACTTACCCATCAAAAGATATAGTGAATCTTATCTTTTTTTCAAAAGTAGTTAAATTATCGAGGTCAAGATCACAAGGTAAAAAATTATGGTTTGAGTAGAAAGGTCTTGCCACAAGGATTGCACATGTGAAATATCAAAGTCCTAACACTTACCAATCAAAAGAAATATCATTTTTATTTTTTTTGAAAAGTAGGTCAAATATGTAGTTCTAGGTCACTAGGTCAAAAATTATGGTATGTGTAGGAAGGTCTTGTCACAAGGAATACACATGTGAAATATCAAAGCCCTATCACTTACCAATCAAAAGTTATGGGCTGTGACACCCATAGTGTGACAGACAGACAGACGGACGGACGGACGGACGGACGGACGGACAGACGGACAACGGACAAAGTGATCCCTAAGTGTCGCTATGCTTCGCAGGCGAAACAAAAAGGAATGAAAGAAAATAATCAAAGTAATTTCAGATAACAAAAGTACATGTTTCTATGGTAACGAAGCATACAAATATGCCTCGTCCTATGAATTTTCCCAATTTTTGAAACTTCAGACACCGTTTCCATGACAACGACAACCTTTTAAAAAAACTGGGTTTGATTAACATACTAATACGTAAGGGTTATTCTACTGTCTCCGAGGGCGTAGCCCGAGGAGCAGTTGAATAACCCACTTGTTGCACGGCAATTGTTATGCCATCAAACAATTATCACCGTTGATTGAGTTATTATAAGACGTCATTCCGAGTAGGATAAAACTACTCATGGTCAGTAAACAGTTAGGTATTTCACGCATTTCAAATGTAGATTTCAAAGAAAACAATGGTAAAAAATTCGGTCCAGTATATGTTGTTAAATAAGGGGAATTTAATAAAGTTAAGGAGGCTCAATAATCGTTTGACGTCATCAGATATCGAGTGCAGTACTTTTATATGTGGCCTTTTTTAGTTTTCGGCCTTCAAACTTCTCCGTAATTCGCTTGTTTCTTGATGGATTTCGACATGTTTGGTATCGATGGAAACAGAAAATTATCATCTACATGAGTGTAATAAATATTTAGTCAAATGTATCGTTTAATTTATATCTACAAAAATATCCCGTAAAAGAGACACCCTGGCTAACGCCGTAAACGTATCGTTTTTAGAACGTCATCGGCGGAAATTCAACCGCCTGTTGCCTTTGAACAAATTCAAGAAGGTAAACTTAAGTTCATGATAAAACGAGATATTTCTTGGAGATTTTAGCGGTATCAAAGATAAGATATTTCAAGTTTGGTTTCTCTAATAATCTTGGTTTAAAGATTTTTTCTTCAATTTTGTCAACTTTCGTACTTTGCAACAAGATGCTATCGAATAAAGTTTCCCTATTTGAAAGATTTAAGCGAATGAATTTTAGTTTTAAGCCTGCTTTGTTCAAAGATATATCCATTTCACAGATAACTGCACGCATTATCGAGAACGAGGGAGGGGATTGACGTCCACTTATTGACCTTGAACGTCAAAATGTTTAAAAACGCTTCCGTTTACTTTAGTTCTATTTCTTTTATATATATTTCCGTTTCTCTAAATAGATTGATGGAATTAGATATGAAATTTTGAACAAAACATTTTTTTAAAGCTTTGACTTTTTTTTAACTTTATTTGACAAAACTCATTTAACTGACACTAACAAAACATGAAAGGTGAGTTTATAAATGAAAAAATCGAATAACGCTTTGCCAAGGATATTTAGAAGTACACATGTTACTTTCCTTTTCTTGTTTATTTTTTTCGACAAATCATTTGTAAACTTGTTTATTCTTATTTGATTTCGATGATAAATGATAATTGTGTAAGTATTCTTCCTTGTATCAGAATTTGAAACTTCCACTGAATGTTGGGAAAGAATAATCTCGACTCGAAGTGTCTGATTTTTTGCTCACCTGAGCTATTGTCATAGCGCGCCGTCCGTCCGTCGTCTGTCGTCCGTCCGGCATAAACCAAGTAGATTTTTACAATATGGAAACGAGGTAAAACGGAATGTCTTGTACTTTTGTTAAAAGATTAGAGTCTTATCTTGAAAAATATGTCAATTATAACAGTTTTTAACAAATATTTTCATCCTTATAACGTCAACTAAGGGAACAGAGCATTTTAATTTGACTTGTTGCAAATTGTTACAAAACCGTAACTATGACAACCAAATATTTTAAATCAGAATGAACGATAACATGTACTTTTTTATATTTCTTTTCGAAGAAAAGAGTTTGTCGTTGAGAAATATGTGAAAGAAAATAACTTTTGACAAAGACTTCTTATCACTTTGATGTCAAATAAGGGTACTGAGTACTTTTTCTTAGATTCTCATTTTGGGGTTGGGGGTACCCAAAATGTACTTTTCTGGAACAGTTTTAGCTATTTCACTCTTTGAAAGCATTATCTATAAAGAAATACACATATTTGATGATATTATGGTGAAAATAATCACAAGAATGGTTTCAATCTGGAATTATTATCCATATATCATGTTTTTATCTATCAAAATTCATTGTTTTGCGACATATCTCGGCGTTGGTTTACATATGTATATTCAGAAGACCACTGATCAGTCAAATAGTCGATGATATGAAATCTGAAGCACAAATATAAATTATCAGATATCAATGTTGAATAAACAGAATATTTTTTTCTCCTCTGACAAAGAATTCTTGGATTATTGAGCCACCTTAATTAAATAAAGGGAGACTAATATTTGAATTTTTCAAACTATAGTGTAATTGGTGTACATAGGAAGCGGATTTTAGGAGATTCGGGATTCCCCTGTACATGTTGTCCAACAAATATTCAAAACTACAGGAATATTATGATACTATTAATTATATCTTTGTTTCTTTTCAAAAGTATTCAAGGGTACCAGTCAGTACATTATTCAATCGAAATCTTGCTACATGTAGTTATGTCTAGTAGCTGATCCTATGCATATTGAAACATTTTACAAAGAGCGGATCTAGAGCGGGCTGGGAGTCAGGAATCCCCCCGTGGAATTTGTAAAAAAGAAACATCATGAATTCCCGTTTCTATGTATTTTCTCTTAAAATCATAGACTGGACCCCTTTCCCTAACGGGCTGAATCAACGTTATGGAAAAAAAAATCTAGATCCGCCCATGACATTGAAAAAAGTAGTTCAACCTGTAAATCGCGGGATTTTTTCTTTTAAAATTCTTATTATGAAATGCCATTTTAGAGATGCTAAGGCGAACATTCCTGTCCTTTTTTGTTGTGTTGTATTTTCAAAACGGGAGGCAATGGACATGATAGACGTCAGGTCAGTTAAGGACAGTTAACGGCTCAGTTGATCATTCAATGATTAGTTCAATCATTAATTCAATCATTGTTTCACAATGAAAAATATTGCACTGTCTGGAAAGGTGTTAATTACCGTCTACAAGGTAGACCGTGCAACAATCCATATTAATCCATGACATGACGTGCCACCATGTCTTAGTAATTCTTTGGATCTTACAGAGAATTGCTGTTAAAATAAATTAATTTACTTCTTCACATATTAAGAACTTTCAACATTTCATTGATTTATTAAATTTTACCAGAAATCTGTAACTTTTAAAGGAAAAACACGAGTAAATTCCATAGAAATAAGAGGTTTTTTAACGAATAAAACCTGTGTTTGTTAAAGACGAATAAAGCGTCGGCAACTTTGTCAGAACTAACACCATTTTCTGTAAAATGGGTCAAACTCCATGGACAAGGGTTAATGTCTAAGTTTTCAAAAGTAGGTCAGAAGCCAAGGTCAGGAAGGCAAAAATTTTGGTATCTGTGGAAAGTCTTGGACAAGAAATATGTATAAAGCCCTATCACTATTTTAAAAGAGCCAATCCTAAAGATTTTAAAAGGTGGGTCTATGTTAAATGTCAAAGTCACAAGGTCAACAATTTTGGTATCAACGGAAAGAATACAAATATGAAATTTGTAAGCCCTATCACTCACCATTTAAAAAAAAAGTTATGACGTATGATAAAGATCTTCAAAAGTAGGTCTATAGTCAAGGTCACGAAATCAAGAATTTGGTATCAATGAAAGGAAAGCATCCACGTGATTCAGTTCTGAAGAAGAAGTTTGTTAAAAGAGGGTACCCCGTGACCTACTTTCGGCTGTTGACCTATTGATGGATTCGAACGAAAAATAATAATACTTGTAGGGGACCATGACATTCCACACTCTGGCGTATCATCGTACTTTGTTAAAATATTGCGATACATTGGTAGACTCCTCAAGTGCAGGCTAAAAACAATAGAATATATACAGGAACTGGTGCAGCTAAACACAAGGTGACTCTCTATTTTTGGTGGGTTGGTTGCAGTCCTTCTTTGAAGGCATCTATGGAGCTGCTGGCAACGACTGTCTCAGGTAGAGAGTTCCACTTCCTGATGGAGTCCGGGAACAATGAGTACTGATAGATGGAGGTTCTGGCATAGGGCACAAGGTATCTTTGACTATGACCTCTGATGCTAACTGCAGTTGGTGTCAGTTGTGATGATGGGATGTCCAATAGGTTGTTAACAATCCTGTACATCATGGTCATCTTGGCCTGTGCCCGACGCTCCTGTTAAGTGTCTGCCAATGGAGTGCGGTCATCATAGGGGATACGCTACCGGTGGTATGATAGTTACCCATGGCGAACCTGGCTGATCTACTATGAACCATCTCCAATTGTCTGATGTTACAGGCTGTTCATTCCGACCAAGTTTCAAAATTCCTTTAGTGGTTCTGGACCATCTTCATAAATCGCGGCTTCGATACATCCTAGCCATTCTACTCTTCTCCTAGACTAATTAATCCAGTCTCTACCGCTGCCTTTTAGCGGCAATGGTAGAGACTGGATTATTTAGTCTACATGTACTCTTCTCCTTGGTATACCGCCTCATATTTGAAATTCACACACTGCCAGCTAGCAAATCAATGGAATAACCAATCACATTGGTCATAATACAAATACGCTTAACTCCTTCTCCATGGAAACCTTGGAATATATAAGTCGTAAATTTAATGGGAAGTCTAGATTTTCAAGATGCCATTCATACGGTGACCGTAAAGTACAATTATCTCGTTCCCTCGAATTATTACTTTTCAGTCAAAATGATTTGAAATTTCAATACTCAAATACTGACTGACAAACGACCTAAGTCAACGATGGCGTAATGTAAATAGAATTGCAGAAGTCTGCACATGCGCAAAAACGAGAACAATTTCCCATGAAATAATATTTCGTTCCATCATTTTGATTCAAAATATCATTTCTTTCCCATGGAATAATTTCTAATTTTTCGCAAGGCCCTTTACGACCACCGTACAATCACGCTTAATCTGATTTAAAAAGAATATATATATATATAGGATCTCAAATGAATTTTCATTTCATACGATGTATTATGAAACGAGTTGTGAGTTTTATATCCCCGAGCCTTGGCGAGGGGATATAAAACGCACAACGAGTTTCATAATACATCGTATGAAATGAAAATTCATTTGAGATTCTTTTTATCACATGATATTGCCAAAAAATGTGTATTTCTAACGTGAAATCAACGTCCCCTAGAACTACAGAGGCGAATCACGCCGTCATCTAGAAGTCTTCTGCTACGCCATGAGAAGTAGTGTCCCCATCGTATAGATATTCTCTGCATAAGAGAAAAGTATTTCAATTTTGAATAGTATTTTGATGCAAGAATTAATTCAACAACAACAATTTTAATCGTTGATATTGACTCCAAGTCTGAATTTAACAGTTGACCGATATTTGAAAGGTCGCATTTGTCGAGGTTTATGTTATTAGGTTCCAAACTCGACCAGTCGCATTCAAGCAGAGCGATATGTAATCATACATTGTTATCATATCATACATGTATATTTATGAAATGGCTTTATGAAACTGCATAACGGGTGTATCATGTGATAAATATACATATATATATATATGCAGGGACAAGACTGAAGTAAATATCTGACTCTAACAGTTACACAGTTAATATTAAAACGACCGTTCGTAAGAAACGATTTGATTGGGTTAGCCGCTCAGACTGCGTCCAATGATACGGCTACGTGATTGAAGCCGTGATTTATGAAGATGGTTCAAGAGAAGACGGACAACTCCCTATGACAATAGCTCACTTGAGCTTTTCTCAGGTGTGATAAAAAAGAGTTGTCATAAATTCAAAAATTCAGTTTTAACACACCTGAGCGATCTCAAGTGAACTTTATTGTCAAAGCGCGCCGTCCGTCCGTCCGTCATAAACTTTTAACATTTTTGACTTCTCCTCTGTAACCACTGCACAGAATTTCGCGAAGCAAGTTCTCAAGGTCCTCTACCAAGTTTGTATTTTTCGTGCCAATCGGTCAACAAATCTGGCCATCGAGGGCTCTGATTGACTGACGCATTTTCGACCTCTCTTCTAGCTGCAACCACTGAACAGAATTTGTCGAAAATGCATCAGCCAATCAGGGTCTTTGACAGTCATATTTGTTGACCGACCGGCTTAAAAAATAAACACGAACTTGGTAGAGGGCCTTGAGTAATTGCTTCCTGTTACAAGGTTTCATGAAATTCTGTGCAGCGGTTACAGAGGAGAAGTAGAAAATGTGTCAGCCAATCAGATCCCTCGGCGGCCATATTTGTTGTTCGATCATACAGAACGAAAAACACAAACTTGGCAGAGGACCTTGAGTACTTGCTTCCAGTAAGGTTTCGTGAAATTCTGTGCTGCGGTTGCAGTGGAGAAGGCGAAAATGCGTCAGTCATCAGAGCCCTCGACGGCCATATTTGTTGACCGATCGACACGAAAAAACACAATCTTGGTAGAGGATCTTGTGTACTTGCTTCCTGTAAGATTTCGTGAAATTCTGTGCAGAGGAGAAGTCGAAAATGTAAAAAGTTTGCGCCGGACGATAACTCACTTGAGCTTGAAAAAACGGCGATCCACTATGCATACTATAATTATAGTACAGTTGTTGGTGATGAATAACCAAATTGAAGGCGCACTTTTGACTACTCACTGTAGATTGTTTGAACTTGAGACGAGTAAGTACGCCTTCTGAGCCCAAGGTACGTGAACAGAAAGCGAATCTTGCATAACTTGACGAGGCAAAATACAAGTATGTCACAAACTGAATTCAATTTCATATGTTTGTTAGATATTTTGTTAAAACATGTGTAATTATCCAACACTGTTAAATGCCTGGTGACCAATGTCAATAAATAAATTGAAAACAATACTATAGGTACAGATATAGAAATATTAGAATGAAGTCCTCCGAAAGACATAACATAAGTAATACAGCCGGAGGACATGTTGAACTGCACAACGTTGCCGAGTCTTCTTAGGCATGGTCCATTTGATATTCAGGGGGGGGGCTTGGGTTTTTTGTCGGAGCAAGATTATTTTTTTCGCCCCGGACCAAGGCAAAATTTTTTTTTTCTTGCAAAGTTGGAGCAAGGAAATTTTTTTTAACAAAGTGATGCGCATATTAGGAATGTTTGTGTTTTAAATTATCAATAGAAATTATCTATATTTTTACCCAAAACTCTATATATTAATATATTAGATTATTTTTATGCAAGTGTTCAATTCACATTTTAAACAGATCGAGATAAAAGATTTTACAATTCAATTCTTAATTTTTTTAATATAAGGTACATGTTTGGTGAATAACTGAAGTTCTCCTTCCAAGCTTACAATGTATCCCATAGACAAAATAATCGGAACTATACATTTTGTCTATGGGATACATGCAACATGTATCAATAGCAATACATAAATATTGTAATACAATATATATGTAAGCTTTTAAGGAAGACTTTTTCTTTCACATACATGTTTTTGTATAACTTTTGATATCTTCAAAAATATGAAGTTTGCTATTAGTAAATAATGTTTCGATAGAAAACTATGGCGAGCGAAGCGAGCCAAAAATGTTTGATACAATTTGAAAACTGCGGCGAGCGAAGCGAGCCGGAAAATTTTCAAGAATTTTAGCGAAATTTTATGGTAATTCTTCAAATTCAGATTATTTGTGAGAGCAAGATTATTTTTTTCAGTCACACCATAAGCAAATTAAATTTTTTCATCAAAATTGAGAGCAAAATTATTTTTTTCGAAAAAAACCCAAGCCCCCCCCAGAATATCAAATGGACCGTGCCTTAGTTGCAACAGATTTATACATATTTTAGTCTGAAATAACGATTTTTACTGGACTAAATATTCTCATTAATTATTGCTAAAGCTACATATATATATATGCTCAAAATTATGTTTCTGAAACTTCATTTTCTGTCTGACATTATATCAACGTTCCTCAGAATAAGAAATATAGCGATAAAATTGAGATGAGCTAAAATAAATACTAGTACATGTAAATAAATAAATGTATACAGATGAGTTACACATATATTTTTCTCACAATGTAAGAACTGTATGCAAGGTGGCGAGAGGGGATTTGTTGTTGACTGATTATAGCCGTCTTTTATTTTTTCTTTTTTATAGATGAGTGGATATGCGACTTATGATGACGCACATGATTCAAAATACAAAGCCCCGCATCCGGTGAAAATAGTCACAGCGAACAAGGATACATTAAAAGGTTACGGGACAATCGTCACAGACTTTGACGCCACGGAAGTTGAAATAACACCATGGCCGACTTCCGGTTGGAGAAAACTTTATCCGGGTACTGGAACTATGGGAGGAATAGTAAGCGGGGATTTTATTTATAAATGGGAGGGCGACCTCTGTAAGGCTGTCAACAAAGCTGTCGGTGGCGATTACGTCACAGGAAGACTCCCGGTTGGCGAAGATCATCAGAGAAGGACGAAGGTTTTAACACGAGAGGCAAATTATCATCCCGACGGAGGTCAAGTCTTTTTCCCGCAAAACAAAGACCCATTTATTGCTTTATTGGCACTTCCCGGTGATGACGTCAAGGCGGATGATTTTGTGGCGTTCTATTTCGATGGGAGTTTTGGCGTGCAGATTCACGCAAACATTTGGCACCAGCCTGTCTATCCTTTGGCGGACTCTGCCGTTTTCATTGGAAAACAGGGAGCCATACACGCATGCGTGGCAATAGACTTTGCAGACGAATGGAATCAGTATTTGTCGGTTCCACTTCAACCTCCGACGATATGAAGTACTTCCATTCACCTACTATAATGACATACACAGGAAACATTATTAATTGCTACGTTCAGATGCGTCTGATTGCCCATTTAACCAGAGAATTTTGTACTTGTTCCTTTATCATTACTTCATCATAACTTAATGGAATATTGTATGTTTGTTTTTAAAATAATACGTACGTGTTTTATGACAAAATGTAAAAAGATCATAAACGAACACCCCAATGAAATTTTAGAAAGGGAAAAGAGAGTACACTTGGTCTTTTAATCACTGCTACAATTTGCTTTCATCTTGTACTTGGAATTTCGTTGTTACAGTGACTCGGTTTCAATTTTGAGAATCTGGATGTTAATATATTTTATTATTGATTTCAAAACATTTTGTTTAGATTCTAACAAAAGTACATGTGTGTTTGTCGTTGAAGTACGTAGTGGTTTGAACTTTATGTCCTGTTCTGCTGTTGTTTTTTGTGTGTGCATGTGTGTATGTTTTCCAGTTGCTTATTCGTTTTATGGGATTCTTTTTATGTGTTGTCTTGAATACAGAACAGTTTTATTGCTTTTTGTGTGTTTGTTGTTTGCTACAATGTATGACCTATCTCTTTGTGTATTTTTCAGTTGTTGATTGTTTGATGCGTGGTCTTTAATGTCCAACAGCTCTATTTGCAGTTCGCCGTAGTAATCTGTTTTATAGCTCACCTGAGCAAAGCTCATGCGAGCTATTGTCATAGTGCGTCGTCCGGCGTCTGTCCGGCGTAAACTTTTTACATTTTCGACATCTCTGCAACCGCTTCACATAATTTCATGAAACCTTTACTAAAGCAAGGACTCGAGATCCTCTAATATTTACATTATTAGTAGATTCCCCATGTTAAACGCCCATTAGGCAACTAGAATTTTATTTCAATAACTTGGGTTGCTATTGTGACGTCACGTTCAAGATTTGCATGTAGGGAGAATCTACCAAAGTTCAAATACATTTGACGCTAGAACAGGAAAAAAGTGCGAAGTGCATGCAAATAAAAATTACTGATATTTAGAATAAATGTAAATATAAGTACTGAATGTCTTACTTTTGGTGTTCATGGGTATAATTCTGGTTGGACACGTGCAAATTTTCCGAGAATCGAATCAAGGTCATCTACTGATTTTTAGTTTTTTGTGTCGATCGGTCATCAAATATGGTCACCGAGGGCTCTGATTGGCTGACTCCTTTTCAACTTCTCCGCAACCGCTGCACAAAATTTCACGAAACCTCATTGGAAGCAAGTACTCTAGGTCTTTAACCAGTTTATGCTTTTCGTGCCGATTGGTCATCAAATGAGGCTGTCTAATGCTCTGATTGGCTGACACATATTCGACATCTCCTCAGCAACCGTCGCACAGAATTTCACGAAACATTTAAGGAAACAAGTACAAAAGGTCCTCTTCAAACTATGGCCATCTGCAACTTCCCCTCCGCAACCGCTGCACATAATTTCACGAAATCTTACAGGCAAGAAGTACTCAAGGTCCACTACCAAGTTTGTGTTTTTCTTGCCGATAGGTATACAAATATGGCTGTTAAAGGCTCTGCTTCGCTGATACATTTTCGACTTCTCTGCACAGAATTTCACGGAACCTAACAAGCAAGTACTCGAGTTCTAACTTCTACCAAGTTTGTGTTTTTCTGCGATCGGTTTACAAATATGGTTGTGGAAGACTCAGTCTGCTTGGCAAACACATTTGCAACCACTGCAGAGAATTTCAAGAAACCCTACAGGAAGCAAGTACTCGTGGTCCTCTACAAAGTATGTTTTTTCGTGCCCATAGGTCAACATATATAGCCGCTGAGAGATCTGATTGGCTGACACATTTTATACATCTCTTCTGCAACCGCTGCACAGAATTTAACGAAACCTTACAGGATGCATGTACTAAACCACAAATTTTGAACAGTTTTTCTTGTTATTATACTAGTAATACATGTATATAAAATTTCACTGTTCTCAAGGGAACTATATGGCCCATGGGCATCTTGTTGTTCTTTTCCTGTAATTGATTTGTTCGTGTGATTGACTTATGACTTGTACCGTATTGAATGTGCAACAGTTATATTGCTTGTTGTGACTTTGTGTGTTCGCTGTTTTTTTTTCAGCTGCTGATTCCCTTGTGTGATTGTCTCGTGTGTTGTCTATAGCGTACAATAGCTTAATACTTGCTTGTTTCCTGTGGTCAATCTGTTTTATTCTTTCAGGTTGTCGATTGACGTATGTTTTGTCTTGAATGTACAGCAGTCTTACTCTATATTTTATTTTGTTTGGTTTTTAGATCACCTGGGTCGTCCGTCCGTTAACACACTTTCTCTGCATCCATTGCGATCGGTCAACAAATATGCATGGCCGCCGTTGAAAATATTGACTGAAACATTTTTTAAAACTTCTCCGCTGCAGGAGAGTGTTTCTTGTTATTTATAAAGTACTACTTAGAGTTTTTATTTTGAAAATACTGAGTATCTAAATCTCTGGTACATTTCTTACTGAAAGTGTATCAGAGGCCAAGTACCACATCACTGTAAGATTTCATTGAACTCAGGTGAGCGATGTGGCCAATGGGCCTCTTGTTTGTTTGTTGTGGTTTTATTAGCTCACCTGAGCGAAGATCAAGTGAGCTAATGTCATGTATAGCGCGTCGTCCGTTCTGCGTCCATCTGTCCGTCGATAACTTTTAACATTTTCGACATCTCCTTTGCAACCACTGCACAGAATTTCACGAAAACCATAGAGGGAACAAGATCTCTAGGTCCTCTTCAAAGTTTGTGTTTTTCGTGCCGATAGGTCAACAAATATGGCCGCTAAGGGCTCTGATTGGCTGACGCATTTCGACATCTCTTCTGCAACCACTGCACAGAAATCCATGAAACCCTAGAGGAAGCAAGTACTAGAGGTCATCTACAAATATGTGTTTTTCGTGCCGATTGGTCAAGAATATGGCCGTCGAGGGCTCTTGTTGGCTAAAGCATTTCTGACTTCTCCGTAACTGCTGCATAGAATTTCAGGAAACTTTACAGGAATCTAGTACTCATGTCTTCAAGGTCCTCTACCAAATTGTCCACTTTTAGTCCTTCGTCCGCAACTCAGATGAGCGATGTGGACCCCTTTGGGCCTCTTGTTTGGTTTTTATGGGGTTAACAGTGTTCTGCCTTGTTCTTTTTATGATTTCCTTTTGTTGCTTTGTATATACGATTATATTTTATGTTGACTATAATGTATATGTTTCATTTCTTGTGCTTATGTGTTTTGTAGTGATTATTGTCAATTTATTGATATAAAGTCTTGTTAGAGATTAATTCCTTATTCTTGCAGCTTGATGTTTCTGTTTTGTTGCTTACGTTGTTGTAGTGTCTTCATTTAGCACTTTGGTGTTTGAGTGTTTTCTTAGGCTTTGTGTTGTTGTACCTTCATGGTGAATGTATATGATTATCTTTTTGCAGAATTTGTTTTTTAAGTTGACAAAGCGATTTATGGAGTATTTTGACAAAGCGATTTATAGTATTGGTGTTCGCTCTAAATGTGTCAAGACATCTAGTCTAAATATCTTAGTTTCTGTACTACTGTAAACATTGGCATATCGTCCAATTCATGTCGTAGCACGTTAGTGTTTGTGTGTCTACCATTGTGATTTGTTGTCAGACATATTGTTGTTTTAGTCGGTTTTATGTTATCCTATAATATACACATGTAATCATTTAGTCAGTGTTTGTGTTTTAACAATTCCGCCGTCTTTTATAATAGGTGGGTGTTAATAACGGGCAGGAGATGCTTACTCTTCCTTGATATATGGTCTAACTTATTCTTTGGGGTTCGCATTTGTTCGAATTCGCGTCTATACATTTGACATGATTCTGTGAACAGCTTATGATGTTTTCTGCACATTTTATACGAATTGTTTTAGTCATATTAATAGACATTTTTCACCGTGACGGACTTCGCACTTCGAACATCGAAGAAGCATTGGCGTAGCTGCAGTTCATAAACTCACAAGCGAAGTCATCTACATTTTAATAAGTATACTCAATGGAATTTGTATTTTGGACTTCCTGTACAGCTGGTGTCGCCTTTTTCGTCAGTTTACTTTGACTTTACATCAAAATTAATGTGCGAGGTTCGAAGTTCGTCACGGTAAAAAATGTCTATTATGGCATTTTAAAATAGCAATTGTAAATGTTCATAATTGCTGAAAAACTCTGATGGTGATGCCGAGGTAAAATTATACGCAAGGTTTGGTTTTTGTGTCGCCTGCGAAGCACAGCGACACTTGGGGATCACTTTTTGTAGTTAACATGTTCATGGTTGACCTATACTTTGGCTGTATGTCCCAGCCTGGATCTATCGAAGTTATGCTCCTTGGAAACACGTTATGCTCCTTGGAAACACGTTATGCTCTTGGAAACACGTTATGCTTCTTGGAAACACGTTATGCTCCTTGGAAACATATGCTCCTTGGAAACACGTTATGCTCCTTGGAAACACGTTATGCTCCTTGGAAACACGTTAGTGCTCGTTACATTTGACTTGAAAGTTTGGTTGTTTTGGACAATTCAAATAGACGAAACACAGAAAAATGACACCGTCTTAAAACTAGGTATGGAAAAAGTACTGACGTTTTAAAATTTTTCATCAAATAGATTGAGGTCATGACCATTACTGCACACAAGTGACGTGTCATACTATTTGATCCAGTGACCCTTAGATCATGGTCAGAGAGTGGTCAGATTGACAGATGTCCGAGGAGTGGACACCTCCAATCAGTCATATAGGTCAAATACGCAGAGTTGATAAGAGTGCACAATTATATGCCTGAACTGAGAAGATAAATTACAATCATCGTCCAGTTCTCCGTCGTCTAATGCATCGTCCTCTAATTCATTATCGTCGAAAACGGCATCCTCTTTTTTTATTATCGTCGAAATCAGCATCTTCTACAAGTGTTCCATTAATAACATATAAATAAAAAAAACACAATGTTGATATGTGAAAATATTTTACTTGTTTCCATAAATGATAGCTACACGGCAAGATTTGCCACACGTATATCAGTAAAAGGAATAATCTAATGGTCTGCTTAAATTTCTCAAATTCTCTATAAAATGTTATAATTTTTACTCAAATTTTAAATAATTATCTCATATTTTATGCCAACTTCTCCATATCGTGGATCGGCCATATAACTAAATGCTGTAGTTTTACGCAAATCATTAAATAAAAGATGAATTTCTCCGAGAGGTATGAAGACAAATTTTAACAAGAATGTGTCAACAGACAAAAAAAGTTAACAAATAGGGTATACAACTTTTAGTATTCACTAAGGTCACAATAAACCATGAAAATGTAACTGGACATTTCAGACATCTATAATATCTAATGACAATTCGATTCGATTAAAACTTCGCATTGGCCTCCGAGTAAATTTTAAATTTCATTTTATTCTTCGTCTGAACAAAGATATTGATGTTTCATGAATTTTAAGAAATTGACCATTTGTAAATGAATGTAAACGTGTCCATTTAACACAAAGTAAATTTGTAGCAGAAAAGAATAAAATACAATCGATTTGGCTTAATTGATACAATAAATATGATAACCCTGAGATATTTAATGAGGTCAAGTAAAAAACTATACATCTAGGTA
The DNA here is from genome assembly GCA_028142955.1 of Pinctada fucata. NCBI lineage: Eukaryota > Metazoa > Mollusca > Bivalvia > Pterioida > Pteriidae > Pinctada > Pinctada fucata. The sequence continues at coordinate 50,329,160 of AP027109.1, forward strand.
AATTCCGAGGTAATCACAAATTTATCGTAAATGCTGAGTTCATGTCGCATCGTGAAGACAGATGACATAGTGCAGAGGAAATTCTAACTTAGCTGCCTATACAATATGTACCTGATTCCGTGAAATGTAAGAACATTTTGTATGATATGAGATTGTAGAGAACTGACCATGAGCTGTAAAAACGTCATCAAAACTGACAACTAAATGTCCAAGTTACAATTTCACCTCAATTTACATACATCTATTATACATCGAAGGCCTCAGAGATGGAAAAATTCAATGAAATCCGAAAAAACGACTTTTTCCATCCTTTTTGTGATGAATTCCACAGGCACCAGATTCCTAGAAAAAAATTAAACCCCATTAAACTGCCGTTTGTCCTCTCTTAAAATGGTAAAGATAAGAGAAAGGGCGTTTGAGATGGGTTATAACGTTCTCTCTAGGAATCTGGTGCTTGTGATGAATTCATGAAAATGGAGAACATTTTTGAAAAAAAAACCTTTAATTTTGACTATTCCTCTCTGAGTCCTTTACTCCGCCTGAGTTGCTTGTTGTCGTTTTTCTGCACATGTAGTATTATTATAATGACAAAACACTATATAATAACAAAAATAAAGACGGATACTCTACTCCGGTAAAGAAGTATAATGTAAGAATTATGTGGCCCCTCCATTAACATCACATCATTGCACTAAGTGCCAGAATCAACAATCGGATGGAGTTATCTACCTTCAATTAACAAACGGCTGGGATTTTCTCCCTCCCATCAGTGATGCGTTATTTTTATAAAAACTTCCTCGCCAAATGTAAAACTCCTCCCTCTTTCCGCGGTAAATACCGAAAAGGGAAAAAATTCTACAATGGCAAACAATAGACCGCGACAGACCAAGAATGTTGTCATGTGTTGTTATACTTGATCACAGCACAATACAATAAGACACTTCAATCTTGGTCTGTCTCGGGCTAGGCAAGCAAATGCACCAACTTTTATTTTCTTGGTCATCTTGATTATTTTGTACAATTCTTCGCCAATGGCCTGGTGCCAACATGTACAAGTGGTCATTTCAAACTTAAAGTTAATATTGAGCCCCGGATATTCAAAACTTCCTCTTTTCTTGAAGCTGTTTAATCTATATGAAATAATAACATAAATGTAAAAACAAAAGAGAGGAAGTTTGATGCAAAATTTCAGATTTCACGATAAAGATTTTTTTTTCATCCTACAAATACTAAACATAGTAACGATAAAAAGATTTTCTTGAAATCAAAATGAAATTGAGCGACACAATATTGGATTACACATCCCAGATCTGTTTTTGTAGAGCATAAAAAGTAAAAAGCAAAAATAAATCAGTTGACAAATATGAATATAACAAGAGAATAACAGATCTAACTAAGTATGACAACACTTTAACTGCACAAAACGTCACAATGAACAACTCAGGACGTTACGTCATAACTCACGTGACCAAAAGGCCACGCCTTCTTTTCGTTTCCGAATAGGCAGTCGATTGAGCTCATAAAATGCTGTGATAACACGTGATAATACCTTACCAATCAAAAGACAAATATGAAGTTGGAGTCCTGAGACAAATCTAAAGTACACAAGTATGAACATTTATAATATATGAATATTATATGCAATATAGGTGATAATATATACTACTCAGTACATTACGACTATAAACATTTCTTTCATACAGTAAATTATGAAGATGAGGTTTTTGTAGAGATATTGTACATGTATTTGTGTTTACTATATATAATAATCAGACTAAAATCATAGACTATTAATCAACAAAATGACCCGTTTTTCATTCACACAAACGACGACTACTCTGGGCTTGACCATATGATGAGATGATGCGACAGGTGCATGAATACATAAGTAGCACATCATGTGAGGTAGGTTGTAGCAGAATCACAAAAAAATATTGTTATAATATAACAAATTGTTACAATTAATTACCATATCATAAAATTCATTACAAATGTCTTAAACTTACTATAAACATTTCATAATATTAAATGGAGTTTGTCGTCTGTAGACCAAAATTTGATAAGATTTTCATTTTTTTTTCTTCAAATACACAAAGTACGCTTTACGTTTTAAAATACCTTGTCTTGGAAAATATTCCGTCCGATCGCAACATCGAACAGACATTAAATTCGAATGGATTTCTTTTATATCTAGCACTTTCAATAAAATGAGAACAAAGTCTTTAAAATTGATGCGTAGTATAACAATAGACACCCATTGATGCCACAAAAATCAAGATTTTATACATTACAAATACACATATATACCAGTAAATGTAAGAAGTAGAGTAACCTATGTATAATTTCTGTTTGTGAAACATTGTAGCATAACAGATATCAATAATGTTTCCATCGTTTTAAAAAAAAGAAGAAATTGAGGCTCGTGGTCTTTTGTCACAAAAGTATGTCAATCTCCATGGTCAAGATAAGAAAATTGGGATCAAAAGAAGGGTCTTGCTACAAGGAAAACACATGTGAAAAATGAATACCCTACCACTCACCATTGAAAAATTATGCTCAAAGTTATTAATAAAATTGTTGTAACTGACTGACAGACGGACGGACGGACAGACAGACAGACAAACAAACCGGCGTACCAATAGTGGAGACCAAAAAAAAAAAAAAAACATATCTAGACAAACGGACATTGAAGCCAAAATCCAAGACATTTCGTCATCTGTAAATTTTTACTTAAGAACAAAAAGTAACAGACGATTTCATGTTTTCGTGAAAAAAATCAACATTGACCCGTGGTGACCTACATGTTACCATAGCAACAGTGCCACATCTTAAACATAATGACAAGAAAATTTATGAGGTATTTCCGACTCAAATACATTGTATAATATTCTCTATATATCATATAAATATATTTAATACATAAACTATTTCAATATACCAAAGACAATCAGGAAAACAACATAGTGAGGTATCAACGTAACATTCAAGACAATTTACTTTTTGCACCATTCCTCTGAACAAAAAAAAAAACAAACCCCGAATGATTTCCAAAGGCAAATGCATCCAAAATTTAAATTTTGCACAAAATTTGCGATTCGAATTTATACGGACGTCAAAGATGACATTTTCTATCCGTGTAGGTTTATATTAAAATAAATGTTTGAAAGTAGCTTATTTCGTCTATGCTATATAATTTTGTAATATATTTCAACTACACTACAAAACAATTATGCAGAACAAACACTTATTATGGGAAACTCATAAATACACATATTCTGAGGTAACTTGTGTCCGA